>OX456984.1:250994231-251602885 GCA_949752695.1 Melanostoma scalare | reverse complement strand
AATTTGCTTTTGATTTACTCGAGTCAGAAGTGTTGTGAGAGAAGGTGCTATGACACTAGTCTATACAAATTTTAGCTTCGTCGAACAATAAAAAACACAATAAAAAGTAGATATTGACAATGCAAAACACATTTAAATACACATTTAAAAAATTGTGAAAATATTTTAAGAAATTTGAGTAGTGCTCAGCACGTTATATGTATTGGTGATTTCAATCTGGGTGAAATAAATTGGGTCTTAGATTTGGATGATGAATATTCAATTCCTTATAATGTGCGCTCTCATGGGCGTAGCCAGGGGGGGGGGGGGGTTTCTGGGGTTCAAACCCCCCCCGAAATGGAAGAACATCAACATCAATGATATTTAAACAACGTCTCTTCTTGATTGGCATAACTTATTTTATTACGTATAATTACACTAATAATGTATTTTCGATTCGCTCTCTCTGCCGCCCGCCAGCCGCCGCGCTGCGCCGACCGTAGTCGATTGTCTGATCGCATTCGGTAGCCTTCGTATATTTTCGTGCCGTATCAGTACGCACTATTAGGCCTTGTTAAATCGATTATTTTCGGAAACCGAATCGATCGTCTATCATTTATCATCATCGGCTATCTAAATGGTTCGATAGGCTATTGATTAAAAATGGGACAAAGAGAAGCCTTATCTAAAGAACTTTCTTTTAGAAATTGCAATTACTAAAATGTTCGCCTGCGACAAAACATTATCAAAACCCCACAAAACCCCTGCATAATGGTTCTCTAAAAGGATTCTCACTCTAACCTTTAAGAGAATTTTTTCCGTTGTTGGTCTTATAAGACTATTTCTGAGATTCGCTTTGTTTTAAGAAGATCCAAACCAGAGTATAATATGTAATAATGAGTGGGTATTTGTACGGTGCCCGAGATCCGAGCGTATATTCGTCAAGAATGTGCTTTAGTTCTTTATGTACATTGTAGTGCACACTCTCTCAACTTCGCTATTGCTGACTCGTGTTAACAGGCAGATGTGCGAAATTGCGTTGGGATCGTGTAGTCTGTTGGTTCCTACTTTGGACATACTGCTGAACGCACTGCTGTTTTGAATGGTAAAATTCGTGAGCTATTACCGGCTGGAAATCAAAAAACCCTGTGTGAAACAGTGGGTTCACAAGCATGGAGCCGTTATGAGATTTAAGGAAATTTATGAAGCTATTGCCAATGCACTCGAAGAACTCCAAACTAGCCACAATAAAGAAACATCGCACCAAGCTGTTCAAATACTTAACATGCTTCGATCTTCGAATTATGTTATGTACCTAGTGATTCTTCAAAAAGTCATGAGCTTTACATTCTCGCTATCAAAACAACTGCAAACAGTCAACACCGATCTCAAAACAGCATTCAGTTACGTGGATAATGTTACTTTTGAGAAATAAAGTTGACAAAGAGTAGGCAGGGGAGACCGGGGCTTGTAGACAAAAAATTTTCTTATTTTTTTTTTAAACAAACTAAGAGAGATATCAAAACGGATAAAACCTTCTTATACATAAAACATTATTTTTGTCTTACAAAAAAAATATCTATTCCAAACATTGTTAATACTGACACATTTTTTCCCTAATTTTACAAAACGACCTCAAGTTGGTCAACAAACTCCAAAACCGGGGTAAGTTGGCCAAGGCTATGGGGTAAATTGACTATATTCTTATTTCCTCTAAAACTATAAGCAAATAGAATTAAAAGTCAATTTTATTTGAAACTACAATTATAAATTAATAATTTCGTGTAGTACACAAAAAAAAACTAGATTAAAAAAAATGAATTCAAAAAAATTAAATTAAGTTAACAAACAGAATCTAAAAATTATATTAAATAAACAAATTAAAGAAATTTCGTGTGATATATCAAACTATATATCAAATTAAAAAAAAAATTTGATTTCGACGCTCTCGCGGTTTTCCGCACATATGCCCTCATTTTTCTTTAAATTACCAAGGAAAAAATTAGTCAAAGTTATTTAAAGCTATGGGCGATTAGTCAACTTGCCCACTTGCCAGCTAGCCCCGGTTACCCCTACCCCTATGTGAAGAAGCAAAGGTAATGCTCGAAAAAACTGCAAGTGCCACGTATCGTTGGAAGGCAACTTAATCGCTCTAAAAATTCTGCGTCATACGTATACGTATGGCAAAATAAATTAGTATATACCACACAATTCACCAATTGACCGAGAGGTTTGCGAAACGCCGTAAAGTAGTATTGGCATTATCTGGTGTGCTACCCTCAAATTTTGCAGTCAGATCTGAAATGGAAAACGCAACTTTTATGTATTCGGCAGTGCTACCCGAAAGAAGTAGGTACATCCTTCGTCAAAGCAGAACTTGAAGTGTGGAAAGCAGCTATGATTATCTCATCCCCTAGTCCCCTAGTCCAAAATCTGCTTTGGAATGCTTGGATAAGTGCGATAAAAAACTATATCCAAATATTTACACGTTGCTACAGATATTGGCTACCATACCTGTTTCCACTGCTACACCAGAACGGACTTTTTCAAGCCTACGAAGACTTAAAAACTACTTGCGGATCACAACGAGTGAAAACAGACTTAACGGCTTGGCTCTTATGAATATTCACTATATGGGATAGATATTGACGTAGATGAATTAGTCGATATATTTAAAAAGAAAAACAGAAGTTTGATTATATAATGCATATGTAATCAAATGGACCTTCTTTTTTCATATTATATAAAGGTAATTTATTTCATGCACTTCCATTAGTTTTATTTTTAAAACCCCCCCCCCCCCCCCCCCCCCGAAACTTGAACCTGGCTACGCCCGTGTAGCGCTATGAAACTGAAGTGTATGTAATCGACTTTTTCAGTCAGTTTGATTTAATTCAATTAAATTTTTTCCAAAATGAACTTGGTAGAGTTCTTGATTTAATATTTGTTAATAACGAATTTAATATTTATATTGTAAAATCTGATTTTCCTATTGTCACTAATGGTTTGCACCATGTTGCATTTGAAGGAAATTTCCATTTCTACACTTTTATGAAGAAAACTTCTTTAAGTAATTCATTTGTACCTAACTTTGGCAAAGCTAACTTTGATGCAATGAATGAATATTTTTTCTCTTTTCCATGGAATTCCATTTTTGAAAGTAATTACTTAGAATGCTCATATCTTAATTTTACATCAGTAATTGAAGAAGCAATATGTAGATTCGTTCCTTATAAAAAACTTAATTCAGGCTCGAACCCAGCTTGGTTTAATAAAAGGCTAACAAATCTTAAAAACCAAAAGAAAAAAGCTTTCAAACTTTAAAAAAAAAATCATAATAACTTAGAATTACGTACGAATTAAAATAGAATTAATCGGGAATTCGACACATTGAATAAATTTTTGTATCAATCAAAAGTAAAAAATGATAGTAAAAGTTTCTGGAACTTTATTAATTCTGAACGCAAGTCAAATGGGTATCCAAGCTGTATGAAATCAATATGTGATCAAGATGTAATTTGTTCGCAAAATATTTTCAATCAATGTACTCCATGGACCAACAACTTCCTAATCAGGAACTACCTAATGTTTCTCGAATGTTAGATATAGGTTCCATTGTAGGTACTGAGCGTTTTAGATGTGCAAGAAGCTCTGTTAAATCTGGACCTAAACAAAAAGGAGGGACCTGATGGTATTCCTCCCATCATTTTGTTTAAATGTGTATTTTCACTAGTTGAAGCAATTACGAAAATTTTCAATTTATCACTCACTAAGGGTAAGTTTCTCGATTGCTGGAAACTTTCCTTTTTAACTCCAGTCTTTAAATCAGGATGTAAGCAGGATATTTCTAATTATAGACCAATTAGTAAATAATCTGCTCTACCAAAACTTTTTGAAAAGATACTTTATAATAAACTATCTTTTCTTTAAAAAAATTATATATCTGATTATCAACATGGATTTATTTCCGGGAGGTGTACAGCGACTAATTTAGCTTTGATGACAAACTTTGAAAATTAATATAATTTTGAAAATCATATTCAAACGGATATTATCCTTACAGATTTCGCTAAAGCATTTGATCGTGTGAGCCATAAGGTGCTTTTGTAAAAATTGTCCTCCTTAGGTTTCCATTCTGAACTTCTGGATTGGATAAAATCCTACCTTACAGATAGGGTTTAAATAGTAAAGATTGATAGCTGTACTTCTGCAAAGATCAAAGTCCCATCAGGTGTGCCACAAGGCAGCCATTTGGGTCAATTGCTGTCTCTTTTATTTATTAACGACACTCCCTCAATTTTCCAATCTGCAACCTGTTTGTTGTTTGCAGATGATCTCAAACTATACCATACGATAGAAGATTTATCAGATTGTCGTCTTCTTCAAGATGACTTAAATAGATTGACAAAATGGTGTAATACTAATTTTCTAAGTTTGAATGTCTCTAAATGTCAAATAATGTCATGTTCCAGACATAATTCGTCGATAAATTTTAGTTACGTAATCAGCAATATCATTCTCGATCGTGTCGAACGTAAGAAGTACCTTGGTGTCATCCTTGATACAAAACTTACTTTTCTTCCTCACATAGATTATATTGTCAATAAGGCTAACCAAATGTTAGGATTTATAATAAGGAATTCGAAAGAATTTACAGATCCATACTCTTTAAAAGTGCTTTTTAATTCATTGGTAAGATCTGTGCTAGAATATTCCAGTATAGTATGGAATCCATTCTATAAAAATCATAGCGATAGAATTGAAAAAGTTCAAAGAAAATTTTCTAGATTTTCGTTCTTCAAACTCAATTGGTGAATTGAAAGGCCAACTTATGAATCCAGGTGTTTATTATTTGGTATTAAGAGTCTCCAGAGTCGACGTACTTGCTTCTCCATAATGTTTATTAGAGATATTCTCACACATCATATTAAATGTAAAGATTTGTTATTACTAATCCGTTAACGTGTTCCTCAAAGAAATTTACGTAGTTCTTATTTACTGCAAGAACAATTTCATCGAGTAAACTACGGGTTGAATGAACCAATTTCTCGTTGCATCAGAGAAACCAACCTTGTTAGTAGTAACATTGATATTTTCAATAATTGCACAAGAGAATCTCTTAAAATATATTTATTAAATGTCATCTTATCATAATTTACTTATCGTTATAATTACAGTCATTTTTTCTTTTTTTTTTTTCAATATTCATTTTTATATCTAGTCTATAAGAGCTTATGTGATTAATGAAAGAAATAATAAAATAATAAGAATAATAACCAAAATCAGAGAAACACTCGCCCATAATATTATTTTCTCCATATTGGATTTTTTTTAAAGGCACTTAAACAGATAGAATTTAAACAACAATATTCTAGGCCGTTCTGATGATCCGTTCACTGACGATCGAAGAGAACAACTGAAAATATTTCTGTAGCCGATTAGACATTTAGATTGAGTCTTTGGTGCTAACAAACGTATACAGAACCAACAAAACACTTGATGCTCGTACAAATGAATGCGGCATTCTTTTGGGAGATGCTTTGTTTTGGGTTTGGTCAATTTTTGTGTAATTGAGATGCGTGATTTGAAAACACAAGTGTAAGTAGGTATTTAACAACGAATCGATAAAATGATGTTTTTAGAAAGCTGATTGTAGCTTCCATGATATTTCCCAGTCAAAATGCAGACAGTCGAGTACCTATACTGTACTGACCCACTCGATTCATTGCCAAGTATGAGTGTGAAGTTGGAGAGATTATTCATTTACACTTGCTGTAATTTGCTCAGGACAGATGATTACAGCTGACAGACTGAGGGTGGAGCTGACAACAGCTGAACAAGTGTTTACACTGAACTGTATAAAGGTTATGCTTATGTGTACAACACTTGTAAGGGCTGCAATTATTTTCCTAACATTCTTTTCTATATTTATACTTATACATCAAAAAAATACCTTATGCATAGATTAGACTCGAGAGTCTAGAGTAGGTATAGACCTATGAGTTATAACGCTTAGCAGAACTCATTGCGTTCATTATCAGACCTATGATAGTCTCAAGAAAAAACACAAAAAAAAAAAAACAAACATTTGAATATGAGGTCATTTGATACGACAAGCCGTTGGTTACGTCTTATTTTTCATATAAACCTTTAATCCAGCGTTGCCACTGTTTGAAAAAATTTCCGAAGTAAATTCCCAAAAAGTGCAGTAGATTCCATTTTTATGCAGTAGATTTTTTTTCAAAGAAACTCTTTTATAAAAAAAAATAAAATAATGTTTCATAAACTGTCTGCATTTGGACTTCCTTTTAAAATGCTGAAAAGATTCAAGAAAATATACCATAATTGCACTGCAAAGGTTTGGAATGGCGCCAAAATGTCAGAAAGTTTCCCAACCACATCATGATTGAGGCAAGGATGATATAGTTTCCTATCTTAATGGAGGGATCGAAATAAGTGGAACTAAAATTTTTAAAGTTTTTATCTACGCTGATGACATAGTTCTGTTAGCTGGTTCTCCTATAAAACTTCAAATGTTGATAAATAAGTTAGCCAAAGTAGTAATAAGCCAAAGTAAGTCCCAAATAATGATTTTCGGTATAGGAAAGGACAGAGGAATGGGAACTACATCTGGAAAGGGAAGTTGTGGAAGTAGTAAATAATTATAAATATATTGGTGTTATACTAACTTCACAAAATAATATTAAACCTCACTTAGCAGAAAAATTGAAAACTGCGAATAATGCCATAAATACAACTTGGTCAACATGTATGAAAAATGAAAATATAGGACTCCGAGCGAAATACAAAATCTTCGATACTACAGTGAGGTCGGTTATGTTGAACGCAGCCCAAGTTTGGGGATACTTGATACTTGAGATAGTGCTTAGATTCTTACTGAAAAGAGTATTGCACCTTCCCTTGACCACGCCCATTTATATGTTGCACATCGAAACGGGACTGCTGAAGCTCCATTTTGATTACGTCCTTAAAGTGTTTAGCATGGGAGAAGCTCGCTTACCTAAAATAGTAGCAATGCATGCTCGCGTCAAAAAAACAGCACGCTTCGAAAAATGGAAGGAACTAGTGGAGGGTGTAGGATGTCCTCTTAATCTTACAGGAGTTAGTCTAAAACAAACCAAAGAAGAGCTTTATAATGTAAAAATGCATAACGCCTTTATTGAGCAAGCACAATCAAACAATCATCAATATACAGAATATATTACTGAAAACTGGAGCATGACCTTAGCATGATAAATTACTTCGAAGATAATATGGATGCAGACTAAATCTCAACAATATTAAAGCAAGAGGCCATTAAATTACATACCCCACCGCCCCGATATGCCCATAATCTGCGGCTTGTGCAGTTTAAAAGGTCGTGAAGATATAAAGCATTTTATTGAAGTCTGGCCCATACTAACAGAACTAAGAAAACTACACTTGGGAAAATGGAACTACGAAACGGATGAAGTTCCTTAAATACTGAACGGTCGAGACTGGCCTAATCTTATCAATTTTATGAAAACTGCGCTACGATATCAAAACCAAATATTAAATAAAGCATTTTGATTTATAAAAATACGTAACTTAGTGCACCGTTTCACTATTTTGTTTTATTTTAAACTTGTAATTCTGGGAGCCGGCTTTTGCCATGTCGTAAAAGATTTGTAAACTAAACTTGCAAACCATAAGCATTTGTAATAAATCTCACTACTTACTTCCAAATAAATACACCTATCTCTTTTCAAAACTTAAAAATTATTAATAAATAATTTAAAAAAAAAAAAAACCAATTCTCTTTATAGCCATTAGCTGAGTGTACTTATAAAACGGGAGCGTTTGAAAAATGCTTGTATTCAGTATATGAACAAAAAATTCATTTATGAGTAATGTAAATACTTAAGCTTAGTTTTTATTCGTAAAACCAAACGCGCAGTAGATATTTTTTTAAGGCAGTAGAATCATTTTAGGAAAAAAATGCAGTAGATCTACTGCAATTGCAGTAAAGTGGCAACATTGCTTTAATCTACTGCTTTGAATAGCGATTGAGAAAGAAACTTGTTTTTAATAGTGTTAGTATTTGCTTTTGATTTATTCGAGTCAGAAGTGTTGTGAGAGAAGGTGCGTCATAGCAAAAGTCTATACAAATTTTAGCTTCGTCGAACAATAAAATACACAATAAAAAGAATATATTGACAATGCTAACCAAACAGGAAAAAAGGATTTAAATACAAATGGAATTGTGATTTTTAAAGAACTGTCGGAAGAAAAACGCACAGATAGAATGGTCGATATAATTTAATGTTTGAAAATAATTTCATGCAAATGTTGGCCGCGGATGTTATCAAATCAGAAAGCAGCAACAGAAGCCAAAATTAAAGCAACCACCATTTTTGTCTTCTACTATAGATGTAATTTTTGTGCTAAAAATGGATACTGTTTTTCTGACTCTATTCTTTTAATAATTTTGAACTATTTACATCAAATTGAAATTACATTGCGTTGAAGGAATTACGTGCTATAAATCAATGCTTTTGACAGTTTCTATCAAACTTGATATTGCTCAAAAGGAGGTGTAGAAAAAGCAGTGCTAAACTGTTCCAGAACAACTCATTGAACACAAAAAAGATCAGATCAAAAAAAGAACAGAAATTTTCTCATTGAACACTAAATCTTTTCTTCCCGAAACTGTTGTATAAGATTCAACACTATTACGAGTATAGTAGCTAATTAAGGCAGATATGTATAATGATATCTTTCTGACACAGATGCTGTTGATGATAATAATCATATTCTTAATCATATTTGCCATACCGCGTATCAGTATTTTATCAATTTTACAGGAGGAAGAAATAATTGATAGAATTGAATATAATAGATCTGTTTGACTAAACTTTTTCGTGGTTCCTTTGCATGATATTGCTAATTTAAATGGCGTGAGTTCCATTAGGTGCCAATAGACACTCAGAAGTCGATGGCGCAATAACGAGTTTTTGTGATTTTTGCGACGCGGTATAGCAAGTTGCTTTTACGCGCTATTGCAGTCGCGTCGACGATATGCCATATACCATGCTTAATTTAAGAATTGGGATGGGTTTTTAAATTCGGCCGTGTGTGAATTGGGATAAAGATGTGATAAAATTGCCACCTAGGTAAAATTTTAACACTAGTGAGGTCAAGGCCGTAGCCAGGAGGGAGGGGTTCACAGGGGTTTGAACCCCCCTAATTTTTTACAATTCTTCTGTTAATCATATATTTCTGCATCACTACGTATGAATTTTGTACTCACACTGTGCTACAGTGAAAAATAACTTTTGATGCGACTTGGTTGATGTGGTTGCTATGGTTGAGTAGGAACATCATATTACTGATGAAAGCTATTGGTATAGTGCATTAATATAATGTACTCAACCATACCAATAACCTTAACTAAGTCACATCAAAAGTACGTAATTGCAATTTTTTAATTTTGAAGCACAGTTTAGCTTACTATTGATTATTTACATAATTTCTGATTTTAGTTTTAGCCGAAGTAGTACGACACAATTTTCAGTAATTTAGTAAAGCAAGCCCTAAACTATGAACATCCTCGTTTGCATTATCCCCTACACGGCGAACACATTT
Source organism: Melanostoma scalare (assembly GCA_949752695.1). Classification (NCBI taxonomy): domain Eukaryota; kingdom Metazoa; phylum Arthropoda; class Insecta; order Diptera; family Syrphidae; genus Melanostoma; species Melanostoma scalare. The sequence goes on along the minus strand of OX456984.1, from coordinate 251,593,279 downwards.
GCCGAACATTCATTTCACATGCACACACACGACGACGTCCACATCAAAAATGAGGTTTGCTTCATAGAAAAAAACAATTTGTAAAGTAAAAATACACTTTTTTATTTCCCTTCTATGCATTAGTGTTCAACTTCGTTATTCCACTTCAATTATAGTTTGCAACATTTTACCCGGCTCAGTCCATGTGTTTCTATTCTCTCGCTAGAGTACATAATAGGCAAAAAGCAACATGCACCCAATGTCAATTCATCGAAAAATTTAGATTGGCAGATTGGCACTGAAGAAGTCTTGGGCATATTTGCAGCGCAGAAGGCCAGAAGATTAAATTTAATTTTATAAAAATGATTCCGACCTACATATTATTCAATACTTTTTTTCTTACTAAATTCTTTAGGAATGTACCTAATAAATAATAACTTAAAATATTTCAAAAATCTCTTAGTTTTTCAAAATTGCTTGAGAGTTTTATTGGAAAAACTAAACAGCAATAGTCTACCTGTGAACAAAAATATTGGAAATCGGTAAAGCACTTTTTTCAACAGTTTTTTTAATTTTTTAAAAATATCAAGCAATTCTGTAAGTAAGTACATATATGTCATTTGGAAAAAATTTGTTAAAATTCAATATGCCAAGTTTCCAGCATATTGTAATGAACACCCAACATTTATACCAATTTCCTAATCGAAAACGTTTAACCGAAAACACAACTGGCAACACTATAATGGAATGGTAAAATGACAGGCATTGCTTGTAAGCCAGTGTGTGTGAGTGTAGAGATGCTTGACAGCAAATGTGGAAACCATGGAGAAGAAACTGGAACGCTCTAGATGAGTGTTGTTCTATATAAATAGGACCGCTGACGCAACGAGCAGTCAGAGCTGCAGATACAGCTCGATGGACCACAGCCAATGGAGGAAACCTTTGCAAACGAAGGAAAGGACGAAGATCTTATCTGCCTGACTGGCGACGAGGCAGATAAATCTGATAAGTCCGACGAGGACGACCAGTTCACCGAGGTAACTGGTAAGAAACGATCAAAGAAGACAGCCGCCAAAAAAGACTCCAAGAAGAAGAAACAGGAGCCGCCATCACCAATCGGGTCGGTAAATTCGACTTTACCTACCCCAATCACCGTAACAGCGCCAGCAGTGGTGCCAGCAGTAGCACCAACCGTTCAGCCACCACCGCCAACAACTTCAAAGAAAATACTCGCAGCCAAAATCAGCCCACCAACAACTTCCACAACACCAAGAGCACCAAAAACAAGCGAGCCAGCCAAGGGTCCCGGAATGCCGCCAATTTTCTGTTTCTCAGGAAACATTGCTGAGATAAGCCGGTTCTGCAAAGGGAACAAATTGCCAGTCACGTTCAAAAACCGCAATACAAAGACAACAATTATCAACGCTGGAAGCCGCCAATCATTCGAAGGAATTAAGAAATTCCTCAAGGAGAGGAAGATTCAGTTCAATTCCTTCACACCGAAGGAAGATAGAAAGAACCTGCTTCTCCTCAAAGGCATCCACCACTCCTACGCTGCGATTGAAGTCGAAGATGAACTCAGGATAGAGGGCCTCCCTATCATCAAGGTCACCGAATTCAAAGCCAAGAGGGCACGAGGAAAGTCCTACAACAACTTCGTCGTGGAACTGGACAAAACCTGCCAGCTCAGCGAGGTCTACACAAAGACACTCATTATGAACCAGAAGGTCCACTGGGAGAGACTTAAGTCCAACGATATCGTGCAATGCAGGAATTGCCAACGATTTGGACATGTTGCCACCAACTGTGGGCGTCAATACGTCTGCGTGAAATGCAAGGAGGTGCATGAGCCAGGTCAGTGCAAGTGCACTACCAACACAGGACTGGATGTGTGGTGTGCAAACTGCCAAAAGGAAGGACATCCGGCAAGTTTCAAGGGGTGCCCAACCCTTAAGGCCAAGTTGACTGAAAGGAACAAGGAAGTCGCCGAGAAGAAGGCCCAGCAGGCATTCGCCGCCAAATCCATCTCCATGGCAACCCGCCCAGCCGTCAGCTATGCCTCAATGTTCAGAAGCGGACCTTCGCCCAAGTCAGCCACATCCACGAAGCAACAACCAACTGCAGCCAAAACTCCCAAGTTGACCCCAGCCATGCCCACCAGACCGACACCAACCTCACCTATCAACCTCAACAACGAAGCACAGCGGATATTTGGGAGCGACCTTGGTACCCTGATGAAAAAAGCCAAGACGGCAATACCCACCAGCTACGATAGCATGAGTGAAGAAGATAAGTCCGTGGCCTTAGCCACCTTCATATTCCAAATATGCAAGTAAAGAGGCTCCGCATCATGACGTACAACGTAAATTCGCTGTACAGCCTAGAAAAGAGGACGTCATTTAATCTATTTCTAAAAAAACATAACCCCGACATTGCTCTCATTTCAGAAACCAACGTAACCAAACGGAACAATATTAATATGAATAAATATTTTACTTTCAGGAAGGACAAAACAGACACAAATAGAGGTACTGCCATTTTCATCCGGGAGAAAATCTCAGCTGGAACCACCGAGCATACCATCCAAGGGCTAAAGACGATTGAGGCCACGGCTATCACCGTTCAACTTGGACACGATGAAACACTTGGAGTAGTGAGCATCTACGCGAAGTGCTCATCCAGCGTCAACGACATCAAAGACGATCTTCAAAAACTCAACAACTTCATCAGTGGAAGAACATACGGGCTGATAGGCGGTGACTTCAATGCTAGACATAACCTTTGGATGGACACCACATGCAGTATTGAAGGAATGGCCATTACCAATTGGTTGGACGACAATAGCGAGAATCACAATCTCGTTGTTATATCCCAACCAAAGCCGACCTTCCCTAGGACACCTTCAACATTGGATTTCTTCCTAGCAACATCCAACCTTGTGCATGTACTGCCCGAGTTTAGAAACTTTGTTTGCACGGCAATACCCAGTGACTCTGACCACGAAGCGGTACAAATTTCTATTAACCTTAATGCACCTTTTATCATTTCAGAACCACCACCAGAGTATTTCATCAACTACACGAAGCTGGATGTTGAGAAGCTTCAAAGAGATGTCGAGGACAGCATAACCATCCCCCCAACCAATAGAAACCTGCAAAACACGGAAATCGATGCTGCAATCGAGGACCTAGAAACAGTCATCAGAAATGCCTTAGATAGCCAGAAGAAGCCTAAAACATCCAAGGATAGATACCAGCACCTACCAGCCTACATTCAGAACTTGTACCACCATCGACAACGACTGAGGAAAAGACTTCAGAGGATTCGGCAACGAGAACTCAACACAAGTAATTCCGATTACCAGTCTTGGCTGAGCGAGCTCAACTGTACCAACACAATGTTCAGGAATGCAGTTCAACACCACAACAACATACAATTCCAAAAGAGACTGCAAAACATCAAACCTGGTCCGGATACCTTCAAAAACATCAACAGGATAGTCGGCAAAAGGCCAGATATGCCAGACAAGATCACCACCAACAGAGGAGAAGTTTCATCATCCGAGGACAAAGCAGAAGGATTTGCCGAATTTTTTGAAGAAAACTTCGTGTCAACTCCTCCTCCTGACCCCGCATTCCTTAATGATGTGGACTCAACCATCCAGCTGATTGAAGGAAGCACAATCGAAGAAACCGTTTTCAGTGACGAAAACCCTTCATGTGATCCCAGTGAAGGCACCATTTTCACTACTCCAGAAGATATTCTAGATTTGATCCAAAGTGGGCGCCCCAAAAAATCAGCTGGGCCGGACAAAATCTCAAAATTCGTTCTTAAGATACTTCCTCAAACAGTGATGATCTTCCTGGCCATTGTGATGAACAACTGCCTCAACAACTGCCACTTTCCCGAGCGATGGAAGAAGGCGAAGATCGTGGCCATTCCCAAAAAAGGAAACCGAAACATTGTGTCCGGTTACAGGCCCATATCCCTACTCAGCAACGTCAGCAAAATTCTGGAGGATCTGGTTCTCCGAAGGCTCAAGGCATTCTGTAATGACAACAGCATCATCCCGAATATGCAGTTTGGATTCCGGGAGAAACATTCTACCATTCATCCGCTCTTGAAGCTCCAAGGGGACGTTATAAGGAAACTCAACAACCACCAAACAACAGTTGGATGTTTCTTGGACGTTGAGAAGGCATTTGACAGTGTCTGGATAAACGGACTTATCCACAAACTAACCATTTTACGCTTTCCAGGTTCATTAATTAAAATTTTGTTTAATTTTCTTCATTCCAGGTCTTTCTACGTGCAAGTAGACAACACCGTATCTTCAACCAGACCCATCCGAGCAGGGGTTGCTCAAGGATCGAAGCTAGGTCCCTTCCTATACAGCATCTCATTCACCTCCGACCAACCTCAACCAGAAAGCACCACCAACCTTCTCTTTGCGGATGACTCACTGACCTACGCGCACTCACTGTCACCTGTGATCGCTGCTCGTAGAGTTGAAGACCACGTAAAGAAGCTCTTCGAGTTCTACAATCGATGGGGAATCAAAATAAATTCAGCGAAATCCGAGCTAATTTGCATAAGAAGACCAACACAAGGACGGAGACGTTCGAGATCAGCTGCAAACTGCCACAACATCTGCGTAAACCTTCCCGACGGTACACAACTCAGGCCGAAAAAGCAGGTCAAGTATCTAGGAGTCCATTTCAACGATTTGATGCGTTTCAACCCGCACGCCACTGCAGTCGTCAAAAAAGCTAACTTTGCTTTTCATCGCGTCCATCCGCTGATGCGCAAAAGAAATGGACTCAGCCAAAATACAAAATTGTTGCTGTACAAGCAGCTAATACGACCTGTAATCACCTACTGCTTTCCCGTCTGGTTCACAATATCCAAGACGAAAATGCAAAAACTGGCTGTATTCGAGAGGAAGGTTCTGCGCATATGCACAGGGCTTGGCTACGATCCGATACGCAGGAAAAACGTCAGCAACAGAAAGCTCTATGAAGAAGCAAGGGTCATCCCCATAGACAAATACTTGGTGCAATCTGGAAGACGCCTACTGGAAAACCTGGCCAACCATCCGAACCCCTTAGTAAGAAGGATAACAGAAGAAGATCGACACCCGGACCCGAGATACATCGATGCGATGACACTGATGGAAGACGACACATTCATCAACGATGAGGCAATGGCTTTCTACGCTGAGGCAGCGTCAACCCACCACCGTGGCTAGCTGCCCCATCACCACATCACCCGCCCCGCCCAATCCAACTACACCACCATCCTCCACCACCTCCACCTCCACCAAAACTAACCCCAAGGACAACAGGAACTGAACAGTTATATAAATCTAACAAATTATTACATTTTTTTAATAACCATAAACTTAAGCTTTACCCTTAATTTAAATAACCGACAATGTATATCGTTAGGCCCCTTATGTGCCAACACAGCAAAATTAATCATATTATTAAGAAACGTATTATAGTTAAGTATCAATTGTGTATATCCTTTTGTTCAATAAAAATCGTTAAAATCGTTAAAATCGGCAAAACACAAACGAGCAGTCAGTTTTGATTATAGAGTGATAAAGTTAAGAGTAAATTGTTGTATACAAGTGATAGTGCAAAAGTCGAGTTGAGATCGAATTAAGATAGATACTGAATAAAAGTGATAGAAATAATTTGAAAGGTGAAGTTTTATTTTGCGAACTAAGCGCACGTTACAACATTTAAAAAAAACCAAAAAAGCTTTGCATGAATTTGATCATGGGAGCTTTCCTAAATTTTAAATTTAATTGAAATCTGTTTTGTCGTTAGCGAGAAATTCTGATGTACCTCCTACAGAACCGCTATAGGAAGTACCGTTCTAAGATAAATCTTGCAAAATCCATTCTTACCAAAAGATAGACTGTTTTATGTTTTTTATGTTTTTATGTTATGTTTTTTTTTAGAAAAAATGGGTTTTAACAAACCGTTTTATGACATATAAGTACCATTGTCTTAGAGCTTAAATTCCATTTCAACAACACCTAGTGCGAGACTACTAAATGAACCCTCTGAACTGAGTTTGCAAATCGGCCTTCCACTTGGGCTACGGATTTGCAAACAGGACGAGGGACGAACAGAATTTTCCAAACCCAATTTTTTCTTACTTCTTTATATCGTAATGTCTATTTAATTGTTATCTGAATTATTTTTTTTGCACCATTTCGTAAAGTGCCTTGTATGTATGTATATTGTATACATAGTACAGTGTATAATGATCCCAATTGAAATATTCGTATTTAATCGATTTTCGGCCAAAATGGGCTGTATTAATTTTATTTATTGCATATACCTACCATTCAGAATGTCACACACTGATTGGTGTATTGAATAAATAAACTGTGAAAACTAGTGTTCATATATACTGTACCAACAAACAATATCCATTAGATTAGATTAGATTAGATTGATTTTATTTTCATCATTTCTTAACATTATTTATAAATAACAAAATCAGAATTAGCGGTGCGGGTGCATAAATTCACAGGTCATAACTTCAAATGGGTTATAATTTCACCTCTAGTGGGTTATAATTTCTTTTTTCGGGTGAAGTTATGTCCCACCTTAGGTGGGAATTGGCTTCACTTTTTTGTGGGCCAGAATTTCACTTCTGTGTGAAGTTATTTCCCACACAAGGTGGGACATAATTTCACTTTTTTAAGACCATTTCTCATTGCAGCTTCAAAGTCCGTCATAAATGAGAATGGACGAAACTCAAACAAATTTCTGTCCACAAATTGGAATAAATGAACATATAGCTCTTCAGTTTTATGGCTTGCCAAGACGTACAAAAATGGATAAACCTATGATAGAAATATTGATATTTGAAGCTGTTTTTTCGTAGTATACACAGTTTGAATTTGAAAATGTGTTCAAATATAGTGTAGCTTTCATAAATCAATTATTGAAATTACGAACTTCGACATCATATATTTTCAAAAACAGATCTCTCGTTTTAGTAAATTATATTATATAGAAGTAGTGTGAATAAACAAGCGTTGTTGGCGCTAAGTAGTAAAGCGACCGAAAAAAAAATTGCGCAATTAGCATGGCAATGCTGTCTGCCAGGTTGACAAGTTAAAATTAATATAATATAAAGCTTATTGGTTCTACGATAATGTTAAAAAGCAAGAAATTATTAGACAAAAAAACATAAGTAACCGTGTATATACAATAATTTATTTGACTTCGATGAGTTTTTAGAAGCTGAGTATTCTGTCACGATAGGTATTTGCCACTTTGCAATACGTGAAAAGTTTTTCCACCGACATCTCGTTAAGAAGACTTATCATTTCCACTTCCGTGAGGTAACTAGATCCCAGGAAGGCTCTCCTGCTTTCTAAAAGCACAGGACATTTTCCTAAGAAGTGAAAAATATCTTCTCTTTCTCTTAGGTTGCATAAACTACATTGTACAGGACGATCCTCTCTATGCGGAATATAGTTAAGATGCATGAGCTCCCCCCGAAGTCTCAGCATCATAGAAATAACCTCAACATTGTTCACATCTCTAAAGTAATTATTTGGACTAAGGTTATGACTTAGGTGTTTGTAAATTAATCTATGAGTTGAATTTGAAGCTTCTTCTATATTGCGACTACGGAGTTTTTCATCAACCGCCGCAATTAGATTGTACAGTTTAACTTTGCAATCATTGACGTTGCCGAAATCCAGATCTAGTGACATTTCACACCATAAGGCCAGCTCGTGCCATTCTGCGTATACCAACTGCTTCTTTGATTGATTACATAGAGGGCTGCTTTCTTGGGTAATCTTTCACTATGCATCTGCAAGACTTTGAGAATATAGTCTATGTTTATTTTAAGGTTTGAATAAAAAGCGGTGATAGTCCAGTTTCCAGCAAAACCATGTAATTTGGTGTGTTGTAGGGTAGATGAAATATTCTTTTAATAAAGAATCTTAGTATAGTTTCTCCACACTCTCGTACTGTTTGTATCCCCAAACCTGCGCTGCGTAAAGCATAATAGACTCAGACACTGCTTCAAATACACGAAATTTGCTACTACATATGTGCTATATTCTTGTTTGCGAAACACTTTGCCCAGGATGTTCCAATTGTACTTTTTGCCTTCACAAGTTTATCCCCAAGATGTCTTTCCATACTAAGATTCTTTGTAAAGCACACTCCTAGATAAGTGAATTCCTTCACCACCTCAATTAAATTCGAATCGTAGCTCCATCTTTCATTTGCGCAATTTCTTCCACCTCCATTCTTGAAAATCATTATTTTGGATTTACTTAGATTGACCTTTAGATTCCACGTTACACAGTACCTATGTAATTGATTTATCATCAGTTGCAGAGATTGGGGTGAATTGGAAAGTATCACAATGTCATCGGCATAGAAAAGTGCTTTGATCACTGTCCCTGCGAATTCCACACCTCCACCTATGTTGTCGGTAAGGTCATCTATAAAGAGCGCAAATAATAGCGGGCTCAACGCACACCCCTGTCGGACGCCTGTTCCAGTCTGAAACCATTCAGAGATTTCCTCTCCATTCCAAACCGCGGCTTTGGTATCGTTATAAATACTTTGGAGGACTTTGCCGAATTTCCTGGACATCCCCAGTCCATAAAGCTTGTATAAGAGCGCATTTCTGTCTACCGCATCGAACGCAGCTTTGAAATCCACGAAGAAACAATAGAGTTTCTTTTGGTTCCGTAGAAAGTTATCGGCAATGCTCTTAAGTACAAATATTTGGTCCACCGTGGAATAACCGGATCTGAAACCAGCTTGAACCCCATTCAGTAACCCATTCTGGGCAATCCATAAATTAAGTCGTCGTTGCAGAACTGACGTAAAAATTGTGTAAGAGGCGTTCAAAAAACTTATGCCACGATAGTTCTCTGGGTTTTGAGTACTGCCTTTTTTGTGGATAGGAAAGATTAAGGATTCCTTAAACCATTCGGGTATAGATCCACTATCCAAAATATAGTTGAACTCCGAAGTAATCTTATTTATCAGCTCAATATCCATTATGGGAGTTGATTAAAAAGATTAGGAACTATTGTTTCAAAATGTTACAAAAACGGGAAAAATAAGTAAAACTGAAATTTGGTTACGTTTTTCGTACCAAATTACCAATTTTATACCATTCAAGTTGAGTTTTGTATAAAGAATGAAACTACTTGAACAAGCGAGTTTCAAGGAAATTTTTTAATTCATAGGGGAAAGCTAAATTTGATCTTACCTCACACTAAACGTCAGATAAGTTACAAATATTCAATTAAGTTTCTATCTTGAAAATTCCTGGTGATACCCGTGAAACACATTTTTTGCTCCAGTTGGTATTCGATCCATCAACCTCTCGGACATGCTAACCATCACGCCACGGGTACCAAAAATTTGAAGTCATTTTTATATGAAACTGCCTTTCTCGTTTTAATGGAGGAGAATGGGTCCCCTCCCCCTTTTTCGTGATTTTCTTCTTGTCTCAAACCATCCTTTCCGTCCTGGGATTTTGTAGTTTCCTATGCAAAACACCTTGTATAACGTCAAGCATGTTTTTTAAACTAATGACAATTGTGCGGCCCGCTGCAAAACAAGAGAAATTTCATTGAAACTTTATTTTATTTCGTTTCTACCATAGCACTCTTAATGCCAAGTACCTAGTGTCTAACGCCTTACACCTTACGCCTTTTTGTATTTCGCCTTATGCCTAACGCCTTAAACTTTACGAATTGCGATTTATAGATTGTGCCTTATATTTTAGACCTTACGCTTTACGCCCTACGTCTTGTGCCTTACGCTTAACGCCTTACACTGCTAAGAAGGAAAGAAAAAGAGTTATAATGTATTTCTGTACTAAAAAAGACGTACGACATACCTGCTCTAACTCTAATGACAAATTGGTTTTTTGCTCCGAGCCTAAAAAGAAAATCCTTGTAGTTTCTCGATGCTATCTGTGTGTGTGGTATCTTAAGTTTCTTTTTCTTCTTCTTCTTCTTTTTCTTTTTCATACTATCCCTTTTCTCTTCCTTTTTTTCCAACGCTACGAACATCGTGATCTCTAGAAGATCATAGCTCTTCCACTTAACTTCTTCACATTAGCAATCCGCTGGTTTGCTACGCTCCGTTGAATGCGTCTGCAAACCTCCCGGTCTTGGATTTTTCCATGTCAGAGGCCAATCAAATTCAGATTTTACTTCGTTTGTCTGTATCAGGAATGTTTTGGTCTGATTTTCTTCTTTTCTTTCACGATCGTGTCTAATCCTTGTATGATATTTTATACTTGAAGGGGGTTGACGGACGGATGACGATAAAGCCTTTTTACTTCTGGTGTCATACGAAGCATTTCCTTCTCAGTTGCTGTCAACGTAATCTCATATTTTTGGCATATCGTCCATCATTGTGAATCCATAAGTGAGTGCTAAGCTCTCAGGAGCGCTGTAGAGCCTTCCTTTCAGCTAAGGAGGTGTTTTTCTATCACTGAAGATGGCTGAGTTTTCTCTCCACTTCATCCACCCTGCGCTTACTCGATGAACGATGTTTTCATCGAAAGTTGCTTCATTGACTCCAGATATTTAAACTTTTTCACTTTTGAAGTACATTTACATTCAAATAAATGTCTGGAATTGGCATTTTGGCATGCTTGGAGTTGAAAATTAGCAATACAAGTCCTCAGTCTGTTTTGAATTAATAATATCTCTACACATACATACAAGGGCTTCTTGCAGGGATATGGAATCCTGACTCATTACGGCTGCAACGTCAACGTCAACGAATACAAATATAAGATTTATAAATTTTTCTCAGTTGTACATTTCGGAAGCAATGTTTCCATCTTCAGTGGATTATCTCAACTACTCGTAAAAAACTCAGCAAAAAAAGTTGACGTACTTTGCTGTTCGGAACCTCATCTTCCAGCAGGACTTGACATCCTTGACAACCTTTTTGTTTACGATCATAAGACCCACATGCCACCCCTGCATCCCGACGTCCCAGTAATTTGACGTTTTAGCGACACTGTTTACGTCTCATGTCTATCTATCTCTTTTTCCTATTTTTCTACTGTCATGGCTGACTTCCCGATAAAATCTTTCTCACTTTCATTTTGGTTATTGAACAATAAAGTTATAAATCGTTTTTGGTAATCAAGTGTGTTTCTTTCAATCCCCAACATTTTTGGTGCCTCCTGTGAGGAATAGAGTTCATTAGAATCATATCACTTGATTACTTTAGTTATTTGCATAGTTTCAATAAAAATACACATGTCTCAATCCATTAATTTACGCACAACGGCTGCAAACGCAATTCGTCGTGCACATGATCGCGTGGCTGGAGCAGATCTTTCTTTTACGGATGTCGCGCAACTGGAGCAAGAGGTGAGGGCTATAACAGCGCATTATGACAGATTTGTCCAGCATCACGAGACGCTTGTGGGCGCAGCGATGGTTCTGGAGCTAGATGAACATGACACGCTTTGGGACCAGGTGGAGACTTTGTACAAGACCACTTGTACTATACTGAACCGCAAGTTGATGCAGCTTCAAACGTCTCGAGTGACTGAGCAGGACTCAAGTAACAGCGCAAATGCTAGCTCAATAAAAATTGGAAAACCCAACACGCAACACCTGGACCTGAGATTAGATCCAGTCAAAATCCCATCCTTTGACGGTGCCCTGCATAATTGGCTGGCGTTCAGAGACACTTTTGAAAACTTGGTGCACAAATCAGAGCTTCCAGAAGCATATAAACTCGGGAAACTGAGGCAATCCATTGATTCAGAGAAGGTTCCCTTAATTGGAGGGATGTACACTGGTGGGTATCAGGAAGTGTGGCAGGCCTTGAAAACGCGGTTCGATAACCCAAAGCTTTTGGCTGAAACACATGTGTCACGCCTCCTTAATGTAAAGATTGCCCAAGAAGAGACGTCAGAAGCACTATTAAAAATTGTCAATACTGTGCAGGAATCTTTGCGAGCCCTCCGCGTTATGAAACTCCCCGTCGACCAATGGGATGCTCTGGTAGTGCCAATTATAGTTCCTAAGCTCCCCCTCGTGACGCAGCGGGAGTGGTGCATGGTGGGTTCATCATCGGAGATTCCAACATTAAGCAAGTTCCTCGAATTCGTCGAAAAACGAGCACAGAGCCTCGCTACAGAGTTTGTACGACCACCTCAACGGAGCCAAGCTGCCAGCAATCGTAATGTCCGCGCCCAGTTGCCCATGAAATCGCACATAGTGACAACGAACGAAGGTAGCTGCCCGTACTGCCACGGACCGCATCGAATAAGCCGCTGTCAGAAGTTATTAAGCAAAGCTCCTGGACAACGTTTCTCAGAATTGAAAGAGTTTGGGTTATGCTTTAACTGTCTGAGGAGTGGACATACCTCGCTGCGGTGCTCTTCAAGTGGATGTCGACAATGTGGTAGAAAACATCATACCATGTTCTGTCGAGAGTCCGATTGGCCAGGAAGGGAGTCGTCATTGCCTCATCAACAAGCGCTGGTCACCGCGACCACAACGACGACACAATCAGCCTGACTAGAATCGCATACCGTCCTGCTAGCAACAGCGCTTGCCTTTGCAGTTGGAACTTGGGAGCAGCGCCTGTCTCGAATTCTTTGTGACCTTGGGTCACAGGTAAGCTTTATAACCGAACGTTTAACTAATCAGTTACAACTCCGTAGATCGAAATATAATGTTGCTGTAGAAGGCATTGGTGGAATGTCTCATGCGCGTACAAATGGTATGGTTACATTCACACTCAAGTCAACAACTTCTGACTTTTCATTGGAAATCAATGCGCTGGTTCTTCCTTCGATCACTTCGGAAACCCCTGCGGTGCATCTCCATGGGGAAGACTGGAAGCATCTCAATGGTCTTCAGCTCGCTGATCCTCAGTTTACGAAATCTGCAAAAATAGACATTTTGGTTGGTGCAGATGTATGGGGTCAAATTGTAGAAGGAGATACTATTAAAGGAGCTTCAAATGAACCTTGTGCTCAGCGCACTCGCTTGGGATGGGTTGTATATGGCCCAGCAACAACAACTTCAAGTTCAGTGCAACCACCGTCTACATTTTGCGCTCATTTGGTTGAGGATGATCTTCGCTTAGAGGATTTGGTTCGTAATTTTTGGAATCTGGAAGAGGTGCAACAGCTGAGTAGTGAACAGGATGAGTGTGAACAAATCTTCTGTGCAACACATTTTCGAAACAATGAGGGTCGATACGTGGTGCATATCCCCTTCCACAACGGTGCTACGGAGCTAGGTAATTCCTACACCAATGCATTCCGCCAGTTCCAGGCTTTGGAACGACGCCTGACTGGGAACGAGGAAATACGAAACAAGTACATCAATTTCATGCGTGAATACCGCACCCTCAATCACCTGGAACGTGTCGATCAACCTGGCGATCACACAAATGCTTACTACATCCCTCACCATGCCGTACAGAGCAAATTTCGCGTAGTCTTCAATGCATCGGCTCGTAGTAGTAATGGCTTTTCTCTTAATGACATCCAGATGACCGGTCCAACCATTCAGGATTCCTTAATTAACATCATCTTTCGTTTCCGTTGTTATTCGGTAGCTTTGACAGCAGACGTTGAAAAGATGTTCCGTCAGATATTGGTGGCTCCGGAGCATAGACATTTTCAGCGTATCCTATGGCGTGATTCTCCTGATGAGAAAATTGAAGTCTATCAGTTGACTACAGTGACTTATGGGATGGCTTCGAGTCCATTCAATGCTGTGCGAACACTTCAGCAGTGTGCTCGTGATAACCATGGCTGTTTGGCAGACATAAACAAAGGACGTAAAGCACGAGATGTTATCTTGTCTTCCTTTTACGTGGACGACTTTTTGGTGAGCTGTGACAGCGCTTCGGAAGCAATACAACTGGCTGAAGATGTTACAACTATCCTTTCAATGGGTTGCTTTCCTTTGCGGAAATGGAATTCAAACTGTGCCGAGGTAATTCATAAAGTAAATGCTAACTCTTCTTCCTCTTCAGAGCTAAATATAGAATCACCTATTGCCACGGTGCTTGGTTTAGTTTGGGATCCCACGTCTGATGAGCTTTTATTCAAGGTTAAGCTCCAACCAATTAGTAATTCTCTCACGAAGCGCAAGGTGTTGAGCGAGGTAGCACAACTTTATGACCCAACTGGTCTCTTGGCACCTGTGGTCATAACTGGCAAGATCTTCATTCAGACCCTCTGGGCAGGTGCACTCACTTGGGATGCCCCTCTACCTCAGAACCTGACTGAAATGTGGACGAAGTTTCGCAGTGGCCTTGCGGCATTGAATCAAATTCGAGTACCCAGGTGGTTGGGTATGCACCGAGAAAAAAGAACTACACTACATGGATTTTGTGATGCGAGCTTGCGTGCGTACGCGGCCGTCATTTATACCAGAACAGAAGACATCGATGGAACCTCTAACGTCTCCCTGGTTACAGCCCGAACCAAGGTGGCTCCTATTCGCGGCGCTACCATTCCCCGTCTTGAGCTCTGTGCAGCGCAGCTTTTGGCCGTTCTCTTTAACAACGTACGTGAAGCAATGGGTTTGTTGAACAATCAATACTATTTATGGTCAGACTCAAAAATCGTGCTGTGTTGGTTGCGCAAACATCCAGCAGGCTTAAAGCCATATGTCGCTAATCGAGTGAGGCAAATCCAGGACCTCACGGCAACAAATAGGTGGTTCCATGTTCGGTCAGGTCACAATCCGGCAGATTGTGCAAGCCGTGGCATCGGTGGCGACGAGCTCATACAGCATCACCTGTGGTGGACAGGTCCTCAATGGCTTTCTAGTGGTGCACTTCCTCTGGGACAAGACACTCGACTCGACTTGGATGAGCTAGCTAACGTGCAAGAGGAAGTGAAGACATCGGTGGTGACGATGACAGCAGCACTTAAGTTCACACTTACAACCAGACTTCGTGATGGCCAGGTAATTCCCCTCACTGAACGATTCAGCTCTCTGCAGCGTCTTTTGCATACAGTGGCATACATATTGCGAGGCTATCCCAAAAAGGGCAATCGTTGGCGAACTATTGTTGAACCACAAGAATTGGATGCGGCCTTATCAGCCCTTATTTTGTTAGAGCAAGATCTCTCGTTTGGAGAAGAAGTAAGAGACCTTCGACGTGGATCCAATTTGACTACTTCGAATCGCTTGCTGCCTCTGGACCCTTTCTTGGATCAAAAGGGTATCCTGAGGGTAGGTGGACGTCTTCGTCATGCTCCCATTTCGCATGATCAACGCTTCCCAGCCATTGTTCCAAGGAATGGTGCCTTCGTGACTCTACTGGTACAAGATACACATCATCAAACTTTGCACGGTGGTACTGCGCTCATGTTGCAAACTTTACGACAGCGCTTCTGGATTTTAAATGGACGACAGACCGTTCGGAGCTTCATCCACCGGTGTGTCATTTGCAGACGACATCGTCGGGCTACTCTCGTGCAACAGATGGCATCACTACCTAAAACAAGAGTGACGGCAACCCGACCATTTTTGGCATCAGGGGTGGACTATTGCGGTCCATTTGTGCTGAGGCTTGGCCCAAAACGTTCCCGCTCAACAGTGAAAACCTACCTTGCCATATTTGTTTGTATGAGTACAAAGGCTGTGCACATTGAAGTGGTGGATGATCTTTCAGCGCGAGCTTTCTTGGACGCCTTTACAAGGTTTGTGTGTAGACGAGGACCGTGCCTAAATTTATTCAGCGACAATGGTACTGCGTTTGTAGGTGCCAACCGGGTACTTCCAAGAAGACTTATCTGCGTGGCAGAGCGAAACCAACCAACAATCTTTGGCGTCCAATGGAACGAAATGGAGTTTCATCACCCCCAGTGCTCCTCATCAAGGTGGACTGTGGGAGGCGGCGGTTAAGTCTGCCAAGCACCATCTCGTACGCTTGGTGGGTACCCAAGTACTTTGTGTACAACAACTTCAGACATTGGCTATACGTATCGAGGCGTGTCTCAACTCTCGTCCACTCACTCCTCTCTATGATGATCCAAGCGAAAGGTTTGCTTTAACACCAGGTGATTTCCTCATCGGAGCCCCGATAATTGCGGTGCCTGAACCAAACCTTACTGGCATTTCATCGAATCGTCTTCAGCAGTGGCAATGGTTGCGTCAGATTCATCAACATTTTTGGCAAAGATGGAGCGACGAGTATCTGAATACATTGCAGAGGAGAAGTAAATGGCGAAAGCGTATGCCCAACATTCGAATTGGTGATGTGGTAATTGTTCGACAAGAAAATCTACCTCCGACACATTGGCGATTAGGTCGCGTTGTTGATGTGCATCCGGGCAGCGATGGATTGGTCCGAAACGTTACCCTCAAGACGTCTTCTGGCCTATGCAACCGGGCAGTGCAGAAACTGTGTGTTCTCTTGGATGCAGCAGAATTCGAACAGGACGATTCGACCGGGCAGGATGTTTACGATCATAAAACCCACATGCCACCCCTGCATCCCGACGTCCCAGTAATTTGACGTTTTAGCGACACTGTTTACGTCTCATGTCTATCTATCTCTTTTTCCTATTTTTCTACTGTCATGGCTAACTTCCCGATAAAATCTTTCTCACTTTCATTTTGGTTATTGAACAATAAAGTTATAAATCGTTTTTGGTAATCAAGTGTGTTTCTTTCAATCCCCAACACTTTTAGAAAACCCTACTAAACCTGAGCATTAAGCTAGTTCCTAGGCACAAAAAAATATAATTACGTCTTCTAGTCTAGAACGATATTTATTTGCTCTTAAAAATGCAAGCTCGCACTCCATGCCACTTGATTTACACTTTATTCGGATGAATGAAAATATTCCAGCACAAGAGCATCTGTATATGAAGTGCAGCAACATTCTTGTCTTACAAAAGCCATTAGCAGAGAAGGCATCCTTTTCTTTGTATATTTATTTTGTTGGTGCATTACTTTACTATCCATCCCTGTGGCATGACCTGCAAATGTGGCAATATTGCCATTAGTGTTATTATAACGGTAATAACTCTCAAATTATTTCCAGCTATAAATTTCTCTTCTCTGGTCATTTTATCTGATAACTTTCTATTTAGTGCAGAGCACCAGAGCGTACCAGTGTATAGGAGAGCATCATCCTTTCGTAGTTGTGAATGCGTTGGAATGTGCTTTTTGTCCGTGTTGCTGCTCCTCTCCTCGCAGGACGATTATTTCCCAAAACGAATTTGAGTTTCATAATAAAACTTTACAATTATTGCACATTTATGTTTTAAGTTTTAATTCCTTTCCCCATCCACCATTTCTGCTTCGCTTTATAATTGCAGTGGAGTGTGGTTGTCGAATAGGTGGTATGGTATGTGCATTATAGGTACACTGAAAAAAAAATTGTTCATAAAAATTACGAAAACCGTTTATTGAATTTTTGTTAGTTGGCACAACAAACATTTTGTTGTCACATGAAATTTTTAATTGTCGCAATAAACGTTTATTGAATTTGGATTTCCGAAATCAATAAACGTTTATTGGGACAAATAATTTGAGTTTATTGATTTGAGTTTATTGCCTCAAACAAGTATTTATTGAATTTCAAGTAACCATTTACTGTCTCAATAAACAACTTGTTGATACAAACAACTGTTGATTGACTTTCAACCAACCATTTATTTTCCCAACAAACTGTGTGTTGGCACAAACAACTATTTATTGACTATTTATTCTCCTAATATTTTTTTAATTATCAGTTTGTTGCCGCGAACAACTGTTGATTGAATTTCAACCAACCATTTACTGTCCCAACAAACTGTTTGTTGGCACAAACAACTATTTATTGACTATTTATTCTCCTAATATTTTTTAAATATCAGTTTTTTGGCGCAAACAACTGTTGATTGAATTTTAACCAACCATTTACTGTCCCAACAAACTGTTTGTTGGCAAAAACAACTATTTATTGACTATTTATTCTCCTAATATTTTTTTAATTATCAGTTTGTTGCCGCGAACAACTGTTGATTGAATTTCAACCAACCATTTACTGTCCCAACAAACTGTTTGTTGGCACAAACAACTATTTATTGACTATTTATTCTCCTAATATTTTTTTAAATATCAGTTTTTTGGCGCAAACAACTGTTGACTGAACTTCAACCAACCATTTACTGAACTGTTTGTTGGCAAAAACAACTATTTATTCTCCTAATATTTTTTTAATTATCAGTTTGTTGCCGCGAACAACTGTTGATTGAATTTCAACCAACCATTTACTGTCCCAACAAACTGTTTGTTGGCACAAACAACTATTTATTGACTATTTATTCTCCTAATATTTTTTTAAATATCAGTTTTTTGGCGCAAACAACTGTTGACTGAACTTCAACCAACCATTTACTGTCCCAACAAACTGTTTGTTGGCAAAAACAACTATTTATTCTCCTAATATTTTTTTAATTATCAGTTTGTTGCCGCGAACAACTGTTGATTGAATTTCAACCAACCATTTACTGTCCCAACAAACTGTTTGTTGGCACAAACAACTATTTATTGACTATTTATTCTCCTAATATTTTTTTAAATATCAGTTTTTTGGCGCAAACAACTGTTGACTGAACTTCAACCAACCATTTACTGTCCCAACAAACTGTTTGTTGGCAAAAACAACTATTTATTCTCCTAATATTTTTTTAATTATCAGTTTGTTGCCGCGAACAACTGTTGATTGAATTTCAACCAACCATTTACTGTCCCAACAAACTGTTTGTTGGCACAAACAACTATTTATTGACTATTTATTCTCCTAATATTTTTTAAATATCAGTTTTTTGGCGCAAACAACTGTTGACTGAACTTCAACCAACCATTTACTGTCCCAACAAACTGTTTGTTGGCAAAAACAACTATTTATTGACTATTTATTCTCCTAATATTTTTTTAATTATCAGTTTGTTGCCGCGAACAACTGTTGATTGAATTTCAACCAACCATTTACTGTCCCAACAAACTGTTTGTTGGCACAAACAACTATTTATTGACTATTTATTCTCCTAATATTTTTTTAAATATCAGTTTTTTGGCGCAAACAACTGTTGACTGAACTTCAACCAACCATTTACTGTCCCAACAAACTGTTTGTTGGCAAAAACAACTATTTATTCTCCTAATATTTTTTTAATTATCAGTTTGTTGCCGCGAACAACTGTTGATTGAATTTCAACCAACCATTTACTGTCCCAACAAACTGTTTGTTGGCACAAACAACTATTTATTGACTATTTATTCTCCTAATATTTTTTTAAATATCAGTTTTTTGGCGCAAACAACTGTTGACTGAACTTCAACCAACCATTTACTGTCCCAACAAACTGTTTGTTGGCAAAAACAACTATTTATTGACTATTTATTCTCCTAATATTTTTTTAATTATCAGTTTGTTGCCGCGAACAACTGTTGATTGAATTTCAACCAACCATTTACTGTCCCAACAAACTGTTTGTTGGCACAAACAACTATTTATTGACTATTTATTCTCCTAATATTTTTTTAAATATCAGTTTATTGGCGCAAACAACTGTTGATTGAATTTCAACCAACCATTTACTGTCCCAACAAACTGTTTGTTGGCACAAACAACTATTTATTCAATTTCAATCAACCATTTATTGTGCCAAGAAACAGTTTATTGGCGCAAACAAACTCTTTATTGGTACAAACAATCATTTATTGCCGCAAGTTAGTCAAACGCAAAGTTGTGAAGAATAAGACGATTTATTCATTCTGTTTCTGTTCTTTGATGTGTAACGTGGTTGAAAAATTGTGTAAAAAGTAAAAAATTAAAAAAAAGACTGTGAATATATAAGAACCAATAAACTTTTGAGTTAAGACGATTCAATAAGCTGGATTGATCCATACATACATATGTGAGTATTTTCCTTATCATTGCTTTATTTTATTATCTTTTGACTAGTAAATGGTTTATTGGAAATTTTCAATATTAATTCTTGCATAATTAAAAAGTTATTTATCTGAGTGCGTGGTTAATTTCTATTCTTATATATCGTCGGTATCCTCAATGATACGAAATTCATAGTCAATCTCATGTTAAAAAAAATTCTATGTTTATTTAAATTAGTTATATATTTATTGAATCCAAAATAATTCATTCCATGTCCAAAAAATCCCCACGTGCAGTGTAAAAGCAACTCAAGTAGACTTGTGTCCAAAAACCAATAAATGGACTTAAGCTCTTTTTGCAGGATTGCCACGATATGTGAGTTAATCTTGCATTTGTTCTTTCACTTCAAAAAAGTTATTTTACTTATTGGTTCCGTATTTCAATATCTTTTAGCCATTTTGTCACTATTTTTTATTCCAATAAACCATTTATTACCCCAATTAACTATTTGTTGATTTCACATAACTACCGATTTTTCCGCTCTTTTTCTTAAATTATTCTTTTTCATCATGCAATTGAGGATTTCCATAAAATCAGAAGCTTAAAACAATACTGTTGCAGAAAAAATGATTTGTTTTGTTTGCAGTGCTAAATTAACCGACGTAATCACACTTATACAACACTTAAAAAAAGTACATTATTTGAAATCTTTTAGCACTTTTCGCTGTAGGGAAAATTTGTGTACGCAGTCATTTCAAAATTTAAGTAGCTTTAGGAAACATTTAATCAGAAAACATAATGAGAACTCTGAGGTGCAAGATTTAAAATTTGATGATTTAAATTCCAGTAATGTTTTAAGTGACGAACAAGAATCCTTTAATTTCAATGAAAAATCCTTGCCTAATGAAAATTTAGAAAATTTAACGCGTAATAATAAAGAAAAGATAAATATAGAAGACTCTGTTAAAGAGATCTCCGATTCTGCAATTCGTTTTTTATTGATATTGCATGACAATAACAGCTTTTCAAGAAAAAACATATCTGATATTCAAGAACTTGTAAAAACGTATATTTTGAATCCAATACTTGATTTGTTTACATCGTTTTTCCATAAAAATTCAGACCAATGTGATATTGAATTCCTAAACGAGATGCTTAGTCTTATTTCAAATTGTCGTAATCTTTTCACGCAATATAATACAGAGTATATGTTATTTAAATGGCTTAAGAACCAAAACCTTATAGAAGACGTGCAATCTTTTTCTTTGAACAAAGAAGTTCAAACAGTTTTTAAAAACGGAACACTTGCATATGATGTCAAGGACATTAAAGCAGTTTTAATGCCTTTAAAATTTCAATTTAAACAATTTTTCGAGAAAGGTGATATCTTACATAAAACAATTTGCTATATGGAAAAGTTAAATATATCCAACGAAAATAAATCAAATTTTATTCAAGGTGAACTTTGGAAAGAAAAAGTTAAATTGTACCCTGGAAAAGTGCTTATTCCATACTTTTTATATACTGATGACTTTGAAATTAACAATCCTTTGAGTTCACATGCTGGTGTTCATTCAATGTGTGCTGTCTACTACTCATTTCCTTGTCTCCCTTATAAAGAGTCCAAGTTGGACACTGTATTTTTAGCAGCTATTTTGAAATCTTCAGACATTAAATGTTTTGGAAATAATGTATGTTTTCAAACTTTAATACGAGAGCTTTATAGCCTGGAAATTGACGGAATCGATATCAAAACAGAAGCTAATGTTTCAACAAAAGTTCATTTTATCTTAGGTCTTATTTTAGGCGACAATTTAGGCTTAAATTCATTTTTAGGTTTTAACAAATCTTTTTCCAGCTTTTCTTACTGTAGGTTTTGCAAAGTAAAAAAATCTGAAGCTCAATTATTATCTTTTCAAAATGTTGATTTACTTAGGGACCGTTTCAATTACGGAAACGATATTCTTCTCAGTAACTCTATGGAAACAGGAATTCAAATTGAATCGCACCTGAATCAAATTCCATCTTTTCATGTTACCGAAAATTATTGCGTTGATCTGATGCACGATTTATTCGAGGGAATATGTCACTATAATATATGTCATGTCATACAATATTTTATATTTACGGCAAAATTTTTTTCCTTGGAAACACTTAACATAAGAAAACAATGTTTTGAGTACGGGCCAATTGAAATTGACAATATGTCGGGTGAAATAAAGTTAAAACACATTCAGAGTAAACATCTTAAAATGACTGCCCGAGAAATGATGACTTTTATTTCATTCTTTCCTATAATGATTGAGGACCTTGTACCTGATGATGACGAGGCTTGGAAATTTATTATAAATTTCATTGAAATAATAGACTATTTGCTTCTTTTTGAAATCAACGATAACATAATTTCCATGTTAGAACAGAAAATTCGAGTCCACAATGTAGAGTATGTTCGTCTTTTTAGAGATACACTCAAGCCAAAGCATCATAATCTAACACATTATCCTTATATTATCAAAAAATCAGGTCCAATTAGAAACATGTGGTGTTTTAAGTTTGAAGCAAAGCATAAACATTTCAAGTTGTATGCACATGCGATAACATCGCGGAAAAACGTTTGTTTGACATTAGCCAAAAAATATCAACTTAAAACTGCAAATAAATTCTTTTGCAGCGAAAATATATTAAAAAACTTTGAAATACATGAAAAGCACAAGATAGATAGTAATTTTAAAAGCATTATATTTGGGATGTTGCAAGAACCTACATCCAACATAGAATTTTATTCAAAAGCCAAAATAGAAGGTTATATATATAAGCAGAATTTCTACATTGCGTGTTTCAAAAATGATATGTTTTTATACTCAATATTAGATATTGTTGTTTTGAAAAAAGCAAGTGTATTGTTTTTTTGCCAAAAAATTAATAATGTTCAATATAATCCCCATATTCTATCTTATGAAATTGATGAAAAAGAGTTAGGTGAATTTTCGTTGATATCATTAAAGGAAATTGTTGGTCCACCAATTAATTTAATTAAAACAGCAAAAGGAAAAACAATCTTAAGGGTCAAAGAATATTTTTATTCTTACGATCATTAAATGGCTGCTTACACGTTCCCTTATTCACACATACATGAGACACATATTATTCACAAAATACTACACCAAACACCAAATACCATTTCTTATACATACATTCATAAATTAAACACTGCAATCCATCCAAACACAATGACAAGTAAGGTGAGTAATTTTTCTATAAAGTAGATTCAAAGTTACTCTTTTAGGCCGGCTATTCAATACAACAAAAAAATTTAGGTGCATACGCCACGCCATTGACATAATAGATATGGACTGCTAGTTAAATGTCATTTCAATACAAACCTTGCAGAACTTTTGTCGACAGCGACGGTGCTGCTTTAGTTTGTTGTGCCAAAAAAATATAATACCAGTTCTACTGAAACCAGTGAAAAGCAAAAAGTTCTTCTCATTGCAGTACTTCAATGGTTATTCTGTTGCTATAGTGGTAGCTTCATAAAAATACCACCCAAAACTAAAGCGCTGCTCTTAAATTTATCATCCCCTCAACAAAATCTACGTAGAGCTTTGTTTACATTTTTTCCCATACAAAAATGGCATATTCTTAAATTTTTTTAATCCGACACCATTTCTTCTTTTTTCAGTACAATTTGTATGGGCTGTCAAAACAGCATTTCACTTTGTGCCCCCGCTTTAGTTCCAAAACAACCGGCAGGTGGTGTGCAAACTCATGTTCCCAGTCCCAATTAGGTCAATGCGCCACGCAATACCACGTTTATGTTTATGCAACTTCACAACCAAACACGATAAAGTTTCAATAGCAAGTGTAAAAAACATATGTTTTGACAAGTAAAATCTTATGTCGTTTTCCAAAATATCACTCCCAAATGAAATCGGGAGTGATTTGGAGAGTTGGAGTGATTTTTTGACAGATAAGCTATACTAGAAATGTCAAAGCTGACACTTCAACTCTCCAATTCACTCCCGATTTGGTTTTTGGAAAACGACATTAAGATCAGATTTCACCTCTACTACTTTGAGTACAGCTTCCACTCCACCTTTACTTTACACAAAATCTCACTACTACCACTTTGAGTACAGCTTCCACGTACTCACAGACAGAGGATGTGATTACGAAAACAACAATGTAAGCAAAGGGTTGTTGCGGGGCAAGAGAAGTAAAGGTTTGCCATCTAATTAATTTCTTATCTCTGTTCAGAACGCAGCCATTATCTTACTCATTTATATGCTTACAATCTGTTAGAAAATATCTTTGCAAAACGCAGTCGCAAATTAAAAATGGATAGCTTAAGCACGGACGAGGAAATCATCGACGGAATTATTTCGACAGCCAGCAGTGAATTGCAGTGCGATGACTTACTTCTTGGCTCCATGAGCACCGAAGTTGGCAAAATCATCAGTGTGGAGGCTTTAACGAGCGATGAGCTGCAAACATATTTTGCCCAATGTAATCATCAAGACGATTGCGCGGAGCTGTTAAGAAGTTGGAATTTGGAGTCTCTTATACAACACTTTAAAGGTAATTATGGTAATTCTTTATTTTCTTCTGTATTTTGTGGTATTTATTTTATGAGTTAAGGCGGGACACTTTCCCGAATTCTATTTTTGTCTGCACCTCTGTCTACGGTCGTCGATCGGATTCGCTTCAACAACTAGACTGTATGTTTTTTTGTGAACGCCATAGAAACGAGGACTACTGCTTGCCAGACGGATTTTAACACTTTTCAAGTGCATTTTTCAGCTTAAAGCACTTATAACTTTTTCCCCATTACAAATAACCAAGAAAGTGGTACACCAAAAAATTAAAAAAGTTACCCTGATTTCAAAAAAGTGTGCTTAAGACGATTTGGTTTCAGTTTACTGCTTGCCAGACGCTCTTTAACATTTTAGTAAAATGCATTTTTCTTCTTAAAGCACTGCTAACTTCTTTCCTATCACATATAGCCAAGAAAGTGATATGCTAAAACATCAGGAAATTTATTCTGGTTACAAAAAAGTCGGTATCAGACGATTTGGTCTCAGCCTTCTCCATGCCAGACGCATTTTAGCTTAAGCATGTTTATCAAATTGAATGAATAATTGCTGTAGTATTTCATTTAAATAAAATTTTCGATTTTCATTCAATTTGATAAACATGCTTAAGCTAAAATGCGTCTGGCATGGAGAAGGCTGAGACCAAATCGTCTGATACCGACTTTTTTGTAACCAGAATAAATTTCCTGATGTTTTAGCATATCACTTTCTTGGTTATATGTGATAGGAAAAAAGTTATCAGTACTTTAAGTATAAAAATGCATTTTACTGAAATGTTAAAGAGCGTCTGGCAAGCAGTAGATTGAAACCAAATCGTCTAAGACACACTTTTTTGAAATCAGGGTAACTTTTCTTATTTTTTGGCGTACCACTTTCTTGGTAATATGTAATAGGAAAGAAGTTATTAGTGCTTTCATCTGAAAATGCACTTGAAAATGTTAAAATGCGTCTGGCACGCAGAAGGCTGAAACCTAATCTTCTTAGACCGAGTTTTTTGTAATTAGGGGAATCACTTCGACCTCAAAATCTGAAAAATTACCATTTTCGATATAATGGTGCGTGTATCTACACATACATGTGCAATATTTTTGGTTATCACTCCACTCCAAAAATTTGCTTCCAGCTCTTGGTCTATGAGGCCCTTTTTAACTCTTCGCGAAAAGTGCATTAAATGTATTTTTTCGTTAAATATTTCCGAAAAAAGACCAGGTGCTAGACGGAGCAGAAGAATGCCCTTTAAATTTTTTAACGCATTTTTTCTTTTTTTTATACAAAATTACTTAGTTTTGTATTTTTCGATGATACAACTAATCTGAGGATTAGGGGCCGATTATAGCTTTCATTGAATCGTGTCATGGGAAATGTTTGAATAAATTTTTTAGCATGTTATCTTTTGGCCAGGAACGTTAATTATGTACCAATCGATCGGAAATCACTCAAAGAATTTTTTTGACAAAAAAAAAATTCAAACACACGTTCATTTTTTTCTAAAAATGTGAATTTCTATTTCCAAGGAAATCAATCTTCCGGAACAACTGAATTTCGATTTCCATCATGGAAATAGAAATTTACATTTTTAGAAAAAAATAAATGTGCGTTTAAGCTTTTAAACTCTTTTCAGTATTACAGATTAATATTTTTTGCGTTGGTTCTTACACAAAAGATTATTTAATTTTAACACTATCAATATTAAATACAGAATTTAAATATATCTAAGATATTAAAATCAAAACTTTTTCCTGTGTTATCATATGTGCAACCCCAAAATTATTAAAATGAATGCAAAAATTTTTAACCGTGTATTAAATGAATTTATTTTTTTTTCTCAGACGAAGAAGTTGATATAAATTCCTTAAAAGAAATTGAGTGTCACCACTTGCCGCAACTTTTTAGATCATTCAAATACTCAACGCTCATCAAGTTCGAATGTAATTTGAGAAAATGGAGAGAATCCATAGGAAAACCGTTGTATCAATATTCTCAAGCGCATTTAAATTTATTTGACGATCGCCCCAGTTCATCAGGTAGATCTTCTCCCTATCCTGTTTCCAGACCACACACTCCTGCCTCATTGACTAGATCTAATACTTGTGCTGTAGCACTATCAACTATTTTGAATAGTAACGAAAGTTCTATTTCAATCGCTCAAAGCTACGCTGAGAACAAGAAATTTACTGAAAAACAAAGAAATCAGTTAATTTCTATTATAGCGCAGTATTTTGTCTCAAACAAAATCCATCTTGAACTAGGTGGCAGCTACAAATTGGAAAAGGAAATGATTGAACGATTCCCTACTGAGAAATTGGTACGTTGTTTCGTAAAATTCAAAAAAGCAGGTTTAACAAAAACAATTAATATCTTACAGGAATACTACAGGTCAGGAAAGAGGGGGAAGATTTACAACAAGTATTGCAATCTGAAATTTACTTTGAAGGCGATGAATACACCAACTTCAAGTAAATCGAAAAATGAAAAGATTGAGGACGAAGACACCGAAATGCGTTAGTATTATCGTATTCCTTTAATTTTTGTTTTTATTTTACGCAGACTATTTCTGAGTCTGATTATTTCCGAATTCCTTACGCCAATTGCCACCTTCGATACGAAAATACTCGACAAATGCAAGGAAAAACAGCATTCCAAAATAAAATAACTATCGTGGAATTTTCGATTCAGAATTTTTGGTTATTTACGACTTACCTTTCCGGTGTTATGAGTTCTATTTTGCCAAGTACAATAATTTTGCAGAACACTTTGTCAATTATGAACCTTGTACAATATAGTTCAAAAACACTGTTTTGTAACTTTTTTTAGAACAGACTTCATAACTCCGGAACAGTAAGTCGCAAATAACCAACAATTCTGAATCAAAAATTCCATGATAGAATTATTTGCTTACTGCAATATCTTGGCTTTTCCCTCTTTTCAATGCAAATTTATGTTTTTCAGTTCCCGAAATAAATGCTGATAAGTGCTATGAGTCACTAAAATTTGATAACCTTAGTTCGGAGCAATTCGACAAATGTTGGAAGGCGTGTTCCAAATACAGATTGAACGACATTAAAAATTCAACAACAACTTTGGAAATTTTAAAAAAATGGCCGCAGTATAAACTGCCTCACGGCTACAGATTTGTAAGTCCAACTAAGATTTATATTTCTTTATGTTGCATTTGTAAAAGTAAATTTTCCGTCGGCTGTTTTGATCGTTTTGGGTGTGGCTAAGAAAAAAAATAGATTTCTTTGACTTTTCCAAACGCTTCGGCAAGGGTTGTTACCTTCTTTCTATTTGTTTTCTTTACCACACCCAAAACAGCCGACGGAAAATTAACTTTTACAAATACAACAGAATAATAACGAAGTGATCAATACATAAAACCTTATTTATATTTCTTGTAACTTTAAAATATTTACATACATATGTATAAATATGTTTAAAAAAAATACTGCAATGCGAATTACATTTTTTCCATTTTTTTTTTCTTAAAGGTAAACATGGATTTCGAGTATATGTTTACGAATCACAACTCTCTTCTTGAGCGCTGGGATGAAGTAGTTTCAAAAATCCGCGAATTCCTCCTAACAGAAGACCGCATAAAAGAGAAAACGATAAAGGACGTTCTTGCAAAATTAGAATGCACTGATAGTGGAGAAAGTAAATTCAATATCAATATACTATCAACTCTGAATAAATCGGAGATTTCGGTATCATTCCATTCCTTTTATTTTGTTGCCTTTCGTTAAACATTTTTGAAGCTAGTACCTCGAAATGGTTGCAAAAAAATGGCACGAAGAGATTTTTTTTCTATGGATATGTTTTTAGAAACCGTCAATCTGCAGCCTTATTTTTTTTTCTGGAACTGATTCTTTACATTTTATGCATATTTTAGCAAAATTTGATTCTGCAGACGGACGATTTCATAATTAATACAAACACTTAACATTTCCTCATACTATTTTTTTTTACTACTTTTTTGGTAAATTTTTGGACGTGGTCTCTCGTACTTAATGCACTTCACACGATACGAGTTTATTTACATTAACATTTACATTTACATCACACTGCTCCGCCGATAAAAATTTAAAATTTATATCGCAAAACTATATACCCATGTTTTCATATTAATTTTCAGACTGCCGGGATGCTGCTCTCTTGTGGGCGCTTCATGGGTACTTGGTCCCAACACTTAAATCAGTGCGAAAAGATCGGAAGGGGTTGAAAACCACGGTGAAGCCAACAATAAAAGACTCCCAAGAATCTTTCCTTTTCGTCGGATCAACAATGCAAAATATTGAAGATCACATTCAATACATCAATACAAAAGGTGATAGCGTGCAACCGTTCATTATTGTGCTAGGCACAGATGTGCTCAATTTTAAAGACATTTTTTTATATTTCGATGGTGTGAAATTCCCTTTTATAAGTTTCATCCGCGCCGTCGATATTTGTTTTAAAATATTTTTCCTTTTTAATTTGGAATTTCCAAATGCAAGTTCCAATTTCTGGAACTTCATTAGTTCACTTTATTTTAATAATAACAAAAACAACTGCTCAAAAGCACACATATTACTTAATGTAATTAACGAATAGAAGCACTTTACTTGCTCTAAAGCAAACGTTCATTGCTAAATTTTATTAACGATGTAACCAATTTGTTATTTCATGTAAAAACACTAAAAATATATCACTGTCATCCTAATTTCATTACTTTTTTTATTGGACTTAAGTGGACTTCTAATTTCAGGAACAAAATCTTTTAAATTTCAGGTTGGAAGGAAATATAAAACGTAAGTATACATTACATGCTCTTGCCACAATAAATCATTTATGCAAATAACTGAGTTCATTGCACCAACAAACGAATTAGTTGCGCCAATAAGGGAATTAATTGAGCCAATAAACGGAGTTTATTGCGCCAAACAATAGTTAGTTGATTTCAATAAAATAGTTACTTGCGCCAATAAACGGAGTTTATTGCGCCAAACAATAGTTAGTTGATTTCAATAAAAAAATTACTTGCGCCAATAAACGGAGTTTATTGCGCCAAACAATAGTTAGTTGATTTCAATAAAATAGTTACTTGCGCCAATAAACGGAGTTTATTGCGCCAAACAATAGTTAGTTGATTTCAATAAAAAAATTACTTGCGCCAATAAACGGAGTTTATTGCGCCAAACATCAGTTAGTTGATTTCAATAAAATAGTTACTTGCGCCAATAAACGGAGTTTATTGCGCCAAACAATAGTTAGTTGATTTCAATAAAATAGTTACTTGCGCCAATAAACGGAGTTTATTGCGCCAAACAATAGTTAGTTGATTTCAATAAAAAAATTACTTGCGCCAATAAACGGAGTTTATTGCGCCAAACATCAGTTAGTTGATTTCAATAAAATAGTTACTTGCGCCAATAAACGGAGTTTATTGCGCCAAACAATAGTTAGTTGATTTCAATAAAATAGTTACTTGCGCCAATAAACGGAGTTTATTGCGCCAAACAATAGTTAGTTGATTTCAATAAAAAAATTACTTGCGCCAATAAACGGAGTTTATTGCGCCAAACAATAGTTAGTTGATTTCAATAAAAAAATTACTTGCGCCAATAAACGGAGTTTATTGCGCCAAACAATAGTTAGTTGATTTCAATAAAATAGGTACTTGCGCCAATAAACGGAGTTTATTGCGCCAGACAAAAGTTAGTTGATCTCAATAAAATAGTTACTTGCGCCAATAAACGGAGTTTATTGCGCCAAACAATAGTTAGTTGATTTCAATAAAATAGTTACTTGCGCCAATAAACGGATTTTATCGCGCCAAACAATAGTTAGTTGATTTCAATAACATAGTTACTTGCGCCAATAAAGGCGTTTATTGCGCCAAACATCAGTTAGTTGATTTCAATAAAATAGTTACTTGCGCCAATAAACGGAGTTTATTGCGCCAAACAATAGTTAGTTGATTTCAATAAAATAGTTACTTGCGCCAATAAAGAAGTTTATTGCGCCGGTAAAATCTGCCCTTGTTTTGGCCGGTTTTTTTCAATTACCGCTTTATTGCCTCAAACAACTCTTTTATTGAAATCAACTAACAATTTATTGAAATGAAAATTAATAAACAGTCGTTTGCTGTCCCAACAAACTTGTTAGTTGGACGAGTTTTAATAAATAAATTTACTGTCCCAAACAACTTTTTGTTTGTCATAACGTACCTTTTTGGTTCAGTGTAAGGGGAAAAAGTACAGGCATGATACTTTTAGATGTTGAAAAGGCTTTTGACACAGTCTGGCATGACGGCCTCTTGCATAAGCTTTTAGTACTAGATTTTCCCATGCATCTTATACAAATTGTGAAGTCCTTCTTATCGTCCAGAAGTTTTGTTGTTTGTGTAAGCAATCACTCTTCACAAACATATGCTTGCACTGCCGGAGTACCCCAAGGATCTGTCCTCGGCCCAGTCCTCTATACAGTTTTTACATCAGACTTACCCACCTTGCAAAACTGTCATAGAGCTATATTTGCTGATGACACATGTATTTATTCTTCAGATTCAGTAGGTTCTACCATTGTAACCAACTTGCAATCTGCTTTAAATACACTTCAAATCTATTTTAACGATTGGAAGATAACGGTAAATGCTTTAAAGACTCAGGCAATCTTTTTTACTAGAAAAAGAAAAGCCTGTTACTTGCCTAGCAATTCGCTTACAGTCAATGGCGTGGCTACTGACTGGAAGTCAAGTGCAAAATACCTTGGTGTTCACCTCGACAGCAAATTAACATTTGGTATACACGTTCGAGAAACCATTAAAAAAATAAACACAACAATTAAAATAATATATCCTTTTATAAATCGTAAATCTAAGCTAAGTCAAGATAACAAACTGATCATTTTTAAAGTGATTTTTCAAGCCATCATGTTTTATGGGTCTCCTGCATGGGGAGACTGTGCAAAAAGTCATATTCGCAAATTACAAATATCGCAAAATAAGCTTTTAAAAATGATGTTAAACCTTCCTTGGTGCTTTTCTACAAACGAATTGCACGCATTAGTTAATGTTGAACACGTTTCTGAAAGAATTCTTAAATTAAAAGAAAAATACAAAGTTTCTTGCAGCACATCCGACAATGTCTTAATTTCAAACCTTATCCTCTAAATTGTCACTATTATAAAGACTGATTTTTGTTTTTGTTGTTATTGTGAATTCACGTCACTTTGTACATTTGATTTATTTATTTATTATATATGTATTTATGTACCTATTTATTTATTTATTAAATTGCTAGATTGTTTACCTATTTCTTTATTTATTTAATTATTTATCTTTATATTTATTAATTTATTTATCTATTTATTTAGTTTTTACTTATTTATTTATTTATTTATTTATTTATTTATTTACTTATTTATTTATTTACTTATTTATTTATTTATTATTTATTTATTTATTTATTTATTTATTTATTCTTATATCTATTGATTTATTTATTTAAATATTAAAACACAAATATATTTACATATTTATATAGGTTTTTATGTATTCCCGCATATATTTATTTATTAATTAGTTTGTAACGTACGTAATCGAAATGTAATGAAATGTAATGTAAATTAAAAAGACACACAACCTCTCGTTTCGGTGGTTAACAATAGACTCACCATATTTCCGTTGACCTGGCTGGAACTTTTGATTGAACTCCAGAATGCATTGCTTAACTTGCATTCTGGAATTCAGCTTGACCTACTTAGCCATGTCGCAATAAGTGCGGCCGGAAACTGTTAGTATGCATAATATTGATAAAGCAATAATATGCATAATAACAGTTATGCTTACTGGCATAGTAGGTAAAGGTGAAGGAACCAAATTTAGGTGTATAACATCCCTCCGCCGTTGGATAGTTCAAGCCAGGTCTCCAGAAATAGGTTTGTCTTCTTTTATTCATTAAAATGTTAAATTTATTCTAAAATAACAGATTAAATCACAATGTCTATTCGTTATTAATTCAAATCAAATAATATTAAACTAGAAACTTAAACACACAGACAAAACATTACACATACATTTATAGTGAGTAAAGCTTAACAATATTTCACGTAGTATGATTATGTGTAAATAATATTTTTTTTTTTTTTTTTTTTTAGTTTAGCTATGTATATTAACTCGAAATCTTATACAATATATATTGGCTTAAATATAACACTGAAAAATAGGCATTTGCTTATAAATCTACATAAGATGTCATATTCACATGTTTATTTTTAAAATTTTTTTTTTTTTATTCAGAACATGATTTTTGCTTGCTTTGTAGTAAGTATATGCGTTATGTGTACATACTAATCATTTCAATAATAAAAATAATTACATATTTTCGGAAGTATTTACGTTAATTTACATTTAAGTTGATATAATTCTACGATTTTAAATTAAATAACAGTTTTTTGAAAAGAATATTTTTTTTTCTTACACCCGAGCATAGGTGACTCCGTAGACTGTTGAACTTTTGTTGTCGGTCTGTACTGGTGGTGGTGGTGGTCGTGTTACGGGCGCTCTTCTTTTTGGTAGATAAGCTGGCATTTCTATCACTTCGGAATTCGCTATATATTTTCGTTGGGCCGGAATGGTTGGTGGTCCTTTTCGTAGACAGCGGATCAAAAATACTACTGCGGTTACTACTGCTACTAACGAAACGAAGGACATCATGGAATATCGATGAATACTCAGTTCCCAGTCCTGGCTGTCTGCTTTACGTTCTGCCTCCAGGCCGTCCCAAGATTGAATTAGATCGTCAATACTCTTCTTCCCTTCATTTAAAATATTGGCAAAATTTTTATGATTGCCAATTTTTATCGGAAGTAACTCTGGTACAGGTGCTGATTTCGAGACGCTAACTTTTCTCAACAGTGCTTCTTTGAGTCCTGAGTGGTCTACCATGGGCTGTTTGTACTCAGTTATTGCTTCAGCACGAAATTCATAAAACAGTTTGAACCCTTTTGCAATTGCTTCGCATGGCTGCTTCATTTGCAATATTCCCGAATCGCTCAGTGTTACTGCGTAATTTTGGGTTTCACACTTCACGTTCAATGACATCGTTTCCTTAACTTTGAAAAGCCATTCGTTGGCGGACGTCATCTTAAGGAATATCGCCTCCGTTGCGGGAATCGCAGCATATTTACAAGAGTTCTTAGATGATGGCGCGTGCTGTATAAGCTCTACCAGACACTCATTAGATCCCGATGTAAGGATGGGTCTTTCATGCCGACAAATAGCCGTCCTGGTGAGGGAACCTCCTGTCAATACCATTGCACATTGTGCGTACTCTGTTTCGCTCATGATGACAAAACGATCATGGTTTTCTGCTTCGGCAATGTACTCATGCTTGGTGTCTAGCACAAGGTCCCAGTTCTCGTTAAAGGATGTTGGTAGGGGGTATATTTTCTGGACCTTGTACCGAACATATTCGGGTAAAGGTAGTATAATTTTTACCATAAAATTTCCCCCGTCAAGGTACACCGAGGTTTTGGCGACCTGGTTTATTATGAGGGGGTTGTCCAACAAAAATCTTCCTTTACTCGTTATGTTCCGCAATAGTCCGGTGATATTTCCCTCGTCTAATACCAAAGGATGTATCTTATTTTGGTACAGGTCATCCAAAATTGAAAGTTCCAAGGATTGTCGGTTTTGGACTTCTAAAACTTTTGTGGTTATGACTGAAGTCATTGCAGTCGCTTCACTTGTCGCTTTCAGCATCGCGATTTCCTTGTTCGTGACTTGACTGTACGTTCGGAAAGTGGCACTAAGGTTACCCATGCTCACAGCCATATTTTCGATTTCGTCTGTCAGTTGTGAAATGGGTTTGGATAACGTGTCGAAGTTTGATTTCATGACACTTAACTGTCGGTGCATTAATTCGAACGAGCTCGCATCCTGTTTGTGGAGAACTTCCAACTGGTGGTAAACGCTCCTAGCATCTTTGCTATCCATAGTACCGAAGGCCCATTTTGAAAATCCTCCTATGAACTCCAGTGCGCGTTTTTGACGTTTAGCATGTGTAAGTTG
This sequence comes from Melanostoma scalare, assembly GCA_949752695.1. Lineage (NCBI taxonomy): Eukaryota > Metazoa > Arthropoda > Insecta > Diptera > Syrphidae > Melanostoma > Melanostoma scalare. The sequence goes on along the minus strand of OX456984.1, from coordinate 251,558,744 downwards.
TTTCATACGAAAGGCAGTTCGTCGTAAGTTGTCGATGTTTGTCTCAGTCTCTTGAGCGATCAATTGACAGTAACGTTTGAAATCGTCGTCCGGAATGCTTCTGCACAGGGTTTCCAGTTTTTGTTCGCACTTTTCCACCATTTGAATAACCATTCCGGAGTCCAGTGGTGTGAACTTCGTAAATATTGTCCACGTATCACTATAAAATACAGCATTTTCCACCGCTTCGAACACCACTGGTGAGGTCAGCTTCAGTTGTTGGACGTTGAATGGCTGTTCACTATTCGTCTGCCCGGGGTAAATGCTTATAACTAATAACGCAACTGCTACTAAATTTATATTAAGATTAAACATTTTATTTTAATTTTAATGCAACTATTGAAAAGTTGTTGCAAATAAGGAAACACTCTTTTTTTTACAGTTTAAATTAGGTTAAGATATTTTTTTTTTTTTTTTTGGTTCTTTGGGCTTCTTTTAGTGAATCCTTTTCTTCAAATTCTGGAAAGACAAAAAGAATTAATAAGACTGTACGGATTGATGATAATAAATTCTCATTAAAATTAGATCATAAATGATGGAAAGCTTTTAGCTGGTTGTTGTGAACCCGCTTCGTTTTTCTACCCATTTTAATGGTTGTGTTGACGTCACCTCTAACCGAAACTACCTCATAGGGTCCTAACCAAATTTGTGAAAACTTGTTTTTTCGAACAGGATTTCTAAGCAACACTTTTTGCCCTGTTGTAAAGGACGTGGGATTAACCTTTCGGTCATACTGTTTTTTCGCTGCTATTTTGGCTTTTTCTAGATTGTTTCTAGCTATCTCATGCGACCTTTGGAGTTGAAACCTTAACTGTTGCGGATAGTCTTCGATATTATATAATGGAGTAGTTTTACCTTTTAGATTTGTAGGCATAACAAAATCGAGGCCAAACAAACTGTGAAGTGGTGTCAGTTTGGTGGATGTATGCTGAGTATTATTATGGACATGCATAGCCTGCCTAAGCCATTGGTCCCAATTTTGGCTGTCATTATCAACAAAACTCCTTAGATATTCCGCTAAGGGTCTGTGACTTCGCTCTAGTGAACCATTGGCCTGTGGATGGTAGGCTGTTATATGGATTTTCTTGACTCTCAAAAGTTTACATGTTTCAGAAAACAGTTTTGAAGTAAAGTTAGATCCATTATCCGTTATGAGCTTTTTCGGTATGAGAAAACGTGTTATGATTTCCTCATAAAAGGCTCTAGCAACAGTGGCTGCTTCAGCATCCGGAATTGCTACACAAGCCATGTACTTAGTCAAGTCGTCTTGGAACGTTAAAATATACCTGTTTCCGGAATGCGTTAGTGGAAGGGGCCCTACCATGTCCATATATAGTTTTTCGAAAGGGGAACATGGAGTATCCGTTAATTCCATTGGCATCTTCGTTAGATTTCCAGATTTATTCTTTTGGCATTTTTCACAGTTCCTTATATAGCTTGCGACGTCTTTGTGCATGTTCTTCCATCGAAACTGACAGCGAATGCGTGCTAACGTCTTTGATGTTCCCTGATGTCCGCCAAGTGGAGAGTCATGGAAATCACGGAGAACTGTTAAAATATCAGCAGGATCCGTTAAAGTGACAACCCTTTTGTTTGGGGCAGTGACTATTTTGTCATTGAGTTGGTTATTATTTTCTTTCCTGTTTTTAGAGTCTTGTGATGACTTTAGATTGAATTCTAAGTCTCCTGAATTGTTAGCGTTAAGAGCTTTAAGTCCCGATTGAAATATCTTTCGGCATTTTTCATAGTCTGGTGTCTCATTGTATTCCAGAGCAGAGACGTATTTCATGAATTCCATTATTGGATTTGGCACTCCTCTGGGGTATAGTTTTTCCAAACCAGTACTTACATCTCTCATAAAAGTTTCCTTAGACTTCTGGACTTTAATGGGAACCTTAAGGACGTTTTCTTGTTCCCAAGGCAGCCTCACGCCTGACCAATCGATTAGATTATACCCAAGGATCTCAAAGTCTCCTCGCATTGTTGCTACTCCGAGATGTGCATCTCTAGATGTGTATTCAATTGTACCATTGTGCATTTTCTTTGGATCTGGCTTGAAATCCTTTTGGGTGTAGTGACTAGCTAAACCAAAGTCTACCAAATATGCTTGGGAAGCACCGCCTTTCCCATAGCCTAATAAGATGTTGGCTCCTTTTAAATCGGCATGGACATACGTTCGGCCGTGGATGTACTCATACACATCCAACATCTGTAAGGCAAGACGATAAATTGTGTGTTCTGGAATCCTTCTCCCGTTTTCCAAGAAAAGCTTCCAAATATCGTCTCCATAACGTGGCATTACAACGAAGCGATGTTTCACATCGTTAATGTCGTGTGATCCCTTACCAACTAGATAAGGCATCCCAAAAGATTTAAGTCCGCGCTGCTGTTTGAACTGTGTAATGTCTTCAGAACGAGCATTGTGCATACAAAAATGCATTTCAACAAACAACGTCCCGTTGCCATGTGGTTCAATTTTGACGACATATTCATAGTCGGACGGATTCTTTGGTGAACTCGATGCCTTACACGCTGAATATATTTGACCATGACTTCCCATGCCTATAGACGGTCCGATTTTCCATGATGTTTTGGACAAATCAGTTATTATTTCACCTTCAGGAATTTGTTCTGATATGGCATGGTCGTTCTTCTTTTCCTCTATAGGTACCTTTGTACTCTCTATGTTCAACTTGTCCTTAGAGGTTGTTTTTTGTTTAGGAGCCACAGTTGCTTTTGCTTGAATATTATCTTCGAACTGTCTTTGTTTTTGCCCTCGTGTTACAACCAATATATTATTTTTTTGAGGTTTTTTGTTCTCACTTATTTTTGCCTTGCTCCTAGTTTGTACAGCTTGTATTGGATGTGTATCTATTGGGATCCTACTGAGTGCATCCGCATTGCAGTTTGTTTTGCCCGCCTTATACATTATCTTATAATCATAATCCGACAGCTTATGATGGAACCTAACTAGTCTTGTTGTTGGGTCCTTAACATTAAAAACACCAATCAGGGGGCGATGATCCGTATAGATAGTAAAATTACGACCAAGGAGGTATGTTCGGAAATGCTTACAGGCCCAAACTATGGCAAGCAATTCTTTTTCTATGGTTGAGTAATTTTTTTCGGCCTGATTTAAAGATCGACTAGCAAAAGCTATAGGTTTATCTTCACTAACTTTGCCCTGAGACAAAACGGCTCCCAAAGCTTCGTTACTCGCATCGGTTGTCAAGATAAACGGCAACGAAAAATCTGGATATATCAATATAGGTGGTGAGGAAATAGCTTTTTTAAGAAATCTAAATGATTTTTCGCAATCTGGGGACCATTGGAACACCTCCCCTTTTCTCAATAGCTTCGTGATTGGAGCGGCTATTTGAGAGAAATTGGGTATGAACTTTCTATAGTAGTTCGCAAGCCCCAAAAATGATTGTACCTGCTTTACTGTCTTTGGGGTGGGAAAATTGGAGACACATTGAATTTTTGATGGGTCTGGAGTAGCTCCGTTTTCAGAGCACACGTGTCCTAAATACGTTACTTCACGGCGAAGAAAATTACATTTTTCAATATTTAACTTCAGGTTGTGTTGCCTTAACTTAGCTAAAACGTTTGCAAGCTTTTCGTTGTGTTGTTCAAGATTTTTGCCATACACGACAATATCATCCAAATAAACAAAACAATCGATGCCATGCAAACCAGTCAGGATGTGATTCATGATCCTTTGGAATGTTGCTGGGGCACCGGTTAGCCCAAACGGCATTCTATTGAATTCGTAATGCCCTTTGCTAGTGCTAAACGCGGTTTTTGCCTTGTCAGCCGGATCGATCATTACCTGGTGGTAGCCGCTTGCCAAATCCAATGTGGTAAAAAATTGGCAGTGTCCCAATTGGTCAAGAATTTCTTCGATTCTTGGTAAGGGAAAGGCATCTTTTATCGTTATTTCGTTTAGTTTTCTGAAATCCACAACGACCCTCCACCTTTTCTGACCTTCAATGGATTTCTTAGGTACAATAAGCAATGGTGAATTCCATGGAGATTTACTTTCCGAAATTATGTTTTGATCAAGCATCTCTTGTACTTGTCTTTCAATTTCTTTCTTATGAATCTCCGGAGTTCGATATTGCTTAGTGTTAATCGGTCCTTGGTCAGATTTAGTGGGTATACTGTGTGCTAAGACAGGTGTGAAGCTTAAGTTATCACCCTTCAGTAAGAAAACGTCATTAAATTTGGAGCATAATTTTTCTACTGACTCCTTCTCTTCCCTATTCAGGTTTTCATCTAACTTTAAGGAACTAATCAGAGTACTGACCCGTTCACTAAGCTGTTGTCTTGGAAAATTAGCCAATATTCTGTTTTCCGCACTCTGGTTAATAATTTTAAAGTTTTTGAAATTCGAATGCTTTGGAACAAAATTTCCGTCCAAACAGTAGTCTTGTGTGGTACAATTCATGATAGGAACATGGACGTAGCTATTGTTTGCTTTTACTATTGCATTTCCCAAGTAGATTCCGCAATCAATCTCTTGTGAATGTATTAGCAATTCATTTGATTTTGAGTTGGGAATATAAAGCTTAACAGCTGTTTGTGTCCGAGCTCCTATTTTGAACTTCTCTTGTGTTTCCTGTATTGCAGATATTTTAGAAGGTAAACACTTTAGAGGTAATTCGATTATAACTTCTCTTTTCCTATTAAATAATGTTATTCTTTTTGAAACAGCGTCGATGATTGTTTGATTCCATAGGATATCACGTCCTAGGATACCGTCAGCAGGTATTTCATCTAAACCATCGACAACGTTCCACTTAGTACAGAACTTATTGTTGGGGAATGATAAGGAAGTTTTGATTGTGCCTTTTGTCATACCTACTCCACCGAAAACACCACCCAGTTGCTTTGTTTCATTTATATTTATATTGGTAGCATTTTTTAATGAGCTTCTTTTTAGTAAGCTCGAGTCTGCTCCTGTGTCGACCAGAAGAAGTACCTTTTCGGACTTGGCCATTGACATAGGCAGCTCGACGAACACGTCATGCTTACGAAGATTCCTAAATGCATATAATATTTTTTTCTTACTTTTCGGCAAAGCATACTGGTTGAAACACTTCAAAACAAAACACTTAAAATAATCATTCAAAAAGTTATAGACGAATTTCACCTTTGAATAGCACTTACTCCAAACGAAACGAAGATTGAAAATCAGAAATAAGAAACCAAACTGACCTAGGTTTATTTTTGTCCCAGAAACTAGTGGCCTTGATTTCTGCTTCGTTTTACGAATCGACTCAAAAGTAAAGAAATTTAACTCCTCCGAGTCAATGTTTTGTGTTCTTTTTTCTTTTTGTCGATCGTTTAATACAGGCGCTAATGGCTTTACTTCGTCTACATTGCTTTTTTTTGCTTTGTTTGTTTTTTTTTTCGTTGTTGATTTTGTGGAGAGCGAATTTTCTGGGGCACAATTTAGTGATTCAAATTGGCCCCCAGGGCGTTTCCCGACTGGTCTTTGAGGTAATTTCTCTTAGAGAAACAATCGTCCTCCACATGACCCACCCTAGAACACCACTTGCATTTGACTCTAGGCCTTTGACTTATTGTCTGAGTAGCTCGTATTTGTGAGCGGGGACAACTGTTTTGAGCATGCCCATAGTCCTCGCAAGTGTCGCAGTATGGCGTTCTTTTACGAATATTACAATCAACATAGCTGTGATTTTTCTTGCCACAGAATCCACAGGTTTTAATGGGATTTGCAGACCTTGTTGACTGTCTATTGCTGGAGTGGGGAGGGTCTTGAAAATTCTGGATGTATTGAGGTGTTTCATTATGTGTGATGTGTGAAGGATGTTGTGCGGGTTTAGATGTGTAGTCTTGTGTCACTTGAGGTAAATTGTGAGGTAGTGTAGTATAATTGTTAAAAAGATGAGGCATGGAAGGCATAGATGGATATGCTTGAGTCAGGCTATTGTAATTTTGTTGGAAAGTACCGGGAATTTGGTACATTGAGCTAATACGATCAAAAGGTAAGTTTGGTGTTGTTCCAACTCCCATATAGCCCATCGAGTTTGGCTGTAGTAGCAAGGAAGTTTTCAAGGCTTCCTCAGAGATTTCGTTGAGATCTTTGCTTTTGCTCCCCAGCATAAACTGTCGAAGAGCTTGATCGACTAGCCCTTTTTTAAAAATTGTCAACACCGTGTTTTCAACTTCTTTTTTGAGGCCTACTGACTCAGTTGCGGAATATCTTGAGTCAATAATTTCAACAGATGTAGCTTTCAGTTTCGCTAGACGTCTAGCGAACGCTTTTACATCTTCGCCTAACAATTGATGGCATTGTTTTAATTCGTTCATCACATTGTCCAGAGTTTTTGGCACTAAATAACTGTCTTTAAACAGTTTTGCCAAACCCTCTATTGTGTTCACATTGTTTGAACGAATTAACTCAAACGCATCGCCTTGCAATCGGGTTGAGATTAGAGACACTAAGATCCCCTCTTCTTCTGGCTTTACCATTTTCAAAGCCAGATCGCATGCGTTTAAGAATTCATGAACTCTTTGTGAAAGTTCATGATTTCTCTCCCCGTTGAATATGGGGACTAACCTTGAAACTACCTTGCTTATACTCTCAAGTGGCATTTCGCAATTTTCTTCTATTTCTACCTGAGTGATTTTATTTGATTTAAATACTTCTACAACTGTGGTTTGAACTCCTGTGTTGACCAGGTTTCTTTCCAGAGACGATTTTGGTGTAGAAGTATGTTGAGGAGTGAGCAACGGAATAAGGTGTTTTGAACTGTCAGGATAAGGTGATGATTTACCTTTTTCCCTTAGCTCCCTTTGAGTTGTTAAACTTTTGTTTAACTCAATAGTGAGCTGGTCTATTTCCTGGTCAGCTTCTTCTGTTGTTTTCAGAAGTTGTTTTTCAGCTTCCTTACGCCTAAACTCGCTCTTTTTAAGCTGTTTTCTAAGGTCTTCTGCCTCTTTAGCGTGGTTTTCTACTAGAGCGTGAACGGCTTTGACGTATTCGTTAACGATTTCGTCAGTCGATTCTACTCTAGTTAATTTACCCCACTGAGACGTTAGCTGAAAACTTACCAGTTTGTAAACCTCAGGATTCAAAATATCCCTTAATTCTGTGAAAAGAAATTCATTCACCGACTTTAATTGTCGTTGATTTTCTTTCTTTTCTTTTTTAAAATACTCTAACTCCTCTATTATATCGTTAAGTTGGGCTTCAACTTGGGTGCGGGCCATTAACTAACGCCAACCAACAGATCTAATTTTTTTTTCTTTTTTAAATCAAATAAAATCAAACGACCACCTCAACTAAAGTTACTACGAAAAACAAATGAAAGAAACGAAACTTGACTAAGAACTTGACTTGAAAAACTAAACCGAGAAAAAAAAAAAAAAATAAATAAAATTTATAGGTACACAACTTTGTCACTTATGATCTAAAAAATAAAACATAGGTACATACGTTAAAGTATACTCACCTGTATTTCTCCCTTTGTATCTACTTTTAATTGTTCAGATATACAGTATCAGTAGTATGTTTCAAGTTTCTTTCCAATTCTTCTTTTGGCAAGTTGATTTTGGTGTAACTTATTTTATCCAAGTTTAAGAAAAAACCAAAGGTAGACGACAATTAAATGAATCCACAGAGCACTGCACACAAAAATACGAGTATTTTCCTTCACTTTTCCAATCACTTTTTCAATCACGACAACGTACGATAAGGTGTTTTATTCAATTTAAAAACACAAATTACTTTTTTTTTTTTAAAAGGTTCGCGAACCGGCTGCGCCAAATGTAACGTACGTAATCGAAATGTAATGAAATGTAATGTAAATTAAAAAGACACACAACCTCTCGTTTCGGTGGTTAACAATAGACTCACCATATTTCCGTTGACCTGGCTGGAACTTTTGATTGAACTCCAGAATGCATTGCTTAACTTGCATTCTGGAATTCAGCTTGACCTACTTAGCCATGTCGCAATAAGTGCGGCCGGAAACTGTTAGTATGCATAATATTGATAAAGCAATAATATGCATAATAACAGTTATGCTTACTGGCATAGTAGGTAAAGGTGAAGGAACCAAATTTAGGTGTATAACAAGTTAACTTATTAAAATTTGTTTGAAAAACTGTGATAATGCATTGTTGGTTTAATATCACCCCTTCTTTCCTTCTCGAAAGTATCACCTTTTGTACATTTGTATTTTCTATATATTTATATATATACATATATTTTTTTTTTTTCTATCTTTAATGAAGGTTTTTATATGTAGCTTTTCCTTCAAGTCCTATTTTTCTCAATCCCTTTAAAAATCAATTATATACTTGGCAGTAGTAAGGTAGTTTATATACCAATCTCTGTAAATTGTGCAATATAAATTTTAGAAAAAATAATGTAATATTTTGCTGCAATAAAATATCTATCTATCTATAAACATGTACACATATTTGCAATCAAATACAAGATTATTCAGGAATTTTATGATGTGTTTTGATTTACATGACTGTGAAAAATTAGTTTGGGGTAAGTGTGCGCATGCGTTCACTTACCCCCAAATTTTTGCGCACACTTACCCCAAATGCACTTTTCTATTGTTTTTACAAAAATTTTAACAAACAATTGTCAAAAACTGTAAAATCTTCACCCAAACGTAAGGACCATAAAGTATATTATAAAAAAAAATCCCTACTGACTGCACTGTAAGACAAACTCAAGTCACTGACACAGTTTGAAAATGAAGAAATATTTTAGTGAAACGTACCTTTTTTTTTTTTGTCTCTCGTCGAAACACCAAATACGACAACAGCACTAACACAACTTACTTGAGCTCAGTTCAGATACCTACTGACTGGATTGCGCATCAACAGAAACCCGAATTTCATCCCTATTTTCAAGAAAACCACAGTGCGCACACTTCCCCGCTGCGCACACTTACCCTGAAACGACTCTAATCCCCAATGGAAGTTTACTGCTCCACCAACAGCAGATCTTGTTGTCTTTTCAGTTTCACTTCACTCCCAAAATATTATTTTAATTTCAAAATGAAATTATTGAAATTGATTAATTTTTGTTATGTCCAAAAGTTGTAAACTCATTTATAAAAATAAGCGCCACAAGTATTTTCTTAGTAAAAGAAATACATATGAGCTTAATATACGACACAGGACGATAAATGATAAAAATTGTAAAACTCCAACCTACCTCACTAACACCCACAAACAAAATAGTCAAATTCAATCAAGGTCATTTTTCATTTTCTTACAGAATGTCTATTTTTATCCTTGGTAGTATTGTATTTGTATTTGTATTTGTATTTATTGGTACAGAAATTATGTTACACGTAGATACAATATTATCTTTTAGTTGTGAACAATATAAACAGGGTTTAAATATTAATGAATTTGAAAATTAATGAATGAAATGAAAATTAATTATTTTAGTATTATTAAATTATAGTTAAATTATGATTTAAATTATTATTTACATTATTTACTTGAACTTTTTTTAATTTTTCTTTTGTAAATATGCTTATGAGCAGTAATGTTGTTTAAGCTTTTCTTGAAAATCCCTCATACCTGAAGACCGTCTGACATTGAGCGGAAGGCGATTCCAGAGTCTTATGGCGCAGACAAAAAACTGTTTTTGAGTTATAGAGTAGTTCGTAAAAGGTGGCACGAAACTTCTACTTCTTCCGGAAGAAGATGCAAATTGAATTCTTTGGAAAAGATATTCGGGCACTCTATTTTCTTTAAGACTGAAAAGAAAAGTCAGTGTTTTAAACTCGAGATACTGTTGTAACTCCATTCCAAGGAAAGCCTTAACATAACCAGAGATATGTTCTCTTCGACCAATGTTATAGGCAAACCTTACTGTACTATTTATAGCTACTTTCAACTTACGTAAGGAGACACTATCTAGGTCACAGAAAACTGGGTAGGCATAAAAAATGATTGGGAATAAAAGTGACTTAACCAACATTGCCTTAGTCCTGAAAGGAAGACAGTTCCCAATTTGGTATAGAATACGGAGGGATCCATATATCTTAGATACTATTTTAATAATATGATTTCCCCAGGTGAGATTTTGGTTAAATGTAACACCGAGATTTTTTACACTGGTGACGTAGGGTAACACTAATCCTTCTAAACAGAGTTTTGGTAAGTTTTGAGTGTCAATGCTTAAGCGACTAATTAATATGGCTTGACTTTTACTGGAGTTCAGCATAAGCTTATTCATTCTCGACCAAGAGGCTATCGAGCTAAGGTCTTCATTAATTCGCTCAGTGGCATCCTCAACTTGACCTATCGGGTAGCTAAAATGCATCTGCACATCATCCGCGTACATTTGGACCTTACAGCATTTCAAAATTGAAGGAATGTCATTATTGAACAAGGTAAACAATAGTGGACCTAAGATGGATCCTTGTGGGACACCAGCTTTCGTTTGAAGAAAACTTGACATTTTTTGGTTGCAGTAGACAGCTTGTGAGCGACCTGTCAAGTAACTGCTAAAATGGGTAGGTGATTGATTGTTTACGGGAAATAAGCTTAACGATGTTATATCATTGACAAAACGATTTACATCACTGTTTCTTTTATCTAATAGATCAATATTAAAGTCCCCGCAAATTATTATATTACTGTGTTGTACCGTTAGACTTTCTAGTAGATGAGCTATAACTACAGAATTTGTTAAGTTTGGGGGCTTATAGATAGCTCCTATCAAGCATTTATCTTGCCCACACAAAATTTCAACAAAACAAAATTCAAATAAGTCATTGCTACCATCAGATTTATATAATAACCTACATTGGATACCTTTCTTAACATAGATTGCTACACCGCCCCCACGTTTGTCGATTCTATCGGCGCGAAAAATTTTATATCCATTGAGATGTATCACGTGGTCATTAATGTTTGAATTCAGCCAAGATTCCGATACACAGATAATATCGATCTTCTCATTTTCAAAAACTAATCTAAACTCATCAATGTGTTTAATTAAACTTTGTGCATTAATATGACAAATAGAAAGGCCCGAGTACCTTTTACAAAAAATTTTTAACATAACATTAGTTTTATGAAAAACGCGGTTTGAACCACCATAAGGATGTGGAATATTGTTATCTGGTATAATTTGCTCGTCGTTCATATCAGAAGACGGACAAGAAAATAAGAAAATTTCAAGAATAATAACGTTCAAAAATGAAAAGAGAAAAATAGCAAAAAAGAGAAGAAAAACTAATAACGTTTCAAGTAAATTTACACAAATAATTGTTAAATTGAAAGGAATTAAAAATAAAAAGAAAAGTGAAAAAAAGAAAAAAAATTGAAATTCAAAAGTTTAAAGTTTGGGAGAAACTGGATTCATTTGATGGTTTCAGAGCCTCTGGGATTTCTCGTTTGTTGATTTTTGTAACTGCATACAACTTCAATGAGCTTTTGCTTTTGTCATTGTATATTTATTTATATACAATGGTATTGTGCTGTCCATATCGCTTTCGCTTCTTTATCCTTTTCACCATACATTGTACATATACACAGACCCCTCTTTACCACTGGGACCAGGCCCAGGGCCCTGCAATCAACAGGGCCCCCCAAATTATTGAAACAACACTCAACCTCTATTGGTCTATTTTCAAGAAAAAATATATTTCGATACATTTAAGAAGAACCTTTGTTGAACATTTTAAATCACATTTCCTCCTAAATTATATTCAATTTCAAACAAAAAAAAGAGGTCACTCAATTAATGATCAGGATAACGAAACCATACACTCCCTTGTGTTCGTTTCAGGGCACTTTTAAAAATCCAATCAGAAAAAACATCCATACGTGTATCTTACGATCGAAGTTAAATGGTGTTGTGAAGATGGGAAAACTTCTTGTGTATCCTTCTGACATTTGCGATACGATGTTCCGAAAGGGTTACTATTAATAATTTTTGCATATTTTCACTAATCGTGGGTTTTTTATTTTTTGCTGTCTATTGTTAATGTAGGCGTTGCATTTGTGTACAGAGTGTCCCTACTCATTATAGATATACTCTGTAATGAACGGCACCCAATTTTTAAGATTTCAAAGATGGAGTGTGTTGACTGCTCATTTAGGCTCAAAAAAAGTTGTAAAAAGTCTTTCTCAAACAAGATGGTCAGCGCGAGCTGATGAACTAAGTCGAAGGAGCTTTGATGCCTATCGTTAACGATTTACGACAGGCACGAGAGGCCAAACAGGAAGCTCTTAGTCTTTGCAAAAAAAAAGTTAGATTTGCTGAGTGCAATCGATGAGTTTATGATTAGACTCAAGGATATTTTTGATAACTTTGATTCATCATCCAGGATTCCGAGTATAAGAACCTTTCTGAGGACTAGATGTAGAACAGACTTTTATTGACGGTTCTGACTGAACCCTCAGTAATTTTGACTGGGAAGAAAGGTTCGGTTAATTGAAACCTTTCTTTCCATTGTTGACACTCTAAGCGTCGATTTCAAACAGCGACTAGATTCATATACGAATATTGGCCAACGTTTTGACTTTTTTTTTTTATTAAAAAACCTGAATCCTGAAGACTTAAAAGAAAACTGCAAATCTTTTGCTAAATTTTACCCTGAAGATGTAATCGGAGATGAACAACATGCTGAATGCCTGAATTTAAAAGAATACTGGAAAACTATTCGACACGAAATTGAAAAAACTGGCAACTGAATTTCCAAGTGTTGAAATTGCACTTAGAATTTTCTTAAGTATGATGGTGACCAACTGCAGTGGTTAACGTTCCTTCTCTAAGTTAAAGAGATTAAAAAACGAACTCAGAACTACATTGGTTCAAGAAAGACTGACAAGTTTGTAGCTGATGTCAATCGAAAGTGACATCCTCAGAGGTATCGATTTTGTAGATATAATCAATGATTTTGCTAATCTCATCAATCAAGAAAAAGACTCCTTCAATAAACATTCCTCTTTCCATCTTTTTGCATATCAATATTTTGTTCCTTAAACTATATCTGAACTTAATTTTCTGTTATTTAAATTTTGATTATTTTTGAATTCTTATATGAAAAATTTATTATTTTGTTTTTATTTTTACATTATTTATGTTTATGTTAACGTTTATGTTAAAACATAAACATGCTGCAATAATTATTTATTTTTATAATGATTTATAATGATTGTTGAAATATTGATACAAAGTTGTGTGTTTTTTTTTTCTGTATACCTTTACTACACAACATAACATTTTTATAGAATCATACACGGGACCCATTTTCAAAAAGTGCCCACGGCCCCCAAAAGGGTTAAGACGGCCTTGCATATACATTATACATATTCCAAAAACATACATCCGATCTACGGTTTGCTCTTTGGTCGTTGCTCGGCTGACCAACCACCAGAAAAATTCATTGTTTACCAATTGTATTTCTCTTTCACTTTAATAGCATCCACAATAGTTTAAGAAAAAAATTCAAGTGGAACAATCGAGCTTTGGTCGAGGACACGTGGTGCGCCACCAGTCAAAAAGAAAATCGAGTTTTTTATATACAATGGGTTGGATATTCAATCTGTCCATAACTCGATTTTAGCGCTAAAATAACTCAAACGAGTAACTACTTTCTCTCTCTGTTTTTTCTGTCATACACCAACCATTTTCTACTTGCATGACATCTGGTTTGTTGGCAAAGAGACAAAATTCGACAAAAGCCATGACTTAGGTTTAAGTCTCAGACAGTAAATAAATTTTTATAGCAAACATAAACCCTTTGAATTACACAATTAGTTCTGGTTTGGGTATGTGATAAATATAATCTGTTTCCTTTTATTGTAATAGATTTTCATATATTAGTTGAACTAGTACGTTTTTTGAGAGCAAACTCTATCAAAATATTCAAGCGTTGTTATAACAGTTATTTTTGTTTCCTAGCATAAATTCAATAGCGTTTTTAAGAGAAATTGCTCCAGTTAACATCAATTTAACTTTAAATGGTGTCATTAAGTGCAAAGATCTATAAATAATTCACGAATTAGAGGCAACTTTAAAATGGACTTGATAATAAAGCCTACTCATTTCCTCGTGAAGTGAACGACTGACAGTGGAGAAATTGAATTTTTGACATTTTTCGCTAATACAAACTTGTGAATGCGCTGTGAGCATTAGAATTTGAGCAAAAAATTAGTTTTTAATTTTATAGAGCAAGAAACTATCAAAAACAAAGACAGCAATCGTAAGCAATTATTGGAATCAAACTGTCAGGCCTTCACGTCGTGTATGCAACATTTACAAACTGAAACTTTTCTCAAGGAATACTTTTTATGAGCCATAGGCGTTTCACTCATGGAAAGACAATTTGAACTGAACAGAAATAATGTAAAGTGTTCCATTTGGGTTTTAAAATGAGTGGTTCACCGAGTGAAAACGATGGAAAACCGCATAAAAAGTGTGAGATCAATTCAGGTATGAATACATTCAAGTGTCATTTGGAACTAGTATGGCACTGAGGCTCATATTATGGTGATTTTAAATGACTGTAAATTTGCGCTGATAATTTCAAGTTGCTCAAGAAATACGACAAAACAATTTGAATACGGGACGTGGGGCGATAGTCTTCAAAATATCTGCTCAAAGAAGGAGAAATACTCAGGAGATTCTGTCGCCGACGTTAGTTTACATTGCTCGAAAACTAGATTTTTGTTGTTGACGACAAAATATTGGACAGGAACGACTGAACGAACAATTTCTATAAGAGCACTTTATAAAAGCTGAAGCTCATAGAAATAGGTACCCGAAAAAGTTAGTGAAGCATTAGGGAATTCCAAAAAAAAGCAAAGGTGCTTGGTCAAACAGTATGGCTTTTTGGAAAAGATGGAAAGCTTCGGGATTAGATGGCTTACGATTCTCATCACCAAGCTCATATCGGGTTCTCCAATAAGAATTTGACACCTTTTTTTGAAATGTTTGAGATATTTCAATAACTGTACCATCGGCCTGGAGTACAATTAAAACATTTATGAACGAAACTTGACTTCTTCGTTCATTATGGCCCATGGTGGCCATAATGAACGCGTTTGCAGCGATCGATTCCTGGGACCCATTTGTAGTACTCCGTGGAATTGACTGATTTGGATCGTTTGCTACGGACACCTTAACGGCATCGGCATTATCGACAATTCGACCAACTCATTGTCTCACTGACACGGCAACATCATACTCAAATTTTTGCACAAAACTTGTTCTTGCCCTTCTCCTAGGGGTAGAACCACGATCGAAAATTGGAGTTAACGCACTTAAAGTTGCCGTCACCGACTCCGAATTTCGGTAGTAAATTTCTATAATTTGAAGACCTTCCTTTTTCTTTTTAATGATTCATTTAATTTTTTGTCTAATCTATAAACCAAATGAAACACAGTTTAACAAATAACTGTTAAGATCGTACTATTTAAAAAGATAATGTATCTTATTGTATATACCTATCTACTCAAATAAATATATGAAAATATGAAATATGAAGACGATGCTTGTTCGTGTACTTTACCATTTTCTTGTTACAAGTTATCGCATTTTACTTACATAAAATTCATCTCAAGCACACTTCCAGCTCCAAATGAGTTCAAAGCAGTAAAATTTTCGGTAGTGGCACTTCGCAGTTAATAAAATTTTATTTGAATGAAAAAAAAAAAAAAAAAAACATTATACAAGTCCCTCTTGTTTCAATTTGATTTCCTGTTCCATGTCTCCAACAAATTATATAAATAAAGTCTCATTTGTGACCAACTAAATATTCAAAAAAGACACCAACGGCGAATACAATGTTTTTCATACGGGTCTGCTTTTGTATGTAGATAACTCACAAATGTTTAAATTAAAATTCAAAAAAACTTTTTTGTTAAAGTTAGTCTCGTTCTTGGATTTGTAACTGGAAAATTGAAAGAGAACAGTTGCATATTCCCATGCCATGACAATAAACCACTTTGCGGCTTCAATGGAAGATGCAAATTTAAATTCAATTCGATATGCGATTTGGGTTATTACAACTGTCAATATACACAGGCATTCAACAGTAAGCTGGTTTTTGAAACTATTTTTGAATTTTAAAATGAATTTCATTCATGCTGACCTTGTTTTTTTCTTCTATTTTTTTTCTTATATTTTTTCTCAACTAGGGGTTTCAATAATTAGAGATGAAATTTGTAACAACCTGAACTATTCAACATGTTCCAGTTTTTATGATGCTACAAAGCATTCTTACTTTCCATTGCCATTGAAATAAACTATTTTGTAAATTAAATCGAGAAACATATAAATTTTTTTTATTAAGTAGGTAGGTACCAAAATCTGCTCATGATTGTTTTTAAAGCCACTTTGCTGCGCTTGCCACAGATAAATCTTAAAATATCTTTGATTTATGGACAGCAAGGGACTTTAATGAGACTTGATTACAACGAGGATGTTTCTGATCGGCGGAATCAGGGTATTCAACCTAGTTTAGGCATTTCACTCTTTCGGTTGCTCAAAGCGGGAAAAATTTCTAAAATTGGAGTCTTAATACTCGTAACTGATGTTCACGTATTAATGAATGAAGACTACCGGTTCACACGTAACTCAAATATACATGATTTACATGATTATGATTATAGTTTATGATTATAGTTTATTCCAAAATGCGGGAGTTTCAAAAATAAAGTACCTATACCTATCTATACCTTACCTACCTTAGTAAACCGTGAATGTTACGCAAACAACATAAAGTGTGATTTTTTCTCTAGAGCTTTGGGTATACACGCGGGGATGCACGCATGCACGGTCGCCCAAAAGAAAAAACCTAAAACTTTGAGTTTAAAGATAAAATCCCTTTTGTATTTTTAGATTAGATGCATTAAAATATCGTAAGTTAAATTTGAAACTAAATCTTTAAAGACATGGCCTAATGGGCCGTCAGCCAGATGATAGCTTTATAAAAACAAAAAAGTGTGTTGTAAGTTGATTGAGTTTTGATATAATTTTGAATTTAGAAGTCTTCTCGTACTATTCTTTTTCTATAAGTTAGAGCTGTTTTAATGAAATGTGACAGTTTCTGCCAGTCCTTTCCATTCAAAATTGCTGAAAACCCCGTTTGTTGCAAATAGTTTTCTTGCCATGTTTGTCGCCGTATCTGTACTAAAATTGGGCATCTTGCGATGAAATGAAATACATTTTCTCTTTCGTTGGTGTTACACAAAGAGCATTTTAGTGCTAGATCGTTACGATGCGGTATAAAATTGAGCGGTAACAGCTCTCCTCTTGCTCGGAAAAGGTTCGATATCATTTCAGTGCTGAAGCGGGCCTTGAAGTAGTTTTTGTCGCCTAAGTCGTACTGCAGCTTCGAATAGATTTCCCTATGAAGTGAACTTCTAGCCTGTTCCAAATAGTCTTATCTTATTTTGGAATGTAGCTTTTCAATTAAGTTGTCAAGGAATGGTTTCCACTCTGTCAAATTATCCAAAGTAAGGTGGAAATTGAGTTCACACATGTCCGCCAATTTTTTCCATTCCTCACACCATGAGCGTTCGGACCTTATTATTGAAACTGCAACCTTTCTTGCTTTCTTTCCTTTCCTGCTAAGATAAGTTTGACAATGTAGTTAAAGTGTAGCTTTAAAGATGTGAGGTACAGTGGTGATAATCCAGTTTCTATTATTATTATTATATTATTATATAAATTCTTTATTAAAGTTCTCGATATTTTACAAGATTTTATATTTTTCTAAGAATGATTGCATGGCAAAATTTGCCGTCTGCCTTTTTAATCCAGTTTCTATCATCAGCATATAATTGGGTGTAGTGTCTGGCAGCCGAAATTGACGTTTTAAGAAGAACCTCAACAGTTTTTCCGTGGTTTCAGACTGACGCTAACCCCATGACTCTGCCGCTTAAAGCATAATTGTTTCGGAAGTTGCAGTGAAAACGTTGTACTTTGCACTAAATGATAAGTTTTTATTTCCGTAAAAATTTTGCCACACAGAACCAATTGCATTTTTCGAGGAAGACAGCTTTTTGACCAGATGCTTTTCTATGTTTAGATTGCTTGACACAGTAAAACCTAGGTATTGGTATTCCCTAACGGTTTCGATCGATTCTCCTCCATAGTACCATTTTTCATTTGCTGGCAAACGTCTTGTTCCTTTTCTAAAGACCATTGTTTTAGATTTGTTTAAATTAACGCTGAGATTCCATTTTAAACAATAATTGCGTAATTTGTTTATCATTAATTGGAGGGATTGCGCTGATTCCACCAAAAGGACAAGATCATCTGCGTACATTAGTACCTTAATCAGAAATCCATCTATCATTATGCCACAAGGCAAGTCTATGATCAGGTCTTCGATATAGAGGCTAAAAACGGATGGGCTGAGATTACATTCTTGCTTCAACCCTACGGACGCGGAGAACCAATCTGAGAGACTTTGCCCATCCCAGACTGCGTAAAGTGTTTCATTATATATGTTCTCAATCATCTTTCCGAACTTAAGTGAAATTCCATCTCTAAACAATTTAAAAATTAGAGCTTTTCTGTCGATATAATCGAAGGCACCTCGGAAATCTACGAAAAAAGCGTATAGTTTCTTTTGTCTGTGAAGATACGTTTCTGCGATATTGGTCAAGCTAAATATATGGTCGACGGTGGAGTATCTTTTTCTGAATCCAATTTGAAATTCGCTAAGAAGGTGGTTATTTTCGATCCATGTTGTGACTTGTGAGGCGGCATCTAAGGATTTCGATAAAAATTTTCAGCGATGTGTTGAGGAAGGATATGCCTCGGTAGTTTGACGGGTCTGTTTTATCTCCTTTTTTGGAATATAATTGACTTTCTAAAGGCTTCTGCCAATCAGCCATCAGAGATGCCGCCTCTGAAGTGCTGGGTTTCACACGGCCACCACAACGAAACCCCTGGTTTGACGACGAATGCCGGCAAGCACATGCAGCTAAACAGGAAGCATACAAAGCGGCGCTGCACAAAAAGACTAGAACTGCTTACGAGCTCTACAAGCAGAAGAGGAGAGACGAACACCGGCTTCTCAGACAGAAAAAGAGAGAGCATGAGAAGCGCGCGATCGAGGAGATAGAAGGGTGCCACAGCAGGAATGAGGTTCGGAAGTTTTACCAAAAGGTAAAAACAACAGCCTCGGGCTATAAGCCCCGAGCCGAAGCCTGCAAAGACGACCAATGGAACATCGTGGTGGAACCGCAGTCAATGCTGAGGATATGGAAAGACCACTTTTCCAAGCTCTATAACGGCGATGATGAACCCAATTCCGCTGTTAGAAAGATAGAACCATTCGATTTAGGATACGTAGACCAACAATTCCGCCAACCCGACCTGAACGAATTGAAGACAGCAGTATCCAAGCTAAAGTCCAACAAAGCTGCTGCAGCTGATGGCCTCACTGCCGAATTGTTTAAAGCGGCAGGCAATGACCTGGTCAGGAGTATGCACCAGCTCATTTGCAAAATATGGTCGGAAGAAAGCATGCCCGATGAATGGAACCTCAGCATTGTTTCCCCGGTCCTCAAGAAAGGAGACCCTCTGAACTGCGCCAACTACAGAGGTCTTCTTAACATCGCATATAAGATCCTCTCTGCCGTATTGTGTGAGCGTCTGAAGCCATTCGTCAACAACCTGATAGGTCCTTATCAGTGCGGCTTTAGACCAGGAAAGTCCACCATAGACCAAATTTTCACACTACGGCAGATCTTGGAAAAAACCCAGGAGCTTCAAATCGATACCCACCACCTTTTCATCGATTTTAAGGCCGCGTATGACAGCATCTATAGAGAGGAGTTATATAGAGCCATGTCTAGTTTAGGCATCCCTACCAAACTTGTCCGATTGTGTAGGATGACGATGGAGAACGCACGCTGCTCCATCAGGGTCGGAAAAGATCTCACCGATACATTCGATGTCAAAAAAGGTTTTAGGCAAGGCGATGCACTGTCATGCGACTTCTTCAACATCGTTCTTGAAAGAATAGTGCTAAACTCCCACGTCAACACAAGAGGCACAATCTTTCAAAAATCCGTTCAATTGCTCGGATATGCCGACGATATTGACATAATTGGAAGAACGCAGCGTGATGTCAATGGCGCGTTTATGAGCATTGAGACGGAAGCGAAGAAAATGGGTTTAGTGGTAAATGAGGGCAAGACCAAGTATATGCTGTCATCAAGAAAGGACACCCAACACCGACGTCTTGGACAAAACGTCACGATTGACAGCTATAACTTTGAGGTAGTTAAGGACTTTGTCTACCTAGGCGCCGCTATTAATTCAGACAACGACACCAGCGCTGAAATCAAACGAAGAATAACTCTTGCCAATCGCTGTTTCTTCGGACTAAGAAGGCAATTGAGTAGTAAAGTCCTCTCTCGAGCAACTAAAGTGTCCCTGTATAAGACACTTATCATCCCGGTTCTTATATATGGCGCAGAGGCATGGACCTTGTCAAAGGCAGACGAGAACGCTTTAGGATGCTTCGAGAGAAAAATTCTTCGGGTGATTTTTGGTCCCGTCTGCATAGATGGAGAGTGGAGAAGAAGATTTAACGACGAATTGTACGGGCTGTACAGCGACACTGACCTTGTCAAAAGAGTCAAGGTCCAACGACTTAGATGGCTGGGTCATGTAGAGCGAATGGACACCAACGCTCCGGCCCGGAAAGTCTTCGAATCCAATCCCGAGGGACGGCGCAGTAGAGGAAGACCGCGACTCAGGTGGCGCACGCAAGTAGGAGAGGACCTCAACCAACTTGGCGTGCAAAACTGGAGGCAGCTAGCTAGGGACCGAGCTATCTGGAGAAGCATGTTGGTTGAGGCCCTAGTCCGACCCGGACTGTAGCGCCACCTTAAGTAAGTAAGTAAGTTCTAAAGGCTTCTGGTGTTTCTCCTGTACTGAAGATATTATTATAGACTTTTGTGAGGTGAATTAAGAATTCTTTTGTTGAGAATTTGAGAAATTCATTTGGAATGCGATCGACTTCGGGAGCCTTGTTTTCTTTGGCTTTGGGTACAGCAGATTCTACTTCCAATAGTGTTATTTCGCAATCTAATATTTGACTTTGGAGATTTGGCTTAGCGTATTGAATTGGTTGGGAGAAGAGTTCAGTATTTAACTGATTTTCGAAATAGGCTCTTAAAATTGATGTACCTATAGGCGTCTTCGTTGCAAAAGTTTTTCCTTTGATATTTTTTATTAGCTTCAAAAAGTCTGAAGAGTTCTTGCAGTGCGATAAGCTTTCTGCTTGCGTTTTAAAAAAAACTTGCCTTTTTTGCTTGGCATAAACTTTTAAAAGCTCGATTTGCTTCAAGGTAATCTTTTTTTAGCGAAATGGCATTGAAGTTTTGATGCAAGTGCAATAGCGCAAAAGATCGTTTCCTGGCAGACTCACAATCCTTATTAAACCAGGGGGATTTATTTTTACAAGCGTAAGGCTTTGCTTGCTGTTACGATGCTGTTGACGTTATAGTGCTTTGCAAAATTTCTATCGTTGGTGGGTGCTCATTTAGTAATTTTGCGTTAATTTGTAGGTTTAAATTCATTCGATACGCTTCCAATCGGTTTTTTTTTGCCATTTCAATTTTGGGAGAAGTCAATTCCACCTTGCTATCCACCTCGAAATTAAATAAATAATCGGTTATATCATTTGACATGAAGAGGTAATCGATAACAGACTGGCCTGGATTTCTGATGAAAGTGAGTCTATTGTCTTCATCCCCTTTTTGTGTACCGTTCATGATGGTCATGTCGAAAGAACTTCCCATTTCCAAGATAAGTTTTCCCCTTGCGTTGAGTTCTGTGTCCCTCGATTTTCTAGGAAGTGAATAATTTCCAAATGATATACATTGTTCTTTTCCAGTACGCGCGTTAAAATCACCAATTTTGTATTAAAACTAGTACAATATAATTTAAATCTATTGGTTCTATACATATAATCTTATGCTAATTACTTCAATACTTGCCGATCGCTCCCAGCATTGGAGTTATTATCTTTAATGCTGATAAATCCACTGTCGAATGCAATCCACGTGGTAAGTAAATCATAGTCTCAATTGATGGCAAAAATAACCCACGGGCCTAGGGAGTTTCTCACGACCATGCCTTTTGAGGGAATCCAGCGGACCTACAATTTTCTTTTTGTGTAGCAAGTAGCCTTTATTTTTCATTATACGTTATGGAACTATATATGCGCCTCGTGCATGTGAATTCTATGGCAGTGATGAACCAAGGCTTGATCTGCCAGGGTCCTCAGTGAGGGCTTCAATCAACGATTGGATCTATCAAGAGCACAACCCTAGATGGCATGTCTCTATTGGATGCAGACAAAGTAATCGTTTGCTCCCTAACGTTAGTTAGAAAACTTTTTTGTTATCCCATAGCAGAAAAGACTGTAGAAAGCTGATTGGCGTTGCGAAGGGGAACTTCTCTTTTGCCAAGCATTTAAAAGTGTTTGGCTTTAGGGCACTTTTTGGTGACAATTTAAAAAAAAGTTCGTTTTTCACCATAAAAGCAGGCATCAGTTCTATTGAGAAAAAATAAAAACCCCACGCAAAATTTGAGGATGATCGGTTGAACCGTTTTTGAGTTATCGCGGTCACCGAATTCATAAAAGTGGTCTTTAGATAATTTTTTTTTTTTTTTTTTATAATTAGCGCGCACATCAAGGGGTTATGACTACCCTTATAATGTTATTAAACACAGTGCGAGCATTTAGGAAAATAGGAGAGGATTTGAAAGGAGACACCGATGCACGTTGCTTTTGAATCTTTGTAAATCGTAATGCAGGGGAAACACAGAGCCAGGTAAAGCATTCCACATTCGGGTGGTGCGACTAAAATAAGAATCTCTATACTTGACTGTACGCCCGAAGTTGGGCTCAAGGCAGAACTGATGAGCATTCCCAGCGAGGCGCGTGTTGCGGCTAAATTGTTTCAAGGGAGGAATGCAGCTGGCTATTTCACTAGAGCACTGTTTGTGGAAAAAGCGATAAAAGAGAGAGAGACTGGTAACGTTTCGACGATGACCAAGAGAATCAATCGATTCTACGATTGAACTATCACCTATCAATCTTAACGCTCTATTTTGTACCCTATCAAGTAGGCGCAAAGATGTTTGAGAAGCACCTGACCAGATATGAGAGTTATACTCCAGTTTTGGGCGGATGAAGGCCTTATAAATTGTAGCCAGATCAGAAGGGGTGAAGAACTTCCTGCATCGTCTCAAGAAACCTAAGCATTTAGCAGCGTTTTTGGTGACTTCAAATATGTGGTCGTTCCAACGAAGATCATCGTTTACACACATACCAAGTACTGACAGCTTTTCGGTTTCTTCGATGCAGGTACCATTCATGGATAATGGCAATGGGGGAATGTTAAGCTTCAACGACAAGAGACAGCATTGAGTTTTCGAAGCATTGAATTCTACTCGGTTCATAAGACCCCATGCAACAATGCTGTCAAGGTCAGAATTCAATGAGCTTATCATACGTTCCAGTTCCACATCCGAAGAGCAGGGACGTGAATTTTGAAACGAATATAAAAAGCTGAGGGTCGAGTCGTCAGCAAAACAGTTAAGCGGATTAGAAGTTTCTGACAAGAGATCATTTATGAAAATGAGGAAGAGAGTCGGAGACAAAACGGAGCCCTGGGGCACACCAGCTTTTGTGAAATGGGTATCAGACTAGAAGTCATCCAATACAACTTGTATTGAACGGTCGGAAAGGTAATTTCTAATGCAACGAAGAAGAGACTCATCGATACCAAAAGCACGCATTTTCGATAAAAAAGCCTGATGCCAAACTCTATCAAATGCTTTAGAAATTTTAAGCGCAATAATCTTACTTTCTCCAAAACAATGTTAAGATTGGTTCCACTTTTCGGTGAGATAAGCCATCAAATCACCAGTGAACCGTTTGCTACGAAAGCCGTACTGACGGTCATTAAGAAGCTTTCGTTCTTCAAGATATTTCATAAGTTGACGGTTTATCAACGTTTCCATGACCTTGGAAAGAAGGGACGTTAGTGCAATTGGACGGTAATTGGAAGGGGAGGAAGATTCGCCTTTTTTAGGGACGGGCTGGACAAATGCAGTTTTCCATCTGCTCGGAAAAATTCCAGCAGAATAGGAAAGATGGAAAAGTTTACGCAGTGGTTTTGCCAGCGTAGAAGAACACCTCTTCAGAATAACGGCGGGGATACCATCTGGACCAGCAGATTTATGTATATTGAGATCTTTGAGGACTCTCGCAAACGAGCGAGTTCGAAAAAATATCTGCTTCATCACAGAATTTGTAGACTCGAGCTCAGGTGGAGCCACTATGCTATAAGGAAGTGTCGAGTTGGCAGCAAATTGAGCTGCCAGCAAATTGGCTTTGTCGATGGAGCTGACATACGGAGAGTCATTGAAGACGAGCGTTGGGACCGATGACGTGGTCGAGTTCTTAATGTTCTTCACAAAAGACCAAAAGTTTTTACTTCCTTTTGGACACAATAGTATTTTTTGCCTTACTTTTTGGTCATGTAAGAACTTAGCCCTTTGTATCTGAGCATTACAGCTATTTCTGGCCCGTTTGAACAAATTTCGGTTTTCTACAGTGGGGTTATCTTTAAATTTGCGAAAACTGCTTTCTCGATCCCTAATCGCCTCTTTACAGCTTGAATCAAACCACGAATTTTCTTTGGGGATGATACTTTTTGTTCTGTGAGGAACAAAATTTCTCATGCCGTTGAGAATTACGTTAGATATCATATCAGCTGATGCATCAACGTTTCCGTCGAGAACACACAATGACCAACTAAAATTTCGAAAGAAATTATTCAGTCCGTCCCAATTGGCTTTCTCGTATTGCCACACAGTTCTTTTGGGGACTTTATCTTTTTTTACCGTGACGGAAGACGAAAAATCTACCGATATGACACAATGGTCCGATTTGCCTAAAGGAGATGATACTTTAACCCTATATTTTTCGGGATGAGAAGTGAGAAATAAGTCAAGAGTGTTGGCCGCATGGCCTTCAATATCTGGAACTCGAGTGGGCTCATCAACAAGTTGAGTTAATTCGTTAAACTCAGCGAAGATCTCAACATATTTTCCTTCGGGTGTTGTCTGGCCAGAATGTCGAAGCCAAGCAGAATTGTGTACATTGAAATCGCCCGCAATTGCGATTTCAGTGTGAGGATAAAGGGAGACAATTCTTACTATGGACTCAGATAGCGCATCAAACTCGTTAGAGGTTGAATTGCTATCTAAATTGGGGCTTCTATAAATAAAACAATAATGAATGATTTGCTTACGGACGGTGAATTTTAACCACATGAAATTAAAGTTCGTATTAGAACAAAGGCCGTATTGTGGTAGAAGTTGGTAAGCAATATCATTTCGAACATAAACGGCGAGGCCATGGGAGGAAAAGAATAGTGGCACTAAGCTATATCCAGGCAGGTTGAATTCTGAGGGATCAGAACCAACACCCACCTGTGTTTCACTTAGTGCCAAAACAGCTGGCCTGCATTTTGCAGTGTTACAATCCACAAAAACACATAAAACAAAATATCAACCGTAGACGCTAACTAAGTCGAATCAACAAGTGTATATCCTATTAGAAAACAAAATCAAATTACTAGCGGTGTTATGCCCAGCTAGCAACTTGATTTTAGTTCACCAACGGGATCAATACCGTTGATTGACTATTCGCCTAACAAACGCACAGTCTCATTGACTGCACACACTGCCCAGATAAGATAAGAGATTATCAAATCAAAGAAATGTGTGCAGTCACTGGGACTGCGAGAGTGATGTGGGGGAGGAGACGATGGACAGGTAACGCACTTAGTGTTTTGGGCTATTGAGTAGTACATGGGCTTTTTTTTTAACACTTTCACAGCACTGATTAAAATTGCACTCGATTTTATTTTCGCGGCGCGGCTGGAGAGATTTGTTATTGTTGGTTGGTTTAGTTGGATTTTTTTTTTTTTTTTTTGAATTTTTTTTTTTTTATTAATTTTAATTTTTTGGGTGGTAGGAGGTGGAACAGGTCACGAATTATTCGGGCACTAAGCGCGGTGCGTGTGGCTACGGTGGATAGCTGATCGACACTGATAATCGCAATAAAAGTTTCAAGTTGATGTAAAACATAACATAACACACTGTAAACACGATTACGTAAATGTACTACCGTTAAACGTTGCCACTATATACAGTACGCTGGCTACAGCTGCTTGCTAAAAGTTGTTAGTAAGTAAGGTAAGACTTGTAGTACCGTTTTCACTCACCAAGTGGCACTGGCTCGAACGAAAGGCGCCAACTTTAAACGGCCGTAACTCGGAAACTATTTGTCATGTCGACCATAAAATGGACGCAGTGCCGGATTTATCTTTTTAGGGCCCATAGGCGGAATTTTTGTGGGGGCCCGTTTCACGTTAATGTAAAGATAATGTCGATAAAGACGGAGAAATTTCAGGTTAGTACAGGATTCTACATTCAGTCCAGAGATAAGAAATTAATTAGATGGCAAACTTCACACACACATTGAAACTGCCTACAAGCTGATTTCACCTCTACTACTTTGTACAGCTTCCACCACTAAGGCCACGTCTGGCTGACTTTTAGTATTTTGAAAGCGTTTTATACTTTTTAAAACTTTTTGTGAAAAATTTTGTTTTCATTTTCGCATTCCACTTTTTCAATATTATTTTCGTTCAATATGTCAGATCAACAAATGTTCGTTTGATAATAATAGTAGATTTAGTAAGAATAGGGGAGTTTTTTCTGGCACTGCAGTTATCATAAGTTTTTATTGTATTTTATTTCAAGAAAACTTCTGTTAGAAACAGTGAATTAAATTAATAGTTTTCGATTGGAACTGTGTCAAAAAGGTATGCTTAAGCTAAAATAAGAAAAATTACTATTATGATTATTATTATTATTCTTATCATCATTGCCAGTGAACAGTTACAAAAGACGAAAAAGTAGCATTAATCAGAAATCCAAGCAGTATTAGCTTAAATTTGTGAATGAAAAGAATTGACATTATGTGCTGACTGCTAGTACTCACATTCATGCCTTTCCAAAATTAAACAAACATTTCAAAATTAGTTTAAATCGTACTTTTACATACGATTTAAATCATATAGCTTTGGAATGAGCTTGAAAAGAAAAAGTATGAATAAAAATCTTAATACAGCAATAATAATAAATTCATTACAAAAAATATCTAAAAATGTAACTACCAGTTTGGAAAAACTACGGGAGCAATTTTTTCAATTATTTACAGAATCTAACTAATGTCTAGCCTTACCCTTAGCTTTCGCTTTTGCGGCCATTTTTTTCGTGGTGAAAGTAAAAAAAAACCTGACCATTTTTCAACATAGAGTAGTTCACACTAGATACATCGTTGGAAAGACAAACAAATAGCCCAAGAATACCGAGTAAAGTTCGATTGGCATGTATGTTGTTTTCCTTGTTTTGACAAGTAAGATCTTAAGTTCAGATTTTCAGCCAAGTTTTTCCATCTGAAAATCTATGTTCGAAAATTTGAAAATCTGAATGTCATCTGAATTGTCATCTGAAAATCTGAAACTTTTTACAAGGGAAAAGTGACAGAATCTTAAGTTAAGATTTTCGAACATAGGTCCCAGTAACGCGGCCAATTTCTTATCTCCGATTCAGTCTGATGCGTTCTTCTGCTAGAAAAAATCATGTCGGCAAGAATGTGGCGGTCGATAAATCAGTTCCCTTAGAATAATCATATTACAGTTGTCACGGTGAACACACTTAATGTAACAGTGATTTCTCTTAATTAAATAGTGATTTCTCCTTATGATGGTAATTTCTCTCTTATGATGGTTTTAATTCTTTTCGATTTAACAACTTGCAAATTATATAATTAGTAATTGAGATTTGAAAATTTGTTGATCTTTGAAAATATTTAATGTGTAACCTACGTAAACAAAGTGACCCGATTTCTTAAACTTTGAATATTATAATTTAATATGAGTGCAATGATGAGTGAAATATTTGTTAGCTGGGCTACTTAGTTTTCAACATTGGTTTGCAGTTTAATTGTTAATAAATAATCTCGAGCTGGGCTTCGTGGGTTACTACACTCCGGTTTGCAGATCAATTATTTATAAACGTTCACGCGCTTGGTTACGGGGGTTACTGTACTCTGGTTTGCCGATTATTTATTTATAAACATTTATCGGCTGGGCTATTTTTAAATAATTTTTCTAAAACATTTTCAATTTGTGGGGGCCCCTAGGCGCCGCCTAGTCCGCCTATATGGTAAATCCGGTGCTGAATGGACGTATATATGTACGTTATACACTATGCGTTTGACGAACAAAACCATGTTTTTCAAAATAAATAAAGGGTCCGCCATCTAAAGTTTTTTTTTTCAACTAGTGCTTATTTCGTGAATGGTAACACTTAGCTCATGTCTGATTTGACAGATAATTAGTTTTATTCTTCCGCTGAACGAATATGGTTGTGTATCGCTTCGCTAAGTAGTCCTGCGATCGACTTAGAGGAGATGCCGATTTTTCCAAAAAAATCATCTTTTCAGATGAAGCTCATTTTGATCTTGGCGAGTATTAAACAAGTAATTTCGCATTTGGGGCACAGAAAACATATACGCATACATTGAAAAGCCGATACACCTAAAACAAGTCACTGTTTGGTGCGGATTTTGGCCCAGAGGAATTCTTCGAAAATGAACAAGAAGTGGCCGTTACAGTCAATGGCGATCTTTATCGGGCCATATTTAACGAATTTTTGTTAACAA
Organism: Melanostoma scalare; assembly: GCA_949752695.1. Taxonomy (NCBI): domain Eukaryota; kingdom Metazoa; phylum Arthropoda; class Insecta; order Diptera; family Syrphidae; genus Melanostoma; species Melanostoma scalare. The sequence goes on along the minus strand of OX456984.1, from coordinate 251,529,894 downwards.
AAATTAAAGAGGAGGATATTGGCAACATTTGGTTTCAACAGGACGGCACTACCTGCCACACAGCCGAAGCTACACTCGATGTTTTACGCCCTGTTAAAAAAAAAAGTTATTTGGCGGACCTTTTACTTTAATATATATTTTTTTTAAAAAATTGATTTTTTTGGCCCTCTAGGTGCGACAGTGCTCTTGAGTGATACCACACTCTGTGAATCCTATGAAAGCTGGTAGCTTAGGCTCCTTACGATGGCAGTGTCTTTTGACTTTTCTTCGAATATCTGGAAAGCTTGATATATGGTAGTACCTAGGACCAGTATTTGGATCTTATTGTTCGAGTTAGTATTTCAAAAAATGCCTTTTCCATAAGTTGACCATTGAACGCAACTTTCAACTTAAGCTTGCATTCAGGACTTAAACTAAAGAACTGGAAAGAAAAACGGCGGTAACAATTACCTCGTTTCCACTTAGAATCGGTTAATCGAATCGGATTATGATTCAGATTTCGATGCAGGTATCTACTTACCCACTGAATCGAGTAATCTAGGTATAAAACACACGCTTTTGAATCGATCCAGCTACAAGAGCTGTATCGGATCGGGTAATCCTATTTCAATTCGATGTAGGTATACACTGGCACTAATTCGAATTGAAGTGTGATTCAATTCTAAGTGGAAACGAGGTAAATGTCATTATCAAGTGCGATTTGATTTTGAGTAACAGCACGGAACAAGAAGTTCTTGAAGCACGTCACCATAGTGTCTCGGTTGTTTCGATGAACTTCTGGAAGCTGAGTGATGCCTTTGACATAAGATTTAACAATATTTGTTAGACAGCGGACCCATCACTCGGAAAGCATCGATAGCTTTTAGAACACTGTAATTACGTCAAAAGATAAACATTGTAGTGACTAATCGGAGAAATGTCTATACATAATTATATGCAACCACATACTGTCATTTGTTCCATGTAGCTGTTTGTCATGAAGGTTATATGTACCTTGTGATGTATCATCCGCTTTTGGTCTTTATCACCTGATTTGCAACCCTATAGTGAATGACCTATGGAGGTAGTGAATATTTGTTTAAAATCAGCAAATTAGTGACCGATCACCAAATCAATGACACTTTTAATATTCACCTTGATCAACACTTTATATCAACGAAATACTTTTTAATGAGCTCGTAAATAAACTAAATTGATTTCTTATGTAGGCTTAAGCAAACAAAAACAATCCTTTTAAAATTTAATTCTTATAAATACCATGGCATCTGCTGATTTAGTTTATTTATACGACTCTTTAATTGACAGTCAGTTGCCTTCCTTTTTACCAAGTAAAGGCATACAAAGAACAATAAAAGGAACCTGTTTGTTCAAATGTATAAGAAGGCTTTCGTTTAAAAACTCGTCGCAAAGCATACCAGGCATTTAACCATCGTCCAAAGATGTCTCCTTTAGTCTTATGGCACTTCACGGCGATCTTACTTGGTTGGTATATTAACAAAACTTTAAATGATTCTCTTTTTTCATACAAACCTCTTATCAGTTGTGTATTCAACAAGTGGAAAAGACATAGAACCTAGCCACAAATGTAACGCCAGCCAGCTACTGATTGAAAGTGATAGTGACATCAAGAAAGACGCCTTGGGCTTGAATAGTAATTCTACAAGATTAGGAGAACGAAGTATTGTCAAACCACTAAGCACTACAGCTACTCCCATGATTTTTAATCCAACGCCACCAATAACACCATTACCACAGTCATCAACTACAGCTGTAGAGGAGATAGGGTCAGTGAGCCTTCCAAATTTAGTTGCATTACCACCCCCGGCAACTACTGAGTCACCAGAGTCTGCTACTTTCTGTGGGAAGATGGGAAACTGCTATCAATGGTTTGATGATGAGTGGGCTTTGACCTTAAGCGGTGAGTTTAAATCAATATGGAAAAGCAATCAATTTTTAATGAATGGGATTTTGTCTTTGTTTTTTACTTTAAGGTTACAAACGGTGTGATTGGAGGGACGAACGTCGGGCTAAAAGATATTGTTGCATTTCCTCGAAACAAAATTAACAAATTTCGCAATACCAAAATATTGAACTAAATTGATATTTTCAAAATACATATTGTTTTTTTTTCTGTTCTTTTTCAATCATAAAGAAGAAATTATGTGTCTTACTTGCAAACGAGGGCATTCTTTTAAGAGTTGCAGGCCCACGGTCTTCGAAGGACTTGTTGGAATCAAGCTGGATTTGGTAAATCTTAAATGGGCGAGGTTTCGCTTTATTTTACAGGGAAATCCCATAAATAAGTCGAGGAAGATAGAAAAAGTTTGAGCCTGATTGGATTGCGATCAACGAGTCCAGTTTATTAAGAACTAATTTTCTTACAAGTGCTCAGATTTAACTTTAACTTACGGCGAAGCTTGTCATATGCAATCTTAAATCAAATAAGACTGCAGGTGCAGATGGCCTTGATGCCGAACTTTTCTGCTGGAGATTGGTTAAAGGAGCATGCAACAGCTGATCTCCATGATATGGTCGGAAGAAAGCATACCCATTCATCGGGCGAACCTCAGTATCGTATGCCCGATCCAACAAAAAGGAGTCCCTCACAATTGTGCCATTATTGAGGGATAAGCCTTCTAACGTCGCTTATAAGATCTTGTTTGCTGTTATATGTGAACGTCTGAGACCCCACGTTAACAACTTGATAGGTCCTTATCAATGTGGTTTAAGACCAGAGAAGTCCACAATAGACAAAATTTTCACACTATGACAGATCTTGGAAAAAACCCGAGAAAATAAAATCGATATTCACCATTTTTTTATCGACTTCAAGGCCGCGTAGGGCAGTATTTACAGAGACGAGCTGTAGAGAGCTATGTCTAGTTTCGGCATCCCTGCAAAACTCGTACGACTATGCAGGATGACTTTGGAGTATTCACGATGCTCCGTCAAGGACGGTAGAGAACTCACCGAGACCTTTGATGTCGAAAAAGGCTTAAGGCAAGGCGACAAACTGTCATGCGATTTCTTCAACATCATACTTGAAAGGATTGTAAGAAACTCCAACGTCAACACCAGAGGAACAATCTTTCAAAAGTCTGTACAATTACTCGCCTACGCAGACGATATTGAAGTAATGGGAAGAAAAAAGCGTGATGTCATAGGTGCTTTTGTGAGTATTGAAACAGAAGCGGCAAAAATGGGTTTGATGGTTAATGAGGGCAAAACGAAGTATATGCTGTCATCAAACAAGGACACAGAAGATCGACGAATTGGACAAAACGTCACAAGCTTGACCATCCTTGTCCTGCTTTACGGGGCGGAAGCATGGACCTTATCGAAAACAGATGAAGAAACCCTTGGTCGATTCGAAAGAAAAATTTTTCGAATGATCTTTGGTCCCGTATGCGAAGACAATGTGGCGAAAAGAAGGTACTACAACTAGCTGTTGTTGGGTATTAATATTTTATTAATATCGTTAAGCTATTACAATTTAATGTACTTAAGAAATATATTACTTGCTAGGCAAACACGTCTTTATTCGTTTGAGGCTGGAGCAAAAAGAGCGCGAACCAAATACGTAAAGTCATTATGACATAAGCTAGTAAGTGCTCAAAAAGTAGATACATTAAGGTGATAGCACATTGCATTACGTTATCGAAATATATAACAACTTTCCCCCTTTTTTGCTCAAGCCTTCACATCATTCAACAAATTTATTTTAACTTTTGTTTCTCTCAATCAGAAAAAGTGAAACGTCTAGGTTTTTTCCTAACTCTTTCAGATCTTCTGACTGGAGGACTTACGTCTTTTGCAACGGATTCGACTTTACATTTCTCTTTCCTGTTTTTATCCAACTTAAGATCCGTACTATAAATTTCATCCTTTAAATTTACTCTTTTAGTTCTTAGATATACCTTGTCTTTCAAATGTTTTTTTCGTAATTGATTTTGGTGAAAAAGGCGGATTCTATCGGTAATGTTTGCTAAATAAGTTAGCTTACTGATTACCTTAATAATCTTTGCCGGTATCCAGCGAATAAAATGTTTAAGATGATACTGATACATAACCTCTTCCCCCTCTATATAAACAGATTTAATACTTCTATTATTTCTACTACCTTCATTTTTTTCTTCAATATTAACTTCATCATTTCCAAAATTACAATTGACATACCAATTATCATTCTTAATTCTTTCTAAAATAATTTTCGGTTTATACGAGAAAAGCATTTCCGATGGCGTTTTTGAGGTAGATGAGCAAATAGTATTGCGACTGTGCTGTAAATACTTAAAAATTTGTTATTGAATCGGTAATTTGTTTCCATGATCTAAACAAAAACGCTTTAAGACTTTTTTGGCACTTTGAACACCGCGTTCTGCTAACCCGTTAAGAGCAGGGTGATAAGGCGGGAAATAAACTAACTTAATACCTCTACACTGACAAAATTTTTTTAAAACAAACGAACACCATTTAGGTGGACCGTTATCAGAAACTAGCTTATCTGGAAGACCATATGTTGAAAAAATTTCATTTAAACTTCTTATTAACGAATCAACATTTGTAGAGTTCATAAGTTTAATATCGCAAAATTTACTGTAAGAATCTACCAAAATTAAAACATCTTCCCTTTAAAATAAAAAAAATCAACATGAACTCTTTCAAAAGGAAACGACGTTTCTGGCCAACTTGTTGTAACCACTTCTTTTTTAACATTCTGAGTTTGATCACAAACCTGACAACTTTTTACCTTCTCTTCTATCTCCTTATCACATAATGGCCACCAAACATATGATCTAGCTAGTCTCTTCATACTCACAATACCAGCATGGTTATTGTGAAGGATGTCCAAAACTCTATTCCGAAGACATTTGGGAATTACAATACGGTTGGCATAAAAAACACACCGACTTCAGACGGACTATATATTCTCCAATAGGTTCTCCTTCTTCTTGGCACGACTTGTAGAATTTGTACCTTTCCGCTCGTTTATTTTCTGCCGGAGCAAAGTTTGATGAGGGTTTCGAAATCTTTGGAACTTGGGAGATCTGGAACTGTCAGGGACATGAGAATCTCATATATCTCCGCACCAATTACAGTGATGAGCAATGGCGTCTGACCTTCTTCTTGAATATCATTAATTTTAAAAAATTGACGAAGCCTGTCCTCGTATGCTTTAAAATTGCCTCCAGGTAAAAATGGTTCAATACTCCCGACTAATGGGGCCATTTTGTATTAAATTTACTCCACACGTGACTTAACTTTTGCAACGATTTTACAAAAAAAACTTGTGCTTCCTTTGACGTGGTTTTTTAACCAAATTTTACACTCGGACTTAATGAGTTTTCCTCGTCGCCAATTGTTGGGTATTAATATTTTATTAATATCGTTAAGCTATTACAATTTAATGTACTTAAGAAATATCTTAACTTGCTAGGCAAACACGTCTTTATTGGTTTGAGGCTGGAGCAAAAAGAGCGCGAACCAAATACGTAAAGTCATTATGACATAAGTGTTGTATAAGAAGAATGTTATATTAATTTTCAGATGTAATTCTGATTTGAGCACTGAATGTATTCATTTAATTTTATTTCTCAAAGTTGGTTGTACTAGTTTAAGTTATCTTGTTACTAACTTCATGATATTGAAGTAAACGACTGACTAAGAGATTTTCCTTTTTTCCGGTCTCTCTGATTCCGACCAGCATCAAGTTAAGTTGTTAGCTTACGAAAAATAAATTATAAGTGAATTGTTCTCTGAGTCTTTTATTTGAGTTATATATAAAACAATAAGTTAGTAAGTGCTCAAAAAGTAGATACATTAAGGTGATAGCACATTGCATTACGTTATCGAAATATATAACAGCTGTATGAGCTGTACCGCGACATGGACATAGCCAGAAGAGTACGCATCGCGAGGCAACGATGGTTGGGCCATGTAGAGCGGATGGACCCAAACGCTTCGGCTCGACGGGCCTTCGAAAGCACATTGCAGGGAAATCGCGGAAGGGGAAGACCTCGTCTTAGGTGGAGCAATCAAGTGGAAAAATTACTCAACCGACTAAGAGTGCAAAACTGGAGAAAGCTCGCCCGAAATCGAAGTCGTTATAGAAGGATTTTGGTTGAGGCCCAGGCTCACTCTGAACTGTGAGCCCACCTATGTAAGTATGGCGAGCACTCACACACTTTTCACAATTAACATAGAAAAAAATAAAACATAGATAGAGCTAAAAAGTCTAAAGAAGTAGAGCAAAAACAAAAGTTTCAGGAAGACGAAGAAAAACAAGAAGAAGAAGTCACCATAACAAAATTTACTTTATTTTAATAATACTTCAACAAATTTCTAGCTTCACGGATTGCTAGCAAATACCGTCCTTAAATACCATCTTCGTAATCTTCAAATAATTCCACAACCTCCACAGAATCATCAACTGAACTTGAAACTTCAAAGTCATGGTACCCATTCTGACCTTTGACATCAACTAGTTCATCAAACAATTCTTCACTGGATACATGTTCCTCATCACCAACATAGATTGTTGGTACTGGCTTTTCGAGACTTTCATTGGTTTCAGAGCTTTCATCCATGTCCTCGGCTTTTGTTATATCAAAATAGCCGAAATCGAGTAATGCATAAATCGGATAGAGAGGCTTAGATGGTTTGTCTATTGCGACACTCACTATATCTGTATTAGACAAATTCGGCTTAAACACTGAGTCGTCAGGAGGTGTCGTTGTCTCTTCAATAAGTATCTTATTGAATATCTTTGTCAAACTTACTTGCCCAGGTGTACCTGTTGGACCTGATGGTCCCGGCGAGCCAGGCGAGCCCGACGGTCCCATTGTGCCTGGTGACCCTTTCTGACCTTTCTCTCCGGAAGCTCCTTCACTCCCTTGAGAGCCTCTTTCTCCTTTTGATCCTTCAAAACCGCTATCACCTTTAGAGCCCAGATCTCCTTTAAAGCCAACATAGCCGTCGTCACCGTTTAAACCTTCTTTTCCAGGCAAACCATCTTCACCGCGATCACCCACTTCTCCTTTTACTCCAGGCGCTCCATTTGGACCTGGAACACCTGGCAAACCTGCAGGTCCTGGTGGTCCTGGTGGACAGCGACATTGTGTAAAGAATGAGTGCTGTTGGGCTCCTTGAAAATGGGGTTGACTATATTGATAAAATGAATACGTTGGATATGGTTGTGGGGTTGGTTGCCATATAACGTTTGGCAATAATTCCAACAAAAACAACTGTTCCCCTGTCTTTGAGACCGAAGAAATTCCACTTGTCAATTTGGTTTCACTACTTCTAGCAACACTAAAAATAAAAATTAAACCTTTGGTAATCTTAAAATTTTTTTTCCTTTTCTTATTCTATTGACTTATCTTACCGAGTTCCGTCAACACAGCTTCAGTCTTCATCTCGTGTCTTCTATGCGAAAAGTTGATAAAGTCACTTCTTTTATATAAATTACTAATGCTTCTGTTGAATAAACATGAAATGCTAATAAAATTACCGATATATGATCATTTCATTAGTGGTATGGGTTGATAGATCCCAAAGACATTAAGAATAGCAAATCCATGTAAGAAAAATACTAAATAACTGTTACTGAATCATCCGAAAAAAAACTTTTACCCTAATGGACAAAAAAAATTAATTACTATCGTTTTTAATAATTTTTTGTTTTATTATTTGCTCGACTGGTGCTCCAACTAAGACCTCTTCATCAGTAAATAATGATTTTTGTAGCTTTAACATAAACAGCTATTACAAAATTTAAAAGATTGTCTATTCATTCGTTTGCCATCAGTTCACTAATCCGCTTCGAATCTTGCTTTAAAATTTGAACACATTTTTGAACATTGAAGAGATTTCAAAACAATGTTGTGGCACGGCCGACGCGACGCACAGGCGCGTCTGACTATATTGTGACTATTTCGTAGTTTGAGAGACTGATTATCCGACTGATAGTTTGAGGTTTTTGCAGCATCAACAGCAGTCGCAAGCAAGCACTCTAAAAATTAAATATTTTCCGTAAAACTATACCATCCGAAACTGAGGCACAAGTTCACCCAACTTAAATTTTCGAGCTGTTTCTTTTTATTTCGCAACGAATTCTTTTTGTTTTTCATTAGAATGAATTTTTAGCCTGAATAAAAAGGCAAATTGTAGCGGTTTCCATTAAAGTTTTTGATATTTAGAAACTACCGTAGGATGTTTATTTCATTCTTAAGAGGGTATGCTATTTATAATGAAAAATATTCTCTGAATTGTTATGTCTGCAATGACCATATTCTCTTTACAGAATTTTTCATCATTTATTCGCATTTGTCGTTGTATGTGATCGGTAACTTATGCGAATTCCATATAAGAGGCCTTTAATCGATCGTGGCTTCTTTGCCTGGACTCAGTTTTATAAGAAAAAAGTCTTGGGGTTATATTCCAAGATCTTGAGACAAATTGTAATAGTCTCTTCGAGAAATCACATAGTCATGAAACTTTTCAAATGTGTGGCACGTGGGGGTTTTGTTGAAAAGAAACGTCGATTTTAAGATCCGTCCAAACACAAAATCATTAAACATTGTTCGATGTTCCAATCCATCCAACGTAACAACTGCTCCAGTTTTATCTCAATTCAAAATTTGGAAAACTATATTTAATATGAACGAACAATTTGTTTTTAATATTTTTATGCTTTTTTTATACTCTGTATTGATTTGTATAAATACATTGCTAGGAACAATCGTAACTAATATTATAAATGTGAAAGTAACTCTGTGTGTCCAGCTTTCTATGTTACCGCCTCATGCCCAAACTACTGAACCAATTTGAATGAAATTTGGTACAGAGATAGTCTAGAACAGTGGTTCCCAACCTTTTAGAACTAGCGACCCAAATTGGAATTTAGGAAAAATTCTGCGACCCAATGTATTTGAATAAATGTTGAATTATAAACCTTTCCGTATACATATTAGTTTCCGTATACTTAAGAGTTTTCTAGATATCTGTTCGCAATGACGATAACTTCATAACGAACCTAAATATATAAAGTGCTAAATTTATTCAATTGAAAAGAGAATGTGTCATACATACATACAATATATTTATACAATTGCATATGTATATAATATATATGTTATGTACATATACATAGCGTATTTGAAAATTAATAATAAGTAAAAAAATAATTATATTTGCAGTTAGTTTCCTAGTGAGAAACTTGATATTGACATTTAGATGCCAATTCATCAATTCATCATAGGGAGTGTTGTTGTCAGGGCCAGTCTCATATCGTGTTTTACATCCAATTTATTCTTTGGTTTGGTTTCAATATTTACAAACTGAGAAAATTCAGCTTCGGAAAGATAATATGTCGAAATGAATGATATTAACCGTTTTAAAGTTTTTTGGGCAAACTTCTCTCACACTGCACCAAAAGTCAATCAATGACGTTGTTTCGAAATTATCTTTAGCAAAAGAATTACATATTTCTTAATTCAATAAATTCATTTTGGAAAGTATCCGAAATTTCAGAAACAATTAGATTTGTAGAGAAAGGATCTCGGATTGGTGTGAGTTGAACATTATTCAAATAGTGGAAGTATGTAGCAATCTCCTGTTTTAAAAAAGTCAGGTGATTGATGATAAAGTTTTCTAATTCATCCTCAGCATATTCATTTTCGGCTTCCAGGGTCTCGCTGAGTTTGTAAAAATATTGCTATGTTATGCCCAGTTTTCAAGTTTTTCAACAAAACACTGCAAATGATCTTTATATTGAATTATAGTGATATGTCAAGGTTCAATTTGTGGAATTCTTTGAATATATCTGCCAAATATGACACTTTAATCAACCAGTCATAATTTTTCACTATATCTGAAAATTCGTTTTTTTTTTCGCATGTCAAAAACATTTGAATTTCTTTTCTTAGTTCGAAGAAACGATTTATTACAAAGAACACATTGAGACTTTTCGATGCAATTCGAGATCAATGAAATGAAACCTAATTTTAAATAATCTTCACATTATTTTCTTTTTCCATTGTTCCTAATAAAATAAATACCTAGTCAAACATTTTTTTTACAACAGAGGAAAAGTTTCAGTGCTTTACCTTTTTTGAACAGTTTTTACACATTTTTGCAAATAGAACAGCAACAAAACTGACTTTCGCAAATTATCAACGTTTATTTGTTTCACAGTTCAACGATTTCATAAAACAAAAAGGTAAAAGGAACACACAACGAACAAGCTTTTACTTGATATATTTTTTTCATACTCCAACTAGGGAATGATAACACTATTTTAACGTTTAAAAATTCGGCACGGCGAACAAATTTAGCGAAATTGATGTCCAGTTAGTTAGTGGTATATGCAGTGAATAAGAGCTTATTAAGACTTTATAAATAAAAAATCCTTATTTATAATCCTTTTCATCAGCCATTATAGTTATTCATACCTTATGTCAAAATCATAAAGAAACTCCCTAATTTGGTTTCTAAATGGTTAAAACTGACTACAGGAATTTGTTTTTGTTTATATTTTCTTAGCTATGGAACATTCGATGTCTATAATTGCCTTTTTAGGAAAATAAAAAAGTAAATAAATTTTCAACAATTAAACACTTTTTATTGTGTTATGTTTTTTTGACAAATAACATAGGACACCCAAATGTATTTGGCTCACACACTCTCTACAGTACATACACATAGGCGATGAATGTTATCTTCGACCCACCCGACGCGGCGTAGTTCGAGTCCTACAGGGCTGTTTAGTGCATAATTTCGATACACGACGCAAAGTTAGTTAATTTGTTTTGCCAATTTGCTCGAAACCAAACACCGGAAGATCATTTGTACCTATTATCTCTTTAGCTTTAAACAAATACAATTCTTTGGTTTTAATTTCTTGTCCTTTTGTCCAAAAAGGGAAAATCAAAAACTGGAAAACTTTAAGAAACCAATTTACAAAAAAGGGGAACACAGCATTTTTCTTTCAATTGAAAACTACATTTACTACATCCAAATTATGTATAAAGTTAATGTAATTTGAGTACATTTCCATTTTAGTTATTTTTCATATTCTCAAAGTTGTAAGTAAAACCACTGAATGACAACTCAATACTCAGATTCAAATGACATTTATGCGCTAAAACACGCTAAAGACACTCACATCGGAGTTTAAGCAATTCAACCCTTATTCACTGAAGAAAAATGATTATAAATACGATTTTTGTTTTATTTAATGAATAAGCGTATTTTAAAGTTTTGCGGAGTTTATTATGCTATTATAAATACGGCTGTTAATGTTTTATTGGCGGTGTTCAATTTATTATACTTAAAACAAGGAACGCACTTGTTTGTTCAGGTGTTTTGTGTTGTGTTGCAACTGCTTGTCTGTATATTATATGAGACAAATGTGTTTGCTCTCTTATGAAATACGCACAAGCAATAGCGACACAACAAATATGCCAGCGTAAGATTTATTTTAAAGCAAAAAATATTTTTTTTTTTTTCAAATTATAAGGATTTTTTTCAGAATGTCAGTTTGTGCTCGCGACCCACCGAAAATGGCTTGACGACCCAATTTTGGGTCGCGACCCATGGGCTGGAAACCAGCGGTCTAGAACCTAAGGAAGGACATAGGCTATGCATTTTATCCCTATATTCTAATGAGAACGGGAACTTATACAGGAACCTAGTTATTCAGAACCGATTTTAGAAATTCTTCCACCGTTAGATTGGTTATTGTCTCACTATCCTCAAGTAACATAAACTTTAACTCATCCCCATTATCCCACAGGAACGGCAATCCTTACTACTATAATAAGTACGAAAGAAGCTCTGTCTGTTCGTCTTTCTATGTTACCATCTCCCGCCCAAACCACAGAATCGATTTAAGTAAAATTTTGTACAGAAATGATCTAGAACCTGAAGAATGACATAGGCTACATTTCATTAGAATACTCCCACGGGAACCGGTCCTTACTAATATTATAAACGCAAAAGTAGCTCTGTCTGTTCGTTTTTCTATGTTACCGTCTACCGCCCTAACAACTGAACCAATTCAAATGAGATATTGTCTAAGACCTAAGGAAAAACATAGACTTTATGTTTTATCCCAAATTCTACGTGAACGGGAACGTAAACGAGAACTTAGAAACTACTGCACTGATTTCAAAAAAATTTCCACCGTTAGAATGCTACACTATCCCCGAGCGAGTAACATAAACTTTAACTCATTCCCATATTCCTATGAGAACGATAACCATATTTCCACGGGAACGGGAGTCATAACTAATATTCCAAAAATTCTTTGTTCCATTATTCCCATGGGAATTTAAGTACTTACAGCAAAACAATTTTATTTGGCAAAATATGAAAAAAGTAAGAACATCGTGTGCAAAAATGTACTTAAGTAAAATAATATAACAATAGGTTACTGGAAAATTAAAAATGCTACCGAAAGTCACTACTCCGCTGCATAAGTCGCGGGCACAACTAGTATCTTATAAAATAAAATCAATGCGTCTTGGAGCTTTTGCCATTTTTATATTTATAACGTCGTCATATTCAACCTCAATACTGCTATAGATGTTCAGCGACATCAAACCGTTCAGTCGCTCCTCGCTGGTTCTTCCGCGCAGATAAGTTTTTCATTCGCGCAGACATGAAAAAGCAACGGATACCGGAAGTGTCGCACCGATCTGCATAAAACAATGAACTCTTTTATATAGGGACGAATCGCAAACATTTAAGGTGTCTAAAAAGTTGGTGGGCCGTTTTTCGTTTGGCATACTCAATCCATGTTCATGGGTATGCATATGCTTATTCATACATAAGTATACCCATTCATAGTTGCCTACTCGGGCTGAATCACAAGCCCACGCGAGTGAATAAGTGGCTGTCGTGATCGAGTGAGTGAGTAACCATTTTGGGATTACAGCATGCGTGATCTCACTTATCGTATAGCTATTTAAACTTACCTAAGTTTTTCACAATTTTCTTAGTTTTTAATATTAGTTATAGTTAGCAATAGATATTGTATCATTAGGCCGAAAGGCATTAGAAATAAGTTATTAAGTAATTTAGAGTACCCGCCTAGGGTCAGTAAGTTAATTAAGGTATTATGTAAGCTAGTTTAAACATTTTTGGTAGCAAGTAAGTAGTTATAAGAATTATTACAGAACATTTTTAAAAAGAAAAGAAAAAATTTATATTAAAAAAATGTATGTTGAAGATCGAAAAGATGACCTCAACTCCATATTGCGTTTCGCCCAGGCACGGCAATTGGGCTCATCAGTTAGATGATTGCAGTACCCTTCTAAGACGCAAATTTAGTTCGGATTACACCAAGCAAAATTCATGTCTTTTTAAAAAAGACAACTGTGAGAGTTTCAGAATTTTAGAGTTGTTAAAAGAAATCTCGTAAATTGATATCTGGACGGTTGTGATCGTTTTCCGGTGGATGTGTACATAGACAACGAAGGCGATGGGTTTGAACGGATGTAACTTTTTTTTTGAATTCTGTTGGTTACTTGTGTATTGACTTTGGCACTTTTTAACTTACAAAAACTATGATAAGGAAACCTACCTTACTATCAAATATAAGAAAAATGTTTACAAAATTTAATACATTTTAACTTTATGAAAAATCAGTGAGCACTTCATGCCTCCAGTGAAATTCCGTCTGATTACTGATGAGAGAATGCCAAACTGTGGTACTGGACTATATTCAATGCCGTGAGCGCTAATACCAAATTCATATACATAATTCCGTCACGAGTTATTCGATAACGTGTGCCGTAATTCATCAGCCTCTGCGTTCTCTTCAACACTATGAGCTTTAACCCTTCCTTCAACAGCAAAATCCTCAGTAGTTGAGCTACGGTAAACGCTTGAAGGTAGGGAAAAGGGTTTCGGGAAATTGAGCAGCTAGAGAAAGAAATTGTGTAGGACAGGTCACAAAGAACGAATAATTTCAAAACAGAGAAAAGTTAACATTAACTAACGGACCAATAATAATTCAATTTTCAATAGCTTTATGCTTTCTATCAAAGGTCTAATTATTAACTTCTTTCAAATAACCTCTTAAAACTATTTTTTAGACGTACGGTTTTGAAGTGCTAGAGTTTTCTACAGGTATCGCCTTTTGACTGTAAATTCATTGCCAAGAAAAGCGCTCTCCAATTAACCGTTCGCAATCGGCAAACAATTTTAGGTCCCCTCCATTCCCTAACAAGGTATGGTTGGGAGAAATGCTCCAGGCCCAGGGGCTCCCTCCTCTGTTGCGCCATCCTATATCTCTTGAAGCTGAAATAAAACGCATATAATTTAGTGTTATGGCCAAGAATTGACATTTTTTATGAAGATAAGGGCTTTTTAATAATACGTTTTAAAAATGACAGGGGCACAAGTGGCCCTGGCAAGTCTGACTTGAAGGAATTCCAGCCGAGAGGCCCAATTTTCAACCACTATTTGCAGCATTTTACTATGATTGTGCTCATAATTTATACGAAAAAAAAGAACATACTTTTCAAACAAAAATGTTCATTGAAATCGGTTTTTGCCCTTTCCAAAAATGGCGATGCTCTTAGTTCTGTGAGAAACAAAGTCATTAATGCTGTTGAGAATTGCGTTAGATATATCATTAGCTGAAGCGTCTCCGTCGAGAAAACTCAATAACCAGTACATCAAGGATGTTTCCATTGCCAGTTTTTAGAGACTTTTTCTTTCTTTGCGGAGTATAACCTTGACGAAATACAACAAAACAAATGTACCGACACTACACTTTGCTCCGTTTTGCTTGCCTGGAGGAGATAATACTTAAACCTTGTATTTTTTAGAATGAGAGCAAAGGTAGGTTTCATTTTCGTTCCTTGAAACAATCGAATTAAATCTAAATTAAATATTTTGTACACCGAAAGAAAAAACCTTGGTTGTTTTAAACATGTTTTTAACAATCCATCTAAAGTTGTGAAATTAACCAAGTTTCGTGATGAATACAAATAAGAACGCATTTTCAAATCAAATATGCTGCCGTGATCAATTTTTTTTTAGGTAAGTATCATAAAAATTTTTAAATTAAGTAAGTTCGAAGTTGATTTGAATATTTTCTTATTTTTAACCAACAACGTGGTTGTTGATTTCATACTTGATCAACAACAACCATATTTAACAAACAATTAAAGCTGAAATTATAAAAACTATCACGTTTGTGATTGAAATACCAAATACACTGTTGAACTATTACCAATATGTGTGATCAACAATGTTCATACTTCTTTAATCAATAAACAGAATAGTTAAAGTATCAGTAACATTTTAAATTTCAATATTTTTCGTACTTAAACCCACAGAAAACGTGAAGTCGCATAAAAGAACTTCAATTCATTATGATAAGTTTCGTGACCTTTTTATCTTAAGGGATAATTAATTAGGTATTCTTTATGTGGGCTTCAGGTCAAATTTCAATTCAGGCATTTATCATAGAAATTTTACATTAAAACTGTTGAGCAAATAAAAACGTGGCTGAATTCTCACGATCTTACTAGATTTAGATTTAGAATATTTTATTCATTTCAAGCTTAAAACTAAATTAACAATTGAAGTTGATAAGTTGAAAATAGAATAATACTGTCAATTCTTAACTTTAACAGTTAGTGATGAATGACACATCAGTAAATAAATAATTCAGAATAATAATTAGATGTGGGGTAGCATCAGTGCAATGAATCTTAATGTGCTTAATTTGTTTAACTTACAAAAATAAATTCAAAGATAACGATATAATTATACTCTTAGTAATTCGAATCTTAAAAGGAAAATATGTCTAAATGATAAAATCAAAAAAAAAATTATGAAAGTAAAATGCTAGAAGAATGATTCAATACAATCGTAACTTAAGGTAAATAGCCAGCATTTAACTTTTTTGATAAAAAAGGAAGCAATTACAGTTTCTCTAATACTCAACGGCAACTTGTTGAATAGCTTTGGAGCTGTACTTGTATAAAAATGTGCAAAATGGTTATTATGTGCAAATGGGACACATACCATCCTCAGATTATTAATTCGTAAATTATAAATTTGAGAATTTCGGCTTGGAACATTACCACTTTGAATAAAAAACTCCTTTAATACTTTAAACACATATAAATGTCTCATTGGAAGAATATGCAGTTCTTTAAATAACGGCCAACTTCTAGCGTATCTATTCTTTCTACAAATTATTCTTAGCCAATGCTTTTGAGATGTCAGTAAAGGTCTAAAAGTATTAGTATACGATCCACCCCAGCTAGTAATGCCATATTGTAACTTTGAGTGTGCAAGGCCATAGTAGGTATATGCTACGTATAAAACTTTTTTTCAACAAAAATCTTGTAAAAGATACAGTTTTCGAGTAACTAACAACATATATGATTTTAACGACTGGATATGTTCCTTCCAGTTCAACTTTGAATCAATCATAACACCTAAATATTTAAACTGATTAACTAATTTAATACTGAAACAACTGCTAGAGCACTGTAAGTCAGAATTAAAGTTTTCTGTACCGCACTTATGAACAGGAAAGGAAAATTGTTTACAATCATGCGCATGGAAGCAAGGACTAAACTCAAAGAGACTATTACCCGATATCTTAAAGGACATTTACTTTGTTTTCTCGCTTATAATAAGACTATGCGAAGTAAACCACAGCCTCATAACTTCAAGATCTTCTTCAATTTCAGCAATGCAGTCAAATAGGGTGTTAGATTCATAAGTTATTGCTATGTCATCAGCAAAGGCGGATGAAGACCCGTTTAGAGTGAGTTTGAAAAAAGAATTAATATACACCAAGAAAAACAACGGGCCAAGTACCGAGCCCTGGGGTACACCATTTTTAAGAACTCTTGGTTCACCTTAGACTCCGTTTATTTTAACTTTTTTGCTTTCTCCCTTTTAAATATGACTCAAGCCGTTCAAAAGTGTTTCCACGAAAACCAGCGTTATATAACTTACTCAACAGCAAGTTATGATCAAACATGTCAAACGCTTTAGTCATGTCAATAAACAAGCTCATCGTTGATTTATTGTTATTGAGACTACGATAAAGTTGACTACAGACTCTCAAAATTGCATCTTCAGTCGACATTCCTGCTCTAAAACCGAACTGGTTATTGCAAAAATTATGCTTATCTAAAAACGACAAAATACGAATCTTCATTAGTTTTTCAAATATTTTTGAAAGTGTGGAGAGTAAGCAAATAGGCCTATAGTCCGCAACGTTTTTTCTGTTTCCCTTTTTAAACAATGGAATCACCTCTGCACATTTCAAAATATCAGGAAAGCAGCCTCTTTTAACGCTGCTGTTAAAAAGGAAACTCAAAACATCAATGACGTACCAAACGATACTTTTTATTAAAGCGCTTGAAATTCCATCACTTGTGCAAGAATTTTTATTTTTTAGACGCATGACAACATTGTAAATTTCACTGGCGGTAATATCCGCAAAAACGAAACTGTTAAACTGTATATCTTCACGAATATTAGAAATACTTAAGCAATTGCATGCTGAAGAACTTACAAAAACTGGTTTGAGCTTTTCAGAAACTTCAGTAAAATATACTCGTTGAAAATATTTGATATATTAAAGAAATCAGATTCTATAGGAGGGTGTTCTAGTTCAATATTTTCAATTAAAACATGGCTTCTATCATTTCCTAAAATGCTATCAACGACTCGCCATTCTTCTCTTACATCACCACCTGCCTTTGCAAATAAGTCAGCATAATACTTGTTGCGTGAGTCTTCAATATTTTTTACAACCGATTTGCAATAAGAGTCGTAATACTTTTGCAACTTAATATTATTTTGATGTTTTTTACATTTGCTGCCTAGCTTATTTTTCTTCCTTATTTGCCTCAGGAGATTATTTGTCATCCATGGCTTAAGATGTATATTTTTTTTTTTGAGTTGTTCCTTGACAAAAATGAACAAGATTTTATGTGGCTTTGTAAAATGCTGACAAAAATATCAAAGGCAGTAGAGGGATTGCTTTCAGAGTAAACTGGATCCCAAAATTCGTATTTTAAACGTTCTCTCAAAAGTACATAATCAACCTTGTATCTACTTGAGTTCGAAATATTTTCTAAGTTTTTATCGTTAGAAACATTTTTGATATAGAGGCCAATCATGCAATGATTTGTTATTCGAAGATCGTAAACTCTACCGCTAAAAACATTTAGGTTGTTGTTTTGAGATCTAACAAAAATATGATCAATGCAACTCTTTGATGTTTCGGTCACACGAGTTGGTTAGTTTATTAAACTTTCAAGACCATTTACTGCCATTGTTAAAGAATAGTTATCAGTCAAGCAAATTTATATTTATATCACCCAAAACTATAACGTTTTTCGATAATTGAGGAAAGAACATTTGCTAATTCATCAATGAATACACTTTTAACGTATTCGTGTAGTCTATAAATGCACAACAACGTATAATTTATATTATTAATTACAACCGACATGCGACAGTTTCATAACATCCGCACTAGTTAAATTCAAGTTTAAACATTGACACACATAACCATTTTTTACGTATACAGCTACACCTCCAGCATAGTATGAATTATTGCATTTGGAAAATAAATTGTAGCCCGGTATTTCGTAAAGGCTGGCTTCATAATCAAAAATCCAAATCTCACTTACAACTAATACTATAGGAAGAGTTTCCATTGACTCAATATGAGCTAAGAGTACAGAAAAATTTTTTCTTAAACTACTTATATTTTGATGCAAACAAAAGCAAAAATCTACAGAAGTATTTGTTTGATCTGGATATAAACATGCGTTTGAAATAGGGGCAGTACTAACATTCATAGCTTATCAAAATCAGAAATACAATTTATTCTTACAAAAAGTTCACCCTCTTTCTTCCGCATGTAAACAGTCCCATTTTTGGTCCACACGTACTTCTACTTATACCCCTTTGATATCTTCATTGATTTTGCGGTATTAAACAATTGTCTCGTTGAAAAAGACAAGCATTCATTTACAAACATCTTCTCCGAACTTGCTTGTGCGTTGATAAGCTTCGTAGTCAGCTGCTTCTGTTTTCCTCTTTTGGCTGATAACACTTTCTGCTTGCATAGGTGAGACATGAATTTCACGTGGAGAATATTTTTACAGGTCGCACTACTGTTTGCAGTTGCATTAGCAACTTTAATTTTTTTTTAATGTAGATGTAGCATTGGTCGATGTCTCCTTCATTAATATCAACGTTAAGTCCATCACGAAGCACACGGAGAGCGAGATCAGTGTCTGGCATAGATGGGCTAGCCGATGGGACGTTGAATATTTCAATGCAGTAGCAGTTGGCAAGTAGCTGTTGTTCCAGGTTGTTGACCTTCTGCTCCAGAGAATGTATTTTCTTTTCACAGTCGTTGTTTTTGGCAATGAGTGCATCAATTTGCTGCTTTTTAATTTTTTCTATTGTTATAATTTTAGCATATACCATTTCTAATGTAATTTGTGTTTCTCCTTGAGGTGTATCGGTTGCAGTTGTTATTTTCTTTGTTGATACAATTTGGTTGAGAGACCTTGACGATGATTGTAATGGTATAGATGGTGATGAGAATGCAAGTGGTGGGCAGAGCGGATTTGCTTCTGGTGTTGAATGAGAAAATGACTCTCTTCGATGGCTAGTGCAAGACGGACATCTCCAGATTGATTGGTTTTTTTTTCATGTAATCATGTAATCGGTAGCAGTTAATTTAGCACATTTTGCATGAAAAATGTTCGAGCAATCATTACACTTTACTTTAAGATCTGGTCTATCCACTTTTGAATTGCAAATTGCGCAAGGCATTTTTGTTAAATATAGACAATTAAGATTTAACTTGAAAAAAAAAAGCTCTCGGCACGACTGTACCCCACAATGATGAACTGAGAACTACTTGATGAACAATGTTCACATTTTACCAACAATTCAGAATTGTTGAAGAAACACAAACGTTGTTAAAGTATCATGGAACTAGTATCACAACCGTTGTTGGTTAGCAATGTTTTTGCTCAATGTTTAAACACGAAATTGAAAATGGCGTTGTTGATTTAAGCAATTAAGATTGTAGCATTTCAATAAATACAATGAAAATGCCAGCTTGTTCAATTTATGTATTTTCGTGCTTGACGCAAAAACAAACAAGCTTCATGTCTGATTTTACCAAGGTTTTTTTTTCGGTGTAGCTACATACCTACACATGCACATACTTCAGGCAACTGATTCAAGACACTTAATATCTATTTTTTCTAATGTTTTTCTCTAAGCGGGCCACGAGTGTGGTGATTTCATATGTAATTTCAGTCGCAATACCCGAATGTTGAATGCACACTCCAATTTTCTCCTGAATTACGATTCACAAAAATTAAAAAGCAACGTGCATCGGTGTCTCCAAAATCTAACAATTCCGCTCCTATTCTGCTAAAGGCTTGCACTGCACTCATGAGCCCTTGATGTGTGCGTTAATTATAAAAAAAAAAAAATAAAAAATAAAAAAAATGATATGTCTTATTTTAGCGGTAA
This sequence comes from Melanostoma scalare, assembly GCA_949752695.1. NCBI lineage: Eukaryota > Metazoa > Arthropoda > Insecta > Diptera > Syrphidae > Melanostoma > Melanostoma scalare. The sequence continues at coordinate 251,509,338 of OX456984.1, read as the reverse complement.
ATGAAATGTCCGATTTCTTGCACACAATTCTAGTTGCTTTACCAGTAAGGGTGTGTTAAATGAGAAAATTTTGTTTAGTCAATCAGATAATAAAATAAAATCAAATCGATATTTTGTGAAGTTTTGTATTTACTTTCAAACAAATTCCAAATGAACACGATCCTTAATTTATTAACCCGTTGCTCCCACTGCTCCCATCGGTCCCATTGCTCCCTGGAGTCCCATGGTTCCCATGGGTCCTGGATCTCCCGGATCTCCTTTTATACCAGTAATTCCCTGCAGTCCAATTGTACCCTTGTCACCCTTTTCTCCCTTTGCACCAGCATCGCCTGCATCTCCCTTATCACCAACTAGACCCATTCCACCAACGGTACCTTTAACACCCTTATCGCCAACCTGACCCTTATTGCCTTTGAAACCATCTTCTCCCTTGGTACCAGTTGTACCCATTCTACCCAAGGGACCAGTAGTACCCATCACACCGGGTGGGCCTGGTGGTCCAGGAATGCACGTACACTGTCCGTTTTGTGGTGGTGGTGGGTACCAGACTGGTGGTAGGGGAGGAGGATAGCCGCCGCCTGGTTGGTAGTTGTTGTTTGGACGTTGTTCTTGGACATATATTGTTTGTGTGTTTGGCTTGACGTACTTAATAATTTGCTCATCATTATCAGATTGATAATTCGATTGATGACTATGACTATCCTTGTCGTGTGTCGCGTGACTCACGGCAACGCCTGTTTGAAAACAAAAAGAAAAAATCAATAAATGAGATCTATTCCACTGGTTAAAAGCAAAATGTTATCTTACCGAGCGCTAGAATTGCTACTAAGACCTTCATCTTGTGTCTTCTGATTGAAATCTGAATCGAAGAAGGCTTTTATATTATCATTTGGATAACTTCTTTCAACCATCTGATACTCACAGTGAAGTGAAATTATTCTTATCATAAATATTTTCGCTATTGAATTGCTAATGCTAACTTTATGGGCGGTGTAATTTATTCAACTCATCATCATGAATTTGAATATCTGACCCAGATTGTCATAAGAATTTGCCAATTTAAACAATTTTAGTCACAAAAATTCTATGAAAATTATTTGCATTAGTCAACTGGTTTACGTTCGTGAAGTAGATAGGCGAGTTATTCAGATAAACGTTTTCAAATCGTTTATATGGTGGCGCGTGAATATGATCGGGCTTTGACCCTTTCAATTTTACAGTTTTGATACAGGTTCTAAAAAAAAAAAAGCTCCAATTCTTTTACTCTTGAGAAATCTTGATTTGGTGATGCTTATGGCGGAATATGTTATAATTACTCCATGGGATTTTCATAAACAAGGAAAATTTCGTCTGCTGCAGCATATTCCCTTTGAAGCATGGACAATATTATGGCGATAGAAAAGAAATTAAGAAGAAGAATTACTGCGTGTTGCGAGGCTCGAATCCCGGCTGACTGGTATCGCCTTTCGCAAGGAACTGACAAGTCCTCCGAAAGTAACCAGACTGCCGTGAAAAGCACTTTCTCAGTAAGTTGTTCGTAATCGCAAGAAAGTTATAAGTCCCCTCCATTTCTCACCTAGGAATGATTGAGGGAAACGCACTAGGCCCCAAAGTTCCCGAACTTTACTGCGCCACCCTACTTATTTTCATGTATTTAAAGGCAATGTAATCGTTTACATTGTTTACATGCCAAAGCCACAATAATGCTTCTTTTATTTTTGGCTGTACAACTACATTAGCATAGCTAGAAAAATACGCATCACAAGACTACGATATAGATAACACATGTAGAGTGGTGAACGGATACCAGAGTTCCGACGCGACAAGCTCTTGAAATCACACAGCAGGGAAACTGCGAAAGAGGAAGACCTCGTCAAAGGTGACGCAATAAAGTGAAGAAGGACCTGAATCGGCTTGAAGTACAAAACTAGAGGGAACTGTGCTGTAAATGAAATTGTTGGCGAAAAATTCAATTCTTTACAAACTGGGGTCCCTAGAGCATGTTTGAACACTATGAGGGCGGCCGTGGTGCAGTGGTAGAGTGTTTAGTAGATAGGCCGGACGCGTGGGTTCGAATCCCGCTCTGGGCATCTACTTTTCTTTCAGCCTCCCAGTTTCATATGGACGCCGCCCTTGAGGTTATATGTGTGAAATTACTAACAACTTATTTCCAACTACCGCAACACAAAAAAAAAGGGAAAGGCTGCTACTCTGGTAGTACAATGGACCGGATATTAGGTCTGAGTTCTCCAGATTAGCATATTAGCCTCCTCTTTTTATAAGAAAAAAAAAAAAAAAAAATATTTGAACACTCATAACTATTTTGTTTTTCATTTTTTTTAAATGGGATTTTTACTAAGTGAACAAAATTCGATTTTTTATTCATTTCTTAAGTTGAAACGATTATCAGATGTTTACAGATTTTTTTTTTCCATTTTTTTTTATGAAAAGAACCCGTCCACCCGAACTGGGGTCCATTTGGACCCCATTACTGAAATTCTATGAAAAATCATATTTTTTCTGATAAATAATTATTTTATTTCAAAAGCAGCAGAGTTTATGTTTAGAAGGATTTAGTTTGAAGTTGTTGGCAGTTCCGGCAGACATTTAACACATAAGGGTCTAGTGTGGCAAGGGCAACAACATCTGCCACATCCATCGTAGGTGGTTCTGGTTTTCTTGTCGTCTGCTCTTGGGCAAAGGTGACATCTGCTTCTTTTACGAGAACTTTTCGGGGACTGTTGGTAATTTTTCATGAACTCTCCCCGAAATACAGAGAGCAGCCAATGCAGATTTTCCAATGCCAGATTGTGTTGCAGGTTGTGAACGGTTATTCAGTTCTGACTCAACCAGTTCCTCCGCTAGTTCGATGAGTTTATCACTTCTGATTTCTGAACAAATTTTTGTTTCTTCTAGGCGAATTGAAGTGTCGGAAATTGATGACACTGCTACGTCCAGTAAGTTGTAGAATACAACCATCGGCCAGCGATTTGTTTGACGTGTACATGAATATATTGAGACCATTTGGTCGAATAAATCGACTCCACCTTTGGTGCGGTTATAATCCAGTATCATGGCAGGTTTACTTTGATAACTGGAAGTGGCTTTCTCGCAGTTATGTTATGTTGATAGCAATACCACTTGTTTGTTTGGTTTCGGAACATAACTCACCAACGCCATTTTTCCAGAAAATCCTAAGATGGATGATTGTACTGGACGAAACTGGTTTTTGTTATTGACATTTACAGGCTCATTCTGGTCATCAAGAACCTCCTTCGCTACAAAAGGTTTAGGCAAATCTCTTTTGTTTTTCCAAATCGTGCCAAGAATAGTGATCATCTTATCCAGCAACCTCAATGCCAAATCCACCGACGAAATGAAACTATCAACAGTGAGGTTGCGTCCAGAATTGAAATATGATGGCATCAACGACATCACCACATCATATCCACGGCCAAGTCCTGTACTTTGGTCAGAGTAACCAGTGTAGATAGAAAACTTCAGTGTATAGCCCGTTGAGCTTTCATTCAGCCACCTAAACTTCAAGCCATATTTGGCAAATTCAATCCTTTTTGAGGTCATAAAATTGTTTGATGACCTGAACAAACTGAAATAATGACTATTTCGTCTTTTGATAGGCATACGGCATACCTGACAAGAACATTGATATGGATGAATATTACAATCAGTAATTACGTAAAACAGACATATCGAAATGGATAAGTGGGAATCCTAGATTTGCGAAATTAGGCAATTTCCATGAAATTGAAAAATTTTATTGATGACCTCCTACATACCTGCATAATGACATCTCTGCTTAAATTTCTTTACCACTGCTATATAAAATACTTAGAAAGAATTCATACAATAGCCAGAAGAATTATTACTGAACAATATAAATCAGAAATCAAAAAAATTTCGAAGAAAAAATCGTGTGGTCCATTTGGACCCCAGTTCGGGTGGACACGATTTTTGCCGGTTCGTAAAGGAGGGTTAAGGCCACTGCTTGTGGTTTTACAATTTTTGCAGTTCTCAATTCCGAATTCGCTTATCACTTTGTTAATGGAGTTGAATTCGTTTGACGAATTACGTAAAACAGTATTTATTAACTAAAATAACATTATCATGTAGGTATACTACGAATGATGCAATGAACATAAAACTCCAATTTCCAAACAGTTTTTATGATATAAAAACAGCAGCTCGGAAATAAGAACACACTTTTCAATCCGTACGGATTCAATTTCGGTTTTCGTCTTTTATCCGATCGAAAATCAGAAAAACCAAGTATGTATATCGGGTCTTCGAAAAATGGCTGATTTCTATCGTTTCCTACAGAGACCTGCACAGCAACGATGTTTCGACATTTCGAGATACCCGTTGTCTCAAGTTTTGGCACGTTGTTACCTTTCCATTAGGGCGAAAATTACGACTGCAAATTGGAGATCCTCCGCAAGTGGTGAGATCCTCCGCGGTAGTTAAAACCTATGGACGAGAGCAAGTAAGGAGCATCTATAAAGCCAGTCAAAAGCTGATGGCAAAATACTAGGTCATTGTTGATACGTCTTTGACTAAAGGTTTGCAATTGCAAAAGTTGAATTCGATGTTCATAAGGAGGTAGATTGAATGGATCTTCCCAAGGAAGACCCTTCAAAGCAAAACGTATAAATTTGTGTTGTACTGCCTCAATACGATGTTTATGAATTTCATATAGGGGAGACCAAACTTGTGAGACGTACTCGAGATGAGGGCGAACATAACAGTTATACAAAGATAATGTTACATAAGGATCATCAAATTCTTTTGACCACCTCTTTATGATTTGATTTGAATTGAGCTTATGTGCTCACTAAAATCAAGACTAATATTGAAGTAAACACCTAGTTCTCGAAAACTTGAGACATTACATAATGAATAACCAGACATTAAATACATAGCATTACTAGGTTCTCGTTTTTTCGAGAAAGTCATAGTTTGGCACTTCGAGGGGTTGAGACTAAGACCATTCTTTTTCCACCATATTCCAAAGCCATCGATATCTTTTTGAAAAAGTATGCGATCAGAACTATTTTGAAAGGATTTAAAAATTTTCATATCATCTGCGAAAATCAGAATTTCACTATACGAAATGCACGAAACAACGTCATTGATGGCAACAATGAAAAGCAAAGGCCCAAGGTGACTGCCTTGTGGTACACCCGATAGAGCATTGAAGGGATTCGAAAAGCTGTTACGAAATTTTACTAGGTACGTTCTCTTTTCGAGATAAGAGCAAATCCATACAAAAAATATTGTAGGAAATCCGAAAGCCTTGAGCTTATATAATATAACATCATGAGAGAGTAGATCGACTGCTTTGGAAAAATCAGTGTAAATACAGTCGAGCTCATACCCATTTTCAAGCGCATTGGCACATTTGTGAAGAAAAGAAAGAAGGTTTGTTACCGTTGATCTTTTCTGCATAAGGCCATGCTGCTGCCTGCAAATAATATTTTTTGTAAAGAATGAGAGGCTGTCACAAACAACTTGTTCAAAGAGTTTGGGGATGCAAGACAGTTTGGATATAGGCCTGTAGTTTTTTACTTCTATCTTATCACCCTTTTTAAAAACTCTGTCAATACTGGTGATAGAGACCTAATCTTAGACTTAATTTTTTGTAGAAATAACAACCTTTAAGACTGTATTTAAGTTGAGCTTCCATAGGTTTAGAGTTGCCAGACTTTCAATTTTATGTGCTGTTCAAATTTTCTTCCCGAAACAAAGTTTTGACTTTGAGGTCATTTTTTTTGCAGAAAATGCCTGGTAAACATAGACTTTCTTTATTTTTTGGAGATGAACAAAACAATAATAAAGCATTAAATTTACTATCAAAACTTACTTACTTACTTAGGTGGGCATTACAGTTCGGGGTGAACCTGGACCTCAACCAACATCCTTCTATAACGACTTCAATTTCGGGCGAGCTCTCTCCAGTTTCGCACTCCAAGTCGGTTGAGGTCTTCATCCACTTGATTGCGCCACCTAAGACGAGGTCTTCCCCTTCCGTGATTTCCCTGCAGTGTGCTTTCGAACAGCCGACGAGCCGGAGCGTTTGGGTCCATCCGCTCTACATGACCCAACCATCGTAGCCTCGCGATGTGTACTCTTCTGGCTATGCCCATGTCGCGGTACAGCTCATACAGCTCGTTGTTGTATCTTCTTCTCCACACATTGTCTTCGCATACGGGACCAAAGATCATTCGGAGAATTTTTTTTTCGAAACGACCAAGGGTTTCCTCATCCGCTTTCGATAAAGTCCATGCTTCCGCGCCGTAAAGCAGGACTGGGATCAAGGTCTTATACAAGGTCACCTTGGTTTTTCTAGAGAGGGTTTTGTTTCTCAATTGCCTTCTTAACCCAAAGAAGCAACGGTTGGCAAGAGTTATTCTCCGTTTGATCTCCGCACTGATGTTGTTGTCCGTGTCTACAGCGGATCTTAGGTAGACGAAGTCCTGTACTACCTCGAAGTTATGTCTGTCTATTGTGACGATTTGTCCAATTCGTCGATGTTCTGTGTCCCTGTTTGATGACAGCATATACTTCGTTTTGCCCTCATTAACCATCAAACCCATTTTTGCCGCTTTCTGTTTGAAAGATTGTTCCTCTGGTGTTGACGTTTGAGTTTCTTACAATCTGTTCAAGTATGATGTTGAAGAAATCGCATGACAGCTTGTCGCCTTGCCTAAAGCCTTTTTCGACATCAAAGGTTTCGGTGAGTTCTTTACCGACCTTGACGGAGCAGCGTGAATTCTCCAAAGTCATCTTGCATAGTCGTACGAGTTTTGCAGGGATGCTGAACCTAGACATGGCTCTGTACAGCTCGTCTCTGTAAATGCTGTCATACGCGGCCTTGAAATCGATTAAAAGATGGTGAATATCGATATTACGTTCTCGGGTTTTTTCCAAGATCTGCCGTAATGTGAAAATTTAGTCTATTGTGGACTTCTCTGGTCTAAAACCACATTGATAAGGACCTATCAAGTTGTTGACGTAGGGTTTCAGACGTTCACATATTACAGCAGACAAGATCTTATAAGCGACGTTAAGGAGGCTGATTCCTCTATAATTGGCGCAATTGTGAGGGTCTCCCTTCTTTAGGATCGGGCATACGATACTTAGGTTCCATTCATCGGGCATGCTTTCTTCCGACCATATCATGCAGATCAGCTGGTGCATGCTCCTTTCCAACTGGTCTCCAGCTGACTTGAAGAGTTCGGCATCAAGGCCGTCTGCACCTGCAGTCTTATTTGATTTAAGTTTGCATATGGCAAGCTTAACTTCCTCTAGGTCGGGAGGACAGCATTCTTGATCATCGTCCAAGCTGAATGGTGCAATCTGCCTGACAGCGGAATTTGTGTCCTCATCGCCGTTGAGCAGTCTGCAGAAATGATCTTTCCAGATCCTCAGTAGCGACTGTGACTCTATAACTATGTTTCCCTGCTGGTCTTTACAGGCTTGAGTTCGGGGTCTGCCCCCCTAGCAGGATCTTTTTACCTTTTCGTAAAACTTCCGAATCTCGTTCCTGTCATGGCACCTCTCTATTTCCTTAAACGAGCGCTTCTTATGCTGCTTCTTTTTCTTTTTGAGAATTCGGTGTTCTTCCCTTCTTTTCTCCTTGTAAATCTCGTTATACTGATCGTAAACAGCCCTCGTTCGTTTTTGCATAAGAATTTGTCGTGCTTTTTGTTTGGCTGCATTTGCCTGCCTGCATTCTTCATCGAACCATGGGGTTCGTTTTGGTGGCCGAGTGAAACCCAGAACCTCAGAGGCAGCGGCTCTGATGGCTTTTTGGCATTGCTGATACTGGTCTTCAATGCTTAATGCTTGCGGCATGGGATTCAAGGATAATTGAAGGGACACTCGATTGGAAAAGGCATTGGCAATCTCTTGCGATTGTAGCTTTCCGACGTCATATCTGTTCACATCGTTAGTTCGTGCTGGTCGTGAACAAGATATCCTCATTCGTACCTTGGCTACAACAAGGTAGTGGTCCGAGTCAAAGTTGGCCCCTTGGAAAGTTCAATTTGGTTGACGGTTAATTGATCTGGGAATCGCCATGTGCCTTTATGAATTTCGAGATGCGGGAAGCGTGTACTACTTACAACAAGATTTAGCCCCGCAGCAAAATCGATCAGCCTCAGTCCGTTTTCGGAGGTTTTGTCATGGAGGCTATGCTTACCGATTGTATTTCCATAGATGTCCTCCTTCCCTAGTTTTGCGTTAAAATCGCCAAGAACGATTTTCACGTCGTGTCTAGGGCACTGCTCATATGTTTCTTCGAGGAGCTCGTAGAAACAGTCTTTGGAATTGTCGTCTTTCTCTTCTGTGGGGGCATGGGCGCATATTAGGCTAATGTTGGCAAATTTAGCCCTGATGCGGATGGTCATTATACGCTCATTAACTGGATTTTGGCTAATCACCTTATCCCTGAGTCTTCCTCTAACGACAAATCCGCACCCAAATAAGCGTTGTTTCTGTTGTCTGTAGCAGTCGCCATAGTAGATGTCACAGTTTTTCATCTTCTTTATGCCCGGTCCACTCCACCGCACTTCTTGGATGGCGGTTATGTCTGCTTTGCAGCAGTCCAGGGCGTCCGCTAATTCTCCAGCTGCACGTAGTCCGTTAAGAGATCTTACGTTCCACGTGCAGATCCGGAGGTCGTTGTCCTTTTTTCGTTTGCTTAGGTCGTCAACTTTGAAATCATTATCGTTATCCGAGGCTTTTGGTTGTTTCGGAACCATATTTTTTTTCCGTGGTTGGGTAGTTAACCCTACGCACAACCCCCAACTTGGAGGGACAAGTCCTTTTGGAATTTACTCAAAAACCCATACATTTTATGATACTTGAAAAAATACAAAATGGGTAAAATTTAAAAAATAAAAATAAAAAATTTTTTTTTGCTTTGAGGTTTGTTTGAATAAAACAATAATATGGTCACTTCTATAGTTTTTTTATGTATTTCATACAAATACAATTATAACAAGTGCTCAAAGCGCCCTCCTTCGTTTTGAATGCATGCCAGAACCCGTTTTTGGATTTCGTTGTGGGTGTTTGCTGTCAAAAACTCTTGTTTTACTTGTAGTCTTGTAATCTTTGAAACTGTATTCAAATTTGTTAGTTAGTTTATGAATTTCATATAGGGGAGACCAAACTTGTGAGACGTACTCGAGATGAGGGCGAACATAACAGTTATACAAAGATAATGTTACATAAGGATCATCAAATTCTTTTGACCACCTCTTTATGATTTGAATTGAATTGAGCTTATGTGCTCACTAAAATCAAGGTTAATATTGAAGTAAACACTTAATTCTCGAAAACTTGAGACATTACATAATGAATTAACATGATTAATGACATTACATTAATGAAAGACATTAAATACATAGCATTACTAGGTTCTCGATTTTTCGAGAAAGTCATAGTTTGGCACTTCGAGGGGTTGAGACTAAGACCATTCTTTTTCCACCATATTCCAAAGCCATCGATATCTTTTTGAAGAAGTATGCGATCAGAACTATTTTGAAAGGATTTAAAAATTTTCATATCATCTGTGAAAATCAGAATTTCACTATACGAAATGCACGAAACAACGTCATTGATGGCAACAATGAAAAGCAAAGGCCCAAGGTGACTGCCTTGTGGTACACCCGATAGAGCATTGAAGGGATTCGAAAAGCTGTTACGAAATTTTACTAGGTACGTTCTTTTTTCGAGATAAGAGCAAATCCATACAAAAAATATTGTAGGAAATCCGAAAGCCTTGAGCTTATATAATAAAACATCATGAGAGAGTTGATCGCCGGCTTTGGAAAGATCAGTGTAAATACAGTCGAGCTCATACCCATTTTCAAGCGCATTGGCACATTTGTGAAGAAAAGAAAGAAGGTTTGTTACCGTTGATCTTTTCTGCATAAGGCCATGCTGCTGCCTGCAAATAATATTTTTTGTAAAGAATGAGAGGCTGTCACAAACAACTTGTTCAAAGAGTTTGGGGATGCAAGACAGTTTGGATATAGGCCTGTAGTTTTTTACTTCTATCTTATCACCCTTTTTAAAAACTCTGTCAATACTGGTGATAGAGACCTAATCTTAGACTTAATTTTTTGTAGAAATAACAACCTTTAAGACTGTATTTAAGTTGAGCTTCCATAGGTTTAGAGTTGCCAGACTTTCAATTTTATGTGCTGTTCAAATTTTCTTCCCGAAACAAAGTTTTGACTTTGAGGTCATTTTTTTTGCAGAAAATGCCTGGTAAACATAGACTTTCTTTATTTTTTGGAGATGAACAAAACAATAATAAAGCATTAAATTTACTATCAAAACTTACTTACTTACTTAGGTGGGCATTACAGTTCGGGGTGAACCTGGACCTCAACCAACATCCTTCTATAACGACTTCAATTTCGGGCGAGCTCTCTCCAGTTTCGCACTCTTAGTCGGACTTGATTGCGCCACCTAAGACGAGGTCTTCCCCTTCCGTGATTTCCCTGCAATGTGCTTTCGAACACCCGACGAGCCGGAGCGTTTGGGTCCATCCGCTCTACATGACCCAACCATCTTAGCCTCGCGATGTGTACTCTTCTGGCTATGCCCATGTCGCGGTACAGCTCATACAGCTCGTTGATGTATCTTCTTCTCCACACATTGTCTTCGCATACGGGACCAAAGATCATTCGGAGAATTTTTCTTTCGAAACGACCAAGGGTTTCCTCATCCGCTCTCTATAAAGTCCATGCTTCCGCGCCGTAAAGCAGGACTGGGATGATCAAGGTCTTATACAAGGTCACCTTGGTTTTTCTAGAGAGGGTTTTGTTTCTCAATTGCCTTCTTAACCCAAAGAAGCAACGGTTGGCAAGAGTTATTCTCCGTTTGATCTCCGCACTGATGTTGTTGTCCGTGCCTACAGCGGATCCTAGGTAGACGAAGTCCTGTCCTACCTCGAAGTTATGTCTGTCTATGGTGACGATTTGTCCAATTCGTCGATGTTCTGTCTTCTGTGTCCCTGTTTGATGACAGCATATACTTCGTTTTGCCCTCATTAACCATCAAACCCATTTTTGCCGCTTCTGTTTCAATACTCGCAAAAGCACCTATGACATCACGCTTATTTCTTCCTATTACGTCAATATCGTCTGCATAGGCGAGTAATTGCACAGACTTTTGAAAAACTGTTCCTCTGGTGTTGACGTTTGAGTTTCTTACAATCTGTTCAAGTATGATGTTGAAGAAATCGCATGACAGCTTGTCGCCTTGCCTAAAGCCTTTTTCGACATCAAAGGTCTCGGTGAGTTCTTTACCGACCTTGACGTAGCAGCGTGAATTCTCCAAAGTCATCTTGCATAGTCGTACGAGCTTTGCAGGGATGCCGAAACTAGACATGGCTCTGTACAGCTCGTCTCTGTAAATACTGTCATACGCGGCCTTGAAATCGATAAAGAGGTGGTGAATATCGATATTATGTTCTCGGGTTTTTTCCAAGATCTGCCGTAATGTGAAAATTTGGTCTATTGTGGACTTCTCTGGTCTAAAACCACATTGATAAGGACCTATCAAGTTGTTGACGTGGGGTTTCAGACGTTCACATATTACAGCAAACAAGATCTTATAAGGGACGTTAAGGAGGCTTTTTCCTTTATAATTGGCGCAATTGTGAGGGTCTCCCTTCTTTAGGATCGGGCATACGATACTTAGGTTCCATTCATCGGGCATGCTTTCTTCCGACCATATCATGCAGATCAGCTGGTGCATGCTCCTTTCCCACTGGTCTCCAGCTGCATTGAAGAGTTCGGCATCAAGGCCATCTGCACCTGCAGTCTTATTTGATTTAAGTTTGCATATGGCAAGCTTAACTTCATCTAGGTCGGGAGGACGGCATTCTTGATCATCGTCCAAGCTGAATGGTGCAATCTGCCTGACAGCAGAATTTGTGTCCTCATCGCCGTTGAGCAGTCTGCAGAAATGATCTTTCCAGATCCTCAGTAGCGACTGTGACTCTATAACTATGTTTCCCTGCTGGTCTTTACAGGCTTGAGTTCGGGGTCTGCCACCATAGCAGGATCTTTCTACCTTTTCGTTAAACTTCCGAATCTCGTTCCTGTCATGGCACCTCTCTATTTCCTTAAACGAGCGCTTCTCATGCTGCTTCTTTTTCTTTTTGAGAATTCGGTGTTCTTCCCTTCTTTTCTCCTTGTAAATCTCGTTATACTGATCGTAAACAGCCCTCGTTCGTTTTTGCATAAGAATTTGTCGTGCTTTTTGTTTGGCTGCATTTGCCTGCCTGCATTCTTCATCGAACCATGGGGTTCGTTTTGGTGGCCGAGTGAAACCCAGAACCTCAGAGGCAGCGGCTCTGATGGCTTTTTGGCATTGCTGATACTGGTCTTCAATGCTTAATGCTTGCGGCATGGGATTCAAGGATAATTGAAGGGACACTCGATTGGAAAAGGCATTGGCAATCTCTTGCGATTGTAGCTTTCCGACGTCATATCTGTTCACATCGTTAGTTCGTGCTGGTCGTGAACAAGATATCCTCATTCGTACCTTGGCTACAACAAGGTAGTGGTCCGAGTCAAAGTTGGCCCCTTGGAAAGTTCAATTTGGTTGACGGTTAATTGATCTGGGAATCGCCATGTGCCTTTATGAATTTCGAGATGCGGGAAGCGTGTACTACTTACAACAAGATTTAGCCCCGCAGCAAAATCGATCAGCCTCAGTCCGTTTTCGGAGGTTTTGGCATGGAGGCTATGCTTGCTTACCGATTGTATTTCCAAAGATGTCCTCCTTCCCTAGTTTTGCGTTAAAATCGCCAAGAACGATTTTCACGTCGTGTCTAGGGCACTGCTCATATGTTTCTTCGAGGAGCTCGTAGAAACAGTCTTTGGAAATCGTCTTTCTCTTCTGTGGGGGCATGGGCGCATATTAGGCTAATGTTGGCAAATTTAGCCCTGATGCGGATGGTCATTATACGCTCATTAACTGGATTTTGGCTAATCACCTTATCCCTGAGTCTTCCTCTAACGACAATTCCGCACCCAAATAAGCGTTGTTTCTGTTGTCTGTAGCAGTCGCCATAGTATAGATGTCACAGTTTTTCATCTTCTTATGCCCGGTCCACTCCACCGCACTTCTTGGATGGCGGTTATGTCTGCTTTGCAGCAGTCCAGGGCGTCCGCTAATTCTCAAGCTGCACGTAGTCCGTTAAGAGATCTTACGTTCCACGTGCAGATCCAGAGGTCGTTGTCCTTTTTTCGTTTGCCTAGGTCGTCAACTTTGAAATCATTATCGTTATCCGAGGCTTTTGGTTGTTTCGGAACCATATTTTTTTTTTGTGGTTGGGTAGTTAACCCTACCACAAACCCCCAACTTGGAGGGCCAAGTCCTTTTGGAATTTACTCAAAAACCCATACATTTTATGTTAATTGACAAAATACAAAATGGGTAATATTTAAAAAAAAAATAAAAAAAATTTTTTGCTTTGAGGTTTGTTTGAATACAACAATAATATGGTCACTTTTATAGTTTTTTTATGTATTTCATACAAATACAATTATAACAAGTGCTCAAAGCGCCCTCCTTCGTTTTGAATGCATGCCAGAACCCGTTTTTTGGATTTCGTTGTGGGTGTTTGGTGTCAAAAACTCTTGTTTTACTTGTAGTCTTGTAATCTTTGAAACTGTATTCAAATTTGACTCCTATAGGTTAAGGGTTGCCAGATTTTCAGTTAGGATAAAGTTCCTGGTATCTTTGTTGTGCTTTTCTTGAATTTCCATTAAAAAACTCATATAAGAAAAAAAAATGTCTGCGTATTCTTCTTTCGTAAATGAAAGCATTTCAAAAAACTCTTTGATCAAACTGCAATCGTGACTTATTTTGATAAACTGATGAACAAATTTGTTTATTATTGAACATTCATACCCCAAATTTAAAGCAAACATCCACAATGAAATCCAAAAACGGGCTCTGGCATGCATTCGAAACGAAGGAGGTCGCTTTGAGCACTTGTTATAATTGTATTTGTATGAAATACATAAAAAAACTACTAAAAGTGATTATATTATTGTTTTATTCAAACAAACTTCAGAGCAAACAAATTTTTTTTTTTTTTTTTAAATTCTACCCATTTTGTATTTTTTCAAGTATCATAAAATGTATGGGTTTCTGAGTAAACTTAATACTTAGTTTTTTTTTTATTATTGTTTTGTTCATCTGTAAAAAATAAAGAAACTCTATGCTTAACAAGCATTTTCTGCAAAAAAATGACCTCGAAGTCAAAACTTTGTTTTGGGAAAAAAATTTGAACAGCACTTAAAATTGGATATCTGGCAACCCTAAACCTATGGAAGCTCAACTTAAATACAGTCTTAAAGGTTGTTATTTCTACAAAAAATTAAGTCTAAAATTAGGTCTCTATCACCAGTATTGACAGAGATATTGAATTTAACACAGGTCAGGGTACACCAAAGTTAGCCTTTTTTTTAAATTGTCAAAAAGTGATGTCAAAGTTGAGAAATGAGCTTTACTGTACAACAATTTTTTTCTTAGAATATGACCAAGAATCACACCCCAAAGGATAATACACGAAGTACGGAACACCCTGTATGGTTGTATTTTAGGGACAGCAAGGTAGGCCGGAGTTCTTTTGACTTTAAACGTTTGTAGTTTATTCCATCGCTGACTGAATCATAGCGTCTATGAAAACAGTGCGTGATTCTGATTCAATTTAAAAAGTAAAAGCATTTTAATTACATTCGAATCAGGAAAATTCTCTTCAGAGTTCTCTCATTTTACAATTATACCAAACGCCACTTTTCACAAATAAAATAAACCCCGGGACCTAGCGCAATTCTCACAACCATCCCTTGAGAGGGAATCTAAAATTTTCTGCCGATTCCAAACGGCTAATCGAGTAAGCGCTTGCAAAGACAATGAATTTTACAATTGGTTTCTATTGGGGTTCAAGCCCCTAACCTAAAGCGTAACAGGCAGACATGCTAACCATTACGCCACGGGCACCACTTTTCACAAGTGACTCCCAAATTAAATAAAGGTCCCGACGGGAATAGTTGGAAATCAACTTTGAATGCAAAAGTAAATTGTTCTTCTACTAGACCCTTCCTTTTCCGGCGTTACGAGCATCATGATTTCAAAGAGGTCACCGGTTACCGCTCTCCCATTTAACTGCTTCACATACTAGTGATTCGATCGTAGGGTACGTCACGCAACAAGAAAACCTTTAAAATCTAAACAGACACCCTAAAATTTCGTTGAATTTCAAGTGAATAATTCGGCACGTTCAATACTAAAAAAAATTGCCGGTTCTGAAAGAAAATGCGAAGCAACAGAAGTTTACCAGGGAGAAAAGCTTGAGAGGTGTTCATTTGATGGGAACCTCGATTAGCAGAAGTTGTTATTTGTGTTTCGCCACTATCATAGCCGTGTTTGTAAGAAAAAAAAAAAACTTTAGACGATGGGCTACACAATTCACACGACACACCACACGTAACACATTGCACAAAGGACAGGAAACTTCTACCTCTCTAAAAGGTTTTTTAGTCTACAAAAAACAGTGTAAGAGAACAAAAATAAAAACCACATTCTCAATTCGTTGAACGTCGGAAGTTTATTAAGTCCATTTAACCCAAATTGTCGTGAATCTACTTTGTCGTATTTATTAACCAGTATTGGTGCCAGTTGGTCCAATTGCTCCTGGAGCTCCTACGGCTCCCATAGGTCCAACTGGTCCTTGAGGACCAGCCGCTCCTGTGGCTCCTATTGGTCCAGGTGGTCCAGTTGGTCCTACTGCACCTACGGGGCCTGGTAAGCCTACAGCTCCACCGGGTCCAGGTAATCCAGGAGGTCCAGTAGGACCAGGCTGTCCGGTAGCCCCCTTATCACCACGAGGACCAGTAAGACCTTGAGGGCCTGCTGTTCCAATGGGGCCAGGTGGTCCCCGTGGACAAACGCAGTTACCACCACCACCACCCGAAGGAGGGCCAGGTACCATCACTGGAGGGCCGGGTACGTAAGTTGGTGGACCCGGGAGATACATAGGAGGGCCTGGGACATATTGGTATTTAGTAGGACCTGGTATGTATTGCGGTTGTTGATAACCCTGAGATACGTAGACTACTTTATCATGTCCACCTCCACCTCCTCCATAGGACAAGCCTTTTGCAAGTTCTTCGTTGGCAGTTACAACGACGCAAACAACTGCGATAGTGCCTGAAAAATATGTAAAAAATATAAACACAAAAGTTATAATGAACACGCTACAAAAACAAATTCTGATTCTTAAGTTGTTTTTAAACAAAAATTACGTTAAAAAATCAAAACTTACAGAAAACAATGTGTGTACGTCTATTCATGTCTGGATTGACTCTGATTCGATGTGATGATTCTTAGTTCTTTTTATAATAATGCCACGAAATGCAACTGCAGAAGTTGCATTTCTTTTCTGGAAGAATTTTCCAGAAAAATACTAACCCACCAATCATAGAAGTGGGTGTTGGCTTGTTGCATTGTTGTCGGTTGTCAATTCTTCCAGAACAGGTAGTTAATGAAAAGGGGAACATTTTAGAGAAAATGTAAATCTACATTGATTCGGTCTGAGAGATTCATAGAGTATCAAAGTATATATGTGAAAAGATACCTGTGTCTTCTTGATTTTCTCATTACACTTACCTACCTACACAAATTTAAAATGAGCATCGTAAATGCAGGTAAATAGTTTCTTGTAGGCTTCCTCGATATTTCAACATCAATGTTCTCATCTTGGTCGCTATACAAATTTTAAGAAAAGATACTTGAAACAAAATGAATTAGGAGAGTTGTTTAAAATCACAAATGTGTAGCACTGAATAAAGCGCACTCTGGCATTTTGGTTGTTATGATGTTATTATGTAAGGGAAGGACGATTCTAATGGGGCTTAAAAAGGCATCAAGGGAGCACTTATTGGCTCGTTACTTGTTGATTGCAATTGCAATATTAAGCCCTTTAAACGATCCAGTCTAAGTTCGCGATAAGTTCACAGTGATATGTCGTAATAGGGACAACAACACAACCTATGTACGACTTTATCAATTTAAGGGCCTATTTTGTCAACTGTTGGAATGCGTTTATAAATACGTAGTTGGATAAGGCTTGTCCATTTTCTGTTTTTTTTTATAAGAATGTTCTAAGCTTATTTTATAAATGTGATACTAGTTGATTTTACATTCGCAGTCATAAGAAAACACAGTTTGCTGAATCTCAAGGCCATGAAATATCATGGTGACACTGACACTGCTGGTTAGTAAGCTCTTTAAAAGAGATGGCTCATTTTTCTGTGGAGCCTGGGCCCAGGGCGTACACCTTTATAGTACCAAATGAAAGCTTACATTCAGCCCAATCTATCTGCGAAATATTTTTGAATTTGGTCTTGGTTATTTTGAGATAATTAGACTTGAAATTGAGCGCCGGAAATGGGAAAAATCTGACATTTCTGCAAATAATTACGTATATCTCGAAATCGAAAAGTATAGCATGTAGGACAATGATTTAGGTATCATATGAAAGATCATAAAAATATCTTTCAATTCATATAAAATACATTTTTTGGAATACCTTATATTTCGAAAAGACAGACCTAAAAGTTGTTTGAATAGAAACATTTTCGTTAACGTTTCCCAGCCAATATCTCAAAAAAATCCGTGATGACCTATATTTTTTTTGTACTACTTTAATCCTTAAATGATAAGCTTTAATTTGATATATAATTATGATATCATACCTACATAAAGCATATCACGTACACGTACATTATACACTATTCCTAAAAAAATTAAACAAAAAATATAGTCCACAGCAAATGCATTTTTTCATTTAAATTTTCGCAGTACCTACTCTGTTTTTTACAAAACATAAAAACAAATTCAAAAAAATACCATCCAAAAACAAAGCTGATGCTATATTTATTGCTTCCTGGTGTCTTGCGTAACCCAAATACCATAAAATGCTCATGACATGAGCGCAACAACCGACAGTCCTCATTCCATCGAGACAGTTACAGTAGTAAGCTTTTATTGCGTTCGAACTATGTGCTTCGTTTGCATCGCTATTCACCAAGATGTAAGTGGGATACACTTTTCCACTTACATACCTGGATTTGATTCGACCTCGCAATAAAAAGTTATTGTTGCCTATAAGACTATGATGAGTAGTAGAGGTAATTCGCATCCGATCTTCGCAGACTTCGATTGTATAGGTTCCCTGGTCTTTTAAATGTTCACCACAGTAGGATCGAGCCTGGTTAATTTGTTAATTCCCCAATGATATCATACGAAGTTCTTGAATAGTGAGCTGTGGGAAATTAATTATATTCGGGATATTACCATCGATGCGGCTGAACATGGCTCTGGTTCTGTTAAGATTATTTTCTCTTACAAAGGCACCTAAATAATTAGGACCATGCCAGTTCTACCAGAACCTTCGCATCAGCACTGTCTTCAATGGTTGGATGAAGCTTATGAAATCATCCATCAAAATAGTCGAAATAGTTTAAAATCCCTTTTAAACCGTCCGTTCACGATTTCAACGACCCATCTGACCATAGATACACACCTGGATCTATTAGCCTGCTCTGTGGTAAGTTGAAAGTTACCTTCAGTCAGCAACAGATTCAGGCATGTAGGCCTTATATCCTTGAAAAGCAAGAAGTGGGATTGCGTCTCTGAATTCTCTGTCCAAAATAATACCTCATTTTGTCTAAAATATTGCCTGAACGTTCCATAATCGTCTCTGAAAAGATGTTTTATTATGTTAACATCAGAAACAGTTGCAGCATAAGGTCCTCTAACGTCCAGGATATACTCATCACAGCATGTCATCACTAAAGGCTTAACCAGATTTTGATACTTATATAGGCTGTATGATTGTTTCTGGAAGCCATAGTTTGAACTTTTTTGAAGGTACACATATTATGTTCCATCGCAAAAGACTATAGATGGAATTTCATTTTCATTTAAATTGATGTTTCCGAACATTCCGTTAGTCTGTTCCTTCTGGATACTTCCTGAACCTCCTGTTATCCAGGAGGCTAAGACTTACCGCATTTCATGACTTTGAATACTTCGATATTTAATCAAGTTATTCAAACGAACTCTACAATTTGCACAGTTATTAACATTACTCATTTTCACACTTTTTAATTCAAAACACTTTTTTCCTGAATCTGAAGCGCTGCTACAATTTTTCTCAATACTTCGTTAAGGAGTACAACACCTGAAGACCGCGAAGTTGTGAATTACTTGTTTTTGTGTCACTACATTATTTACTCACAAGCCAACAATCAGTTATCAATGAATTAGGCCTAACGTTCGCGGACTTGTAACCTTATGGAGTATGTTTAAGCTTGGTACCTAGCAACAAGTTTTTTAGATTTGTTTTTGGATGGTATTTTGATAGATCTAAACGAAGATTATTTTTTCTTTTTCATTTGTAGCATTAATATGTATTTTGTTTTAATGTTTTGTAAAAATCAGAGTAGGTACTGCGAACAATTAAATGAAAAAAATCATTTGCTGTGGAACATATCTTTTGTTTAATTTTTTTAGGAATAGTGTATAATGTACGTGATATGCTTTATGTATGATAGCGTAATTATATATCAAATCAAATCTTATCAATTAAGGATTACAGTGGTGCATAAAAAAATACAGCTCATCACGGATTTTTTTGAGATATTGCTGGCAAACGTCAAGGAAAATGTTTCTTTTCAAACAAGTTTTAGGTCTGTCTTTTCGAAATATAAGGCATTTCAAAAATTGTATTTAATATGAAATGAAAGATATTTTTATGATCTTGCATATTATACCTAAATCATTGTCCTACATGCTATACTCTTCGAGATATACGTAATTATTTGCAGTAATGTCAGATTTGTCCCATTTCTGGCGCTCAATCTCAAGTCCAATTATCTCAAAATCACCAAGACCCAAGACCAAATTCAAAAATATTTCGCAGAGAGATTGGGCTGAACGTAAGCTTTCATTTGGTACTAGTCTTATAGGTGTACGCCCCGGCCCAAGTATGCACCAACTCCTTTAAGTTCTTATTTAAAAACATTTTCTCCTGTTCTCTCCTATAAATACATATGGCAATACCAACTGAGTATGTTTTGCCCTATTTTTTCTCAGATGATATTTTTGAACGAAATTTCGCCGATATGGATTGCAAAGAGTTAAAAAGGACCTTTGCCTCCGTTTTTTCAATCAATGTTACCACAGCTAAAAGGTGCTTTGAGCCTGGAAATTAGCTAAAATAATTCCAGTACCCAAGATCACAAATGAGTTTGTACCAATTGCCGTTCTGCCGTTTCTTTCAAAAGTAATTGAAAGATTATGAGCTCACAGATTAATAAAAATGTGCACATGTATATTCAAAACAATAACCTATCAAGCAACAATCAATCTGCGTATCGAGCAAAGCTAAATCTTTTGGCCAGATATGAGAATGGTACTCTAGTTTACGGTGGATGTAGGGGATGTATATAGGCTTTATAAAAATTAGCCAGATCAAGTAGCCAGATCAGGAGAAGTGAAAAATTGGCTCGTATTTAGATGGATAAGAACTAAGCAATATTTTTAGTGGCCTCAAATATGTGGTCATTACAATGAAGATCATCGTTTACACCAGTGGCGTAGATAGGGGGGGGATCAGGGGGATATATCCCCCTGTTTTCTTTGGGGCAGCTATCGAGCCCGTCCAATGAATTCTTAGAGGAAGTAGGTATTATTCCTTCGGATCAAATATCTCCAAGTTTTTAATTCTTCAAGAACAGAAGATGGACTCAACATTTTCATTAAATTTTTCAGCTGCTTTGTATATTTCAGACGAAGAATCCTTGAAAAGAACCAAAAACCCTTCTAGTAGATTATATAAGATAAGATTTTTATTAGTCATAAACTTTAGAGATAACATACAATATTTATGATACATCATAATATAATAATAATATCGTTTGAGCATGGCATTCGCCACCGCCGCGCCGTCTGCCAGATTGACAATCCACTTTAACTCTATATAATATGTTTTATAAAATTAAAATTTTTAATTTAATAGTTTAAGCATTGCTTTAATTAAGGATTAAGTATCCCTTCTAGTATGTTTTCATGGTTTTTAAATTTTTCTCAAAGGTTCAATACATAGAAATCGAGAAAAGGATTGTTTTCATAACACGAAAATATTCTTCTGTACTTGAAACCGAAGGGTTCGAACTATACTTTTGTCGGTTCACTATTCTCTTATGTTTAACGTCAATATCAAGGACTTCTGCTATTTTTTTTTTTTTTGCATCTTCAAACACGTTCGAAAATGAGTCATCTTCTGCCCGTTTAATTTTTAGTTGATCCCTTAAATCTTTGGCAAGATCCATAGCTTAGACCGAGTCTAAATTCACTCTATGAATCTCACGACTTATTGACAACGAAAGTTGGTAAACCATGCTTTTAACCTTTAATCTAATCAAAAACTAGAAATCCATAGCGTTTTTTAAGTTCCTTGCGTCAATTTCCAATGTTCTTATTTGGTCAAGAGTCTCGAACACAAACGGAAATAGCTTCTCAAAATCTTCAATTGCTTCATATTTTGAGATCCATCGCGTCAGATTCAGCCTTTTCAAGTTTCAACTAGTGCTTCAAAGTATCCGGATATTTCGGATATCCGGATATCCGAAACAGATCCGGATCCAGGATCCGTTATCCGACCTATTCGGATAGTATAGGATATCCGGATATCCGGATGATGTCGGATATCCGAATACTTCTCGGTATCCGGATATCCGGATCTCAAAATAAATCGATACATATACAGTCTTCTATACCTTTTATGTAGTTTGCAAAAGTTATAGTGATATTTGATACGATTTTTAGCTGCGCCATTAAAATTTTTTCTTTGTCAGCCCCAAGTCTTTGAAACCCGTCTGGTTAGAGACTTAAAGGCGACCTGTGGATTTTTTAATGTATAGGTCAGTGTGAATAACAAAGATGTATTCAAATGCTACAAAAAAATAACTTTTCAGTTTGGGTCCGGATATCCGGATATCCGAATTATCCGGATATCCAACTATCCGGATATCCGGATATCCGAAATATCCGGATATCAAACTATCCGGATATCCGGATATCCGGATACCAGCTGTCTCAAAACATTCCTGTTCGGATATCCGGATATCCGGATAGTTTGAAGATCCGGATATGAACTGAAGCACTATTTTCAACGTCTTTTTTTGTGGAGATTGAAATAATTGTCAACTGCTTCAATTGTGGTTAGGCAGTCTCTAATGGCTGGTATTTTGCTGGAAACAGATACAGCAAGGATTCAAAGAATGTGCTGCACAAAGGACGTACAGAGCATCCGAAGCAAATTGTTGGCGAATAATTGCCTGAACACCATTGTATCGATCAGACATATTGCTTGCTCCGTTGTACCCTTGGCCGATCAAAAAAGAAATGGCCAGATCACAATTTTGAAGATTTTCCACTATAAGCTTTGCAAGAACATCACAACTCAACTGTAATTTTGTTTCGAATCATTTTTGTTTATTATTAGTTTTTTGACAAATAATTTAATTTAATTTATAAATCTCACTGACGATGGAAGCATTGCTTCTGAAATGTACATCTGAGGAAATATAAAAAGTGTTTTAACTGTTAAAAACTTTACTAATCTTTTCATTTATTAGATTAAAAAACACGTGGAATATCTCAACTAAAAAACTCATCAAGAACATCACCTGGATTGTTAATACAGTAATGTTTGGTAAACTGCTGTATTAGAGATTTTAAGAGAAGAGATTTTATTCATTCCAGTCGTGGAAAATCGATATAAAAAATTTAATTCAAAAGATTGGGTGATTTGCCGGAATAATAATTTCTTTCAGATGAAACTAACTTTGTATTTTCCCTGTAGAATGAAAGTATAGAATGTACAATCCTGTGAGTACTAATAAGACTTAATTTACGTTGGAAGTAGCTACTAAATTTCACATTGTGTTTCTTCAACTTTTTTGGTTCATGACTGGTAATGTTGAACAATTATCGATCCCAATGGGGGGATATATCCCCCCCTATCTACGCCACTGGGTGTATTACACTGCCTGCTTGGATCTTATCGAAAGCGGATGAGGAAGCCTTTGGTAGTTTCGAAAGAAAATTACTTCGAATGATTTTTGGTCCCGTAAGCGACGACAATGTGTGGAGAACAAGATACAACAACCAGCTGTATGAGCTGTACAGCTACATGAGCAATGAGCGTATCTAAAAGAGTACGTATCACGAGGCTACGCAGGCGTTGCTAAGTAGAGCGAATGGACAAAATCGTTCCAACTCACTGCAAAACTGGAGAGAGCTCGCTCAAAATCGAAATTGTTGGCGAAAGATTTTGGTTGAGACTCAGGTTCACCCCGAACTAAGTAAGTAAGAAAGTATGAAATAACCAACTTTAAAGCCAAACTGTTCGACAGGATGTATGTTGTTTCTCTCCATGTTATTATTTTTGTACCCTTTACTACTCTTTCGAAATTCTTACTTAAAGTGCTAAGTCCGCTAATAGGTCTATAGCTGTATGGGCTATCTATTAGCTTACCATGTTTGTCAACGGGTTAGTAAATTTCTTTTTAGATTAATGCAAGAAAAGTAGTGCCTTTCTTTGGTAATATTTTCAAAAATTAGTAATACCATCAAGACCAGGTTATTTGTTCTTCGATTTGGCAACGTTGTTGTTTTTCATTTGGACAACATTCTGAACACTGATAAACAAGAAGTCTACTTTTCTTGATAAATTCTTCTGAAGTAAGTATTACAGTTTGAAGGTCACATTTATTGTTTGAATCCCAAAAAATGACATTACTTTTTTTTTGATGTATTTTGTATAGATTGGATTAAGGCTACGTAAATTGATAAATTATATTTAAGGACCAGGTCCTCCATAAGAGTTATCTTCAAAACAAAAAAAAAACCTTTTAAGCAAAGAGAAATGAAAAACAAAGCATATCCGCCTCCACAACTAGGTGCATTTCCCTTCTATTCTTTTTTTTTTTTTTTCAAATATACAAAAATCCAAATATATTTGATATTCTACGTGTGCATTACTGATTGGTTAAGAACCACTCACCATTCCACCCATCCCAGATTCTGGTTACAAATGAAAACATTTCCTTGCATAGGTGTATCTTGTCTGGAGGGGAATGATTTTACGTTTTTCTTTTCTTATTCCACTGGAATTCAATGGAAAATGTGGAAAAGTTAGCTCAAAGTTTTTGTATAAATTGTCACAAGCTGAGAATATTTCTTTCAGATTCAATGCAACCATGAAATCCAACATAGCTTTGATTGTTTGTGAGTACTTATTTTATAAAAAAAAATTTTTTTTACTAAAAAACAAAAATTAATCAATTTCTTATTGTTTCCCCCGTAAAGGTCTTTTCGCAACTTTTATTGCGGCCCAGGACAAGAAGCCTTTGAGATCCTTGTCTATTAACAAGGGCGGAGGTGGAGGCAACGATGGACACTATACTTTTATCCCAATGCCAATGCCAATGCCATCTTATCCACATCCACCAATGCCCCCTATGCCAATGCCAATGCCAATGCCAATGCCAATGCCAATGCCAATGCCGCCAATGCCATTTCCACCAATGATGCCTCCATCATCAAATTGCATTTGTATCCCAGGACCACCTGGCGGAGCGGGTCCACAGGGACCTATGGGCCCAATGGGAGCAAAAGGTGAAACCGGAAATACTGGACCAATGGGAGTACCTGGGCCGATGGGTCCAATGGGACAACCTGGTCGACAGGGACAAATGGGTCCACCAGGTCCACCAGGAGCAGTTGGACCTGTAGGACGTATTGGACCAACCGGACCTCCTGGTTTGACAGGAGCACCTGGCTCCCCAGGCCCTGTAGGAGCTCCAGGAGCTCAAGGTCCACCTGGACCATAGACAAATAATTAAGATACGCTTTGAGATTTATCGATCTTTGTATGAAAAATTTGAGCAAATAAAATGGAAACTAATGAATTTGATTTGATTTGAATTTTTTTTTTCGAGAAACATTTCAATGATGTGGAAATGGCAAAACCCCTTCATGGGGGTGAAAGTCAGATTTGATTTCTTTTAACTTAGCTATTTCTTGCTTTTTTTTTAAGAACAAAATCCTGAGCAACAATTGAATACAGTAAACACAAATCCACCCCGTCATCACTAAATAACATTGATGTTGCTAATGCTGTTGTTGCTTACGTTGACGATGTTGCTGATGCTCCTGTTGTTCCTGTTGCTCCTGATGTTGCTTCAATACAAATATGATTAGCGTGTGTGTTACACATCATGAGTTATTAATATTGAACTTATTCTGTATATTCATTTAATTTGGAACGTTATTTATTTATTTTAGTTTCATTTTCTCTCTTGGCGATTATATTTAGTCTTTTCATTGCTTAACTTAAAAATCACTTGATCTTATATTAAAATAAAAATAAAAAATTAAAAGAACTATGAAAATTATTATTATTTAAACTTTTTTGTAATATTTTTACTGGTAAGACATGCGTGGGGGAAGCTTCTTACGGAAGAAATGGACGCATACGTTTGCCGAACTCTGTTGTTACAAAAGCATTAAAGCCACAAAGTTGTCCAAGGGCTGCCTGCAGTGTGGCGTTCTATCAACCGTTTAGCAGCTGGTTAGCTCTCTGATTGAAGTGTCTAATGGATATATACTTACTTACTTAAGGTGGCGCTACAGTCCGGGTCGGACTAAGGCCTTAACCAACATACTTCTCCAGCTAGCTCGGTCCCTGGCTAGCTGCCACAGTTTTGCACGCCAAGCTGGTTGAGGTAGTCTCCTACTTGCGTGCGCCACCCGAGTCGCGGTCTTCCTCTACTGCGCCGTCCCTTGGGATTGGATTCGAAGACTTTCCGGCCCGGAGCGTTGGTGTTCATTCGCTCTACATGACCCAGCCATCTGAGCCGCTGGACCTTGACTCGTTTGACCAGGTCAGTGCCGCTGTACAGCCCGTACAGTTCGTCGTTAAATCTTCTTCTCCACTATCCATCTTTGCAGACGGGACCAAAAATCAACCGAAGAATTTTTCTCTCGAAGCATCCTAAAGCGTTCTCGTCTGCCTTTGACAAGGTCCATGCCTCTGCGCCATATAAGAACAGGGATGATAAGTGTCTTATACAGGGACACTTTAGTTTCTCGAGAGAGGACTTTACTACTCAATTGGCTTCTTAGTCCGAAGAAACAGCGATTGGCTAGAGTTATTCTTCGTTTGATTTCAGCGCTGGTGTCGTTGTCTGAATTAATAGCGGCGCCTAGGTAGACAAAGTCCTTAACTACCTCAAAGTTATAGCTGTCTATCGTGACGTTCTGTCCAAGACGTCGGTGTTGGGAGTCCTTTCTTGATGACAGCATATACTTGGTCTGGCTCTCATTGACCACTAAACCCATCTTCTTCGCTTCCGTCTCAATGCTCATAAACGCGCCATTGACAGCGTTCTTCCAATTATGTCAATATCGTCGGCATATCCGAGTAATTGGACGGATCTTTGAAAGATTGTCTTGCCTAAAACCTTTTTTGACATCGAATGTATCGGTGAGATCTTTTCCCTCCCTGATGGAGCAGCGTGCGTTCTCCATCGTCATCCTACACAATCGGACAAGTTTGGTAGGGATGCCAAAACTAGACATGGCTCTATATAACTCCTCTCTATAGATGCTGTCATACGCAGCCTTAAAATCGATAAGAAGGTGGTAGGTATCGATTTGAAGTTCTTGGGTTTTTTCCAAGATCTGCCGTAGTGTGAAGATTTGGTCTATGGTGGACTTTCCTGGTCTAAAGCCGCACTGATTAGGACCTATCAGGTTGTTGACGAATGGCTTCAGACGCTCACACAATACGTCAGAGAGGATCTTGTGCGCGATGTTAAGAAGACTGATACCGGACCGGGGAAACAATGCTGAGGATCCTTTCATCGGGCATGCTTTCTTCCAACTATATTTTGCAAATGAGCTGGTGCATACTCCTGACCAGGTCATTGCCTGCCGCTTTAAGCAATTCGGCAGTGAGGCCATCAGCCCCAGCAGCTTTGTTGGACTTTAGTTTGGATACTGCTGTCTTCACTTCGTTCAGGTCGGGTTGGCGGAATTGTTGGTCTACGTCGCGTCGCCTAAATCGAATGGTTCTATCTCTCTAACAGCGGGATTGGGTTCATCATCGCCCTTATAGAGCTTGGAGAAGTGGTCTTTCCATATCCTCAGCACTGACTGCGGTTCCAACACGATGTTTCTTGATCGTTTTTCCAGGCTTCGGCTCGGGCCCGAGGTTGTTGATTTTACCATTTGGTAAAACTTCCGAACCTCATTCCTGCTGTGACACCCTTCTATCTCCTCGATCGCGCGCTTCTCATGCTCTCTTCTCTTCTGCTTGTAGAGCTCGTAAGCAGTTCTAGTCTTTTTGTGCAGCGTTGCTTTGTATGCTTCCTGCTTAGGGCCGTGTGAAACCCAGCACTTCAGAGGCGGCATCTCTGATGGCTGATTGGCAGTGCTGCCACTGGTTCTCTATACTTGATGCTGGCGGCATAGGACTTCTTAAGAGGTTGTAAGAGACTCGATCGGAAAAGGACTTGGCGATCTCTTGCGATTGTAGTCGTCCAACGTCGAATTTTCTCACAGTATTTCCTTGTGTTGGCTTGGATCGGGATATCCGTAGTCGTACCTTGGCTACAACAAGGTATAGTGGTCCGAGTCAATGTTGGCCCCTCGGAATGTTCGGACATCCTCTATACTGGAGAAGTGTCGTGCGTCGATCGCAATGTGGTCAATCTGGTTGACGGTGAATTGATCAGGAGAGTTCCATGTCCCTTTGTGGATGTTGAGGTGCTGGAACCGCGTACTAGCTATCAGAACGTCTCGCCCCCAGCGAAATCGATCAGCCTGAATCCGCTATCGAAGGTGCTGTCGTGCAGGCTGTATCTTCCGATTATTCCACCAAAGATATCCTCTCTTCCTAAATTGGCATTAAAATCTCCTAGAACAATCTTAATGTCATAGCTAGGGCACTGCTCATATGTTTTGTTCAGGAGCTCGTAGAATACGTTTTTGGTGTCTTCATCCTTTTCCTCTGTGGGGGCATGTGCACAAATGAGGCTTATGTTGACGAATTTAGCCTTGATGTGAATTGCTGCTATGCGCTCGTTCACATAGTTGAAACCCAAAATTTTTGCCTGAGTCTAGTTCCAACAACAAATCCACATCCAAACAGTCGCTGCTTTTTTTCTCGGTAGCAATCCCTGTAGTAGATATCACAGTCTTTTAATTTGCGTCTACCTGGTTCATCCCATCGCATTTCTTGGATAGCGGTAATATCTGCTTTGTAGCAGTTTAGGGCTTCCTCTAATTGTTCGGCTGCACGTGTAAACGAAAAGAGTCCTCAGGATCTATATGTATATGGCTTTGGGTCAGTGGTTTGATGGAACAACTTATTTTCTTCGATCTCCGAGTTTCAAAGAATAATTGGTGTTGGCTTTACTGGGCTTCTTCCGTGAAGTGTTGAATCTTAGGAAAAATGATTGATTGATTGATTTGATTGTGTAAGAAATTAGAACACGTACAACATTAAATTTCCAAATGTGCGTCGCGTCATGTGAGGAAAATGGGTTTCCTGCAATGGGATCGAACGATTATATAATACGAAAAAGAAGAAGATCTGTTAAGGAAGTAGTCTATTGAGAAACGAGCTAAATGTCCCGATTATAAAGCCGGAGATTTTTCCTTCATCAAGGGACAATTGAAGATTTTCTACGTAATTTCCTATTATTCGCTTCAAGTTAGTTCTTGTTTTGACTCTGGACGGTGTTTAGACTGGCGCATGTCAACCGTGCAATTTTGACATTCCGCCACCCCGTCGTGTTCAGACTGAAACTAATGTGAACACGATGGAATTATTTTGACGATTATTTTGCCTTCAGATTTGGGAAAAAAAAACTCAGAAATTGAACTGAACTGAAAAAATAATTTATTTATTTTCGTATTTTTGCTTCAGGAACAAGAAAAAGAACATTTATTTTTCAAACAACAGCGTCTCACACAAGTGTAAAAACAAGGAAATGTCAAAACTCAACCAAGAAAATTTTAAATTTTTTAAAAACTCCGGCGCAGAATTACGTCTCTTTCTTACAACTATGTGGGAAAGAGAAAAAACATATAGACGTCAATTTTGCACGGTTGACTTGCGCCTGTCTGAACAGCGTCAAGAAGAGACCCACCTGAGAGCCAACGCCTATTAAGCTTTGCGCAAACCAATGCGGTGAGATCGTACGATGCGATTGCGATAAGTCAAATCCCTATGCATTAAGTCAAACGTTTATGGACGTTTATTGGATTTAGAGGAAACACTTAAAATTTTAAATGGATCTCGTGGCTGGAAAGTACTTTATAATTTCACTGAAATAGCGTTAAAATAACTGCATTGTAAATGAACTTTTTTATACATAAGCAAAAAAATGTATACAATATGTTAGAATATAATCAAAACTTGATTACAAAATATGTCAGTCTGATAGACGGCTTCGGCCAAACCAAAAGACTTTTAGAAATAATTACCAAAATGTTTGTATAATTTATGTATTATTTTCATGAGTCAATAAAACTAACTACTACCTCATTAATGTCTTCAACAAGCTCCATTCCAATTGGCAGGACAACTTCATGGTGCCACAATATCTGTGTCGATGCTAATTGTGTGCCATAAAGGACTTCACAAAGTCAAATCTTACTACGACTTCAAAATGCTTTGGCTTAATACATCTACTGGTCAGCAAACAAACTGCAAACGCATTAATCAACAGCATCACCAAAGGCGACTGTATCGGTTGGACTATTATAATGTTGGGTAGTTTTATCCCGTTTGTTTTTGCTTAGCCAACAAATGTTAGAGTTAAGACTTTTCGTTGATATGGAGAAAACAATAATAAACAATTTGTTGAGTTGCTGTTTTAACAGAAAGTGATTTAATAATTTGAAATACACTGCATTTCTACAAATTCAAAGATGAAATTGATTATATAGAATAATATAAAAGGTTCGTTCCTTGATTGTCTCACAAGATGCCAAAAAAATGTTTAACCTCCTGAACTCGGCCAGCAAGAACAAAGTTCTAGTTTAGGATGTTGTGGGCAAACCCATGGTTTCAAAAAACCGACAGTTTGACATTCATGGTGGGTCGAGTTCTATCAATAATCACATTATGACGACAGCAGGGAAAGCTTAGAAATTCAACGAACGAACAATGTAATAAAAAAGCCAAGTGCAATGACAAATGGGAAGACATAATCGCTGTAGGGGTGTAATTGATAATATTGGTAAGCATATTGAGCCCCTCAGATTGAAGATATGCAAGTCTTCAAAAGAAAGTTTTTGTTTTACGTCGCAGCTTGTTGAGAGTTATCATTGGAAATATTTCATGTTGAGATTGCAATGATTTGTTGGTGGCGAAAGTTGCTGCTCTTTTTTTCGGAAGATGATGAAAAGGACAATTGTTACGATGGTTGTTATGGTAAGATAGTCCGTGACTTCAAACAGTGAACTTTGTTGTGCTTGATGAGTACGAATTTCATTCAGTAAATTTTCCTCACTCTTTTCAAGCTGTTGAAAAATCCAAATCTCAAAGATGAGTGATGAGTGATAGTAAAAATATTGATTTCAGTCGGCTTGTCATGGTTTTTTGTGATTTTTCATTTTAATGTGCTGATAGCAGGATATCGAGCCATAGATACTGGTTTGCCAAAAAATGTACATTAATACGAAAGAGCTGAGCTACGAGCGCGAAATAAGGGCTAATATCTTCATTGCCCTCCATCGCTATTTTAAGAAACTCTTGCTCAATTTAATATACAAAGTATCGGAAAATAAAACAAATAAATGCTTTCGAGAATCACCTCTCCACAACTGTTCGTTGTACCGTAAAAAAGGGAAAGGAAGAAATTGCAGCTCATCATTGACGAATCAAGAACAGCTTATATAGGTTTCTTAAAGAGTTAAGTCTTCCAGGTTGGCTGCACTGGTTGGTAATGGCGTTTAAACGTGATCTTTTAAAATTAAAAGTTTTCAGGAAACTCTGCCATTTTACAATGTAAAGAATTACAAACAAGCAGTAAATGCAATAAATTGTTGATATTTATAATCAAAATTCGTGCTCTGTGAAAAATGTGCATCGTCATAATTTATTTATTCATTTAATTCAGTCAATCAGAATTACAAAATTCTTACAGACTATTCAATACAAAACATGGATTATATATATATACCTAGTTAACCACCAGAGTGCAAAATAGACTTCAAATTTGATTTAAAAATATTTCTACTGTAAGAAAAGTTCAAAATATCAATACCTGCATTATGACATACTGAGTTTGCTTGTCTTAAGCAACGCGCAATAGGTTCATTGAAACCATAATTAGTTCTATGATATGGTACAAAAAATAAATTATTGAATCTGAAAGAATATGATTGACAATTGATACCAATCAAATCAAGCAAAAAAGAGCATTCAATTTTATCATTTAAGACATCTCTTACAAACATTACATCAAAATATTTACGACGTGTTTCCAGGTCTTGTAGGCCAAAAAGCAGGCAGCGAGCATTGTATGAAGGTCTAACAATATTCCAGCGTAAGAGATAGAACAAGTATCTAGTGAAACGTTTTTGAATTCACTCCAATCTGTTTGAATGTGTTGAATAAATTGGATTCCATATAACACAGCAATATTCGAGGACTGATCTTACATAAGCAAAATACAAACATTTGAGAGTGAACGGGTCTTTAAATTCTTTCGAATTTCGAATTAAAAATCCCAACATAGAATTGGCTTTCACTCCGATGTAGTCTATGTGGCTATTAAATGTAAGCATCGAGTCAAATATAACTCCGAGATCTTTTTTTTCGCTAATTTTACTAAGAGGCACATTTCCAATAAAGTAAATAAAATTTACACAAGACTGACGACGACAGAAAGTTAAACTTTGGCATTTTGAAATA
Source organism: Melanostoma scalare (assembly GCA_949752695.1). Taxonomy (NCBI): domain Eukaryota; kingdom Metazoa; phylum Arthropoda; class Insecta; order Diptera; family Syrphidae; genus Melanostoma; species Melanostoma scalare. The sequence goes on along the minus strand of OX456984.1, from coordinate 251,477,219 downwards.
TTTAATTGCAATTTGTTTTGTTCACACCACATAGATAAGTTTAATAAGTCTTTTTGCAATTTTAAACAATCACATTATGCTATTAACAGTGCAGTAAATTTTTAAATCATCAGCATACATAAGACATTGGGATTGAACAAGAACATTAGGAATATCATAAACAAGTAACAGAAATAATAAAGGCCCAAGATGGCTTCCTTGAGGAACACCGGATGTTACATTCATGGCACGCGATAAGCACTTGTCTATATGAACATATTGAGTTCGACCACTTAGATACGAACTGAGCCATTCCAACATGTTTGAGTGAAAGCCATATCTTCGCAGCTTACAGATAAGAACGGCGTGATCTACTTTATCAAAAGCCTTCGAAATGTCTGTGTAAATTACGTCGCACTGTGAACCACTTTCAAGAGTCCTTAGCACAAAATTTGAAAAAATAGCAAGATTGGTGGTAGTAGATCTGCCGCTAACAAAACCGTGCTGATATGGTAAAATTATTTTTTTTAGTGAAATAGCAAGTTTTTTATAAATAATTTTTTCAAACAGTTTTAGGATTGTTGATAGTTTGTTACTTCGTTCTTAGATCCAGCCTTGTGAATAGGGGTAACAAATGAGCACTTCCAACAATCTAAAAAGGAGCCTGCCTCGAGTGAACGATAGAAAATGATAGTTAAAGGCAGGGCAATTATAGCCTGCGCACAATTTTTTAAAAGTATAGGAGGAAAACCATCCATGCCCGGTTGCTTATCTAAGTTCAATGCACACAACACTTCATCAATAGAAATATTTTAAAAGCCGATACCCATCAAACTCGAAGAACCATTTCTATCAAGCACTGTTGCATCATTTAGGGGAACATACACTGAACTAAAAAACTGCGCAATCCACCTGGTAAATCAACAATTCGTGCTGTTATCACCAAATATTGCAACGAATTTATTTCGCTGAACATTAACCAATCGACTCGCATGCTTACAGTGTGTTCCGAAGAGAATATTTATTGCAAACGTAGCGTCCAGTGTTAGTGAGGATCGTGAAATATCTATTGGTCACTGTTCTCATCAATTGTGTTGTTCAACCACATGGAATACTTTACGCGCCGATCTAGGTTTGAAAGCCTTTTAAGTTCAAATTCTGCAAGAACTGAAGCCGAATGAACTACCGAAAATTCAAAAAACTTCATCAAAATCCGCTGTTTTATTTCTGCGGATCAACGGATATGTAAATAAGCAAAACTGTCGCATCTGAATTCAAAATCAACCAAACAAGAATTGCCGATTCAGTTGCGAAAAAACTACAGTTTGGTGTGGTTTATGGGCTGGTGGCATCATCGGTTCCTCTTTCTCAAAAGACGACCGTGGAAGAGAAGTTACCTTCAACGGCGAATGATATCGAGCCATATGATACACGTTGGCTGAGTTGAGCTTGGTTGACATGTGATTTCATCAAGACGGTGCCACATCTGCCACATATGTATACCACACACCTCGTGAAACAATGGCTATGTTGAGGAATAAATTTGGTGAACCCTCTCATATCTCGAAATGGCCCTGTGTCATGCGATTTAACGATTATTTCTACTGGAGTTATGAAAAGTCGTTAGTCTTTGTGGACTAGAGGATAACATAACAGCCTAAAATACTAGAAAAAGTGACGCAAAATTGAACCTTCCGAATTAAATGAAGTTATCTAAAGAACGTTAATGGCAATTTATCGATTCAAATAGAAATTTTGAATATATGGTGCAAATTTGAGTGTTTTATTCGATTTTTAAAGAACTACGCTTGAAAAATCACGCTTTTTAAAATACTATCTAATCTAATCAAGAAAAGTAAAAAATGCAAAAACTAATTCATCAATTGCAAATTGTACTCCACTATCTCATAACTACGAAAAAAAAACAGAATTTCTACTCCAGCTAAGCAGACCTCGGCTCTCTCTGTTGATTGGCATTCTCACGGGCCACAACTCGTTGGGTACCCATATGATGAGAATGGGCACTTGATTTCATTTTTTCTCATTTTTTTCATTTAATTAATTACAAGAATCTTTTACAATGGGGCTTCAAAGCCTTTAAGTTAGCAAAAGTTAAGTTAAATGTTACTTCACATTATTAGTTTAAATTACCTAATTATATGCATAATATGACACATTAAGTAATATTAGGCCAGAAAAGAATTTTAATAAGGAATATTAAGCATTGTGAGTGTTTGTTAATTTCAATTTTTATAAAAAAAAAAAAAAAAAAAAAAAAAAAAAAAAAAGGTTGTACTAAATCATTTAATTTAATGCCAAATAATTAAACAAGCTTGCCTCAAACTGAGTGGTACCACGCTGTCTCCTGATAGAGATGGGTAAATGGTTCCATTGCCTTATGACATGGACAAAAAACTGATTTTTTTTTTTTTTTTTATAATTAACGCGCACATCAAGGGGTTATGACTACCTTCATAATGTTATAGAACACAGTGCGAGCATTTAGGAAAGTAGGAGAGGGTTTAATAGGAGACACCGATGCACGTTGCCTTTGAATCTTTGCGAATCGTAATGCAGGGAAAACACAGAGCCAGGTAAAGCATTCCACATACGGGTGGTGCGACTAAAATAAGAATATCTATATTTGACTGTACGCCCGAAGTTGCGCTCAAGGTAGAACGGATGAACATTCCTAGCGAGGCGGGTGTTGCGGCTAAATTGTTTCAGGGGAGGAATGCAACTGGCTATTTCACTAGAGCACTGTTTGTAAAAAAGCGATAAAAGAGATAGCGACAGGTGACGTTTCGACGATGTTCAAGAGAATCAATCGATTCTACGATTGAACTATCACCTTTCAATTTTAACGCTCTATTTTGTACCCTATCAAGAAGGTGCAAAGATGTTTGAGGAGCACCTGACCAGATATGGGAGTTATATACTCCAGATTTGGGCGGATGAAACCCTTATAAATTGTAGCCAGATCAGAAGGGGTGAAGAACTTCCTGCATCGTCTTAAGAAACCTAAGCATTTAGCAGCGTTTTTGGCGACTTCAAAAATGTGGTCATTCCAGCGAAGATCATCGTTTACACACATACCAAGTACTGGCAACTTTTCGGTTTTTTGGATGCAGGTACCATTCATGGATAATGGCAAATGGGAAGTTAAGCTTCAACGACAAGAGACAACATTGAGTTTTAGAAGCATTGAATTCTACTCGGTTCATAAGACCCCATGAAACAATGCTGTCAAGGTCAGAATTCAATGAGAATATCATACGCAACCGTTCCATTTCCACATCCGAATAGCAGGGACGTGAATTTGGAAACGAATATGAAAAGCTGAGGGTCGAGTCGTCAGCAAAACACTTAAGCGGATTAGAAGTTTCAGACAAGAGATCATTAATGAAAATGAGGAAGAGAGTCGGAGACAATACGGAGCCCTTGGGCACACCAGCATTTATGAAGTGGGTATCAGACCTGAAGCCATCCAACACAACTTGTATTGAACGGTTGGGAAGGTAATTTCTAATCCAACTGTATTGACGCAATTAAATAAATGAAAAGCAAAATCAATTTTTTCATATGTATGTAACTCTTTAATTTAAGCAGAGCAATTAACAATTTCCAATGTGCACGATATGACGATCAAACAGCGAATGACGAAGAAAGAATAAATGAAGTTGTTGTAAGCGTGCATTGAGTACTAGGTAACTGAACATTATATACTGATAAGAAAAGTAAGAGACATGACGTGATGGTCTGATATTTCTAATATGTACAAGAAAACAAGAAACTGGATATTAGCCGTTACATACAAAGAGATAAGTGATCTCAAATTTACAGAAGCAAAATAAAGATTTAAAAACAGGGTGATGTATAAGTTTAGCATGAATGAATGACTACAAGTAGCACATTTCAGAACACCAACGAAGAAGAGACTCATCGATACCAAAAACACGCATTTTCGATAAAAGAGCCTGATGCCAAACTCTATCAAATGCTTTAGAAATATCATGCGCTATAATTTAACTTTCTCCAAAACAATGTAAAGATTGGTTCCATTTTTCGGTGAGATAAGCCATCAAATCACCAGTGGACCGTTTGCTACGAAAGCCGTACTGACGGTCATTAAGAAGCTTTCGTTCTTCAAGATATTTCATAAATTGACGGTTTATCAACGTTTCCATGACCTTGGAAAGAAGGGACGTTAGTGCAATTGGACGGTAATTGGAAGGGGAGGAAGATTCGCCTTTTTTAGGAACCGGCTGGAGAAATGCAGTTTTCCATCTGCTCGGAAAAATCCCAGCAGAATAGCAAAGATGGAAAAGTTTACGCAGTGGTTTTGCCAGCGTAGAAGAACACCTCTTCAGAATAACGGCGGGGATACCATCTGGACCAGTGGTTTTATGTATGTTGAGATTTTTGAGGACTTTCGCAACCGAGCGAGTTCGAAAAAATATCTGCTTCATCAAAGAATTTGCAGACTCGAGCTCAGGTGGAGCCAATATGCTATGAGAATTTAGGAATCTTTATAGAGTCAACATGACTTGATAACCATAGTAGAGGTGTATTATCAAATTTCTGATCCATTTAACACTGAACATTTTAAATTTAAAGTTCACCAAGAGTAAAAAGCTACAGATTAGCAATCGCTGTAAGGTTTTGATATTGGCATTACTGTTTCTGTCTTTTCGTAAAAGTGGCATAATGCAATTGTCTTCGGTGTATCTGGATAACAGGGTACGATAAAGCTACCCTCCATGATACATAACTTATCTCGGTTTGGGTCTTGGATTGAAAAGTGTTATTTTTTGAGTCAAGCCTTTGGACTCTTCAGGTTGCCTAACAAAAAAGCATTTCAAGTCAAATCTTTTCCGAAACCAAATCGTAAATACTTTCCCGGTCATACTCTTTATTCGGAACCTACTCTAACTAAAAAAAATTATTCACCTCGTTTACATGTCTTCAAAGACCCTAGTGAGCTCACTCATGCAGACTCCACCTTGGTTATCTGTTGATTGATTCTTAAGGGCACTGTCGCACCTGGAGGCTCACGATTTTTCGTGAATTTTTTGTACGAAAAGTATGAAATGGACTTAAATAAAATTAAGTACACATAGGTATTAATACATGTTTGAACAATATTTTGTAATTTTCTTACACCAAAATATTCATTACAATTGAACTTACATGTAAATAAGTAATGGCAAGTAAAAAAAAAATTTTTTTGCGGTGACCGCGATTCTGCCTTCAAAAATTATCTGAAACAAAAAATACAAAAAGTTATCGTAAGACAACATCTTTTTCTGTTACTTAATCGTTGGTGACTTTTAAAAAAAAAAAAAAAACAAAAAACAGGTTCGATCTCACCAAAAAATTGGTTTTTTAATCGCCTATAAAATCGGTTCTATTGAGAAAAAACATTGTATTATTTTGTATTTATTATCTTAAAAATTATTTGACATCATACTTCAAGATTGATCTTATAATTGAGTATTCAGAAATTTAAATTACAATTGTAGCTCATCACAATAAATTTGTTCAGTAAGTTAATGTTAAGGTAATAACAAAATGTAAAATTTAAGCTGAGAAACAATGGAAAGAGTAGACCTATACGGAAAAAGCAGTAGCAAAAATATATAAGAGAAATTATAAAAGAAATTATAAAAAAAGATATAAATAATATAAAAAGAATAAAAACAGAGAAATTGAATAATAATTAAAAACTAAATTAAAACCATTCTTCAAACCCTTCCCGACATGTGATTGAGCAACTCCCCCCGAAAACCCTTTGACGAAATGATTCTTTGCAATCGATGTGGAAGATTATTCCACAGTCTAATTGCGTTAGTAAAATAAGAACGCTCTCCAATGCTATGTGTAAACCGTGGTAGAACTAATTTTAGTCCTCTTGGTGATCTGAGAAAATGAAGATATGCGTGTAAATACTCGGGACAACAATTATGGATTATGTCATGAAGTTTCAGAAGTGACCTGTACTCATAAAACGCATCTAAACTCATTCCTAAAAGAGAAGTTTTAAAATTTGAAACACTTACATGTCTTGGTAGACCGTAAATATAACGCAAACAGTCGTTGAACGCTACATTTAACTTACGCCTGCATTCATAGTCTAAACAGGGGTAAACTAAAGCATTATAGGTAAAAAAAGGTAACAACAATGATTTTACTAAATGTGATTTCATATTCGGCGACAGTAAGTTAGATGAAGTTCTTAGGGTACGCAATCCACTGTAGACTCGCCTAATTGTTTCTGATGTAGCATCACAGCAACTCAATTTACTATTAATTTTAAAACCAAGATATTTAACTTGTTCAACATAGGGCAGAGAAATTTCGTTTAGCACAAGCAAGGGTAAAACATCCAGAGATATATTTCGTCTTGAACAAACAATACCAAGTGATTTATTTGGGTTTAAAAGAATTTTGTTTGACTCAGCCCAAGAATTAACTTGAGATAAATCTTCGTTTACTCTAGCAACGCAGTTTTCTAATAAGCCAAAACTTCCGGATAGATATAAAGTAACATCATCTGCATAGATGTGTATATTACTATTGGCGATTACATCTGGTAAATCGTTTATGTAAGCGCAGAACAATAGCAGTCCCAAAACAGATCCCTGAGGAACACCCTTATTGACAAGAATTGGACTAGATACACCATTATTGGTTTTCACCGTTAGTAACCGATTTTTTAAATAGTTTGAAATAAGTTCAAGGGCAGAAAGCGAAAATTGAAATTCTAACTTGAGCTTTCTTAGAAGCACTAAGTGATCAATACTATCGAAGGCTTTAGAGAAGTCAAGCATTACCATGACACAGATATCATCCTTGTCCAAAGCTGCTCTTAAATCAGAGGTCACTTTGATAACTGCTGATTCACAGCTATGTTTTTTCCTAAAACCCGATTGCCAAACTGATAGTTTATTGTGCATGTCCCAATCATCCTGAATCTGCTGTGCAAGAATCTTTTCAAAAACCTTGGCAAAAAATGAGAGCAAGCTGATTGGCCTAAACTCCGATGGACTGGTGGGTTTTGAGCTTTTGGGTACAGGGATCACATTAGCGGACTTCCATTTTACAGGGAATTGACGGCTGTAAATACAATAATTAAAGATGTGCACAAGAAAAGGCAAAAGTACTGGCAGGACTAATTTAACAAATTTGGGTGCAATTTCATCTGGACCAATCGCATTGGATTTGACTGACCGCATTGCAATAATTACATCAGCTTCGTTTACACACCGAAATTCAAAGCAGCCATTTGAATTATCAACATCAAAATCAAACGCAACCGCGCTACAGGATTCAGGTACCAAAACCGTGGCCATTTCAGTGGGATCAAAGCAGCATTTGGGTTTTTCATTTTCAATCACCCCAACGTCTTTCAAATTTTTCCAAAGGATTTTTGGATTAAGATGGGGATCAAGGCGTTTCATAAAAAAAGTGCGCTTAGAGCTACGAATCAAAGAGGTTACTCTATTTCTAGCGAAAACATACTGACGTCGATTAAATTCCGACGGGTTTCTTTTAAAGCATCTGTAAAACCGTTCTCTTTCTTTAATAAACGCTTTAATTTGCTGAGTGAACCACGGGCAACTATTAGGCTTCACAACTCTCGTTACAACTGGCACATATATTTCGTAAAGTTCACTTGTAACGTTAGTTAAGATGGAAATTTTCGAATCTATATCTGGGGCATAGTAGATGTTACTTAGGCCAAAGGCAGACACATTTTGTTGTAAATTGAGTAAATCAGTTCGATTAGTCGCTTTAAATTGTAATGTTTTGACAGTATCCCTACGCAAATCAAAGTTTAGTGAGCAATATATCAGGTCATGATTAAAATCTGACGTAAGACTCAGTTGGTCATTCCCCATTACTTGCGTTACTGAATTTGTTAAAAACATGTCAATTAACGACGGATTACTGGTTGATTGATAGCAGGTTGGCCAGCCGGTAGTAACCACTTCAAGGCCGAGTTTATGACAAAAATATTGAAAAAGCTGACATGTGCCATTGTTTTCTAAAATATTCACATTGAAATCTCCTCCTATTAAAACTTTATCATAGGTCCTACTTAAATTGGATATGGTATCTTCCAACTCCACAAAATTCTCTTCCATAAAAATTCGCGGAGGGCAATATACTGTCACTAGTAGATATTTTTCAGATTCATGTTTAACTTCTACACAAAGAAACTCAATTGGACACAGGGAAGACGAATAAACGATTTTGGTCGACAAGTAGTCTCTAACATACATACAAACACCACCACCGACCCTGTCCCTACGATCATTGCGATGCAGAGAAAAACCAGGAATTGCAACAAAGTTAGATTGAACATTAGAGTTGAGCCAGGATTCCGAAACCATGACAATGTCCATTCTAGAAGTACCCAGCATTTGGTGCAAAACTGTATACTTTGACCTTAAGCTACCGGCATTCAAATGACATATGTTTAACCCGTTATAAAATTCACACATAGCATTAAGAACATATCTTATCGTATCAGGCTCCAAAGCGCCAGCCATTACAACAAATCGTTCTCAAGGAATCGAGAGAGACCCACCCTACACATATCAGAGAAGCTAATAAGAAATAGAAAAAAATTAGATGAAAATAAATATTGTAAGGCATGGCTAGTTCAAGTGAATATTAAAGCAGAAAAATAATAAGAAAAAAAAAATATATATATATATATAGGTATCTGTTTCATAATATTAAGAGCAATGCAAAAATTTAAGAAAATAAGATGAACGGAAATAGCACACAAAAAAGAAGGAAAAAAAAAAATAATAATAATAATAATAATAATAGAAAATTAATATTGAGTAATTTTTGATTAACATAGGCTGGTAATACTAAATAGAAAAAAAAACCAAAATACATAAATAGGAATACTCAGAGTTCAATGGCAACATCAGCAACAGCAACATCAGCAACAGCAACATCGGCAACAGCAACATCAGCAACAGCAACACCAGATGATTTACCAGCAACATCAGAAGCAACATAGACAGCTGCATCATTAATGCAAACAGAATCCAATGCATACAAATTGTTAATGTAGAGTGGTGGACTCGCAGGGAATTTTTTTACAAAAACTCTTCCATCTCTGGTATATACCGAGAATATACTTTTCATCCTCCTGTATTCATTGGCCTTTTTGAATAGAGAGTGGTTTTGTTTTGTCAGACTCTCGTATATTCTAACAAACTTGTTGCTATCAAAGCCAAGATCAGCAAGATAAATGGGGCGTTTGTTTGTTTTTGTAAAATTTGCCACAGCAGCTAGCAATTGCCTTTTGATGTGCGTGTGCAGGAGTTTCACAATGATGGGCGAAAGTGATGGTTTATTTGTTGGTTTATTTACAGGTGCAGTACGAAAAATATGAAGAGGCATTGATGTTGGTAGTTTTAAAAGAGAACAGAGTTTGTGAAAAGTCTCCACAATGTTTTCATTCTCCATGAACGGAATACCGTGAAGAACCAAATCTCCCGATATGTTCTGCCTGGCTAACGCATCAAGTTGTTTTTTAAGGAGATTATTCTCATTCTCGTGATCATGCGCCTGCAGCTGAACTAATGACAACTGTTCTTGGAGAGTGTCGATATTATTGCACTGTGTATCACATTGACTGAGTCGATCATTGAATGCAAGGAGAGTATTGTTGATGGAACTGTAACGCTCATGAAATTTCTGCTCCACGGCTTTTAATTTAGAATTGAAATCATTTTCAAGAGACAGTATGCGGTCTATGAGTCTATTGTGCAAGAAATCCATTTCCACCTTCATTTGATGAGCGATGGAATCACTTAAAATTTTTGTGAGTTTGTCAAAGCGCTCTTCAATTCTATCCCATAACACGTTGGTTGACATTGCAGTGTTATTCCTCGGCGAATTTGTTGAGATTGGTGAAGAGAGTGATGATTTGTCGGATCTCAACTTTCTCTGGCGCTCATGGGAACCTCCACTCGACATAATTCTTGATTTATTTATTTAGGAACAAAAATTAAAACTGATTTTGTATTTTGATACTTTATCCAATTTAGCGAAAAGTCACACCAGTTTGTAGCTATTGACACTTGTTATGATATAAGTGCACTATTGTTAATTTAAAACCAAAACGTTAGTAGTTTTTACAAAATTTTTGCGGAGCTCAAAAAAAAAAGTCTACTTCTTACGCATCCGGATGAAACATAACATAAACATAAATCCTAAAATAAAGTACATCGTTTTTGTATTAACAATAAGTGTGCAAAGTTATCGCGGTCATCGACTTTAAAAAAGTGGTTTAGAGATAATCGCATTAAAAGTTTCAAGTTGATGTAAAACATAACATAACACGACTACTAAAATATGGTGCAGTGCATTAAGACCCGTGGGTCCTAATTCCTCTTTGTTTTGGAAGCAAGTCCCACGGGGCACGGGGGTTATTTCCATGATGAAATGGCAGTAAGAGCCGCGGGCCTTAGTTTCTTTTTCTGCGAAATCGAATCGGAAAGTAGTCTTACCGTTTGCACTTTAACTTGTTTTCAATGTGAATAAACTGGCACAAGGACGCAACTCCACTAGACATATAAGTTTATGCTCTGATTGTGGATTATGTATAACATATCAAAGAGGAACACACGTCCATAAGAAATATCTATGGAACTATGCATCATATAGCATATGTTTTTTTTTTTTTTTTCCCTTTCTTAAGTCCCTTTTTTTCCGCTTCGCTTTTAGCTTCGCGAACGAAATTTCCCTTCGGGTTGTACGGGCTTGATGTTGAACATGAAAGATTCACACGAACAGACCAGGAGCAAGTAGCTAAGAGCAAAACAAACATTAAGAATGTGGATTCAGTTATTATATGCGCATAAGAAATTGGACTGAGTTTCCATCATCCTATGTCACGAAGTAGGAGACAACGTGAGCTATGAATTCATATCCATTGACAGCTGAAATAAATGCCTAAGCTTTGGAGCTTGGTTTTTGGTACCATCAAAATATTTTTAGTTCAAATAAAATGAAACTAAAATGTATCCACTATGCTCTTAATCTTTTCTAAGAAGGAAAACTAATTTTAAGATCCCGTGTGCATCAAACTCATATATAAATGCTGTTTCAAAATGGCAACAAAAGACATGGGCCTAAATTCTTTACTTTAGTGGGTCTTATTGCCTCTTCAAAGTGGAAACAAATCCCTTGGGTGTTATTTCCATTTTTTTGAGCAATAAGGCCCGCGGATCTTATTGTCGCGGGGCTTATTGCACTGCACCCTAAAATATACTACTGTTAACCGTCGCCATTATATAGAGTATGCTGCCTAATACTTCTTCTCCCTGTAGCTCTGTTGAAATATCTACATCTACAGACGACTTAGAGACTTCAATTCCCCAGAAAGCTCTCGATTTAAAGACCTCAATGCTCAGTCTACTTCGTCAGCAACTAAAAGCTCTGCCTTGATTCCAAGTACCTACAGGGTTAAAAAAAATCGTGAAGGCATAGTGACTAGCAAATATTAATTTGAGCCTTCCTTCACAGCGCAAGACTTTGAGAAGCAACTCGGTCAAAATCAATATTCCTTCTGTCCCGATGGAACCAGTAGTTGAAATTGTTGATTTTGAAAATAGATCATTGCCATCTAATTCTAGTTCTGATCCTGAATCTGGTGCATATTTTACACCAGTGGAGGCAGTTCCAAAACCTAAGCTAATTTTTGTGTCTCGGCTTAGGCCAGATCTTAATTCAAACAATGTTTTGCGCTATCTAGTATCAAAGAAATTAATTCCTAACGAAAATTTTGTTAAATGTACCTACTAAGATAAGCAAAACTGATAGCTTTGTCGCAAGGACGGCAGAAGGTATGGGGAGGGTGGGGTTTAGACCCCACCTAACTTTTCTGAGCATGGGGTGCACCCCACCTTCTGGACTTGGAAATATACCAATTTTTTTAGTTGAATGAGGCAAAAGAATGCTATGAAATTATGAATATTGTTATACTAATTTTTGCTTGGTTGACTGAGACTGAGCTAGTGATTTGAATCATTTATTTATCGGTTACAGACTCAACGTTTTGAATTATTTCTTATCCTTTTTTTTCTCCTTATATTATTATTATTCCTGTTGGTGTTTTTAAAATACCAGCTGGACCACTCAGACCTAAATACCGGTCCATTGTACTACCAGTTAGCAACCTTCTATTTGTTATAGCTTTCCAGATGTTCGGAGAAGAGCCAAAAGACGCTGCCATAATAACGAGCCTAAGTTACCAGCTCTCACCATGTCTGCGCCGAGTATCTGTAACTTCATGCGAGAAAAAGCAGGACATTCATAGAGGAAGTGCTCTGCGGTGTCCTCATCTTCTCCACAAGACTCACAGAGTGTGGTATCAATTAAGCTTAACACGTTTAAGTGCTTGATAGCAAAAGAGAAGTGCCCGCTGGCAACGCCAATAAGCTTTCTACATTTTTGCTACGAGACAGCAAAAATGTTGCAGTCTTCTTACTTACGTTGGGGAGCATACGTTTGGTCTGTCTGCATCCAATGGAGGCATGCCATCTACGGTTGTGCTCTTCACAGATGCAACCTATATTGAAGCCCTCACTGAGGACGCTGGCAGACCAAGCGATGGTTCGGGTCCTGAGAAAGCTGTCTGCGATCCTTGCTTAGCAAGTTCATCGACGATTTTATTTCCAGTTATGCCGTGATGGCCCGGAACCCAAATGAGACTCAAGGAATTTAATCTTGCGATCGCATTCAGAGAGCTCATGCATTCCTGGATCACTTTCGAAGTAGTTAGTTGAGAAGGGCCTTAAGCAGAGCTTGTCTGTCGCTGTAAATACAAATACTTCTCCCCATCCCAACCATTGTTCGTAATATAGCTTATAGCCATTTGAATAGCATACACCTTCGCTGCGTATGAGCCTAAAAAGGCATGCAGTCGTATATCATCGTTCTCCACAAAGGTACAAGCGTCAGATTCATCATCGGTTTTGGAACCATCTGTGAAAATTCGATAACTATCCTTTCCTGGTTCAGATTCTAGAGTGGACCACTCCTGAACCGAAAAAAAGTTGACTGTGTATGTTTGCCGTAGTTTGAGAAATGGGATGATCGTGTCGGACAGCATATCCATTTGTCGTGACTCAAAAGAAATGCTGCTTGCGAGTTCCTGAAAGCTCCAGTGCGAATGGTACCAGAGACCACATCTCTTTAAACGAGAAATGGTCTTGAGAGGTAACCCCATGATGTGGATATCATGGGGAGGAAGATTCAGCAGTGCGTCGAGAGCAGCTCTCGGTTTTTTCTCCTTGATTTTAGCCATTCTTTTTTAAAAATATAATAATACGTACATTTCACGGAATATTCATAATGCACACATACGCGTGAGTTGAGAAGAATTATTGTCGATCCGCTGACATTCCAGCGAAAGCCAACGGATTTTTGAAGCAATTAGAATCCTTTGAATTTTATTTTTACTGATTATGTTCTTTGAAGTTTTTGAAAAGTTTGAACTTTTCAACAAAAAGCTCCAACGGGCGAATCTTCGCGCTCTTGAATCACATCAAAAAGTAAATGACGTAGTAATTAGTTTGGAGGTGATGAGAGATTCAAAATTTGATACAATATGGGAAAAAGCTGAAGCGGAATCTGACGCACTTGGTTTGGGAAAACCGGCACTGCGGCGAATCCGGGCGGTTAGTAAACGTTTAGATTCTAATCCTGACTCAATGCACGTCCTTAGAACTCCCAAAGAATATTATAAAAAACTTATTGCGAAGTCTATGATTGTGTGCTGGCGTAAATAAGAGAACGATTTAATTCAAGTACACTCTGTCACCTCGATGAGCTTGAAAATTTTGTAATAGGAGAAGATATTGGAGTCGGTAAAATTATAGAATTTTATGGCAACGATTTCACAGAAGACCAGTTAACTCGCGATCGGAACACCTTTGTCGAAATTATAAGCCGGAAACAAATAAATTTAAAACATGTAAAAGATGTAGTAACGCCGAAAAAAAATTGTTAGTGTGCAGCTCTTATCCCAGAATTTTTCAAACTCGTTCAGCTCATTTTGACAGTACCTGGTTCCACGTGCACTAATGAAAGGAGTTTCTCGAGTCTCAGGCGGCTCAAAAATTATCTTCGTTCTACTATGTTGCAAGATCGACTCAAAAACATTGCGACTTTACACATTCACTAAGACCAAAGCACTCCACTTGGAGCCATTGATTGATAGATTCGTAAAAAGTAATTCCAAACGCGGTGCAGTATTTGCACTGAGCCAGTGATTAAATACTTTAAAAAATTATTTATATATGTTTGTTGAACATAACATGTATGATTTTTAATATATATATTTATCGCATTATTATAATAATAATAATAAAAATAGTATTTTTCAAAGGTTACTCTTTTATTGAAAATTAGAAATATTATATATTCTTTAATAAAACTAAAATAAAACTACCATACCTTATTTTATTCTACCATGCTCCCCACCTAAAAAAATTGTGTTCTGCCGCCCCTGGCTTTGTGTCTTCGTTCAAGTTGCTTGTCCCGCCTTCGTCTTTCGACTCTATTTGTGACAGTAACTCTTGGCCTGGTGGTGCTCTTGTTAACGAATTTTCCACCGACAGGAGAGTTAAAAATAAATTGCTTATTAATACTGCTCCAAAAAACTAATTAGATTTTCCCTCTTTTATCAAAACGTAAGAGGTCTTCGCAGTAAAACTTCTGCTTTGTATGTCAATTCTCACGTTTTTATAAACATGACGTTTTTGCTTTGACTGAAACTTGGCTAAACTCAAGTCACCTGAACACCGAAATCTTGAGCCCTGAATTCTCGGTCTACCGTAAAGATCGGCACGTAGACAGACCAGATGATGTCGGGGGTGGTGTTTTGATTTCAGTCAGGTACACATATATGTCGTCTCGTATACTCTTTCCGTTTGAACTGTCTATTGATGTTGTTTGTGTGGCCTGTACACATATATTGTTCCAAAAAGTTCAGCCTCAGCTTATTCTGAACCGGCAAAATCACATTTATGAATTGTCTGACTTAGAAAGCCAAATTCTTTTAGTTGGTGACTTTAATCTACCATACGTTCAATGGTTACCCTCTGACGATGGATTTTTCCAAAAACCTTCTCCAACTTCACCACAGAGTGAGCTTTCTTGTTTAGATAATATTATTTCTACTGACTTACAGCAAGTAAGCTGTATTAGATACTATCAAAATCGTATGCTAGATTTAGTTTTCTCATCCGAAGCTATTAGCACGGTAGTTCTTCAATCAAATTCGGGCATTGCTAGAATTGAAGATTTCCATCCCCCTTTAGATATTTTTATATAATTAAGCAACGTCTCTCGAGATATTAATAATTTAAAAGACTGTGTATATACTTTTGACTTTCGAAAAGCGAATTTCGATTTGCTATCGAATGAATTATGCATTGCTGGTATTGAAAATATATCAACTATTGCAAATATTGACGAAGCAGTCGCTTGCTTCTACTTGATTTTAGAACATAGCGTGAAAAAAACAATTCCCCAAAAGTTGCTTAAAAATAGTAGTTTCAGTCAACCGCTGTTTACCAAGGAATTAAAGGGTCTAAGGAACAAAAGAAACAAAGCTTGGAAGATCTATTTAACTACTCTCTCTCCAACTGACTACCAACTATTCATAAGTCTTCTTGAAGACTTCAAAACGCTTTCTCAAAATCTATACTCTAATTATGTCAATCAAATGGGGTGCTCTCTGAAAAATGACCCAAAAAGTTTTTTGTCCTTTGTAAACTCTAAAAAAAAATCAGACGGATATCCCCTCAACTTTGTTTTTAATAGCACTTCTTTAAAAAATACTCCTGAGATTTGCGATGCCTTTGCAAACCATTTTTGTGGATCTTTTTGTAGTACGAATTTAGAAATTGATGAACATTTTTTCCAGTATTTAAGTCACTGCTCGCAAGTGAATCTCAATAGTATCCCTATTTACAGAGACAGAATTACTTACTTCCTTTCTTCTCTTAAAGATGACGTTTCTTCTGGTCCGGACTCGATTCCGCCAATTGTTTTAAAAAAGTGTTCTTCACGTTTATCACTTCCACTTGAATATCTTTTCAAGCTTTCTTTAAAATCTGGAATATTTCCCACTCTTTGGAAAAAATCTTTTATAACACCTGTTTTCAAGAAGGGTGAAAAAATTAATATAAAAAACTACAGGCCAATTTCAAAGCTCTCATGCATACCCAAGCTATTTGAACAAGTAGTCTGCGAAAGCCTATCCTTCTTTGCAAGAAATGTTATCTGCCAGCAGCAGCATGGATTTATGCAAAGAAGATCGACGGCTACCAAACTTCTATCTTTTTATCATAAATATTCCAACGCCCTTGAATGTGGGAACGAGTTTGACTGCATTTACACTGACTTCTCTAAGGCGTTTGACCAACTATCTCATAACATTATACTATATAAACTAAAAGCATTTGGATTTCCCCCATTATTTATTATTTGTATAAGCTCCTACCTAAAAAATAGGTCTTATGAAGTCAAATTTCGAAATATTTTATCAAAACCTTTCATTGCTTTGTCTGGTGTGCCACAAGGAAGTCATCTTGGTCCCTTACTTTTTATTGTTGCAATTAATGATGTAAATTCTTGCATTTCCTATAGCGACATTTTAATCTTTGCTGATGATATGAAGATTTTTAAAACCATCAAAAATGCTTCAGATCGAGACTTCTTACAAAAAGATATCGACAGTTTTGTTCTATGGTGTTCTATAAAAACGGACTTAGTTTGAACGCTTCCAAGTGCCAAAGTATGACCTTCTCCCGCAAAAAATCGCCAAGTATTGGAGAATATTCAATTTCGCAACAATCCCTATCTCAAGTTTTTGGATTCCGTGACCTCGGTCCTCGGTGTTCTATTTAGTACCAACCTCGAGTTTAATGAACACATCAACCTTATTATCAACAAATCAAATTCAATGCTTGGCTTTATTTAGCGATGAGCAAAAGAATTTAATGACCCCTATGTCACCCTCTCTTTATATAACTGTTATGTTCGTCCGCATCTAGAATATGCGTCTCAGGTGTGGTCACCATTTTATGAAATTCATAAATCTCGAATCGAAGCAGTACAGCACAGATTCATACGTTTTGCTCTCAAAGGTCTTCCTTGGGAAGATCCTTTCAATCTTCCTCCTTACGAAAATCGTATTCGCCTATTAAATCTACAAACCCTCTCACAGAGACGAATTAACAATGATTTAGTTTTTTTTTCATCAATTAATAACCGGTTCAACTGATGCCCCCGATTTGCTTTCCCACATTAGTTTCAACTATCGTGGAGGATCTCACCAACTACGTAATTTGGAGTTTTTACATTGCTCCCACCACAGAACTAACTATGGCATGCATGAGCCTTTAGCTCGCATGAGTAGGTTATCTAACTCCTATCCTTTTTTTTTCGATTTCAACCTAAGTAAAAATACTTTAAAATTAAAACTAAGAACCAGTGTGCCACCTGCATGACTTATATTTGATATTTTGTTATTGTAATTTAATCTCTGTTCTTGTTTATGAATAGTTTTTGTTTAATAATGTTTGTTCTATTTATTAATGTACTTTTTTTTGTTAAAAATTGTAATGTCTTTTATTTTTTTCCTCGTATACGTTCTCTTTGTGCTTGTGTTGGCGTTATTTTTTAACCACTAACACTTGCATTAATGATGAAGAGCGTAGATAAGTGTGTAAAAATTAGCTTGCTCTAAGTTCAGTTCCGCTTAAGTCTCTGAGATGCAAAAAAAAAAAAAAAATACATATACATTATATGCTGCTTGCTAAAAGTTGTCGGTAAGTTCGTAAGTAAGCATTGTTGTACCATATTCACTCATCAAGTGGCACTGACTCGAACGAAAGGCGCCAACTTTAAACGGCAGAAGCTTGGTACTAATATTCATCAGATCAACATGAAAATTTCCGGAGATATTGTTCGGATGTTGTACTTTTATTTATACACTTTTTTTAAAAATCCATTTTATCGACATTCCGGGTGCGACAGTGCCCTTAAAATAGTTCTGCTAGTGGGACGTTGGAGGATGATCAAGATGCTACAGATATCACAATTGGAACTATCTATTGCCTTCCAAAATATACGCCTCTTGTTGCTAGACTAAAAAAGCATAAGAAAAATTAATTTCCCAGCCTTGGCCTTCCGTTGAAAGCATCTCGGTGCTGCTGTTTAAGAAAAAAATTAATTTTTTTTTAGTTCTATGAGTACTATGTTCTTTGCTTTTAACCAAACAGAATAGACACATTTAAATCATAGCTCATTATGGGAGGGGGTAAAGTATTTAAATTTTTTTTCATTTTTTGAAATGAATGCATAATACCTCAAAAATATTGTGTAAGATTTTCAAGTCCATCGAAGTAAAACTGACGAAGTTATGAGTATTTGAGCGTCTATTGCTCCATGTCGGGTTTTATACCTGGGCGGCGCGCAGCTGCGTGGCGCGCTATTGTATTTTTCGACCTTGAATAAATTCCTTTTTAAACGGGCCTGTTCCAGTCCAGTTATTTATATTCAAACTTATGTGCAGTAAGCGCTAAACGACCAAACTCTTCTGCGTTTTTCAAATCGTTTTTCTGAGACTTGTCATATTTGAAGTTCATGTGCACGATCAAGGCCGTTCTTACCCTTTTGGCCCCTGGGCACTTTATGAAAATGGGGCTCTGTATGATTCTATAAAAATGTTATGTTTTACAATAAAGGTATACAGAAAAAATCACATAACTTTGGATTAATATTTATTCTTTAATTTTTTTCAATAAATAATATTTTTTTCAATTTATGTTTTAACATAAACATTAACATAATCATAAACAATATAAAAATAAAAACAAAATAATACATATTTCATAAAAGAATTCAAAAATATACTTATTTACTTACTTAAGGTGGCGCTACAATCCGGGTCGGACTAGGTCCTCAACCAACATGCTTCTCCAGCCAGCTCGGTCCCTAGCTAGCTGCCTCCAGTTTTGCACGCCAAGTTGGTTGAGGTCCTCTCCTACTTGCGTGCGCCACCTGAGTCGCGGTCTTCCTCTACTGCGCCGTCCCTCGGGATTGGATTCGAAGACTTTCCGGGCCGGAGCGTTGGTGTCCATTCGGTCTACATGACCCAGCCATCTAAGCCGCTGGACCTTGACTCGTTTGACAATGTCAGTGTCGCTGTACAGCCCGTACAATTCGTCGTTAAATCTTCTTCTCCACTCTCCATCTATGCAGACGGGATCAAAAATCACCCGAAGAATTTTTTCTCTTAGTTATGTAGGGTGTATTACATACGGTTTTTCAAAGGCTGAAGATGGATAGGTTTGGTCAAGACAAAAAAAAAATGTATGGGAGGGGGGTCTATATCAATCCGTGTAGGCGCGAGGGAAAATTTTATATGAGATTTACTCAATTTTTTCAAAAATTATTAAAAATCAACTAAGCCACTTACTTTCTCATTCTTTAATGTTTTTGAAAGCTATTGTTTTGTTCTTTAATAAAATTTTTAATTTGAGTTCACTTAATGAAAAGTTTTTGAGAGATCAAGCCTCAAAGCCAAAATTTTGAAAATAGAAAATATTCTTTTCTTAATAATTTTTTTTTTTTTCAATAATTTTGCCCCTTTAAGGGCCATTTTTTCTTTCTATATTTAATGCTTTTATTAATTTTTACTCAAAATCAAAAACCGAACAAAGCAATTTTTTTGGTTTATGAGAAATTAAAAAAAAAAAGGAAAGGTACTTTTATCCAGAAAACAAAATGTCGTTAATTTCCCGCTAATTGAACTTTATTCCCGAAAGTAAAATATTAAATGTCTTTTAAATAGCATATAAAAAAAATTTTAATAAAAAAATTTCATGTGATCTTAATTTTAATATAAATTATAAATAATTATTAAAATTTTAGAGTTACCTATCTTTTAATTATATTAGTTTTAAGTTAAATTTTAAAACTAAGACCTATTACAAGCTTGAACTTTGGTCTCAAAGGACAGCACATGTACTGATTTGTGTCCCAAATGCAGTTACCGGTCAAACGAGTTTATGAATCCGAAGAAATGTGTTTTTTTTGGCAAAATGATGAAGTGAAGAAAAATGGCCCTTAATGAGCAAAATTATCAAAAAAAAAAAACTAATTAGGAAAACAATATTTTCTTTCTTCAAAATTTTGACTTTGAGGCTTGATCTCTCAAAAACTTTTCAATAAGTGAATTCAAATTAATTTTTATTAAAGAACAAAGCAATAACTTTCAAAAACACTGAAGAATGAGAAAGTAAGTGGCTTAGTTGATTTTTAATAATTTTTTTTTTTTAAATCGAGCAAATTTCATATAAAATTGCCCCTAGCGCATACACGGGATATATCTATATATATACATATATAGATATAGATATATATTTTGTCTTGACCAAACCTATCCATCCTCAGCCTTTGGAAAACCGTATCTAAAACACCCTACATAGCTAAAAGAAAATTCTAAAAGTTAATAATTAATTTTAAAAATAATTAAAAAATTGAGAGCGGTGAAATTTTATTTTTAACTTTTTTCTATACGCTATTCAAAACACATTTCCGAAAATTTCATGAAAACCCATGGACTGGCCTTAGATTCCTAGGTAAAAAGCTTACGGCCCTCCACTAATTTGGAATCCGGTTTCTTATTGTATGGATGATGAATCAGAGCTATCAAAATTGTCCTGAGTCCAACTATAAATTCATCGATTGTACTCAGCAGATTTAACATTTTTTTTGAAAAGACTAAGAGCCCCCTGTCTGGCCTTTCGTCTCTGTCCTAAATCGTTAGCGATAGGCATCAAAGCTTCTTCAATTTCTTGATGATCATTATATAAGGCGCTTAGTGCATCAGCTGACCATCTTGTTTGAGAAAGACTTCTTACAACTTTTTGAAGTGAAACTTCTTACCTATGTGACTTGCAAACATTAATGCGTAACAAGTTTAACGCGGATTATCAATTGCATACTTTTCGGCACTGCTCGCAATTCGTCATTCAGCCAGACGATTTAATTGTAGTGAAATGTGTTCTTCGGAGGAAGTTTGCATTATTTTCGGAAAAAATCAAATTGAAACTAGTTCTTTATTCTTTCTAACGCCTTCAATATAATAGTAATTCATTTCTTAAGAAAAATCTCAAGATCTCATTGAATTCTTCTAAATAATTTTATAATTTGTGCCGTGTGTGTGAAAATCGTGTCTGTGCTTGCAAAATTAATTTCGATTGCTTCATTGAAAGTAGTGTTGTGTTTTCTTTTCTCCTCAAATCGAATAATAGAAAATATTTAATACCTAGTGAAGTTTCACTCCTTCCGCGCGGAGGGACTCCAAGCACTTTTTTTGAACCTAAATGAGCAGTCAACACACTCCATCTTCGAAATCTTTAAAAATTGAGTGCCGTTCATTCCAGAGTATATCTAATAATTAGGAGGGACACTCTCTACACAAATGCAACACCTATACATTAACAATAGACAGCAATTTAGGGGCCCCTGGTGATTGCGGGGCCCTGGGCCTGGGTCCAGTGGGCCCAGTGGTAAAGAGGGGTCTATGCACGATAACTCAACTTCTACTGGATCCATCGCTTTGAAATTTTGCACAGTACTTCTTCACATAAATCACTAGGTATTGTTGAGAGCTTTTTCGTTATTTTTTTTTTTTTATAATTACTAATTTCTTAACATCAAATAAGCCTACTTTTTTAGCGATAATCAGGTTTTTGGCTCCCAAATGCTACGAAAATCAAAAAAAAAAAATCGTCCCGTCATTACCAGGAGAAACATCTCTCATTCAGATGATTCTGTGGCGAGTTATGGTGCACACCGCGAACCAATTTTTTTTCCGAGGCGCATCCGGAGTTTAATTTTCACTCGCTCAATTTTGAGAATTTTGTTCAAATGTTACATTATAGCATATGTAAATTTCTCAATAAGCAAACACTACCCGTTACGCAAAAAAAAAAAATCTTAAAAATATCTCTTTTTTTCGGCCGAATTAACTTCCCCCCCCCCCCCCCCCCCCCCTCTCATCTTTATTACCATTATTTTACTGCATTTAAAGTGAGAAAAGAGCAACTTATCACCCAGACATTGCTCTTTTATTTAGTTTTGCATTTGAAAACCTGATTTGCCTGTCAATTTTTACATCACCAATAGAATCCTGATGTCTCTGAGGACTAGTTTGACACTTTGATCCCTGATCTCTGGTTTTACCAGCTGCACTTGTTATCAAATCGAAGTATTCAATCAAGCTATTGCACAGGCAGGATCACTTTCCTTGGGTTAGTTGGTCAGCTCTGATTGCTGTCGTTTTTAAATGGTGTGAAGGTGAACACTTATTTAGCTCTTTAAGCAACGCAACGCAACGCAACGCAACAATAACTGGTGTACTTACCTTTAGTAAAGAAAAGAATCGCTTATTGTTTTATAATACAAAACTTCATTACCGTATTAGCGCTAAAAAGACTGAATACCTGTGCTGCCCTTTTTCTGATCCAGACAAGCCTATTCCAGACATTTATTTGAATGGAAATGTGCTTCCCAAGTGTGAAAAGTTTAAATATCTGGGATCTATGATCAATAGTGAAGCAACTTGTGATGACGACATCAATCATCGAGTAAGCGTAGGGTGGATGAAGTGGCGAGAAAACTCCGCTATCTTCTGTGATCGAAAAATGCCCCCTAAGCTGAAGGGAAGACTCTTCACAGCAGTTGTCCGTCCAGCTCTGACATACGGTTCACAATGTTGGACAATGTACAAAAAGTATGAGAGCAAATTGACGGCAGCCGAAATGAAGATGCTTCGGATGATAGCAGGAGTAACAAAGCTTAATCGAATTAGAAGTACTAAGATCCGTGGAAGCCTTCATGTCAAAAGTACCATCTTGGACAAAATTCAGCACGACCGGCTCAGTTGGTATTGTCATGTTCAAAGGAGAGACCCGCAGAACCCCGTCCAAAAGGCAATATCGTACAACGTTTCAACAATTTTGCGACGAAAAAGAAAAGGCAGGCCAAAACACTCCTGGTACAAGCAAATGCAAGAACAACAGCATTTGGTTGGCCTCAGACAAGGAACAATCCAAAACCGGGAGGCTTGCCGACGCTTTCTGAGGTCAACGCGGCGTACCCCACAGGCGGATCACAAGTGTGAAGCAGAAAAGTGGGAGAGTGGTGATCGCTTCAAGATCACTACTCGTAACGCCGCGCCGGAAATGAAAAGAAGAATACAAAACTTCATTAGTTGCAATTCCTGAACAAGTCTTGGATGGAAGTTCCTATGTAGATTTTCAAAAAAAGAACACGTTTTCTTCCATCAAGGTAATCTTTATTGAAAATTTAGTGTCGTTAATGCGAAGAGGAGTCATTTAACATAATTAACCTCCACCAGTTGCTGGTGGTGGTGTTGTTGTGGTAGCGGTTGTAGTGGTTGACATAGCTACCGCTCCTCTTTGACCCTGTGGTCCTGGCAACCCCGGTGCACCTGGCGCTCCTTTAGGACCTGGATGACCCGAATAGCCTTGCATACCAAGTTGACCAATATTTCCCGCAGTTCCGGTTGGACCAGCTGGATCCGGTTGTCCGTCTTTTTCAGGCGGTGTGGGTGGTCCTATTCGTCCAGCCAGTCCTTGATCACCTGTATCTCCCTTATCACCACGGCTGCCTGGTGCTTCAACTGGTCCTGGTTGACCATTCGATCTCCAGGAGATCCCTTTACCATATTAACTTGCCTCATTTGTCTATAGTTGACTTAATTTTCATCATTATGATTGATATCGCTTGATTGCTTGGCGACAACATAAGCCAGTAGAAGGGCTGTAATGACAGATATTTTTAATGGAATAAAAAGCTAAGCAAACTCTGAAAGTACTTTATTAAGATACATATATGTTACCAAAAACTAGGCACGTGTGCCCACGCATCGTTAACGAGTTTGTGTGTTCTTATTTCGAAGGTTTTTCGTTTTTATACTGAGAGACTACAACTCAGTGGCATAGATAGCTTTTGGCTAAGGGGGGATAAACCTAGTTCGCTCATTTTTTTAAAAGATTTAATAATTAAAAAAAAAAAACAAAAAGATAACAAGACTTCATTGAATTCATTATGTATGCCATAAGGAATTGTGTATTTTTTAAAGATAATACTTATATTATTCTCATTAATTTGAATGTGAACTAAAATAAATATTGATGTAATGGGTGAAATAATATTAATTTAAGAAATTTATCATAGAATAAAATTCTTTTAGTTCTGTCCTTTTTATTGTTATAAAAAAAATATTTTTAAGAATCTCCACTTCGTTGGTCACGCTTCTTTGTGTTGTTTTTACTGTCTTTAAATAGGAGAAATTTCTTTCGGGAGTTGACGTTGAAACGTGTAGCTAATATCCTGTTAGAAGATATACATATATTGTAACGTGCGATTAGTTCGCAATAATAAAACTTTACCTTTCAATTTAATTCTACCACTTTTATTCGATATCTACTTTATTCGATTTCAACTCTACCAATAATCACATTCTCACTCTTAACATTATCACTCTATAATCAAAACTATGATAACTAAGTTTTTTGTTTTTAAATTTTCTTAGTTTTTAACCATAGTTCTAGTTTGTAAATCCGTATAAGTTATCTTTAGGCCGAAAGGCATTAGAATTAAGATATTGAGTAATTTAGAGTACCCGCTTAGGGTCAGTAAGTTAGTTAAGTTGTTATATAAGCTAGTTTTATACATTTTTGCTAGCTCCTAAGTAGATTTAAGAAAAAGAAATAAAAATGAATTAAAACTGAAACCGATCAAAACTATGACATCTGGTTGCCTCGGCGGCCTATTTATATCGAATGACATTCCATCTAGAATTTCCCAGTAATTTCCACATGGTCTCCACACCCCAGTATTTTTGGCTGTCAAACATTTCTCCTCCTGGTATATTTCTACACTTACACTAGTGTTGCCGCTTGTGTTTTCGGTTGAACGTTTCCGATTAGGAAATTGGTATTAAATTATGGGTTTGCATTACAATATGTTAGGAAAGTTTTTTTTGGGGCAGCTATGGAGCGCTTCCAATGAATTCTTAGAGGAAGTAGGTATTATTTCTTCGGATCAATTCTTCAATTCAATCTCTTCCAAGTTTTTAATTCTTCAAGAACAGAAATTTTTCAGCTGCTTTGTATATTTCAGACGAAGAATCCTTGAAAAGAACCGAAAACCATTCTAGTATGTTTTCATGGTTTGTAAATTTTTCTCCTAGGTTCATTACATAGAAATCGAGAAAAGGATTGTTTTCATAACACGAAAATATTCTTCTGTACTTTTGGAACCGAAGGGTTCGAACTATACTTTTGTCGGTTCACTATTCTCATATGTTTAACGTAAATATCTTGGACTTCAGCTATATTTTTTTTTTTTTGCATCTTCAAACACTTTCGAAAATGAGTCATCTTCTGCCCGTTTAATTTTTAGTTGATCCCTTAAATCTTTGGCAAGATCCATAGCTTAGACCGAGTCTAAATTCACTCTATGAATCTCACGACTTATTGACAACGAGAGTTGGTAAACCATACTTTTAACCTTTAAGCTAATCAAAAACTAGAAATCCATAGCGTTTTTTAAGTTCCTTGCGTCAATTTCCAATGTTCTTATTTGGTCAAGAGTCTCGAACACAAACGGAAATAGCTTCTCAAAATCTTCAACTGCTTTATATTTTGAGATCCATCGCGTCAGATTCAGCCTTTTTAATGTCTTTTTTGTGGAGATTGAAATAATTGTCAACTGCTTCAATTGTGGTTAGGCCGTCTCTAATGGCTTGTATTTTGCTGGAAACAGATACGGCAAGGATTCAAAGAATGTGCTGCACAAAGGACGTACAGAGCATCCGAAGCAAATTGTTGGCGAATAATTGCCTGAACACCATTGTATCGATTAGACATATTGCTTGCTCCGTCGTACCCTTGGTCGATCAAAAAGAAAATGTCCAGATCACAATTTTGATGATTTTCCACTATAAACTTCGCAAGAGCATCACCTGGATTGTTAATACAGTAATGTTTGGTAAACTGCTGTATTAGAGATTTTAAGAGAAGAGATTTTATTCATTCCAGTCGTGGAAAATCGATATAAAAAATTTAATTCAAAAGATTGGGTGATTTGCCGGAATAATAATTTCTTTCAGATGAAACTAACTTTGTATTTTCCCTGTAGAATGAAAGTATAGAATGTACAATCCTGTGAGTACTAATAAGACTTAATTTACGTTGGAAGTAGCTACTAAATTTCACATTGTGTTTCTTCAACTTTTTTGTTTCTTGACTGGTTATTTTGAACAATTATCGATCACAATGAGGGGGGGATAAATCCCCCTGACCCCCCCCCCCCCCCCACACACTTTCTATGCCACTGCTACAACTGCTATTCAACTCACATTTCCAAGCGCCTTCCAAATTTTTTTTTTTTAGAGTTTCCACCTTTTTCAGCAGATTCCAGTCGAACTAGTTCGTGGTATAAGTATGTGTTGGATATAGTGCCCTTTGCCCTATGTGTTGATATGGTTATGTACAAATACATATAGATATATGTATGTATATGACGGTAGTACGTAGAAGAAAGGTGCAGTTTTTATTGTTTTTATTTTGAATAGATTTTCCACATTAGAAACGTCAGTTGAAGTGAGAAAGAGTAGGTATTCCCAGTTCCCACCTACTGAGAGCGAAGTCATCATTCTCTGGATCACGAACTATTCTATTTCTATACCTATATTCAGTTAGATTCTTAGAAAGAACAAAAAACATTTGCCTCTACGTAACTCTCCAGGTTTTGGTTTTTTTATTTAAAGATCGACGACCATTACGTTTCGTATCGCACCTATCTAATTCAAGGAGAACACAATTCAATTCGGAGTGAATTTTCTTTTTTCCGGTTCCAATTCTGATTTCCCCTTTTTTCAATTGAGTGCCTTGCCTATGCCTATGAACCTAAGTAAGTTTTGTGTACCCAAACACATACAATAGTAGATGTGGGCATGGTGGTAAATTGGAAAATATGCAATCGTAGCTATTGAAAATTTTATATGATGCCAGAAATGTTGAGATTCGACTCTAAGCGCAAGTTGAATGAATAATTGGGGTTTTGTGGAGAGTTAGTTAAAAATATAGGTACCTGACTTGTTGAAAGATTAAATGAGGCTATTGCACGTTGTTGAGCACTTGTCGATTGCGATTGTTGCCGCTTCTTGCACAAAAATTAAACATACCATCAACGACGCGACGCAGTAGTAATAAGTTCCTACCTACCTACAGTGAAAACTTTAATTTTAAAACCTCATTGGTTACAATTTCAGTGTAACTTCTGAACACAAACTTTTTCAAGTAGATACTTAGATGCATTTTCAAGTAAAAACACGTGTTCTCATTTATTTTCATTTTATTACCGTTAACGCACAGATGAGTCATTTAACATTGTTAACCACCACCAGCTGCTGGTCGTACTGTTGTGGTGGTCGTAGTAGTGGTTGTAGGAGATGGTGGTCCTTGAGGACCCACTGGTCCTGGCGAACCCGGTACACCTGGTGCTCCCACCGCACCTGGACGGCCTTGATACCCTTGTACACCTTGAACACCGGGTGCTCCCGGTGATCCGGTTGCACCAGCTGCACCCGTTAAACCGTCTGTTCCAGTTGGTCCGGGTGGTCCGCGTTTTCCCTCCGGGCCTTGATCTCCAGGTACTCCTTTGTCGCCAACGAGTCCTGTCGGACCAGGTGGTCCTTGACCTCCCGGAAGCCCAGTTGGTCCCACAACAAACTGCCTCATTTGTCTATGGTTGATTTCTTTTTTATCATGATATTTGGTATCACTTGGTTGCTTGGCGGCAACGTAAGTCAATAAAATAGCTACAATGGCGCAAAACAAGAGAAATTTAAAAAAAAAAAACTTTAATGTATTTTGTGAAGATATTTCTTACCAAAAACTAAACACGTGTACCCGCGCATTGTTGACGAACTTGTGTATTCTTCATTTCAATTTCTGCCTTTTTATATTGGAAAAATGCGATTGCAATCCAATTCACATTTCCAAGCATCTTCCTCTTTTTTAACAGAGTTTCCATTTTTTCCCGCATTTTCCAGTCGAATAAGGTGGTCGTGTGAGTGGAGGCGGGGCATCTGTAGAATTTTTCCCCCAAATATGATCAGCTTCTTACGAAGTAGATAATGCTGAATCAATACATACTGAATACATACATTTACGAACCTACGCTTACACATGCAACGCGATATTCTACTAAGGAAGGAAAGCTTCAATACGAAAAATTAGACCATGAGTTTTTTCTTATCATTTTCCATCGTCAATTGGGGGTCGACGCAACCCATCTCAGTGCAACCCATACCATCGCACCCCATCTCATCGCACATAATCTCACGGACACAACATCTCTTGCGCAGATAATCTCACGGACATTTCATCTTTTTACCGTTAAAAATGGGTTGTTACTTTGATTTCGTTAATGAATATGGAGTTTGACTGTGCCACCATTTTTTAAGACTTAGGTGTTGTATGATTTGCTTCTTAAATGATAACATGTGAGTGTGTGCGTTATGAAATGTAGTGCAATGCATTTAAGTGATTGGAAAAAAACTTTTTAAAAGGCGTACTTATGTTCGGAAAGTAGTTGAAATGGCGAATTAATTTAAAAGGTCTTCTCACACAATTGTGGTAAATGTGAGGCTACCAACAAAGTTATTTATTTCTTTTTATTAGATATTATAGGTGGACACCTACCTGCTCATTTGTGTCTCCATAAGTTTTTTCAGTCTGCTGCCTAAATATAGGTATAGATTTGAAATAAAAGTTTGCTTCATGGCTAGGTGTTAGCAGATAACTTAGTAAGGACACAACTGTATTGTATGTATTGTATGTTTCATAAAACGTAGGTATTGAAAGTTTTAGTGAAGATATGACGATAGGGAGAACGACACTGTGGAAAATCAGGTGTTACGTTTTCAAAACATTATCATTGTACGCGCATGATTGCATTTTAAAAAAAAAAAAAAAACACCTGAATTGCCGCTTGAACACAAGAGCTAAGAATAGAGTTGAGAATAAAATTACTCGTAGGTACATATTAGGTCATTATTTAAAATAAAAAAGTATCAGCAAAGGAAATAGGTACAATTTCGATAGCAAAGACACAGGGCATACCTATCTTCTTTTCGTCACAATATAAAACTAAAAAGAAATAAATATCTTTGTAGGTAACCTCACATTTACCACAATTGTGTCAGAAGACCTTTTAAATTAATTCGCCATTTAAATTACTCGAACATAAGTACGCCTTTTAAAAAGTTTTTTTTCCAATCACTTAAATGCATTGCACTACATTTCATAACGCACACACTCACATGTTATCATTTAAGAAGCAAATCATACAACACCTAAGTCTTAAAAAATGGTGGCACAGTCAAACTCCATATTCATTAACGAAATCAAAGTAACAACCCATTTTTAACGGTAAAAAGATGAAATGTCCGTGAGATTATCTGCGCAAGAGATGTTGTGTCCGTGAGATTATGTGCGATGAGATGGGGTGCGATGGTATGGGTTGCACTGAGATTGGTTGCACCCGACCCCGTCAATTGAAGTGAAGTTGTGATGTTGTGAAAGAAGTCCAAGTGATTACTTAACACAAACTTCAAGCAAGCTGGGGTCAATTCCCGATCTGTGAAGCTGTGAAGTGAAAAAAAAAAAATATCATGATATCAGTTTTCATACAGTTTTTTCATTTTATCACTTCACGAACCCACTCTAAGCGATTCCGGATCTAAAAAGTACTAAAACGTTTTAAATGATAAATTCTGACAGTTTTCTCTCATTTTCTCTCTTATTTCAATTGGATTCCAATTGGATTTTTCATCGTTTGAGTTTTGCAGCCATTTTTCATAATTGAATTTTTCACCGACTCATACGGCAATGAAAAGAAATTTATCATAATATGAAAAAAAATTGACATTTGAGGTTGGATTTTCACTAATCGAGAATCGAATTTTCGGTGAAGCTGTGATACCTAAATGTTTTCACTTCACAGCTTCACAGATCGGGAATTGACCCCCTGCTGGTGCTCGTGGCGTAGTGGTTAGCATATCTGCCTGTTACGTGGGAGTTTCTTGGTGCGAATCCCAGAAGCATTGAAAGAATGGGTCTCATCTGTATCGCCTTTCGTGAGATGTTGGCATATTTTCTGAGTGCAATACTTACACACTACCGTGAAAAACACTTCCAAGCTAAGCCGTTTAGAATCGGCATAAGATTATAAGTCCTTGAAATGCATTAGACTCAGAGATTTCGATAACTGTGTAGATCCACTGTGTGTGTTTATTTATTTGGTTGTCTTTACCATATCGATCCGGTAAAACTAGTTTTGTATCGTTGTATCGTTGTAAATGTGTTTCATCGCTAAGAAAACCTGTACTATAGTACCTAGTTACAATTTTCTACAATTCTGAACTTCTGCAGCATCCTGACCCTGTTGTAAGAAAAAACTACATACCATGATGTAAGATTTGTCCGGTGCAGTTGACAGTTTGGCAGCTGTCATCATCAATACAAAATACAAATTTTTACAGCAGAGTAGCTATAATTTGAAAAGGGATGCGTTCACCATTTAGAAAATAATATTACAATTTTATAATCTTACTTCTTCTTGTTCCATTACAAATCGATAGGTATGTACATATGCAAGCTTAGTGAGATGGAAATGAAGCAGTAGTTGGTCGCTCAAAGTTAACTTTTACGCTTTTTTACGTTCATCAAATTGTTACTTTTAAATCAAATATTAATTATTATTTAGATTTTCCGAGCATTAGTAAGTTTTGGTGTCCGTGTCATTGGAATTGCTTATACGAGCACAACACTTTTTGTTTAAATGCGAAAATTTGCAAATTCCTTCATTCCTCTTTGTGATTTTCGTAATTCAAAATGGCAGACATTAAAAATCTTATTTCATATCTACCTCCTAGACAATTTTTTCTTGTCTTGACCCAACCTGGGCTTTTGGCACATCTAATGCAAAACACCCCATATAAGTACCTTGAATTTTAACCATAGAAGTCAATGATAGCTGGAAGAATACAATAGATCATCGGACGTGCCTATATGCACCAAACACGAGCTTGCACAAAAAAGCGGTGTAATTCGTGTCCCTTAGTTTAACATGACCCTTTGGAGTGGTTTGAGGTGAAAAATAATGTCGTGTCGGTTCGTTTAAAACGAAACCACTCACTCATTTCTGATTCAAAAGATTGTTGTTTTTCCTATTGGTCCATTTAAAACGAGTTTTTTACAGTCATTTGAGTTGAAAAACTCATGGTGTTGCTATGGAATAGCTTTACGAGTTTAGTTTAGTTATGGCCGTCAAGCGTTCTTAAAAAACACTAAACTAACACGAACACCAATATCACTTCTCTTTTCAGCAAGTAAAATCGATATCGAAAAGATAAAACTGAAGCCGGATTGTGCTTTTTTGTAAAAATTATCAAATCACACAATTTGTTTTTTACCTTCAAATGATTTGACTGCGGTCGTGTTACACATCAACCAGACCTGAATAGTCGAAAAGGCGCCAAGCTAAGAGATCGGTAAACAAACTGATCGGTAGTAGACAAATTATTAATCCATAACTTTCCCAAATGAAACGTCGGACATTGTATGTCCTCCGTGATCATGACCCAGAACTATTGCCTTCTGTTTCGTGGGGACCTTAAGTTAACCTGTACTTTTCTAATCGCTCTTTAAAGTATTACATCTTACATGTGTGACAAGAATTAAAGGTAGATGACTGACTTAATACGTTAATTTTTGATATCGATGTACGCTAAAAATGAAATCGAACTGTCAGAATGTTACGTTTTGTAACTTTTTCCAACTCAGCTCTGAGAGTTGGATTTCAATGTTAGTCTGTCAAAAACCTCTAAAATTGTTGTTGCTCTGATTTATTTTGGTTATTCTTTCGCTAATCTTTCAAAATTCTCTGAACAGCTATTGAATTTCAATCTTATTCATTGTAGAGTCCTTTTTTTCATCAAAACGAGTTAACTTTAGTAGGGTTTATATTTGAAGAAATATTTTGTTCTTATTTTTGACATTACCAACAAAGTCTTACATTTAGTTGTTCCTGAATGTAATAATTGTGCTATAACAAAGTCAAACAAACACAACAACAACTATGATTTTCACAACAGATCCAATGTAGCACCCAGAATTATTTCTGGGTCTTGGCTTTGTGTTATGCGGCATGTACACTCTTACATGCTTGACCAGCATGTAAGAGTGTATTAGTGGAAATAACTCACGTATGCATTGTGTGTAAGCTGGAAGTAAAATCAAATCGTTTTGATTTTCGTTCAATCAGGCTTCAATCATTGAAGAGTGTATATGCGAGATTGAATGCTTGATCCAGCATACATTTCGTGAAGACACCACAAAGCGAACATTCGTCGTCACCGAGCGCGAAGTTTAACGGGGAAAACAACAACAACAATGATTGAAGACTGAAGCTTGAAGTGTGTATATCCAAAGTCAAATAGTATTTACTAATACACTCTCACGTGCTGGTCAAGCATTTGAACAGTGTATATGCCGCATTAGTTAGTAAAACCCTTATGGCTCATAAAAAATACTCATTGAGTAGAATTTTCTCTTTGACATTTGAGTAAGATGTGTTGGTGCTTCTTGAGTCCTGAATTAACTGTAATTTCACGATATCACAAAAATCGATAACTTTACACCAATGCTTGGGTTTAAAAGTGCTCGTGGAAGCTTTTTTCGTCCAATCACCTTCATTTAATTTCATCAAATGGAAAAAAAAGCTTAGTAGGTACTTTTCAACAGTTATTAACCTTAAGGGTAGGAAACGTTCTGAAACAAAAAGTCTTTGAATAGAGCAACAACCTACTTATTATAGAAACATATTCAAGTAAAACACATGCTTTTCATTAAGTTCGTCTTTATTGCAATTTTAATGTCGTTAATGCGAAGAAAGTATTTAACATAATTAACCACCTCCAGTCGCTGGTGGTGCTGTAGTGGTTGTAGTGGTGGACATAGCTGCCGCTCCTCTTATACCCGTTGGTCCTTGAAATCCCGGTGGACCTCTCTCTCCTGCAGGACCTGGAGGGCCCGTATACCCTGCCATACCAAGCATACCAATATGTCCCGGTACTCCGGGTGGACCAGCTGGACCCACCTTTCCGTCGTATCCAGGCGATCCTGGTAGTCCTGGTCCTCCAGGCGCTCCTCGATCACCTGGTGGTCCCTTATCGCCACGGTGGCCTGGTTTTCCAGCTGGTCCTGGTTGACCAGGATGTCCAGGTTCTCCCACTACCACAGTTTGCTGCTGCCTCATTTGCCTATGGCTGTTATCATAATTTTTAGTATCGCTTGACTCTTTCGCGACAACAAAAGTCAGTAAAATTACTGCAATGGCAAAAAACAAATCAAATTTAAAAAAAAAACCTTACCTAACGCATTTTGTGAAGATATTTCTTACCAAAAACTAAGCATGTGTATCTGCGCATTTTGGATCAATTTGTGTATTCCCGTTTAGTCAGTTTCTCCCTTTTTATACTAAAATAAAAAACTCCAACTGCATTTCATCTCACATTTTTCAGCGTCTTCTTCCTTTTGAGAGTTTCTATCTTTTTCCAGCGTTTTCCAGTCTATCCAGATGGTATATACATTTTGCATACATGGATCGTGGAATGGAGGCGGGGTCTGGATAGAATTATTCCCCAAATACCTACTTTTAGGCATTACGGGCCTACGTATGTAGGTATCGCGATATTCTACAACATGAATGTGACATATGCAGCATTATCATCCTAAAAACATAGACTTCTAAAAGAGGTCTAACTATTGGATGTAAAGTATAATTTATTGTGAAGGGGTTAGGTACGTAACGTGAGCGGATATTAATGCTACTTCATGAATAAAGTAGTATAAGTAGAAGTGCAGACGAATCGCCTGAATGGGTATAGCTTATAGCATATAGCTTTGCTTAAAAAAAGGTATATATCGATAGTCGTGGTCTTCAAGACTGTGAAGAATTTCAGTTGAAAAGAAAACGTACATTTATTAAGATACTACAAACTTTTAATCCACTATACATATACCTAGGCAGAAAAGTATGATATTCGACACGGTTTGAAAAAAAACTATTTCTAATCAAATATATAGGTGCCTATATGTGAATTTAATGTTAGTCTTAATTCTTTTCTTTCATCGAACATCCACTCATCTAATCATAGTATAAAATATGCGCCTCAAAAGCGGGGAAACTGGAGTTTTCCCATTGCATAATGAATAATAATTTCGATGTCAAATAAAACCTTGAACAGTCGGGATCCCACCGCAGCGGGATTTAAGAAGTATGAGTATTATCTCTCTAATGTCACTTCTGTCATCTTCCTACGAAATATTATACTTGTTTTGAATGTAATACAAGAAACCCAATCAGGATGTGGGTTCATCTCGTAAATTTGTTTATTTTACGAGCTAAGATTTTATTTAAGATATCGGGTAGAGGAACCGAATTTCTGGTGGGGCAGTGATAAGATCCCTCGTTTATGGACGTGTTGTGTAGGTTGATATCGGATGGAGCATAAGCCGCTATCAAATAATTTTCTTGATTCTCATTCAAATTGGATTCTGGTTGGAATATTTTACGATTTTTTTTATTTTTCAAACACATGAGAAGGAAAATTAAAGTGTAAATTGGTTTTAATGGAAAGAAATGTGAGTTGTCTGAGGAAGGAGTTAAATAAATAAAGGGCCTTAAAACTAAACTCATTGGGGATCTAAGGAATTATGTAGGTACGGAATATTTTACCTAGATTATGGTAAACTAGTTGCTCTCCCCTTTTTCTTATTAAATTAAAAGAATGTATTCCAAACTTCATCCACCCCGACGATGAATAAAAATAAATATAATTTACAAAAATTGATTTCTAGCTTTTCCACATCAAAAACAAAAAAAGGTTACAAAAAAGAAAAGATATTGTTGGGCTCAAACTAGTTCTACTTTGTATGCAGACATGGAAAAGAAAAAATGTATATGATGGTTTGTATTGATGGATATCAACTTTTTATCTAAATTTATTAATACCCACATTCGTATAAAAGCGCTTTTTAAAGGCTTGGTGAAAAGTACTTAAAACAAAACAGATGAAAAGTTAGTTTGAAAATTGGGTTGGCATGGCTACATACTATTTTATATCGTTGGCAATAGTTTTTAGTGGTGTTGGCCTTTATGACAGCTGTCAATGGTTTACCATTTCATCGAAGAAAAATTTAAGCCGCTCGACCACTAGGCACTGCGTACGTTCGAATTGTTACTTAAATTCGAGTTCTAAACCTTTGAGTTACCTCTAAAACCGAGCGATTTAACACCGCTTTACTATTTTGTGTTGGTTAATACTCCTAATACTTAAAACTGTAAGTCGCCTGTCTACGCAGATAAGCCCGAGATAACTGCGGTTTCGAAAGAGAGTTGTTGGAGTGTTTACAGGGAAAACAGATGACCTCCATGTTGTTTTTGGTCTTCCAACGCGTCTCTCACCCTGAGGATTCCATTCGAATGATTGTTTCGCTATGTTGTCGTTAGGTTTCCTAAGTGTATGGCCTATCCAACGCCACTTTCGTTGGGTGATGTCTGCATCCAATTTCATCTGTCCGGTCCTATTCCATAGTTCAACGTTTGATATGGTTTGCGGCGACCGGCGATCTTCAGAATGTAGCGCAGACAACGGTTCCGGTTGACGAAGGCCTGTAGCCTGTAGCCTGCATGTTGACAGAGCATTTCCATGTTTCAGAAGCATATAACAGCACAGATTTCACGTTTGTTTCGAAGAGTTTCAACTTGGTGCGTAGCGATATTTTACAGGGATTCCGCGTCAGTTATTACAGTCTTTGAGGTTTCCTTTCTTTGGTAACTTCACAATAACTCCATCTTTCCAGTCCCTTGGGTAAGTTTTACTCTCCCAAACAGCTTTGTGATGCTTCTTTTGCGAGGCTGGGGTATAACTCATGGTGTCCAGGGTCTACCCAAGGAAGCTTCGTAAGACTTGGGCTTCAGCGGTTCAACTTTCCAAAAATGAATACGAGGAGACGGTCGGTTCAATTTTAAGTAACTCTAATTTTATTATAATGTCTATTCTCAGGATCGGTTTACAATTTTAACAAAGTTTATTCTGATTTTCAAAAACAAAAAAAACCAAGTTTCAACGATTCTGATTGAACAAAGTTTGTTCCTGGTGCTGGTCCACGGAATGGCTGGTAACGATCTTCTCTGGGGTAGCGGTGATGTTTCCTCGGGGTATCTAGTTGTATGCCACGGGCGCTGTTTCCTCTGTTCGGCAACGGTGAACTCCTAACTGGCTCTGCGTTAGGCAGGGCACTCTGTCGGCGGCAGCGGATTTCGTAGCAATTGTCTGCGTTGCGTGAAAGGCAGAACAATTTATCGGCGGTGGAGGACTGCGTAGGAAGTGCCTGCGTTGTATAAAACGGCAGAGCAATTTATCGGCGTTAGCGGACTTCGTAGAAAGTGCATGCGTTTACTTAGAGGCAAAACACTCTGTCGGCGGCAGCGGATTTCGCAGCAAAGGTCTGCGTTTGCGTACGGTGATGCGGACCTTCCTTCACGGACGGACAATCTCTTTCGAAAAAGAGAATCTAACCGCTCGGCGCACCAAACGCCGCAACGAATAAATCTGCTTTACGAAGACTAAACGGCAAGGAGAATTTACACGCTCGGCAGGTCGGCACACCAAAAGCCGCAACAATGTAATTTCCTATAAGGAGACTATCAAAGTCGAAAAAGAAAAGAAAGAATATCTTTCACGGGGGAGGAGAAAAAGTAATGAATAAGTTCTTATTTGCTTGGCGCACCAAAAGCCACAACAATAAAAAAACCTAAGTAAATCTTTTTCTCAATTATGGTTAGATTTTTTTTTTAGATTAAGATTTGTTTTTATTTCGCTAAGTTTTATATACAATTGACTTAAAACTATGCTTATTACTAACTATTACTAGATTGTTGGCACAGAAGGGGCCTAACTTATTTCTACTGTCTAAGGGAATGGTTTTTATAAAATAAAATACATATTTTTGTCTACTTAATCTACTACATGAAAATAAAATAAAATAAAAATGGCGTGACTTAAAGTCTTGAAAAATAAAATAAAATAAAAATAATATGAGCTCCATGGCTCATCCCCTTTCGTGTCCACTGTCTGCTTTTTCGTAGAAAGGTCTTCCTTCGTTGAACAATACATCATGGAATCTGGCATCGATGATTGCTCTTGGGAGTAGATACCTATGGCTGGTGTTAATTTCTTCCTGCAGTAGCTGTTGCACTTCTGGGTTTGAATGTCCTTCGAGGTTCCTCAAGATTCGGCTGGATAGCTCCATCATATATTGGTCTATTGGTACCATGTCAGCTGCCTCGTATACCATCTTAGTTGGCCAGTACTTCCTCGTGAGGGGGTTCCTATGAAGTCCAGTGCAAACTCTGAGTATTTTCCTCTCGAAGAGCTTGATTTTCTTCATGGTTGACCGTGAGATGGTGAACCAGACCTGGCAGGCATATGTGATGACGGGCCTGATGAGTTGCTTATACAGGAGTAGTTTTGTCGTCTTGCTGAGTCCATACTGCTTCCTTAGTAGAGGATATATCAGGTGAAACGCGAAGCTGGAGCGTTTCAAAATAGCTGTGGCATGTTTGTTGAACTTCATCCTGTGGGTGAAGTTTACACCCAGGTATTTGGCACTGTCCTTTGTTGTGACAACTGTGTTATCTGGAAATCCGATGGTGATTTTCCTACTCCTTTCAGCGATTCTTCTTCGGGCTCTCGTCCTTATCTATGGTGGTCTGAAGCAAATCAGTTCCGTCTTGCTGGCGTTGATCTTCAATCCCCATTTAAGGTAGTACTTCCAGAGATTATTGACGTGCTCCTGCACTCTACGGACTGCTATCTCAGGCGATGGAGATGTTGAGTAGGTGATGGAGTCATCTGCTAACAGCTTAGTCCTTGTGCCTGGTGGGTTTTCTGGTTGGTCTGCGGTGTAGATGTTGAATAAAAAGGGGCCTAATTCGACCCCTGCGGGACTCCGGCCTTGATGTGTCGTAGTCCTGATTTTTCGCTGGAGACCTGTACAAAAAAGAGGCGATTAGTAAGAAAATTATTTATTATAGAATTATTTTTACCAAATATCCTGGAAAGCCAAATTTCATTAGCTTGTAAGTGAGTCCATTGATCCAGACGCTGTCAAATGCCTTTTCGATGTCTATCAGACATGCTACGGTGTTTTCCTTTTTTTTCAATCCCATGGTGATGTTGCTGTGAAGTCCAAGAAGAAGATGTATCGTCGAGTGATTGGTCTTGAATTCATACTGGAAGTCTGGTATTATATATTATATTTCTTTCCAATCAAAAATTTTTTACCTTCCTCAGTAATAGACTCTCAAGTACTTTGCTAACACAGCAAAGTAGTGAGATAGGCCTGTATCCTTCCACGGTGTGTCTGTCTGTCTTCTTGGGTACTGGAACAATCCTTGCTTTTTTCCATGCTGCAGGAAAATATCCGTTGTTTAGGCAGTTGTTGAAGATGACTGTCAACAGGAAGAGGGCGATGTTCGGCAACTTTTTCAAAACAAAGTTGGATATGCCGTCCGGTCCAGTTGACTTTTTTGAGTTTCCTGCGCTGATGGTCTCACATATTTCCTCTGTATTGGTGAATACGTCGTCGTTGTTGGGGTTGTGGGCAGGATTCTCTTCGTTTCTTCGTTGAATTCCGTGATTGTTTCTGATGTCTGGTGTCTTGCATGCGCTCTTGATTCAACTTCCATCAGGAATTCTGGGAGATGAGCTGGTGGATTGTCCGTGAAGTTTCCCTCGAAGTGATTTGCAAAAACTTCGGCTTTTTCTGCTGGGGTTAGTGCTATTGTCTGTCCATGGCTGATAGCATCCGGAAGGTTTCGTCTTCTTCCCACGATGGCATTTACCTTTTTGAAGCAGTCTGGTCCATGTTTGATGTCTTGTAGTCTTCTTTGTAGCTGGGAGTCCTGGAAATGTTTGACCGCCCTGTCAAACAAGACTTGGGTACACTTCAGTTCCTACTGGGTCCTCTTATATTCCTGATTCTCGGTATTGTAGGTTCGGTGTAGTATCCGCTGGAGCTTTTTCCTTAGCCTTTGCCTGTGGTTGTTTATGGCGATGATGTTATCAGGAAGGTTCATAAATCTATCCCTTGATGTCTTCTGAGTCTTTTGGTTGTCCAAAGCACTGCTAACTGCAATCTCCAGTCCGTGGATCTCAATTATGGTGAATAAACCACCTCTATTCATTGACTTTTCCACTGAAACAAAATGTGAATTGTAAGTCAGTGACAATTTTGCATATAAAAATCGGATGGCCATTGCTAATGTATTTCCCCATAAGGAAATGTACACAAAGTGATAAGGCACGTAGAAGTAAACAATATTTGGTCTTGGAGTAGACATTTACTGTGTAATTTAATTGCGTGAGAGGGATATTCATATAAATAACTACTGCATTGTTTTGGTGCGGCATTATGGAGGTGGGGTAAGAAAAGAAATTGTGACGCTTCGTCACAGCTTGAACCAGCTTAAGCAAAATACGGAAAGCTGCTTCAGGGTCTACTTTAAGGAACTCAGCAGGAATACCGTCAAGTCCAGCTGCTTTGTTTTTCTTTGGGAGATGGATCGCGTCTCTTATCTCTGTACTTGGTGGGGGGGCTGGGCTGGTGTCAATACCCCTGGAAGACCTGCGCATGTTGTTCAGTTCAGGATTTATGTCTGCATTGTTGTCGTCATTTAGCAGCACACAAAAGTGTTCCTTACATCTTTGCAGCTGATCTTCTGTCGTCACTAAAAGGTTGCCGTTCAGATCCAAAACGCGATGGTTATTGTTAGTGCTACTACGCTGTCCGACAATGTCCTTAGTGATTTTATACATCTCCCTTGCGTTACTTCTTCCTGCAGCATGTTCCGCGTTCTGCGCAAGTTGGTCCACCCTTGCCCTCTTATCACGCCTCACACACCGTTGCATTGTCTTATGAGATGATCTATACTCGTTTCGTAGAATCAATTTGCGTTGAGCATCACTTTCTGAATTGATCCTTATTTTAAGTGATCTTTGATGTGTAATTTTGTCCCAGGTATCTTGGGATATCCAGGAATCTCTCGCTCTTGTCAGTCTTGGTACAGTTTCAGATCCAGTTTCCATGAAAGCGCTCTTAATTTGACCCCACATAGCCTCTATCGGTAAGCCAGCGTTTTGTAAGTTTGACGCTTTGACGCCAAGTGTGGTGGCGAAATTACGACATATGTTAGGGTCATTTAAGATGCTAGTATTGAATCTTGGTCTCCTTGCTATACCCTCTGCGCGACGCTGAACAGCAGCTGTTCGTAAGCGAAGCAAACCAAGTAGCAGGTGATGGTCGCTACCTGCGTCCGCCTTTCTTTCGTTGCGAACATCGCTCAGTGACTTCCTCCATTTCTGCTGTATAATGAAGTGGTCGATTTGATTTTTAGTTCGACCATCAGGAGATTCCCAGGTGATTTTGTGGCAGGTCTTGTGCGGAAATAAAGAACCCCCAATAACAAGTTGACGAGCGTTGCAGAACTACTGAAAAGATTTCAAAAATTCTTTTACCATTGAGATGTCGCATAATCCCACAGTAAAAAAAAATTATATTTCATCCCCATATTCCTACGGAAGCGGAAAAACGAGAAAGTGAACCTTAAAACTATAGCGCCAAGCAACGCCCGGCGCGGCGGCTCAGCTAGTAAATAAATAAAACTAAAAGTAATTCAAAACGTAAAAGTGTTCACTTCACAATAGCAATTCATTTATTGACAAAAAATCAATTTATAATAGCAATATAACGATATAACAACAAAACGAACAAACTTAAAGTATTCATAAGAAATATTATCATATATATAAAATTCTCGTGTCACGGTGTTCGAACTTGAACTCCTCCGAAACGGCTTTACCGATTTTTACCAAATTTGATATGCGTATTCAGTAGGTTTGAGAATCGGCTACTATCTATTTTCCATACCCCTAGGTGATAAGGGCCATCTGCTCTCAACATACATAAATAAGTTAGACCCGAGCAACGCCGGGTGGGTCAGCTAGTTATAATATAGTATTTGGTATGAGAAAGAGCACACATTCTTTGATTTCAGTCTTTAAAAATTTTACCATTAGTTAAAAAAAAAGTTCATAAATTGGAATTTAAAGTCCAACTCTCCGGTGTTTTTATAATGACCATTTCTCGACGACCTCACTAGGTTGAATATTATCAACAATATCCTTCGAGGAATAAAGAAGCATTAATGAATTTAGCCTATCACTACCCATCGTCGCCGTCGCCGTCGTACGCAAATAATTAAGTACTATTTTAAGTTTACTAAATGACCGCTCACAAGAACCCGACGACACAGGAGCAGATAAAATGTAGCAAACTAGTTTGAAGGCTAAGCGAATCACATCTCTCAATTTGACAATATCGTCGAAAATTTATAGCATTTCTCTCCCGGGGCGGCAGAACACTATTTTTTAAGGTGGGGAGCAACGAAAATGTCACGCATGTACGTTTTATTATTATTTAAAAAAAAGAATGACTAAAATCAAGGAGAAAAAAAAGGAAAAGAAATACGTAATTCATCACGTTGAGTCTGTGACCGATAAATAAATGATTCAAATCACTTGGTCAGTCTGAGTCAATCAAGTAAAAATTAGTATAACAATATTCATAATCTCATTACATTTTTTTTGCCTCATAGCTAAAAAAATTGGTATATTTTCAAGGCCAGAAAGTGGGGAGCACAACATGTTCAGAAAAGTTAGTTGGGGTCTATACCACACCCACCCGATACCTTCTGCCGTACCTGTTTCTCTTAAGTAAAATGAAGAATTTGCAATTCAGCTCTATAAAACTGGCAGGGCTAAATGAGCAAAAAGTAAAAAAAAAAACTCAAAATTTGTTGCTAATTTGTTACTAATTACTTACTTAAGGTGGCGCTACAGTCCGGGTCGGACTAGGGCCTCAACCAACATGCTTCTCCAGCCAGCTCGGTCCCTAGCTAGCTGCCTCCAGTTTTGCACGCCAAGTTGGTTGAGGTCCTCTCCTACTTGCGTGTGCCACCTGAGTCGCGGTCTTCCTCTACTGCGCCATCCCTCGGGATTGGATTCGAAGACTTTCCGGGCCGGAGCGTTGGTGTCCATTCGCTCTACATGACCCAGCCATCTGAGCCGCTGGACCTTGACTCGTTTGACAAGGTCAGTGTCGCTGTACAGCCCATACAATTCGTCGTTAAATCTTCTTCTTCACTCTACATCTATGCAGACGGGACCAAAAATCACCCGAAGAATTTT
Organism: Melanostoma scalare; assembly: GCA_949752695.1. Classification (NCBI taxonomy): domain Eukaryota; kingdom Metazoa; phylum Arthropoda; class Insecta; order Diptera; family Syrphidae; genus Melanostoma; species Melanostoma scalare. The sequence continues at coordinate 251,434,708 of OX456984.1, read as the reverse complement.
TCTCTCGAAGCATCCTAAAGCGTTCTCGTCTGCCTTTGACAAGGTCCATGCCTCTGCGCCATATATAAGAACCGGGATGATAAGTGTCTTATACAGGGACACTTTAGTTTCTCGAGAGAGGACTTCACTACTCAATTGCCTTCTTAGTCCGAAGAAACAGCGGCAAGAGTTATTCTCCGTTTGATTTCAGCGCTGGTGTCGTTGTATGAATTAATAGCGGCGCCTAGGTAGACAAAGTTCTTAACTACCTCAAAGTTATAGCTGTCTATCGTGACGTTCTGTCCAAGACGTCGGTGTTGGGTGTCCTTTCTTGATGACAGCATATACTTTGTCTTGCCCTCATTTACCACTAAACCCATCTTCTTCGATTCCGTCTCAATGCTCATAAACGCGCCATTGACATCACGCTGCGTTCTTCCAATTATGTCAATATCGTCGGCATATCCGAGCAATTGAACGGGTCTTTGAAAGATTGTGCGTCTAGTGTTGACGTGGGAGCTTTGCACTATTCTTTGAAGAACGATGTTGAAGAAGTCGCATGACAGTGCATCGCCTTGCCTAAAACCTTTTTTGACATCGAATGTATCGGTGAGATCTTTTCCGACCCTGATGGAGCAGCGTGCGTTCTCCATCGTCATCCTACACAATCGAACAAGTTTGGTAGGGATGCCAAAACTAGACATGGCTCTATATAACTCCTCTCTATAGATGCTGTCATATGCGGCCTTAAAATCGATAAAAAGGTGGTAAGTATCGATTTGAAGCTCTTGGGTTTTTTCCAAGATCTGCCGTAGTGTGAAGATTTGGTTTATGGTGGACTTTCCCGGTCTAAAGCCGCACTGATTAGGACCTATCAGGTTGTTGACGAATGGCTTCAGACGCTCACACAATACGGCAGAGAGGATCTTGTATGTGATATTAAGTAGACTGAAACCTCTGTAGTTGGCGCAGTTCAGAGCGTCTCCTTTCTTGAGGACCGGGGAAACAATGCTGAGGTTCCATTCATCGGGCATGCTTTCTTCCGACCATATTTTGCAAATGAGCTGGTGCATACTCCTGACCACGTCATTGCCTGCCGCTTTAAACAATTAGTGAGGCCATCAGCTCCAGCAGCTTTGTTTCTTCTTTAGCTTGGATACTGCTGTCTTCACTTCGTTCAGGTCGGGTTGGCGGAATTGTTGGTCTACGTCGCCTAAATCGAATGGTTCTATCTTTCTAACAGCGGAATTGGGTTCATCATCGCCGTTATAGTGCTTGGAGAAGTGGTCTTTCCATATCCTCAGCACTGACTGCGGTTCCACCACGATGTTCCCTTGATCGTCTTTGCAGGTTTCGGCTCGGGGCTTATAGCCCGAGGCTATTGTTTTTACCTTTTGGTAAAACTTCCGAACCTCATTTCAGCTGTGGCACCCTTCTATCTCCCAGATCGCGCGCTTCTCATGCTCTCTCTTTCTCCGTCTGAGATGTCGGTGTTCGTCTCTCCTCTTCTGCTAGTAGAGCTCGTAAGCAGTTCTAGTCTTTTTGTGCAGCGCCGCTTTGTATGCTTCCTGTTTAGCTGCATGTGCTTGCCGGCATTCGTCGTCAAACCAGGGGTTTCGTTGTGATGGCAGAGGCGGCATCTCTGATGGCTGATTGGCAGTGCTGCCACTGGTTCTCTATACTTTATGCTGGCGGCATAGGACTTCTTAAGAGGTTGTAAGAGACTCGATCGGAAAAGGACTTGATGATCTCTTCCGATTGTAGTCGTCCAACGTCGAATTTTCTCACAGTATTTCCTTGTTTTGGCTTGGATCGGGATATCCGCAGTCGTACCTTGGCTACAACAAGGTAGTGGTCCGAGTCAATGTTGGCCCCTCGGAATGTTCGGACATCCTCTATACTGGAGAAGTGTCGTGCGTCGATCGCAATGTGGTCAATCTGGTTGGCGGTTGATTGATCAGGAGATTTCCATGTCCCTTTGTGTATATTGAGGTGCTGGAACCGCGTACTAGCTATCAGAACGTCTCGCCCCCCAGCGAAATCGATAAGCCTGAATCCGTTATCGGAGGTGTTGTCGTGCAGGCTGTATCTTCCGATTATTCCACCAAAGATATCCTCTCTTCCTAGCTTGGCATTAAAATCTCCTAGAACAATCTTAATGTCATAGCCAGGGCACTCCTCATATGTTTTGTCCAGGAGCTCGTAGAATACGTCTTTGGTGTCTTCATTCATTTCCTCTGTGGGGGCGTGTGCGCAAATAAGGCTTATGTTGACGAATTTATTTGCACGGTCTAACAGCAACAAATTAGCAACAAATTGCAATCTATTTGTTTCCACAATTCTTACCCTTTTTCGCTATGTTTCATGCTATTTTTATGTGAAGCTAGCATTTTTGTCGATTTCTCGGGATTGGTTGGAGCAACAAAATCGATTTTTTCGCAACAAATTAGCAACAAATTTTGACCTTTTTTTTAAATTTTTGCTCATATAGCCGTGCCAGTTCTATAGAGCTTTGCAGTTTCGATAAGTAGCAGTCCGCATCTTCTTTAAAAAAAAAAACCGATCTAATTTCATAATAGATGGCATTTGCTCCAGAAGCGGGTATTTTAAAAATTTTTAAGAAAGGTTCAAAAATGGTTAAATTTTCTGTAAAATTATCTTTTACTTGCGAAACCATTTTGAGCTCATTTCTATAAAATGTTTCTAGATCAAATACAATGACAGTTTCAGAATTTTCATCAATTCTCTTTGGTAACCGACGCGTTCTATATTATGTTTCAAAAAATCGATTCCGAGACTTATCTTTAGTTTTTCAGCAAATGAAGTCATCATCGTTCATTTCTTGATATAATTCCAATGTCCTTTGAATCAGTAATGAAGCATCAAAAACGTTTAACTCTTCCGCCTATAGATTTTTGGTCAAATTTTTGACTTTCTCAACATGACATTTTTGCAAAAATATACCAAACTAATAAAATCAAAATCTAAGATTTTTTTCAAAAGTCCAAAAGCAGAGGTACGACTATTGTTATCAAAAGAACTGGCATCGCTTTTTATTCCTTCTTAAGCCTTCAAAAGATATCCGCATAGCCTTCACTGTTTCAGCTCCAGCAGTCCATCGAGTTTTTGACAAATTTTTCAATTGCAAGGAGTTTTCAAAGTTTTTGAATTTTTTTTGCATACATTGAAAACGTTTTGTACCAAGAGATCAATAAATTCATTTTGGCTAGTCGGACTAAGATACGTCACACCTTGCGGCCTTTTTGAAGACCCGTCCAACCATTTTTTCATTAATGGGCAATGTTGTGAAATCAGTAAAGTGATTTGTCGAAAATTTCCATCGTCCTCATCGGACTCATTATGACCATTAAAAAGTAGTCCTTGCCTTCCCAAAGTTCTCGCAACATCGACTAAAATTTGCAAGACTTTTAAATGATACCTACGCATTTTCTGATTCTTGAATGCTTTGTTGTCTCTCACCTTTGTCCAGCAAAACGTTGACGTGAGCTCTTCCATTAACAAAATTGCAACAAATCAAGTAAAGTCGCCTTATGTTATTCAGAAGTGAAATGTTGAACCAATTTTCCTTCTTTTTTTGTATCTCTTCATTTTATGCCACTGACGAACACCCACCGATACCCATTCGAGGTTAGCAATTGTCTTTGAATTCCTTCTGAGAATAAGATGCAAGCAAAGCAAAATGCAGCATCTTTGTAAGGACTGTATTCCAAAAAAGAATAATCAGAATACCATGTGAAAAATTATATGTGATGTATGATTTTAAAATTGTTGTATGCTGTATGAAATGTAGTGTTGTATTAATTGTGAAACAGGCCCCTGATTATAGAATTGCTGAGTTGAGACAAAAACGCTTCCATTCGTGTTTTTTTGGTTGAGATGACTTGACTCGGCAGTTGTTGGCAAATCTACTTTGTTTTTCTACCTAAATTTGCTGACTTGTTATTTTTTTTTGGGCAGCAAATCGACTATCGGAAACACTTCCATTCGTGTCTTTTTGGTTGAGTTGACTTAACTCTACAAATCTACTTTGTTTAGAATTATTACAAAACATTTTTAAAAGAAAAAAGAAAAAATTTTATTAGAAAAATGTATGTTGAAGATCGAAATGATCATACCTCAACTCCATGTTGCGTTTCGCCCAGGCACGGCAATTGGGCTCATCAGTTAGATGATTGCCGTACCCTTCTAAGACGCAATTTTAGTTCGGAATACACCGACACTTATAAAATTCACTGCACTCACATGCAGTGAATTTTATTTTCTAAGCAAATGTACAACCCATTATTAATAAACTTAGAATAGTAAACAAAGTTTTCCATGGTATGGTATAAATTTATTTAAAAGAAAATAGCAAACAAGTGTTTGTTATTGTTTTTGTTTTGTCCTGGAGTTGTAAATTGAATAGAATTATTACAAAACATTTTTAAGAGAAAAAAGAAAAAAATTTATTAGAAAAATGTATGTTGAAGATCGAAATGATCATACCTCAACTCCATGTTGCGTTTCGCCCAAGCACGGCAATTGGGCTCATCAGTTAGATGATTGCCGTACCCTTCTAAGACGCAATTTTAGTTCGGAATACACCGACACTTATAAAATTCACTGCACTCACATGCAGTGAATTCTATTTTCTAAGCAAATGTACAAGCCATTATTAATAAACTTAGAAAAGTAAACAAAGTTTTCCATGGTATGGTATAAATTTATTTAAAAGAAAATAGCAAACAAGTGTTTGTTATTGTTTTTGTTTTGTCCTTACTTACTTTGTTTTTCTTCCTCGATTTGCCGAATCGAGAAACGCCCCTTTCATTTCATTTCATTTATTTTCTGTTACTTTTATTCTATTCCATTCTTTTCAATTCAATTCAATTCTTTTCTATTCTATGCTATTATATTATATTCTTTTCAATTCTATTCAATTCTATTCAATTACATTCAATTGTGTTCTATTATATTATATTCTATTCTATTCTATTCTATTCTATTCTATTCTATTCTATTCTATTCTACTCTATTCTACTCTATTCTATTCTATTCTATTCTATTCTATTCTTCTTCTTCTTCTTTTCCATTTCCGGCGTTACGAGTAGTGATCTTGAAGCGATCACAACTCTCCCACTTTTCTGCTTCACACTAGTGATCCGCCTGTGGGGTACGCCGCGTTGACCTCAGAAAGCGTCGGCAAGCCTCCCGGTTTTGGATTGTTCCATGTATGAGGCCAACCAAATGCTGCTGTTTTTGCATTTACTTGTACCAGGAGTGTTTTGGCCTGCCTTTTCTTTTTCGTCGCAAAATTGTTGAAACGTTTTACGATATTGCCTTTTGGACGGGGTTCTGCGGATCTCTCCTTTGAACATGACAATACCAACTGAGCCGGTCGTGCTGAATTTTGTCCAAGATGGTACTTTTGACATGAAGGCTTCCACGGATCTTAGTATTTCTAATTCGATCAAGCTTTGTTACTCCTGCTGTCATCCGAAGCATCTTCATTTCGGCTGCCGTCAATTTGCTCTCATACTTTTTGTACATTGTGAACCGTATGTCAGAGCTGGACGGACAACTGCTGTGTAGAGTCTTCCCTTCAGCTTAGGGGGCATTTTTCGATCACAGAAGATAGCTGAGTTTTCTCGCCACTTCATCCACCCTACGCTTACTCGATGATTGATGTCGTCATCACAAGTTGCTTCACTATTGATCATAGATCCCAGATATTTAAACTTTTCACACTTGGGAAGCACATTTCCATTCAAATAAATGTCTGGAATAGGCTTGTCTGGATCAGAAAAAGGGCAGCACAGGTATTCAGTCTTTTTAGCGCTAATACGGTACCCATTTCCTTCCAGAACATCAATCCAAACGTCAAGTGCTCGTTGCAGGGATGTAGGATCCTCGCTTATGATGGCTCCATCGTCAGCAAAGAATAATTGTTGTACTTTATTGTCCGTTACTTGTCCTTCGAGCAAATAATCCAGAACAGCAATAAAGAGCAGTGGACTCAAGACACTTCCCTGATGTACACCTACTGTTATTTGGAATTCTTCGGTGACTCCAGCTGGGCATCTCACTTTTGTAACTGCTCCCTCGTACATGTCCATAGTTATTCGCACATAGGCTTCAGGAACTCCTCGGTGTCTGAGGACCACCCATATCAGATCTCGTGGTTGTCGATCGAATGCTTTTTCGAAGTCAACCAACACAATATGCAAATCCTCTAAGGCATCTCGGTGTTTTTCCATAATGATCCTTATACTTTGGATGGCGTCTGTAGTTGACTTACCCGCGACAAACCTGCATTGGTCATCAGACAGCCTTATTATTTTCCGCAGTCGGCTATCCAAAACCCGCTCAACGATCTTCATAGTGTGGGACATCAACTTGATCGAACGATAGTTGTCACAGCTTCTGGTATCTCCCTTTCCCTTGTACATTGGAAGAAGAAAACTTTCCCTCCATTGATTAGGCAAACTGTCACCTCTTATAAGTTTGGAGATGAGAATCGTGAGCCATCTCAACCCGATGTCTCCCATATTTTTCCAAAACTCATATGATACCTCGTCTGGCCCAATCGCTTTGCCTTTTTTGGAGTTCTTAACTGCCTCCCTAACTTCTTCGACTGTGACGTCGGATACTTCCGTATAAAGTTAGGTGCAGCTGTTGGAAAGTGGCGCCGAGGAAACTGTTCATACAAAAGATCATCACAATACTGTCGCCACCTGTGAAGAATTTTGTCGTCATCCACAAGTAGCAGTCCTTGAGCATCATTTATGAACTTCGGCGAACGAGTCTCCTGCGCATTTCTCCTTCTCTGAGCGGCTATTTTGAAAATGGTTGCTCCCTTATTCAAGTTGCTTTGTCTTAGCTCTTGGATTGCCTGATTTGCTTCAGCAGCTGGGGCAGAAATCTCTTCCAGCTCTCGATACAGGCCCTCCGTGCTTTTTGCTTGAAGTTGGGCACACTTTTTCTTCGCTTCTTTTCTGCAGCTCTTGTATTCCATTTTGAAACGCGCTTTTTCATTTGTATTTCTTGAAGGGCACTTCGACCAAGCTTGGAAAGCTGCTTTCTTCTTTCTAATCACTGCTTTAACTTCATCATCCCACCACCAGGTTTCTTTAGCTTGTTGGTGGTGTCCTTTTGAGACTCCTAACAGTGATTTGGCTCTCTCTAAGCAGGTTCGTTGTAGGCGATCCCACATATTTTGTGCCGTGATTGCATTTGAAACTGCGTCGATGGTATTACACAGCTGACTTTGCATATACGAAATGAATTGCTGTCCTTTGGTTTTCTCCAGATTGTACCACTTGATTCTCCTATAGGAGCCTTTGTTTGTTTGACTTCCTTCACCGCATTCGTAAAAAATTCTGTTAAAAGAAGACGCTGTTGTTGAGAGGCAGCTTCTCCTAGTATCACTTTGCAGTCTTTCACCCGAGATTTCATGTAATTGGTTACCAAATGGTAATCAATCTGGGTTTCATTTCCTCCACTGCTGTAAGTGATAAGGTGTCGGTCTTGTTTGATGAACATGGTATTTAGTACGATTAGACCGTATGACTTGCACATATTTAGAATATATTCACCAGGAGTGTGCCGAATCCCAAACCTCCATGGCAGTCTTCATATTCCTCATTTGTCTTCCCGACATGTCCATTCAAATCTCCTCCAACAAACAAATACTCTTCTTTTGGGATGTTCTTAAGTAGGTTATGAAAATCAAACCAGAATGCATCTTTTTCCTCCTGCTCACACCCTATTTGGGGAGCATATGCACTGATCATATTCCAGACCTTTCCTTCCATCACCAATTTAAGAGACATCAAACGGTCACTGGACTTCAAAATGGTCAACACGCTGTTACATAAACTTTGGTCAAGGATGATACCAACTCCGTTCCTACCTTGTTCTGTTCCATAGTAGAACATCTTGTAAGTCTTGGTCTTTGCATCTAAGAAACGGGCTTTGTTTGCTGTGTTTCGCCATTTCGTTTCCTGAACACACAAGATGTCCACTGGCCTCCTTCTCATCATCTCTTCGAGTTCGAGACTTCTACCAGTCATACTTCCAACGTTCCAACTCGCGACTCTAAATTTTCGTCCAACTCGTCGCATTACTTTGCTAGCCCCCGGAATCCGTATAGCTCTGACCCTAACATTGCTGCTCGGTCCAGGATCAGCTCCATGCATAGCAATGGAACTGCCTGGCGGGGTAGTACTTCTTATGTTTGCAAGTACTTCCATAATGCTCAAAATTTTTCAAAAATTTCCCTTTCATCCTTTTCGACACATGCATGCTCTATTTAATGAGTTTGATTTCCCTTTTACTACACCGGTGATCTCCAGTCGTGTAAACCCCGGGATCTGCATGCATACATGGGGAGAGTTTTTAGGTGGTATGTGTGTCGCTAGACTCACTTTGATGTTAGTCGTCTAGATATGATTGTTCCTTTAGTCGCCTTTTACGACAAGCGGGGAGGCGCTGCAGTGCTATTCTAACCCGACACTGCACGGGGCACTATTCTATTCTATTCTATTCTACTCTACTCTATTCAATTCTATTCTATTCTATTCTATTCTATTCTATTCTATTCTATTCTATTCTGTTCTATTCTATTCTATTCTATTCTATTCTATTCTATTCCATTCTATTGTATTCTATTCTATTCTATTTAATTCTATTGTATTCTATTCTGTTCTGTTCTATTCTGTATTATTTTATTCTAATCTGGAATGCAGTCTTAGAGTGTTCAGTAGACAGGCCGGACGCGTAGGTTAGAATTCCGCTCTGGAAATCTACTTTTATTTCAGCCTCCCAGTTTTTATTCGACGCACCACAAAAAAAAGGAGGAGTGCTACACAGATAGAACAATAGACCGGCAATTAGATCTGAGTGCTCCGAATTCGAATGAGCCTCCTCTTTTTTTAAGATTCGTGATTTTGTAAGATGAAATGCAAGACAGCGACTGCAGTTCAAAATGATCGACCATTTTGATTCTAATGAGTATAAGATGTCTACTCGCCGCTTTCTCAGCATGTTTTTAAGCTCCTACTACTCCGTTTTAGCTCACGACCAACCTGCATCGTCTAATATGTTGCATTGATTTACCAACCAACGGCAACGTCATGAAATCCGTAAAAATTTTACCCCGAGTATTTCTGCACCTCTTCAACAAGTACCAAACGTAGCAGCGAAAGGTTGGTGGAAAAAGTGTCATTGCTTTGTTTTTCTACTCGTGCATACTTCGAGATTTCCAGTCGTTACTACCGACGATGTATAAGAAATTCTGTTTTGTTTAAACCGTTTAAGCTTAAAGTAGAGTGAAGGTTTGTCATAGTGCTTTTTTACAATAATTGCTCAACTTAAACTTTTCTTTCAACCTTATTTTGTTTTTGACTCGGCATGAATTTGACCAAAGGGGCCCAGATTTCCTTTTTAACCGACCGACGGATGCCTGCGAAGGAGGTAGGAGGTAGGCCAAAAAACTCAAGTGCTCAGTTGTGCTAGGAATATGCTAAGTTCTGCTCTTTTCCGTTTTTTTTTTTTTTTTGATATTTTCAAAACTACCTGGAGAGAAATTTCAAAATTCAGTGTGAAGCTGGCCGAACGGTGTTGTGCTCAGCTTGCTCGGTTTTTTTTTTTTTTTAATTTATGTTCAATTAAGAACTTTGTTTCAATGCAAACCAATAATTGCAAGCAAAACACAAAAGTTCCAAAGTAAGCTAAATCTTTTACAAAGCACAGTGGATGGAGTTTTTTGAAGACTAAAAATGTGTTGTATGACTTTTATCTCCAGCCGAAAAAAACAAAAATTTAACTATTTTCTTCGCATCCAATTTCATTTCTCTGTTGGGTCGAAAATTCTTTTGCAAATTATGCTGCCCTTATCGCTTTTGATCTTGGTTCATTTCTCGAAGATGAATGTTTTAAGTGAGATTAAGTAGCGGAATAACAAACTATAGTCATCTTCACAAAGGTGTCTATGATGTTTTAACAAACAAACTGATAAATTGAACAAGACAACCCATTAAATCCAAGAGTGACACATCAATCAGTTGGTCAAATAACTGAAAAGTACTTAGAGAGTTCTAGGAAATCGGTTTTTATTGCTTTGGAGGTAATTACAGACGAAAGACTTAAACTTGCGTATAAAAACCAATAGCAACATCTTCAACTAGACAGACGATAATCAGAATGCGCACTGAGCTAGCAATTGGTAAGTTCATCTTAGCCTCGAGCATAGTTAAGAAAAATAATTATTTATTTTATTTTCATAGGTATCTTCCTTGTGGTCCTGGTTTCGGGAGCTAAAATCCCTCCACGAAAAAAACAACAACTGGGAGAAGTTCGAAGCTTGAGTGACAGCCCAGAGAAGGTACAGGTCTTCTCGCGGAACGACTTTTCATCAAGAGAAGAACACCAAATTCGCGAAGACACAAACGAAGATGACGATGAAGATGAAACCAAATCCATAAAGCCTGAGGAGGAAACAGATGACGATTCAGCGGTTGCTTTTTCAAGTCCGAGGCCCTACATGGAGAAGCTCCCAACTATGAAAAATAATAATCTTAACCGACTTAATAAATATATTCCAATGATGGGTGGGAATCAGGGAGGCAATTATCCGATCCCGACATTTCCGATTCCAGCCTATCCCACCGGGCAACAAGTCCCCCAGATTTCTATGCCATATCCTATTTTGCCCCCATGGGCCTTGACTAACTTATTACAGGGATGCGGTGGAAACATGGCATCATTTTTGTCATCTTTGATGAACTTGCAGTCAGGTGTATGGAGCCTTCCACAGTATCCAGGAATGAATGTGGGAATGAGTAGCTTGGGAAATGGAAGTCCGAATTTGTGTTCTGGAGGATGTACCGCTCAGCCTGGACCCCCGGGTCCACCTGGTCCAATAGGCTTGACTGGAAGACCTGGACGCCCTGGGCCCCAAGGTCCTCCTGGCCCGCCAGGACCACCAGGAGTTATGGGTATTTCATCGACAATCAATCCCATTGCTCAGCAACAATATTGGTACGCTCACAACAAACATATCCCCAAGGCGGATAAAACTGAGGAAGCCGCAACATAGGTCGGAAATTTCTTCATATTAATAAACCCAAAATGAAAAATTAAAAAAAAAAGTTTTGTGTTTTGAACAGCTTTCAGTGTAGGTTTATTTTTTTTAAAAATAAATAGGGTGGAGCAACAGAGCGAGGAGCCCCTGGGCCTAGCGCATTTCTCACAACCATGCCTTGTGAGATAATGGAGAGGACCTACAATTTTCTGCCGGTTCTGAACGGCTAATTGAGAAAGCGCTTTTCATGGCAATGAATTTATTAACTGAGGACTTGCCAATTCCTCGCGAGAGGCGATGGTTAGGTTAGGTTAGGTGGAAGCGACTGTCAGCCAATGAGTACATTGCCTGACACACTTAGGTCGTAAGGGCCCATTGTGATACCACAGAGATCAGCAAGTTATAATCACCTACTGATCTCAGAAACCCGATGTAAGATTAACGAGTTCATCACTTATTAATCTTCCATTACGGGAATATCCTGTTAATCACCTGCTAGTCGAACCACGCGTAACTTTTAATGTATTTCGAAAGACTTTTAGGGTCTATGTAAACTAGGTCGCTAGTATCATCGAAGAAGAATTCACCGAGATGAGTTTTCCTCCTATGAAGTAGTGCAGGGCATGAGCAGAGAAGGTGTTGAACGGTTTCCTCCTTCTCTTCGTCCATGCAGCTCCTGCAGAAATCATTGGAAAACACACCAAGTCTTTTGGCGTGTCTTTCTATTAGACAGTGTCCCGTAAGAACACCTATGGTAGAACCTAGATGTAGGCGGTTCAAGGCTAACAAACTCTTTGAGCGTTTTGAGTCTACACACGGCCAAACTTTTTCGGTTGCAAGACTCTCAGTCCATCTAGTGTTTGTTATCCTCGAAGCGTCTTGTCTGAGTAGGAGTTTACTTGTAGCGATAGGTGCACCTATGTTGTTCAATTCTGAGCGTAGGAAAGTGGTCGTGTCCTTTTTTGCTAGTTCGTCTGCCATACAGTTGCCTGGTATGTTTCTGTGCCCTGGCACCCATGAAAGGTGAATGCTGAACTGATTTGACATCTCCCTCAGAGACATCTGACAATTTTGGACCGTGATGGATTTTGTAGAGACAGAGACAAGAGATTTAAGGGCAGCTTTTCTGTCTGAGAAGATTCGAATATCCGTGGAGGATATAACGTTTTCTTTGAGCCAAAACAGCACCTCCTTAATCGCCAGAGTTTCCGTTTGGAACACACTACAATGATCGGGTAGGCGGAAGAAAAGACTGAGAATCAGTTTTTCTGAGTAGATTCCACTTCCCACACCTTCGCTGGTTTTTGAACCATCGGTGTAGAAGTGTATTGCTTCATTTTCCTAAAGAGTGCCATTTTCCCAAGCTTCTCTTGAAGGTATGGTTACTTGGAAATTGTTGTCAAACACCAACTTGGGGGTGGTGTAGTCGGATCGATTCGGTAAGAATCTAAAGTTATCTAGAATGGTAGTGTGGCCGATTTGATTATTGGTCCACTGTGATGTAGCTCTGAGTCGAGTAGCTGAGCTAGCTGCGACTTATTGTTTGCTGAAGATATCTAGGGGTGTGAGATCTAGTAGTACATTGAGGGCGTCCGATGGGGTTGTCCTCAGTGCGCCACTAATACACAGACTAGCCGTTCATTGAACTTTGGCAAGCTTGTGGTAGTTGATCATCTTCTCTAGGGCGGTCCACCAGACTATCACCCCGTATGTGAGTTTCGGTCTAATTACCGAGGTGAACAGCCAATGGTTGATTGGGGGGGGAGAAACCCCATTTCCCACCAATGGCTTTTTCACAGGAGAAGAGTGCCACGTTGGCTTTATTTACTCTTTCCTCAATATTGGTTTTCCAGGTCAGTTTTTTGTCAAAAATGAAACTTAGATATTTAGCCTGATTTGACAGTGTGAGAGTTACCCCTTTAATAGTTGGGGGTCTGAAGTCCGGAATTTTGTATTTCCTCGTAAAGAGCACTAATTCCGTTTTGTGTGGATTGATGTTCAGACCACAATCTACAGCCCAATTGTTAAGCTTGTTAAGTGCTGTTTGTAGCAGCTCAGCTAGGGTTTGTGGGTGCTTGCCTGAAACGACAATTGCTACATCATCGGCATAGGCTATGGTTTTGAAACCTTCGTCCTATAGGTCGATTAACAATTTGTTAACGACCAGGTTCCACAGTAGAGGAGATAAAACTCCTCCCTGCGGGGTTCCTCTATTGGCCATTCTGCTTTTTTTGTAGTGCCCCAATTCAGAACTAATGATTCTGCAGCTGAGCATTGTTATTATCACGTTCTTGATGTGTTCTTCTATGAGCACTGAGCAGCCCATCAAGAGAATTAGTGATTGCTGCATTGTTAACATTGTTAAATACACCCTCTATGTCTAGGAATGCGACGAGAGAGTATTCTTTGTAGTGCAGGGATTTTTCAATGGTGCAAACCAGAGAGTGGAGTGTAGTTTCCAGTTTTAGGCATGTTGCGTCGTTGAGATCAGACTAGGTTTAATTTCTTGTCTTAAGTGTATGTCAATCATTCTTTCCAGTGTTTTAAGGAGGAAGGATGATAGACTAATAGGTCTTAAATCTTTTGGATTTACATGGGAGCCGGCTTTAGGTATGAAGACGACCCTAGCTTCTCTCCAGGCCTTGGGAATATAGGCGTAGATGATGCATCCTTTCATGATCATCTCTAAGTTATAGATGATGATGTCTGAAACCTACTGCAGCTCCGCAAGGATGATTCCGTCAGGCCCTGGTGATTTATAAGGGTCAAAGCTGTTTATTGCCCATAACAGTATATCTCTAGAGATAAGACCTTTACCTGATTGGTTTGCAAGTCGAGGCAAGTGCTCCTCGTCTGTTATTGTCAACGAGCTAACAGGGAAATGAGTATTCAGTAGCAAGTTTAGTGTTTCTTCATATGAGTTGGTCCAGTTGCCGTTTTCACCTTTTATAGAACTTGGCATGTTTGGACTCGTTGATAGGAATTTCCTAAGTCTAGCTGCCTCTGAGGAGTTTTCAATTTTATTACAGAATTCTCTCCGAGAGGATCTTTTGCTTATTCGTAACCTTTTTTTGTAAATCCTTAGGGATTCCTTATAGAGATCCCAGTCTATGGGATTTCTGGAAGATTTGGCTCGATTGAAAAGCTTCGCACAGCTTTTCTTGAGCGGTTCTAGCTCTTTGGTCAACCAGTGTGGTTTCTTCTTCCCGCGAAAGGTGATACCCGTGGAAAAACATTTTTGCCTCTGCTGGGACCCGAACCTCGACCCTCTGGGTTAGCAAGTGGACATGCTAACCATCACTCCACGGGCCTCTCACTCTCTTAGACCTAATTTTAAACTATATGTTAGCTATAAAAGATAAAATGAGAAGTATGAGCATTTGTTGGCAGTATACGGTGCTAGATGTGGGTTTTGACACCTGTTCTGTGATTGCTTATGATATGAATGATCCAAAGGGTTTCTGTTTAGAACTGTGCTCACTTTATTTTATTCAAGCAACTCCTTGCTAGAGTCTTCAGAAATCGAAATGATCTATATTTGCAACCGAGACAATTTGTTGAACAAATAATATATTTACCGTTTTACAGCATTTTAGAAAAGCTTGCTCTTTGTACTCCCCTAGAGAACTCTACATGCATCTAAATCACCAAAGCTGCGTCTTGGTACGAGTATCTTTACTCAAAATGAATAATCAGAACTCGACCCGATTTCTTACACAGAGCGAAATTGATTGAATTTTGTAATTTTTCAATCCAAGCAAAAATCAAAAACTATTTGACCAAGTGTCACTCATGCCTGATGCGTCTATGCTTTCTTTAAAAATCATTGAAATAGCTAAAAAAGCTAAATAAAATTGAAATAAAGAAAACAAAAATAAATGATATTAATTTGCAATACAGTTATTAGAGCATCGTATTGCCATCTTGTGTGTAGAAATTCTCGTACAAGGTACCCTACCTGTTTCTATCAGATAAAAAATAAACCGTCAACAATACGGTTTGATGTTTACTCACACACCATACGGACAAAGATTAAATAAAATCTTCCCAGCTGTTTCTGCTGAAGGTGCTTATGCTTTTCCCAACGAACAGGCTCTTTTTACTTCACTAATCTTTAATTTGATCGCCGTCGCGTCGCGTCGTCGCTGTCGGTTAGAAACGAAAAACCAAAATATCATTGTCCAATTCCCCTGATCATTGACACCGACTCTATGTGTTTTAAAAAGTCTTACTTATTTATTCCATAGAATTTTTTATTGGATTTCGAACGGTATCTGCCGCTTTCATTTCCCCCTAACACACTATACTCATTATTATAATCAAGCTCTTAAGATTCCCGTGTGTCATTAACCCTTTGGGTCAATGTGTTCCAACAATCATATGAGTTCCTTCTGCCCATGGACCCAAATTTCGATGCTGGTCTTTTGGTCATAAAAATATAATAAAACACGATTCAACGATCCCATCTAAACTTACAAAAAAACCTACGTTAGTTGTAACAAAATTCATGCATATCATTATTGTCTTTAGTTTATTCAGATCAGTTGTTAGAGAAGAGTTCTTGAATCATCAATACAAGGTTTCGAGTATGTTAATTTGTTTTATTTAAATTTGGGGAGACAGTTTTTCTTTTTATTGTGGAGTCTGTAACTTAGTTATGCATGAATCTTCCGATTCCCTGTTGTGATGTCGATCTTAATAACCCATCGAGAACAATCTTGAATTTTTATGTTAGTTTTATATTCCAGAACTAGTTTTACTAAGTTTGTATCTCCGCAAAGGAAAGACGGTGTCCCATCTCCCATTCGTTGTTTTATCATGTTGTACCGTAATACTGTCTTTCTTTTTACAAAATTTTTGAAATAAAAAAAGTGTCTTAATTGCTTCAGAAAGATTTGAATGCTCCAAGACTCAGGTTGGATGATCGTCTCTCTGTTTCTCTAGGATTTCCTGGTGGAGGACAAATTGCAAATACTTTAAAAAAATGTGAGTACGGAATGAACAAGTTGCTTGAAATTGAGACACATTGCTTTAAATTTAAATACATAATAAAAAACTGTTTAACTATGCGAAGAAAATATTCAAGACACTCAGAAATAATCGGTAGGTACCGGGTAGTGTGGGATTCTTACTACAACAAAACTAACGGAATAGGTCAGGACCGATCGACAAAAGATTTTTCTTTTTTTATTTAAAATTCACATACTAGGAAGCTTATAGTTATACTAGCTGTCCCCCAGGCGCGGATTCAAGGGGGGGTCACAGGGGTCATGACCCTCCTTTCTGCAGTGGCTGCAGTAACAGGAGGCGTCACCAAAATCCAAAGCAGGGTATGAATAGCCGAATACATTACTCCATGGCTGTCCAAACCATGGCCCGCGGGCCGCATGCGGCCCGAGGTTTAGATTACTGCGGCCCATTGAACCTTTTTTTAACCGACTTCAAAAAAAAGTCCGGTTCGGTTACACCGACTACGGTGAAGCAAGAAAAGTTATGGTGGCTGAGTACAAAAAAAAAAAAAATACAGCAAACAAGTATGTTTTCAAAAGTAAGTACTGAGAATGAACAAAGCTTGGCTGCCTCATATGAAGTTTCATTACAATTAGCCAGAGCAAAAAAACCATTTAGTGATGGAGTTTTAATAAAAAAATAAAGTAGCTATGAAAGTTGTTATAAGGATAACCAATTTGATTAGAGGTGGAAACAGGGCATTGACACATAGAAAATTTAGAGACTTTTTAAGTGAAATCGATGCAAACTATGGAGATTTACTATTGCATTCGGAAATCAGATGGCTAAGTGCTTGCCAGTGCTTGCAACGCTTTTTCGCTTTACGAAAATAAATACCTTTATTTCGAAAAAATGAGATATCATCTGACACTTCTGAACTACAAGACAAAATGCGAGATCCTCAGTTTCTGGCTGATCTTGCGTTTTTAACTGATATGACGCAACACTTGAATGAATTAAATTTAAAATTGCAAGGTAAAAACCTCAATATAGCCAACATGTACGGAAATGTGAATGGATTCAGAAGTAAACTGAAATTGTTCAAAACGTCTCTACAACAAAATGATTTTTCTTTTTTTCCAAGTTGTAAAGAACATTATTTAGAGATGAAAAATTTTGAAGAATGTAGTTTTTTGGACCACCTCAAATACATGGACGAAATAATCGTCGAATTTGAGCGGCGTTTTGCAGATTTTAAAAAAATTGAGAGTGATATAGCTCTATTTACTCATCCATTAACGATCGCAGTTGAGAGTGTGAAGATTGACTATCAACTGGAACTGTGTGATCTGCAATCAGACCCCTTTTACAAGGGCAGAACAGAAACAGGAATTGATTTTTTTTAAGCTCCTCGCTGAACGTTTCCCGAAACTGACGAATTTCGGGCAAAAAATGGGCTCGATGAAGGGCAGTACCTACCTTTGTGAAAGTGCATATTCAACAATGAAGTTTATTAAATCGAAATACAGATCTTCATTGTCAGATACTTCACTAAAACATGCACTGCGCCTAGCTACCACTAGTATTGAGGTTGATGTTGATAGAATTGTAAAAGACAAATTAATGAAAAAGTAGATAATAAAATAACGATATTATTATTACCAGTATTTTATTTTTATAAAGATTTTGCGGCCCACCAATGTATTTAGTCTTTTTTATTGGCCCTGGGTCCCATCTAGTTTGGACACCCCTGATTACTCTATCACACGCATCAAGGGCGGCAGAAACCGAATCAGGAAGTTCACCGCCTTTTTCAACAATTCGGTTCCATTTTGCTACCCACAACTCAAATTCTGCAATAACGCTTGCAGGAGGAGTGTTCAGAAGCTTCTGGTACATGACTGGTACGAGATTAACTTCTTCAATGTCCTCCTCTGTATAAGAAGTCCGAGGCAGAAAAACTCTCAACCCAAAAAGCTTCATTACGTCTGGAGAAAGCCTTTCGTTGAGGTCCGTTAAAACGTTGTCTAAAAGAGGAACGTAAACTCCTCTTCTAAAATATTTCTCCGGGGTTTGCTCTGTTTGGGTGTTTTGGAAAGAAACCACCTATGTTTAAATTTGAAAATCCGACAAATATGCTCATACATTCGGTTCTCTTGATGTTTGCTCCATATTATTCGAATTAATTTACCTTATTATCCGTCAAATGAATCCTTGTTTTATATTTTTTACACACGAAAACCAAACATAGCTCCTGAGCAAGAGCAGAACAAACATTAAAAGCAATTGTCAGCCAAGTGGCGAAAATATTAAAGCAAAAGTAGTGAGCAGGCAATACATTATAGCCGCGATTTTCAACAAAAACATAGTTTATAATAATACGTAATTGTAATTGTACACCAGAAAAAGACTCAATAAAAACTAAACTAAACTTATATTTTTTACTTTTGTTGTTTATTTTCTGGTTTTTGTTCCGTTTCCTTCTTTGTTTATCGCAAAACACAATGAAAACTATCCTGATTTCAACGACACTGAAATCAACAATGGACTGTTGTGCTTTCAATATTTTGATTGCAAACTGATGTGAATGAAGTTAGCCACGATGCCATAAATGGCGCGAAGCCATTTGAAAACACACGAGGAAACGTTTAAGAAAAAATTTTATTGGTTAAGACATTTCTTACTTTTAAAAGTACATTTTTTATATAAACAATTTATAATTTAATATAAACAACAGTTTATTTTTGTTATATTTGATTTTTTTTATCCCGTGACCCCCTCCGGAAAAAAATTCTAGATCCGCGCCTGCTGTCCCCGCGACTTCGTCCGCGACTTAGTGACTTTCGGCAGCATTTTTAATTTTTTAGGCTACTTATTTTGCAAATAAGACACATTCATGCGTTTTAGTAAACTATTGTTATATTTTAATTGAATATATTTTTGCACACGACGTTCTCACTTTTTCCATCTTTTGTCAAATAAAAAGGTTTTGCGAGTTCTATACCTACATTATTTTAAACCAAAATGACAAATAAGTGGGAAATAAAGAAATACGGGGAGTCAATAGTTTTCTCCTTTCGTTGTTCCAGTCATTATTAAATTTTTTATAATGCCGTATTCCAGATGTGTAATTTGTAGCTGTGTACAATTCAATATTACTCATTAATTGGCACTGGGACACCAACTTGCAGCCACTCCTGATAATCCTATAAGATATTGGGTATGATGTGACTTGCTCAGTGTCCATATATTGTCTTCTGATAGATATTCGACAACATCCCCCATTACGTCTAACATAATTTATTAGTTGATATGGTTAACTATCTCATTAGTCGGCGCCAAAATCGACTTTTCACACAGTCATTACCTATTGCCAATATTTATTTGAAGATCAAGATAGACATTTCTTCTCAGGGCAACTGTGTAATCGACAATTTGACAGAAATCACCTCACGGTGAAAGAACTTTTGAAATCGGTCCAGTAGCTTCAAGGTTCTCGTTTACGTTGCCGTTCCCGCAGGAATATTGGGATAACAAATACAGCCCATGTCCTTCTTCAGGCTCAAGACTATCTCTGCACAAAAATTCATACAAATAGGTTTAATAGTATATGTGCGGTATATGGTAACAAAGAAAAACAGACAGACGGAGTTGATTTCGGATCTATAATGTTAGTAAGTAGTTCCTTTCCCATGGGAATATCAGGATAAATTAAAGTTAATTTTATTTTGAGATAGTGTAGCATTCTAACGGGGAAATAATTCTTGAAATGAGTTCAGTAGTTTCTAGGTTCCAGTTTACGTTTGCGTTCTTGTGGAAATACAGTGATAACATATATAGCCTTTGTCCATCTTCAGACTCAAGACTATATCTCTGTACCTATCAAAATTCATATAAATAGGTTTAATAGTTTTTGCGGTTTTTGATAACAAATAAAAATAGACAGACAGATTTCATTTCAGACTTATGATATAAGTAAAGACTCACATTCCCGTGGGAATATGGTGACCGTTCCCGTAGGAATACGGGAATGACTTACAGTTTATGTTACTCAGGGAGAGTTTATAGCTTTCTAACGATGGAAGAATTTTTGAAATCGGTGCTATAATGTCAAAGTTCCCGTATGCGTTCTCATTCCCGTGGGAATATATTGATCAAATATAGCCTATGTCCTTTCTTAAATTTTAGACTATCTCTGTACAAAATTTCGTTTAAATCTGTTCATTAGTTTGGACGGGAGATGGTAACATAGAAAGGCGAACACACAGAGCTACTTTTGCATTTATAATATTAGTGAAGACCGGTTCCCGTTCGAATATTCGAATGAAATGTAACCTATGTCCTTCTTCAGGTTCTTGATCATCTTTGCATAAAATTTCATTTAAATCGGTTCAGTAGCTTGGGTGGGAGATAGTAACATAGAAAGACGAACAGACAGAGCTACTTTCGCACTTATTATATTAGTAAAGAACACCGTTCCCGTAGGAATATGGGGATGAATTAAAGTTTATGTTATTTTGGGATAGTGTAGCATTCTAACGGTTTAAGAACTTTCGAAGTCGGTACTGTAGCTTCTAAGTTCCTGTATACGTTCCCGTTCCCGTGGGAATTAATGGATTAAGTAAATAGCCTATGTCCTTCCCCAGGTTCTAGACTATATCTGTACAAAATTTCATATCAATCAGTTCAGTAATTTGGGTGGGAGACGGTAACATAGAAAGTCGGACAGACAGAGTAACTTTCACATTTATAATAGCCGAGTTTTATTGGGAATTTCTATATTCATTTCACTTGCGAGTCTCAATAAAACGCTTTATATGGCTATATTCACTTACCAAGTTCACTTTCACAAACTTCATTTACAAACCATCCCTGTTGTTCACTTCTGCAAGTGAGTTATTTTGGTCCACTTACGCTATTCACTTATATTCACTCAAGAGTTGGTGTTTTTCCATGAGCGATGTTTTGCGATGTTTTGCTTAAGTGAATATAAGTGAATATAGATTCCCAATAAAACTCGGCTAATATTAGTTAGGATTACCTACATTCTCATAGGTCTTAGACCATCAGCTCATGATTCTTGTTTCTTCTCAATGTCCGCATATTGTCTCGTGCTTTTAAAAAGGTGTTCATTTCGTATTTGGTTTGACTTTGCAGTCCCTCTCAGATTGACAAACAGTTATTGTGTGATACAGGGTGTATTTCTCATTCCCGTTAAATTTTGCATCCAAAATCATTACATTCGGCAGTTTCGGAGAAAGGTACGACTGAATTGTTTATAAAAATTGGAACATTGCTTTTGCTTTTGCTTCTAAAATTTGTATGAGTTTATTTTGATTCGTTTATTCCATTTTCGCATCCAATCACTAATTTTATCGACTGCATTTTTAAATCTTTGAAGATAGCTCGTAGCTGATTTACTAGCAGCAATGTTGCCGTATCATCATCAAAGGTAGTGGCGCAACAGAGCGGGCCACAGGATTAAGCGCATTTCTCACAACCATATGCCTTGTAAGGGAATGAAGGGGATCTACTGTCTATACAACGGCTAGTCGAGAAAGCGCTTTTCACGGCTATGAATTTACTATCGGAGGACTTGTCAGTTCTTCGGCAAAGGCGATACCCACCGAAAAACCTTTTTGTTTTCTGTTGGGACCACTTGTATATTCCTCATATAAAACAGATACATAGCTGGCCCAAAGTCAATTCCCTGTGGTACACCGACTCTAACTTTCTTAAGTTCGAAAAAAATGTTGGTCGAACCGTTTTCTAAAGAGTCGTTGTTCTGGAGTACTTCCTCACAAGATGCCTATGCAGTTTGAATTCAAGGTCTTAGTGGCAAACCTTATCAGAAGCTTGATCAACTCTTTCAACATCACTCTCAGCAGCTGTTTTTTGAAAACTTTTGCCATTATTGGTTTAAGTAACATTGATCTGTAAGATGTTACTTCTGTAAGTGGCTCATATTATTTAGGTAGGTATAACAATGACTTCTATAATTTTTCAAGGGTGTGGTACATACTAAGCTCATGCGTTTATTATGATTTGAATTTTGAAGTGTCGCAACAGAGCGAGGAGCCCCTGCTTTGTGAGGGAATGGAAGGGACCTACAATTTTCTGCCGGTTCCGAACGGCTAATTCATGGCAATGAATTTACTAACGGAGGACCTGCCAATTCCTCGCGAAAGGCGATACCCGTGAAAAAACATCTTTGCCTCTGCTGGGATTCGAACCTCGAACCTCTGGGTTAGCAGGTGGACATGCTTAACCATCACGCCACGGATACCAAACGCGCTTGGATGCAAAGCAACAAATGCAATCGTTGCAAGCATTCGTCATCAGACTTTTCAACTCACAGAATTTGTTTAAGTTCGTTGCAAGGACATAAAAAACTGCCCTAAAAAAGGAGCTGCGATGACAGCGACAAAAATATTTATAAGTAGCTGTTTGTATCTCGATGCTGCTCTAACAGTTTCCTAGAAGCAAATAAACAAATGGCTAAGAGTTCACTTCAGCTTATAAAAATAGGTTTTTTAGCGTGTTTGAACAGTATTTTGATATTTAACAACGGCAACGAAGTCTATCACTCTTGAGATTCTCAGCGATCTTATAATCAGCTCAGCAAAGTACGTTACCACTGAACCCAAAAACAAATCAATACTGAGCACATTAAGCTCAGCTCTTTAATTTTTTGGCTTCAGTCTCGAGCTTCTTAAATGGAAAATATGGCCTTTATTATTACCTTCGTGATTTAGTTGTCCTTTGTAAGTGTGAACAAGACATTCGATCTCATATTGACGAGGCCACATCCACAGCTAACTCCGCCCTTTTTTACTTGCGATTATAGGTACTATAAGGCAAGTCTTGCAATCGCGCAGAAAAAAAATTTTGAGATAACAACTAAATATGACATTACGATGATAGAGAATACGAAAAAAGTGGGTCCTACAATTCTGTCTGTCTGTCTGTCTGTCTGTCTGTCTGTCTGCCTGTCTGTCTGTCCGTATATGGATCTACAACCTGAACCGCTGGACCGATTTTCTTCAAGATTTGCAATTATGGTCTCTGGAATAGCCTACAGAGGGGTTTTTGGAATTGGGTCTCTAGGTCTTGAAATAACGGTACCTGCCATACAACCGATATGACAATACCTATTTTTCTCGAAAACGTCTCTAACGATTTTGATAAAATTTTACGTGAGGTATTATTTTGTAATAACTGTTCTAATGATGTAAAAAATTTTTTTGGAGAAAGCCTAAAGACGGTACCCTCCATAGTACCGTTTTTTTTTCAAAACCGACTTTCTCGGTAATGGCTAACACGATTTTGACGAAATTTCATATTTAAGAAGTCCTTAGCTGTTTGAGAAAGATTGCATATCTACATTTGAAAAGTTTAGTTTTTTCGAATTTTCATTAATTTAAAAAAAAAAATGTGTTTTTCCGAATATTATCCAAACGATATACATATTTGATTTATTTCAAATTTTTTGTCAATACATCTTTTAGCAAGATCTTAAAACTTTTGTACTTGAATTTTTAAAACCTCATTTTAAAAAAAAATAAAAAATAAAAAACCAGTTTTTTAAAAAAATGGCTCTAACGATTTTGATTAAATTTTAAGAGTTTATATGTATAAGCAATTGCAAAAAAATTGCGTTTTTAGATTTTCGATTGAAACTTTTGGAATATTTAATTTAATTTTTTTCAATACTTTTCGTGATTTAATTCAATTTTCACAATTAATGTGTAGCTGGCAACCCTGTAAAACCAAATACGTTAAGAACGAATACTAAAACCTTTTGCTCATTCTTAAGATTTTGGTATTTTACTTAGCAAACGATCGCAAGTTCGTGCGACCCAGTCGTGCCCATTTTTTTATCAACGAATCGATTTCAAACTTCTAAGCCAGGGAGGCCAAAAACTCATCTCTTAGATCTACTTTGGTCTGAATAGTTCTAAATTTTATTTGCGATTATAGGAAGGCTAGTTTTGCAATCGTGCAGAAAAGAAAATTCTAGATAAAATTAAATATGAAATTACGATTATAGAGAATACGAAAAAAGTGGGTCCTGTAATTCTGGTTGTCTGTCTGTCTGTATTTATAGTCCGGGATCCCTGGTCCAAAATTTTTTTGTGATTACTATCAAGCTAATTGAGTGGCTTAATTTGTTTGAGACGCCCAACAATTTTCTAACGAAAACTTTCGACTGTGGTAGCTAACAGAGGTAGTAAGGGTAAAATATGTCGATTTCATGATACTAAAAAATTTAATAGTAACAGTTTCTTTCTTAGTTAAACTTCAAGTGTAATACAATTCACATAAGCTATTCAACGATTAAGCGATTGACCACCTGTACTCCAAATATTTAAAACAAAATAATAGAATACATATGTAATTCACTACATAAATACGCAATGTGTAAATCTAATGTTCTCTAATTCTCTCTTGCGGTGATATCGCATGACCTATGTAAATAGTATAATAATTCCTGTTCATCTCTTTTTACCGCTTCTTATATGAAATGATATCGTAGAAGGTAGAACTTAGGAAATAAGAATCACTTGTAATAATAGTAGGGGAGCCCAAGAGGGGATTTTTCGCGTTACTCGAGCGCGTCAGAAAATCATATGGGGAGAAACCTTGAACCATGTAATGTACTCCTACCATATATTAAACCTTAATGCTGGGGCGTTCGCTGAGGGCAGCCCGTCAGATTAGTAAAAAAAAGTCGATCATCGGAAATACTCGAGCGCGTCAGATTAAGAGATGGTGGGTTGATTACATCGAGAAGAGCGTATATTTCAATAATCTGACATTTTGAGCGGGGCCTTCGTAAGTAGGCGAGTCACAAATATGTAAAAAAAAATCGATGTTTCGAAATACTCGAGCGCGATTAACTTTTTTTTTATTTTGAAGGTAATTTTATCAGAATTACGGAAAACATATAATCTGACATTTTGGTTGGGGCGATTAGGTAAAATCGTCAATAAAAGGTATTATATATGATGGTTAATATCTCGCTTAATATTGATATTAGCAATTTTGTCCAAAGACCTTTTTTGTAGGAAACTAAATTTTCTACAAGTTTGTATTTTATAATTTTTCCGTAGCTTTTGTTATTTACGAGATAACTGCGAAAAAATGTGAATTTTATGGAAAAATCTGGTTTAGTGGCCCGTACTACCTGGCCGGTATGAGTAACGACTTTGCCACAATGAACCCTTTTGTAGAGCGTTCAATTTTGAGAAAAAACCATCTTTGGTTAAAGTGATTCCATGAAATGCCGCTGAGCTATAGAAATTTAAAAATAGAAAGTCAGAGTTTCCGTGTATTTTCAATGGGAAATCTTCATACCTTTTGATCGAGGACTTAAAATTAATATTAAGGGCTCAAACTTTTAGGTAGCTTTTTTTTAGTATTTTCAACAAAATTTCAAATCAAAATTTTATATATTTGTACATATGTCTACATGTTTTTTTTATTGCATCCAGTAATAAAAAATAGAAACAACAAAGAATTGTTACTTTAAAATTGTCAGACTAAGAGTACGCCCCCATATAATTGTCAGATTATCATCCTGGAGGACGAAGACATCAAGTTGATCACCCTGTATAAAAATCTGACGCGCTCGAGTATTTCAAGGTCACGTGTTTTTTTTACATTTTTAAAAATCAGCCATGACTGATCGCCCCACTCAAATTGTCAGATTATTGAAATATACACTTTTTAGAGTACACTTAACATTCACTTTGAAAATCTGACACGCTCAAATAACTTTTTTTTTTTTAACCTCTTTTTACGCCCATTTGCCCCCAGTAAATCGTCAGATTAATATATATCGGTTATCAGAAAGACAAAGCGCGTATACTCTATGAAAATCTGACGCGCTCGAGTATTTCAATTTAACTGTTTTTTTTTTTTACATTTTTAGAAGCTCATACACGCCCATCGCCCCACTAAAATGAAAAACAGCCATACACTTTTTTTCGTTTTAGAACGTAAACTTCACAATCCAATAATTCCCCATGACGCTTTAGTAACTGCAAATTTAGCATCTCGGGCTCCCCTACTAAAAAGCTGTCGCAGTGAACAGACGTTGTTTTTTTTAATGATAAATATATTTTTGCATGTTGTTAATTAGTTGCTTTGTTTTACCTATTGCTTGCTTCATTAATGCTTATAACATTTAATTGCTTTTATCTTATACCCGTTGCTTTGCCTAATTAATAACGCTTACACAAGATAGTTATCTGAATTATGTGAAAAAAATTTTGTCCTACAAATTGTATGGTTTGATCCCAATAGTCCCCTTTCCAAACATGTATCGATTACGAGGTCAAAAAAAAGTGATTACTAACAAGCTGATTTTTTGGTTTTTACTTATTTAACATTTATATAGTTTAACAGTCAGATTGTCCTACAAATTCCGTGGTACGTTTTTTCAGTTCTACACTCAGAAAATGTCAATACCACCAGATCGTTATTTTCATTACTAACTGTAGGACAAAAAGTATTACATTATATTGGTTAGTGTGTTCTCTGCCCAATTCAAACAATGTCCTACAAGAAAACAGGTATGCACATCGCTAGTCCGACAAGAATAGTAATTTTTTCGTTTTTTTATTTGTAACATAAGGTAAAAGGTCCGTTCGTTGAACTTTCTCTAGGGTTGAAGCAGGTTTTTTTGACAACCCTATGAGTTGTCAAAAAAACCTGTGTTTTCCACCGCTCAAAATACGCTAAGCCACAAATCCCCACACATCTCTGTCATTAAAAAAAATACATGCCATTTGACAGCCCTCAAATCGATCGCAGTAACCTTGCCTGCTTAATGTATCCACAACTTTTTTGCTTCCCGTGAGGCTTTTCATTGGTATACCCAACAAGACATGCTTTCGCGGTTTAATATTACCTTTAGTAATGCTGTAGATAGAGTCCTGCGAATAACATGAAGACAATCTCTGAACCCGATCGCAGATTTCTTTTCCAATACCGTTCAAAGCAGTAGTCCAAAATATATCCAACCATTTTGGAACATCGCACTCCCCTTCATTTAATACCTCTCTATCGATGAAATCTGTTAGGGTTTTTTTTTTATTTTCAATATGTTTTTTCGATATTTCAATGCGAAATCTTTTGCTTCTTGTTCAAATAATAAATTATTGATTTCTTAATCATCGATTGTTTCAATATCTTACTTCAGATGATATAAAAAATTGTTGATTGAAAATATTAACAAATGATACCTTGTGTCTTAATTGAGTTTGTATATAGTCCTTGGGAGCTTGATTGCTGAATGTGGTAGCTTCTAAATTTGGGTGTTCATGTTCATAAATTTCTTTTACAAATTCAGCATAACAATATTTCATTTTTAAGGACATCACTCGTCGATTTGTAATTGCTTCTTGCTGAATATAATTAATCAAGCGTTCTCTGGCAATTTTATGGCTTTCTCGTTTCGTGGCCCAAACATTGCTTGGAGGTGGATTCATTTTCCATTGGTATTTGGCAAAATAATTCACGCTACTATATTGTGATACGCCAAAAAAGTATTGTTAATCGAGTTAGTTTCTTCTTGAATTTTTAGTAACATTTCTATATCGTCCAGTAGAATAATTTTTAAGTTTTTCCAGAAAGGGTATTTTGTTTTTAATTTTAAGAGAGTATATTTGTCGCCCTTTACGCTTTAAATTGACTTTTACACCAAAACTTTGTACATCTATTTCACAATCTGTATTGTCCTTCTCAACAGTATTATCCAAATCTTCAATATTATACTGGTTTCATCATTCATTAATGTCGAACTTTGTCCAATATTTCTGTAAATGATTACGTGTACAGTAATTTTATAATTGAAAATATATAAGTAATGTCAAGAAGATTTAAAAAAAAAATTTTACAGAAATTTCAAGAAAAGTAGATTCAGATGAACTCGTTTTAAAAAATAAGCAATAACTAACAAATAAAATAAAAATACTTAGTTAACTAACCGTGAAGTGCATGAAAATGGGTCAAGTTCTATATCAGGAGCAGAAGTTAAAGAAATCGAGGAATGATAGATTGAAACGCGGATGATGTTGAAGCTGGCTCAGTGCTGTGCATGAGAAATTATTTTAAAGAAAATTTAAAAAGTCTTTATTCGAAAAATATGCAAGTATATCACTTAGCATTCTATCGACATACCTTTCATAGGACAAATATTTAGGTTTCACTCGAAATTGTTTGTAACAAGAGGAATGATACCCTATTACTTCGTCATTCCAATTTTCTGGTAAATTAAAAAAAAAAAAAAATCTCGATATTTATGCTAATGATGTTTTCGAGCACATGAAAAAGTTTTACAGGAAAGCCAAATGTCTACACTGAAATTCTTCTTCTTTACGAAGCAAATTACCCAAAAAAAACTCCATAATTATTTCGCGACAGACAAAAAAAAGCGTGGTCAAATGATAAATGTTTACACGCTTATGGTCGACACAAACGTGGGATACCTAATACGGGGTAAATAATGCTCTGCGCACGCGTAACGGTGTGACTCAGTTGATGTAGAAAAATACAAAAAACTAGTATCCGTCCAAAGGTCAATTTCCAGCCGAAGTTGATTATTCGGCTTAACATCAACCATCGGCCGAAGCTACGGCCGATTTTTTTTAGTTTAGCCAACTGTAGTATTTTTAGCCGAATGTGGCCGAAGCTGAAGCTTCGGTCGGACACTAACAGAGACAAAAGCGGAACAAATTTTTGTTCGTTATATTTTGTCTTAGTTTAAGTCGACGTTCATTAATTTTTTAACTTATTGTTAAGTGGAATCTACCAAAAAGTCAACATTTTTTTGTCACGTTTGAAAAATAAATTGATTTTTTATTTCATGAATTTCAAATACATATAAATTCAATTGGAGCACCGCTATAGCGTAGCGCACTATTTTTTACGTCAAGGATCTCTACTACTACTTTTGGGCGTAGGACCGGGATAACGTAACACGGAATTTGTAGGACAATCTGACTGTTAAATTATATAAATGTTAAATAAGTGAAAACCAAAAAATCAGCTTTTTTTGACCTCGTAATCGATACATGTTTGAGGAAAGGTGCTATTAGGATCAAACCATACAATTTGTAGGACCAAAAATTTTTCACATAATTCAGATAATTATCTTGAAGTTTAACTAAGAAAAAAACTGTTACTATTAAATTTTTTAGTATCATGAAATCGACATATTTTACCCTTGTTACCTCTGTTAGCTACCACAGTCGAAAGTTTTCGTTAGAAAATTGTTGGGCGTCTCAACAAAATGAAGCCACTCAGGGAAAATTAGCTTGATAGTAATCACAAAAAAATTTTAACCAGGAATCCCGGACTATTATGTGTGTCTCTCGGTATATGGATCTACAGTCTGAACCACTTGACCGATTTTCCTCAAATTTTGCAGTGTCTGTGGGGCAGCCTTCAGAGGGTTTTTTGGAATAGAGTCTCTAGGTCCTTGAATAATGGTACTTACCATACAACCGTTATGATAATACTTATTTTTCTCGAAAAGATCTCTAACGATTTTGATAAAATGTGAAGAACTACTTCCAAAAGGTCTTTCTTATGACGCTAAAAATTTTTAT
This sequence comes from Melanostoma scalare, assembly GCA_949752695.1. NCBI lineage: Eukaryota > Metazoa > Arthropoda > Insecta > Diptera > Syrphidae > Melanostoma > Melanostoma scalare. Next base: position 251,405,080 of record OX456984.1, on the reverse strand, counting down.
GGGAAAAGTTAAAACTAGAACCGTTTTTTTTTTAAAAGACTTTCTCGTAAATAGTTTACACGATTCAGACTTACATTTAATCTTAAAAAAGTTCTCTAGGTGGTTTAAAGGAGATTGTGAATCAACATTTGAAAACTTTGACTTTTGAAACTGTTACCTACTAATTTTTCTAAAAAAAAATTATTTTTCTTTCTTTCTTATCTTTGACTGATTTTTGAGAAAACTGCACTGACGGTTTGCATTAAATTTTCAATGTTTGTATGTTTTAAACACTTTAATATTTAATTTAATTTCTTTCAGTATTTTTTTGCGATTTTATTCAGTTTACATAATTAATGTGTAGTTGGCAACCCTGCGCCACCAAGTATATTAGGAATATCGTGAAACCTTGTGCTCAGCTTCAAGACTTTGATATTGCACTTAGCAGACAATCGCAAGTTCTTGCGATCCAGTCGTCCTCGTTTTTTAAATATCTTTGATATCTGATCATTGGAAAGTGTAGATCAACACATTTTGTACTATAAATTTATAATAGATGGCGCAAGCTGTGTAAGTTTCCTCATAAGACTACTTCAATTAGTCTTTCGTTGATGCTTCTTAAGATACCTGTAAAAAAATGAGAATTAATTCTTAGCATTTCCTTTAAAAATTATGAAGCTTGAAACTTTTTATTCTTTTGGTCAGAAGGTCAATCTCCAGTCAACCTCTGTCGTATTTAGCTGCTGTCAAAATTTCTTGCTCTGCAACTAAGCTTCCTTTTCTAATCCCAACTCACCGAGATGGACAAGTCGAATTAAAAATATAAACAAACACAATTCTTGGCCTAAACTAAACAAGCTAATTACGTAATTCCCAGTAAGAATTTCATGTCAACTTTGTTTGCACAGTTACTTAGAAACCATAAGGATTTGATCACTGCTTCCAGACGTTTTGTTAATGTCGCCCATTTGAGTACGTAGCAGAAATCAACCGAACGTTCTTTTGTATGACAATTTCATTTATAATTTCATAAACACTTTAGAGCTTTTCATTCCTAACCCACGACCGACCTACGACAACCGTTGAGTGAAATGTTTCACTTTAGCAGACCATAGTCACAATGAAGCTCTTACTTCTTTAGCCAATCCGTTTAACTGCACAAAATTGTCACGTCATACCATCTTGTACCGCTGTTACGATCTTGAATCAGATTTCTCTCGTTGAATTCTCCTCATCCATTCAATTTAATAACCAACTTAAACAGCAACAAAAAAATCCCCAAAATGAACTATAGAATTAAAAAAAAAAATTAAAAAAACCAAAACATTAAAAACAGTTTCACTTTCACTGGCTCGGAATGAGATTTAACTGGCCCGCCATAACAGAGGTTATGACAAACACAAAAATCAAGTGCCTGAAGCATTAAAACCAACGTAAGGTACACAACCACATAAGCCAAGCTAAAGAAGCCGAAGAAAGTTTATTTTGTTTCATAAATCAATATTTGTTGTAGGATTTGCATTAGCGTGGCCAGCTTGAAGTCATAAGACTTGGCGTGGCGCCACCTCAACATGAAGGAGAAGTAAAATTTGTTTTTGTTTTGAACTGTGAATTTTGTAAAGATTCTTGCAAAATCCCCACCACTTTCCCTTTCCCCCAAATAATGAATATGTAGTAATGAATTTTTCAAATCCAAAAGACCGAATTCACTTGAACGATTGGAGAAAGAAAAAAAAACTAAATTAACCCGAAGATATTTCTCCTCCGATAAAAGAATTCAATTTCTCGTTATCGATGAGTTTTCACTTTCTTCTGGTTGGTTTTTTGCAGTCGTATAGCCATCAGTGATATAAAAGCCTCATAAGTTGAACTCTGTCAGTATGACATTCAACAAAATGCGCTCCCCAATCGTTTGGATTTCTTTGGGTATGGTGCACCTATCCGGGGACTTTCCATTGGATTACTAAATTTATTTCATCTTTTGCAGCACTTTGCGTCGTTTTGTGTGCTGTTGCAGTGAATTGTGGACCAGTTGACAATCGACAGGATCAGGGTCTATCGTTGAGAAATGTTGCTAGATCTGCCAGAGAGGAGCCGTACGATGACGAGGATGGTGAAGATGATGGCGACGAGGATGGAGACGAAGAAGGCGATGGTGGTGACGAGGGCGATGATGATGGCGATGATGGTGATGATGATGGAGATGGTGATGGTGATGACGATGGTGTTGATGACGAAGAAGATGGGAGAAATCTCAAACGTAAAGTAAGAGATGCCGAACAAAGACCACTTGCAGTGGATCTATCTGATGAAGACAGTGTTATTCCATTTACTGATGCACCTGTTCTAGAAGTCACCACAAAAAAGCCATCGGTTCTTTTACTACTAAGCAATGCATTGGACAAGGCTATTGCCGCTACTACAAAACTTCCCACACAACAAATGGCCAGTGACGCTGCTGGTATTTTTGTGCTTCTCGGACAAGTTTTCAGTGAGGCAATAGACAAAGTAATTGGCGAAGATGGCCCAGAGGATACTTCTGAAGCCAATGCTAACATTACACCGGAAAGTACTGAAATTCCACAAGAAGAGCTCACACTGCTCCCGATTAGTAATTTGCCAGCAAAAGTTGAAAAACAACAAGAGTTTAGTCAAAATGATAAGGACGTTGTTAGTACATGACACACAAGTACACGTAGTAGGTTAATAAATTAAATTATTTATTTATTTATTATTTTTTTTGAAAAAATTACTGCTGTTTTATTTCGATAGTGGATCGGTGATAGAAATAACTGTGAAGGTTAAACTTTGGGATTAGAAAAAGCTTTTAAAAAGAAAATTGCTTTTTCTGGTTGGTTTAAGTCACAAGAGGAAATCAAAGGAATCAGTCATTTATATGATATTTTTTCACAAATTTTCGACAAATCTAGTTTCGATGTTTCGAATGGGCTATCTTTTTGCCAACGTTGTCAGCTTGTCTAGTGGTGCCTGGAGCTTAGGGGTTAGCATGTCTGTCAAGTGGAAGTCCGATGTTCGAGTTCCAGCAACATAAAGTCGATTATCACGAGTACCAACTTTCTCGATAAATTGGAAAGTAATCCGAGAGCAATAACACAGCCATGAAAAGTGCTTTCTATCAATTCGTAATCGGCACACAAATGTAGACCCTTGAAATTATTTAGGGTTCGAAGTTTTTCAGAGCTAATTTACTTTTTTGCTCATTTTTGTCCAGAGACGGACTGTTCATTTCTTTTCCTTGCAATTAATGACATAACTGTTGAATTTTAAGGCTTAATTCTTCCTTGTAATGGACTCATCTCCCGATTGACGCGTATTTCGTACTATTGATCTGAAAACACTAGCTTTCTGCTTTTTGACCGACAGCTGACTGAGGCTACTTTACCCTACAAAAATAAACGTAACAGCATATTTAGTTTAAGTCACATACTCGATATTATCAACAAATCCCACTTTCTGAGGAAAAGTATCTTTCTTTTTTTTTTAATTACTCTAAAACTAAGAACGATTTTTTAAAAATTAGTTAATGCAATTAAATAAAAAAATCCGTAGTAAGACAGATTTTGAAAACATTTTTTTTTTTCAAAATTTTGACTTTGAGACTTGATTACTAAAAAACTACAATTCACAAAATTAGCTTTTTTTTATAATTAACGCGCACATCAAGTTATGACTACCCTTATAATGTTATGAAAACACAGTGCGAGCATTTAGGAAAATAGGAGAGGATTTAGTAGGAAACACCGATGCACGTTGCTTTTGAATCTTTGTGAATCGTAATGCAGGAGAAATACAGAGCCAGGTAAAGCATTCCACATTCAGGTGGTGTGACTGAAATACGAATCTCTATACTTGACTGTACGTCCGAAGTTGGGCTCAAGGTAAGACTGATGAGCATTCCTAGCGAGGCGGGTGTTGCGGCTAAATTGTTTCAGGGGAGGATTGCAACTGGCTCCTTCACTAGAGTACTGTAACAGGTAACGTTTCGACGATGTTCAAGAGAATCAATCGATTCTACGATTGAACTATCACCTATCAATTTTAACGCTCTATTTTGTACCCTATCAAGTAGGCGCAAAGATGTTTGAGGAGCACATGACCAGATATGGGAGTTATACTCCAGTTTTGGTCGGATGAAGGCCTTATAAATTGTAGCCAGATCAGAAGGGGTGAAGAACTTCCTGCATCGTCTCAAAAAGCCTAAGCATTTGGCAGCGTTTTTGGCGACTTCAAATAAGTGGTCTTTCCAGCGAAGATCATCGTTCATACATATACCCAGTACTGACAGCTTTTCGGTTTCTTCGATGCAGGTACCATTCATGGATAATGGCAATGGGGGAATGTTAAGCTTCAACGACAAGAGACAGCATTGAGTTTTCGAAGCATTGAATTCCACTCGGTTCATAAGACCCTATGAAACAATGACGAGAATTGGATTTGTCGAAAACCCAAAATGAAGGAATTTTTCACTAACTACAAGTAAAATGAACGTGAACTGCAATGGGTGTACATTTAAAAAAAAAAATTGTAATGTTTTACATTAAAAAATGATAAAGATATTGATTTTTAATATTTTTGATATCGGTGATTGAACAAAACTTCTTCTTCACCAATTTCATCGTTGGACCGCAAAGTAAAGTACACATCGATGAATTTTATTGAAAATCGGCAAATGTCGATGTCCAATACAGAATTTATTTGAACGTCCCGATCGGCCATCTTACTTACCGAAATTCGACCCAAATTGGAACCGAAAGAAATGGATCCGATTGCCGCCCAGCATAGTGTGGACGCACCCAAAGAAAAAAAGGGCTTTGGCTTTCCCGGCGCTCTCTATTGTACGATATTGAACTGTAATTATTCAACTTTGTATTTTTTCGATGAGGAGACATTTCAACCAAAGTCATTTCAGCTATGTGCTTCAATTTTAACTATTTTTATACATATGTACCTCTTTTTATCTTATTTTGATTATGTACGTCGTTAATATAAGCTATGGTTAGTATTTTGCTTTTTATTGTGCATGGAAGCTTCTTGTGTTCGCCTTTATAACCATTTTACACCGCAATAAAGCATTAACGACATAATTTGCTTAACTCGTTTTCATTATATGAGAGAGATTCATCTAACCATTACACCAATTAACATCTAGACGTGATGCCAATTAATCACACTCTCAAAACATGCTGAGAATTTTATGGTTATGACTGCCCAGAAAAGAAATGAAAATTTCTACTTTTACTTTCTCTTGACTTTTCTGACTGATGCTTATGCACAAATTAATCAGTTGTTGTTTTTGGGAATTTACAATTTATGTTTGGAATAGAAGAAGGGGTGATACTAATTAAACAGTTGCATTACATGAAGTTAATTCATGGCATGATAGAGGTATAAAAACATTTGTCACCTTTAGTCCCTTGCTACACTTCGAAATGTGTTTAGCTGTTGGAATAGTTGGTAATTAACTGTTTTTTTGTTGAGCTTTTAAGTGCAACCGTTTCGTAAAAATTGTTTTGTATTTGATATTCATAAAAAAAACCTTCTTATTTTAGGGATCGTAGTGAATTTGGTGGTTGCAGCAGAATCAGCAAGTATTGGTAACCCTAGATTTTTTTCTGGGTTTTTTTTAGAAGCACTTGCTGACGAAGATCCACTGAGAGTTATTTCAAATAAGGAAACACCCCGAGGCGCGTCCTGGGATGGTGTGGATTATGATGGAAATGGCTACAGTACGAAATTTGATGAGTATAAGCGTCGCAAATCTAAAAATTACTATCAAAGATCGAGCAAGAAACTTTCAGTTGATATTGAAAAGCCGTTAAAGGTTTCACTGCGCAGTAGACAATCACATGAAAGTGAAGAAGACGACGATGATGGGTATGATGACGATGGTGAAGGATATAATAATGATGATAATGATGAGGAATACGATAATGATGGTGAAGAAGATGAAGACGAAGATGATCCGTGGGAAAGTAATCAAAATAGAAGAACCAAGAGAAGGAAAGTGAAGCAGCATAATTCTGAAGAAGATGATGATGGTTATGAAGACGGCGATGGATTTGAAGAGGATGATGACGATAATTTAAGTGAAGAAGAAGACGAAAACGAAGATGATGAAGAAGATGATAATGATAAAGAAGATGAAAATGAAATTGACGAAAGCAATGAAAATGCTTCAGGCGGTGGAAATAAAACCAAAAGAAAAAAAGTTACAAAAAATAAAAAAAGAAACAATAAACCGATTGATGTTCAGGAACCAGATGAGGAGGGAAATGTTTTCATAGAAATCAAGGATGAAGATGAACAGCCACTAATCAATTACAAAAAGAAAAAAAGAGTTAGTAAAAAGAAAATCGTTAAAAAAGAGAACAGCGATGAGGATGATGAAGATGAAGACGAAATATACGAAAATGTGAATGAATCTGAAAGTGAAGAAAACGACGAAGAAAGTTTTGAAGAAAGAAGTGATGTGAGAGCATAAATGCAGTAAAATAACTTTAGCTTAAGTAAACGTAGTATTAGTATGTACTCAACGTTGTGAGATCATTGGTAGTTTATTAATTTATTTATTTATGGAAGAGTATGACTAAATTTGTTTGCGGTTATGTGACAAATTAAATGAAAATGATTTCTAAACAAGTACTGGCAATTATAAAGGCTCTTTGTTTGCTATTCTGATCTGTGAAGCTGGAAGTTTTCCTCGCTGTACTTTTATGAGGAGACTTGTGCGTTGGGATCTCCGTTTTTCTCTAGAGTTTGGATATGCTATGCTTGTCAAGTCACCCAGGACTTCGATCTTGAAAGTCCTATTCTTTAATTTGTTTTAAAATCCGTACAATAAATATAACACAACATTTATCGGTTAAGTATGTATAAGCATATGTAATTGTATACAAATTGCTCCAACGCTGGTGAATCCACAGTGAAGTACTAGACTCAACAGCTGGCAAATCAAAATTTACACCAGTTTGGTAAATCAACAGTTAAATACTGTCAAGAAAATATCCAAAAATTGAAGGAAGCTTTTGGATTACTTACATCTCCTGCTCCAAGTATGTTCGTATAAAAACTGTCAGCCTCTGGATAAACTCAGTAATCCTCGGTTTTCCTGTAGTGGGAGTAGCCTGTACAGTACATGTACACACTGTACATCTAGACTGGTACTCGTTCAACTTGAGCTGACTCTAATTTCCCTATTTTCCAGTTTGTGTTAAAAAATAATCAGATCTTGGTACATGTAAGTGAGTTCAAAGCAAAAAAAAATTTCGTGAGATATCAGTACTCAAATCTGATTGCCGCATCGAATTATTATATTTATTTTATTTTTTATTTTTTATTTTTATTTTATTCAATTGTTATGCTTAAACAGTTAGATACAATATCTTATTATTTAGTTTACAGCTTCATAAGTTTGTAAAAAAAAGGTAAGAAGAAAGCTACAATAAAAATATATTTTTGTAATTATTGAATTGAATGAATTCATAGATTAAAGAAGAAGGAAATTTATATGGTCTGCATTTATTTATTATGATTTAGTTAAACTGGAAATGATTGAGTAATTCTTTACCTCGCTACTCAGAGTCTTGATATGCCGAGGTAGAGCATTCCATAGTCAAAGGGAATTAACGATAAACTGCCGCCTAGAGGTTAAATAATTGAACCGAGGAAAAATCAGTGTAAGTGTTCTGTTTGAGGAACCAAACCTTAGTCTATTAAATAGATACTGAGGTTGATGTGTCTGTACTACGTTGAAGAGCAATATAAGAGAAATTTGCCTTGAAAAATGAGAAACACGGTCGTATCTTCTTAGTCCATATATGTATCTGTCAGAGTGTTATTATATGCAACATTTAGCTTCCTCCTACTAACCGCATCGCAGTCACAAAAGATTTCGCACCCAAATGTTAAGATTGGTAGGACCAGTGTTTTAGACAGCATTAGGCGAAGTTTTAAAGGTGTTGAAAATTGTGAGGCCCATAACATACGAAGCATACCATAGGATTTCCCCACTGCCGCATCGATGTGTTTATCCCAAGCTAAGGTTCTATTGAATAGCATTCCCAAATTTTTAGCAGAATCAATCTATTCAATTGCAGAGTCGTTGAGATTAATGACTGCAAAATAAGAAAGACTCAAGGGGGTTCTGCTGACTACAAGACATTTGGACTTCATTGGATTTAAAACCAGTCCATTTCTACTAGACCAAAGTGAGATCTTTTCCAAATCCATGTTGATAGTATTAGCACAGTCCTCGATGAGTCCTAATGGACCACTTTTAAGCAATTGGACGTCATCATTTTTTAAGAAAGATAAATTGTTTTAAGAAAGATAAATTAAGAATATGGTTATGATTCTTTGCCTGTAGATTGTAGTTGGTTGGAACAAACAGAAATGTTAACGATTAGAAAGCTGAAAAATGACGCCATTATGTGGTGTCAATCGAAACAGGTTGCCGTTAGACAGTCCAATTGACATTCTAAAGTATTTCTTTAAAGCATTCGAATAAAAATATTTCATTTTCATAATTGACATTGGAAGTGTATTCTCCATATGAGAATGGCAAAGACTTTGAACCCGAAGAAAGAAACAAACGAAGTAACTCTAAAAATCAAAGCTAAGCCGGCAAAAGCCCAACAGGTGGCGTTGTTCATTCAGAAAATTGAAAAAATAGAATCTTCAAACAAAAAGAACAAACCGGCTTATTTTGAACAAAGAAAGATAATGAACTTATCGCAAAAAATCTCATTAAGGAAGACGTATAGTCATTTATTGTGTAAGTCCAAGATAAGGACCTAGTTAGTTGAAGAATTTCTCAATACGCAGTCAAAAGGCAGCATATAGAAGCCCAGAGACTTCACTGTTGTTCTCTATTACTAGTCATAAAGAACACCAACATAACAACCTCCTCGTAATACCGGCCCAACTCTGGTCTTTGAAACAGAGTGACCGAACTTTTACTCATCATTTCTTACGCTACCTCTGCTATTGCCTAGATCGTCATTTCTTACAGGTCAACCACGCATTCTGTTTCCATTCGCTTGACACAGTTTGTTTAACCAATAACAATACAATAGTGCAACATCAATATACATATGTCACACTTGACATAGTTGCACTACGATGGGTCATTATTGCAATATGATCCCTTATTGTATGGTGTTTATTTAGTTGACATACATAGACCGATTGCCGTTCCTATGATTGTATATCAATATACATACATAACACATGCGGAACACTTGAACTATGTCATGTGTCTTGAATGCGATTCATAGGAATTGGGTAATTGTGGGAACTGTGTGTCAGAGTTGTAAAGACTGCAGTCTTTTTGGTACTAGTACTTGTGCAGTCGCAGTTAATTAACTTATTTTTTGAATGCAGTTAATCTACTGTGACCAGTCCTTTAACTACAAAAAAGCAGTCAGCAGTTCGTACTAACTTTTTGACTGTGCAGTTAATTGACTAAAAGTTAATTAACTGCAGTACATTTAACTGGTCTTAGTCTTTGTAGTCAATAGAAATTCTTTTGTACTGGTGTGATAAAATTTTTAGTCAACAAGTCTTTTGACTGTAGTGAATTAACTTTTAGTCATTTGACTTTTTTTAGTATTTCGACTGGAGTTAATGTTTAATGTAAGTAGTGTTTCAAAAATATTTTCAAGACTAAGACCATATGACGATTCCGAGAAGGTGGAGATGCGATCATATCTTTTAAGTCCAAAAATATACCGTGCAATACTGTTGAAAGCCACGTTGAGTTTTCTTTTGTTTTTGTAACACAATTGCTAAAAATCACACATTTAAGTATATGCTTTATCCCGCCGAAGCATTAGATCTTTAATAGCACTCGTAAGCCATGGACAAGGCGAATCTTTCGAGCAATTAGATCTAGTTGTGAGTGGTGCATGCAAATCACATTATTTATGTTATCCTGAATGAAAGCTACTTGATCATTCACATCTGGCATGTAATAACCTATGTACCATTCCACAGCAAGAACGTCATTTTTAAGTAGTTCTATGTTGATATTTCTGAAACTACGAAAAGTGAACGAAATATTAGAGCTTACCTACGGGTTCATTTTCATATGTCCTTAGAATCATATCATGACGCGAAAAACATTGAGCAGAGAGTTGATCAAAGTGGACTACTTTGGCAGGATCACTAACCTAGAACTCATCTAGCAGCGAGCTACTGTCTAAAATGTATGGGAATAGCCGTATTCTTCTTCTTCTCTTTAAATATTGCTATTGAAACATAAGACATCTCATCCAGAACAGCGATCAGCGAAGAAATGTCTATATCTGAGTTGGGCCGGTAAACAGATCCCAACAATATTTTGTTGGACTTACAATCTATTTAACAAAAACATATTGCATTTCCCGTGGTGTGATGGATAGCATGTCCGCCAGTTAATCCAGAGGTTCGAGTTCGAATCCCAACAGAGGCAAAAATGTTTTTTCCACGGGTATCGCCTTTCGCGAGGAATTGGCAAGTCCTCCGTTAGTATTCATTGCCATGAAAAGCGCTTTTTCAATCAGCCGTTCGGAACCGGCAGAAAATTGTAGGTCCCCTCCATTTGCTCATAAGGCATGGTTGTGAGAAATGTGCTAGAAATCGCTCTGTTGCGCCACCCTATTTATTTATTCCTTTTCACCAGGTATGTATTTTAAAGTGAATTTTATCCGAGACAACTTAATAACTAAATTCTCATTTCCAATCTTTATAAACTATTAATTAAACAGAAAAGTATAGTTTGAAACTCAGCATTACAAAATGAAAATAGTAAGTTTTGCTTAAAAACAAAAGAGCTCAGATAAGAACTTTGAATTTAATGCTTAACAGTTATGCTACTTCAATGGACAGTTAATAGTTTATTGCTGGATGCAGTTGGATTTTAGTTTTTTTGGTTGGTAAATCTTACTGTACGTTTTTTGGTAAATCTTACTGCACGTTTCCCAAAAACCCTAAGTAATGTGTTGCTGGGGTCACTTTTTTGTCTTAACAAAATCTGAATAGACTGTATACGTTAGTTTCTAGGTGCAAGAATGTGAACATATTCCCCTAGTGCAAAAAAAAAATTGTCCCGTGCTTATGTTATCACTTGCATATATGAGTCGGTAAACATCAGCCAAACATTAAGTCTTGTAACATCTTCTAGCTGATAAGCCTATTGTTGTGCTCAGACGAAGAACATGTTGGAATGGAAGTGGCTTGTTCTTTGATTTTTGATTTCTTTTTATATATTTATTTTTTATTCCTACCAAACCCTTTTTACGCATAATGCGCCAAAATATAATTGTGTGGCCTTTGTCCCTGAAATGGTACAAAGCTGACTAAAACATTTATTTTATTCTGAAGCAATTTAAAGTGCCAGCTTCTAGTTCTAATATATTTATTTTTCCATAATAAAACATTTCTCTTTGGGTATGGGAGATGTGTGTTTAGTATTCTAAATTCTAGTGTGTAGTCTTCCAAATTTGAGGCACTTTACTCTTATAAAAAATTATACTTGTAGTTACATAACGAAGCTAGCAATGGAACAAGCATTTTAAGCACTTGTCTTCCCAAATCAAAAATTATTGGTTTTTCATTGTTTACTGGTTTTCGTTAGGCATCCAGGTTCAATGTTAGGAACCATCTTAAAAGCCCATCATAAACACCATGCCCATTCATTTAATCAGATTAGGTAGTAATCCGATATCATTATTCCTTATTTTCTTCTCTTCCTTTACGATGACTATAAAACAACAGGAGACTCGATTGATGGTGAAAGATTTATGATATTACCTAAGCCCACCTGAATGTGATCTCCAAATATAAGAAGAAAGTTCAATGACCACTATGGTCAAAGTAGTTTTCTTTGAAGTCTAGAAAAACAAGTATATGTCTACACCGTTGTCTATTCCTGGTTTTCCTTCCATTCTTTTCCCCATTCATTTTCCCATAGCAATGCACAAATATAAATAGGTGGGAATAGAACTACGTTCCTCAAATGAATTTAAAATGCGTTCACCTGTAGGTTGGCTCTGTTTTGGTAAACAAAATCTTAGTTCTCATTTCATTTTTCTTTTTCAACAACGAGTTCTTACTTTTAATTCAATTATCTAATTGCAGGAATTGTTGTGCTGGGTGTAATCAGTGTCGAATCGAACTATCAGGACAACTACCAGGTAGTTCCAGGAAATAGCTATGCAGCTATCGTGCCAACTTATAACTATCTGAGCTATGTCCCCCAAGGTGCTGTCAGGGGTGTAGTACAACAGAACACTTATGGTGATGATGATCATGCTGTCAACGAAGATAGTGAAAAAGAAGCTTATCCATATCCTGATGACGAAGATTTTCGTAGCGCTGTGTTTAATGGAAGGGCAGGCGGAAAAGATGATGCAGAAGACATTAAGCCACAAGCTTACATAAACTATGTGCAAAATCCTTATGCGCCAGCCTTGGGCTATTACTATCCCAGCATTGTTCAAATCCCGAATCAAGTTCTCTACAGATTGGTCTCTAATCAACAATATCAGGATTTACCAACACAAAGACTTAAAGCAGAAAAAGCATCATTCGTTGCAACTCCAGTGGCTGATTTAATTTTAAGACTGTCGATTTCCTTAGCACGACCATCCGAAAACGGAAGCAGTACTTCAAATAACATCAGTGTTCCAATTCGATTGACCGATTCGAACACCAATGTTGATGAGCACAATACTACAGAACAAGTAGCAACCATAAGTACCAATGACGTTGAGACAGCTAAGCAACCCTCAGAACTGACAACGGTAACGGAATCAGCGGAGGAAAGCGCAGCCAAGGATCCCATTTCAAACTAACCCTAGACTGATTTATCAAAGCAATAAACAAAAGAACTGTGGAAAACTAAAGGAAAATGTATACGTCTTTTTTATTGAGTATCTCTGTTTACTATTTTCTTTTTTTCTTAAAGACACACTTTTGATCTTTAAGGATCTTTACCAACTCTTATTGAAGTGCTATAAAAAAAATAACTTTTTTTACTGTAAGAGGGCAACGAAAGGTTGGAAACGTTTTTAGATAGCGTAGACCTAAAATGAGTCTCAATCTTTGCTAGTGAAGTGTTTACTTTACATTGAAACCACTGAAGAAAAAAGTGTCCACAACTATTTTGATCTTTTCCTTTTTCTTTTTTATGGCGGTGCGGTGCGGTGGCGGCCCGGGTGTCGTTATTTCAATGGTATCACTATTCACAACTCTCTCATTTATCTGCTTTAATCTAGTAGTTTTCGATATTGTTTCTTCATTTGTGTGTAACAGCAGGGTGTCTGTCGTGCCGGTATCATCATGCAAACTAAGCCATAAACCGTAATACATAATACGCACCAGAACAGGGAGCTCCGGGGCCTAGCGCATTTCTCACAACCATGCCTTGTGGGGGAATGGAGGGGACCTACAAATTCGATACGGAATGATTAATCGAGAAAGCGCTTTTCATGAAAAATTAAATATCGAACTGCTTTCCAACTCCTCGCAAAAGGTGATATCCGTGGAAAAAAATTTATTTTTTTTCTGTTGTGATTCGAGCTACGAACCTGCCGCGTAACAGGCAGAAATGCTTACCTTTGAGCCACGAACCACTAAGCTGGTCGGCCTCTAATATTTTTTTTTTTTTTTTTCATAAATAGCATCATTAACGTGAAGTCTTCCACTTGTAATACGATCTAGCTGTGCTACACCTGGCCCCAGATTCCGTAACTTTTTTGACGATTATCTTTCAATTGTCTATAGTCAATTGTATTGGCAAAAGATGGTTTCAAGTAATTTCGCGTTCAGAGGCTAATGGTAATCTATTTTACATCTGTCTTGCAATTTTTTGGTAGCTTTTCTGGGCCTTAAACTCTTTATCGCCGCTTCTGTTTCAATGCAAAAGCAACAATGACATCACTCTTGCTTCTTTCCATTGCGTCAATATCGTCTGCGTAAGCGAGTAAATGTACAGACTTTTGAAAGATTATTTCTCTTGTGTTGGCGTTTGAGTTTTGTTCAAACTTTTCAGGTATAATGTTACAGAAATCACACGACAGTTTGTCGTCTTGTCGAAAGCCTCGGTGAGATCTTTGCCGACCCTGTCGGAGCACTGTGAGTTCTCCAAAGTCAAAGATGTATGTCGATATTATATTACCGGTTTTTTTCTCAAAATCTGCCGTTAAGTGAAAATTTTGTCTTTTTTTTGAGTTTTCTGGTCTAAAACCACATGCCTCAAGATCTTTTGACCTTTTGGCTGGGTCTCATTGTATCTCTCAATTTCCTCAATCGAGCGTCTATCATGCCGCTTCTTTTTCTTTTTGAGAATTCGGGGTTTTCCCTTCTTTTCTACATTCTACATCGAACCATGCGGCATAGCATTCAAGTATAATTCGAGGGACACTCGATTGGAGAAAGCACTCTCTCTTAACAGCCAGCCAGCGTAGCTTTTCTACGTCATATCTCTTCACAGCGTTGTTTCGCGCGAGTCTGGAAAAGGATATCCTCATGGGTACCTTGGTTACAACAAGGTAGCAGTTCGAGTCAAAGTTGGCCCCTCGGAAAGTTCGGTAGATGTCCACTGGAAGAGTACCTTGCGTCGATCGCCAAATGGTCAATTTGGTTGACGGTAAATTGATCTGCGGATTGCCATGTACTATTATGAATTTTGAGATGCGGAAAGTGCGTACCATTAACAACAAGTATTAGCCCATAGCAAAATCAATTACCATGAGTTCGTTTTCTCAGATTTTGTCATGCTTACCGAAAGTATTTCCAAAGATGTCCTCATTTTCTAGTTTTGCGTTAAATTCACCAAGAACGATTTGCAAGTCATGTTTAGGGCACTGCTCATATGTTTCTTCGAGGAGGTCGTAGAAAAAATCTTTGGAATTCTTTTCTGTGGGGCGTTGGCGCATAATAGGCTTACGCAGGCGAATTTAGCCCTGATGCGGACGGTCATTATTCGCTCATTTACCGGATTTTGGCTGATAATCTTATCTCTGAGTCTGCCTTTAACGATTAATCCGAGTCCTTTTTTTTTATTGTTTGTAGCAGTCGCCATGGTAGATGTGTCAGCTTTTCATCTTCCTTATGCCCGGCTCTTTACATCGCACTTCATGGATGGTGGTAAGGTCTGCTTTGCAGGTGTTCAAGGCTGCCGTCGCGTCGGCTCGCCAGGGGCCCATCCGCCACCATCTCTACTTCCCTGTCCTAATATTGATATACCCTGAAGGACATTTAAGCCAGATATATCGGAGTAGCTCATTCAGTGGTTTGTGCTTTGTTGACTGCTGAAGTCTACCGTTGATTCTGTTAGTCAAATTCATCCGTTGTCACATTCCCAACATTCTCTGGTTGACCGCTGAGATTCGGGCAGTCAGTCATTATCGCGGAGCAATATAGTGTAGTATATTATCTTCTTCTTTGTCTTTTTGTCAACACTCGCACTCAGTTCCTAATGACTTCCTCGTCGGGGTATAGTAAACTCAATTGCTTTATACTATTAGTTCCAACATCTGAGTGCGGCCAAGTTGACACCAATCAGAGCCTTCCCGAACAGTACACAATAAATCACCATTCAACTTAAGGGAAATTTTTTCTCTTAATTTTATAATAAAATTTTTCATTGTTCAGCTGCCTGCAAGCAGGATAAAGGCATATTTTCATGCTTTCAACTAATACTTCGCTAAATGATGACTTTGACTTATAAGTTTCTGAGTATTTCTGTGGTTGAAAAATCTTTTGAAGAAAATATCAATGCTCCGATTCCTTAAAAATGCTGTTTTTGTAGCTTTAAGGAAAATACCCGCTGGTGTGCCCACGGCTCTATTTCGTAACCATCTCCCTCTCAAATTATGTAAAATCTTCTTGTGCTGCAACTTTGACGTCAGTACTATTAATATTTTTTCAATCCTCATGCACCCTTGAAATTTTTTTTAAGGAAAGTTTCGTTTACTCTACATTCCCTTTTTAGACAATAAGGACTGGATTGATGAGTGTTTGTCGTCAATCGACTGAGCGAGTAGAGAGTTCTTATTTAATCCTTTCCAACGGATAGGTTAACCATAAGGGAATGCCACTACTGATTGTCCTCCCAAATACTAAGTTTTTCTTTACTCGCGGTTCAGACTATTCCTTAACCCAAAACACCTATCAAAAAGTCAATTAAATGCAATTCTGACGGTTGAATTGCTGAAGCCAAAAACCACAGCAGTAAAGAATAAAGGAATTTTTTACAGCTCATGCAAACCATTTAATGACGCAATTTATCAATGCCTACTTCTCCTCTTTTATCATGAGAGCCTGGTAAAACGCTGCAGTCATTATCTGTTTAAAAATTAATCATTTTGATTAATTACAATCTGACTCCCTGTTTTTACAATTGGTGTAATTATTCAATTAGTTATATGTAATCAAAGTCATCAACGACGACAGTAGGTATTACAAGAGTCTATAACTCTGGTCTAAAGTAGGAACCGGAATCTTTATCTGACAATTATATTTGTTGTGTCGGTGGCATAATGGTAGCATGTGTTCCTGTTCTGTGGGAGTTCGCGGGTCGGGTTGGCGGAATTGTTGGTCTACGTCGCCTAAATCGAATGGTTCTATCTCTCTAACAGCGGAATTGGGTTCATCATCGCCGTAATAGAGCTTGTGGTGTCACCACGATGTTCCCTTGATCGTCTTTGCAGGCTTCGGCTCGGGGATTATAACCCGAGGCTGTTGATTTTACCTTTTGGTAGAACTTCCGAACCACATTCCTGCTGTGGCACCCTTCTATCTCCTCGATCGCGCGCTTCTCGTGCTCTCTCTTTTTCCGTCTAAGAAGCCGGTGTTCGTCTCTCCTCTTCTGCTTGTAGAGTTCGTAAGCAGTTCTAGTCTTTCTGTGCAGCGCCGCTTTGTTATGCTTCCTGTTTAGCTGCATATACTTCCGGCATTCGTCGTCAAACCCAGCACTTCAGAGGTGGCATCTCTGATGGCTGATTGGCAGTGCTGCCACTGGTTCTCTATACTTGATGCTGGCGGCATAGGACTTCTTAAGAGGTTGCAAGAGACTCGATCGGAAAAGGACTTGGCGATCTCTTGCGATTTTAGTCGTCCAACGTCGAATTTTCTCACAGTATTTCCTTGTTTTGGCTTAGATCGGGATATCCGCAGTCGTACCTTGGCTACAACAAGCTATTGATCCGAGTCAATGTTGGCCCCTCGGAATGTTCAGACATCCTCTGTACTGGAGAAGTGTCGTGCGTCGGTTGATTGATCAGAAGATTTCCATGTCCCTTTGTGGATAATGAGGTGCCAGAACCGCGTACTAGCTACCAGAGCAACTCGGAAAGCGGTAATATCTGCTTTGTAGCAGTTTAGGGCTTCCGCTAATTGTTCGGCTGCACGTGGTCTATTAAGAGACCTAACATTGCACGGACAGATTCGAAATTCGTTGTCTGTTTTTTGTTTGCTTGGTTCGTCATCAGTAAATCCGTCCGTATCCGAGGCTTGTTGGTGCTTCGCAACTAACAATTGCTTTACGTGGCCGGGAAGTCACCCCGACAGCACGACCCCCACCCTGGAGGGCCAGATCTTTGTATGACTCCAAAGATGGGGAGCCGGATAAACCGTTCCTTATAGGCCTGAGCTCCAAATATATGTTGTAGTAGCCCTATAAGGTGTTCACTAAGTAGTTCAACCTGACTGGAACTGTAGACGCCACCGTTGATTCCATCTAGGGAACTCCTCCGCTGCCGTCTGGATGAAAGGAAGAAGTGCCTTAGTGGAAACACTTCTCCCCCTTCTCTCATTAGCTGCCACCAACAACCATCCACTGGGGTTGAGGCCCAATCTCCAGTTGAGGTACTAGGCACCCGATGTTCACCACGTGGAGGTGAGAGTAGGAGTTGATAGACAGAGCTGGGTTTTAAGAAATACCTATAGAGGATCCTAGCCTCTCGGGTGCACGTGTCTACCATTTGAACATCTTTATAACTTGGCCTTTCGTATTTGACAAAAAAAGTGTAGCCTGTTTCTCTCAAGTTGATCATAGAAAAATCAATTTTTTTTTTTTTCATGGGGATCGCCTTTTGCGAGGAATGGGCAAGTCTTATGAGAGAATCAGCAATGCCATGAAAAAGGCTTTCTCACTTAGCTGTTTGGATTTGGCAAAACATGCGAAAATGTGTAGGTCCATCCCTACATTCCTCACAAGTTATACTTGATAGAAATACGCTCTCCGAGCTCCTTTGCCCCAAGTTGTTTAATTATTTTATCTTAGATAATTTGCAAGTACCTGTTTTAGACTGTATTTATCCCTTCAAATGACACTGTAGTATATTCCGAATTATTCCAATTGAAATGCTTAGATTTGTCTACCTTTAGAGGAGCAAGAATTATAATAATTTTACCTAATTACTAAAGCAAACTCGACATGTCTTCCATATCTGTTTAGGGGTGTATTTCTGTCTTAAACGAAAGCTACCATAATAGAATACCATCAGTTGTTTAAGTAAGAGCCCAGTTATGGACACGGTTAGAACCCAATCATATAATTTGGAGTACTTTTTAAAGTATCCGAACATAGCTCTTCGGTTATCTTTACTAAAACCATTCAGGCTGCCAGAACACGCAACTGAATCATCATTCATATTATTGCTAATAATGTTGATTGGGCCAGTGATTCAGTGTTATCAATTCATTGGAATGACAATCCCAATATTTTCAAATGAATTAAACGAAGTTCCCTTGATTCTTAGGGTGTCAGAAAGCTTAGCTATTCCATGTCTTGCTACAGTTGGGCTAAGCAAAATGATAACCCTGCTACGATATCGCGAACCTATCACAGCCTTAATAAAAGAACTCGAAATGTTTTTCCCAGGAGTTTTAAAAGTTCAACGCTGTTGTAAGAAAAGTCAATACAGATTGAAATATTTTGCAGAAAGTGCTGAAAATCTTATGCGGATAACTTCAATCTTCTTTACGTTTTCGTTTATTTTATTCAATTCATTGCCAATAGCATTGTCCGTTTTTGAATGGTTGGTCCTTGGTCAGCCATATGAGTACCATTTTCAATCGAATTGTTGGTTCCCATGGGAAAGCAATACTCCTTTGAGGTTTTTTATAAATTATTTCATTCAAATGTATGCTGTATTCAATTCATTGACGGCAACTTTGGCTTCGGAGTTTTTGTTCTGCTTCTTTTTAACCCAGATGCGTATACATTTTGACTATTTGGCCACAACGCTGGAGACATTGGATGCCGTCCAAGCAGAAACCGATCCCGAATTCTTGCCGTTTTTAATCAACTATCATATTACAATGATCAGGTAAGATTTTGTATGAATGAATATACGGCTATGACGTTATTCTTTTTTTTTTTTAGAATATCAAGGGACATCAATGATATCTTCAATGTTCCGTTTGTGGCAAACTTTGCAACATCAGCGATTGCAATTTGCCTTATGGGATATTCTATAGTAATGGGCATAAGCCTTTTTGCCGTGGCAAAATATTCTTTGGGGCTTCTAACCTTTCTCATTTATACATTTTTTATTTGTTATATCGGTACCCAATTCACCGATACGGTGAGTATGAGCAATGACCATAAAATATACTTCCCTTCCACCGAGAATGAAACTGCAGTCTTTCTTTTTTTGTAGTCTAAGGAACTGCATTCGGCAGCATTTTATCATAATTGGTATGATGCAAAACCGGCTTACAGGAAAAAAATCCTTATAATCATAACAAACACATTGAAGCCGCAAGTACTGCATGCATATAAATTCGCCCCTGTATCGATTGCGATGTTTATGAATGTAAGTTAAATTGAAATTCTCTTGCGAGAGGATGTAATCAATTCTTTTTTTTCCAGATCGTGAAGTTTTCGTACCAACTTTTCACGTGTATACGTGCTATATAAATTTATTTCTACTTATTGGCATATTGTTTTACAATTAATATACATACACTAATTTTACTATGAGTTACATTGCACCACATACCGTTTTAGAGAGAATTTAAAATAAAAACCACACACTCTTTTTGTAGATGGCTAATAACTTTGGGTGTTTTTTTTTAATTTGAACAAGTTGATGTTTGACATTAGTTACTAAATAAATAACCCTGTACCGCACGCATTATGATCCAATGAGAAAAAAATAGTTTGTCGTCGTTTTTGTGTTTCGTTGAGTTCAACTAAGAGAATGAAACAAAACAAATTGTTTTAACAAATTTTATTAAAAGTTAATATCTTTTGCCATATATGGCCCATTAGCAGTTACGCAATTTTCAAAAACAAAAATACTAAATTCAGCTCATTTAAAAAAAGCGTTACCTACTTCATTGTAATAAATAATACGGAACGGAGTTCAGTAGACAATTTTGAAGGACCAGGTGAGGCAACAGGAGTTGAAAAATTTGAGGCAGGTCACTCTCTTTTCAAAGACTTTTTAACTCTGCATAGGTGTTCTGCAACAGCCAGCTTAAAATCAAAAAGTGTCATATATGTATCGCTTTTCTGTCGCCACAAAATCCATGCGTTTACAACACAGAAGTCCAAAAAGTGGACAAAAATTTTAATGAAAAGAAACCAAAAAACTGTCAGTATAGTTGTTATGTGTTTAAACGATGATCTTCTATAGAATGACCACATATTTGAAGTCGATAAAAGGCTGCTGAAAAGGTTTCTTAAGATGATGCTGGACGTTTTTCACGCCTTCTGATCTGGCTACATTTCATGAAGCCTACATACGCCCCCAACTGCAGTGTAGTTTTCATATCTGGTCAGGTGCTCAAACATCTCTGCGCCTACTCGATAGAATGTGAAACAGAGCGTTATGATTGACAATTTAGCCGCCTCACTGGGAATGCTAATCAATTTTACCTTGAACCCAACTTCAGACGCACAGTAGAGAGTCATTTTCTAGCCGCACCACACAGATGTGGAATGCATTGCCAGACTTTGTTTTTCCCCAGCATCTCTAATAAAATGTTCGTCGGTGTCTCTTATTCAGCCTTCTCCTATTTTCCTAAATGCTATAAATCTTGGATGGAACACTGCATAGCCATACTGGGAGACGCTACCTCACAGCAACACCTTCTTCTGGAAGATCAAACAAAGAAAAGTTCCAGTGCGAATCAATTGGACAAATAAAAAGACAACCAACTCATTTCAGCCATCTCAAGTATTGAAGCACAGTGGCAGCATTGACAACAAACCAGGGGCCGAACTACAGCTCACGTTATCGAGTGAGTGAGTGGCTTCAGTGGTCGAGTGAGTGAGTAGCCATTTTGGGATTACAACATACGTAATCAGACGAACCGTAAAGCGATTCAAAATTGTACTAGTTACAACGAAAATTTAAATAATAAATAATTAATATTTCAATATTAAAAATTCATTAATTAATATTAAGAAATAATTCGAGTTTCTACTAACTAACAGATGTCTCTGATGTCTCTTTAGACCAATTAAATTTTATTTTGCTTGCGAAATTTATTCTTTTGTTAAAAAAGAAAGTTTTTGTGTGAGTTTCAAAAAACAAAAACACTAAATGCACTCGAGTGGTGTTGTTAACAAAAACTTGTTAATTGCTACCTAGACGGTTGTGTTTTCTTCCGATGCATGTGTATATGGGCAACGAAAGTGATCGTTTTGAACGGATACGTACTATTTTTTCGATATGGTTGGCACTTTCTTATTAACAAATCTACTCTTACAAGGGTAAAGAAATCAGCTTTCGTGTTAAATATAAAAAAAATTTTTACAAATTTTTTTATACAGTGGTCCAGTATAACGAATGCCGATATAACGAACGATCGTTATTATGAACAGACAAAATGGCATTGAAAGATGAAAGCTCTTAAGTTTAAGTCTTAAGAAGTTTACGGGAAGAGGCATTCAACAATAACATTGAAACATTGAATTCTATTCGATTTTAAAGCCGGTCAAAATTCAATGAACTTATCATACGCAACGGTTCCAGTTCCACATCCGAAGAGCAGGGACGTGAATTTGGAAAAAAATATGAAAAGCTGAGGGCTGAGTCGTCTACTCTACAATTTCATTGAAATCCATAACTGCATAACTAAATTGAATTTTTTAAGTAAGAAAAAATTCAAATAGCTAGCTTTTCTGAAAATTCAAGAATTTTGACTAACTTAAATTTAATGCCAGTTTTTTTTTTTATAATTAACGAGCACATCAAGGGGTTATTACTACCCTTACAATGTTATGAAAACACAGTGCGAGCATTTAGGAAAATAGGAGAGGATTTAATAGGAGACACCGATGCACATTGCTTTTGAACCTTTGTGAATCGTATTGCAGGGAAAATACAGAGCCAGGTAAAGCATTCCACATTCGGGTGGTGCGACTAAAATAAGAATCTATATACTTGACTGCACACCAGAAGTTGGACTCAAGGTAGAACTGATTAGCATTCCTAGCGAGGCGAGTGTTGCGGGTAAATTGTTTCAGGAGAGGAATGCAACTGGCTCCTTCACTAGAGCACTGTTTGTGAAAAAAGCGATAAAAAAGAGTGATACAGGTAACATTTCGACGATGTTCAAGAGAATCAATCGATTCTACGATTCATGGGGAATGTTAAGCTTCAACGACAAGAGACAGCATTGAGTTTTCGAAGCATTGAATTCTACTCGGTTCATAAGACCCCATGAAACAATGCTGTCAAGGTCAGAATTCGATGAGCATATCATACGCAACCGTTCCAGTGCCACATCCGAAGAGCAGGGACGTGAATTTGGAAACGAATATGAAAAGCTGAGGGTCGAGTCGCCAGCAATACAGTTAAGCGGATTAGAAGTTTCAGGCAAGAGATCATTAATGAAAATGAGGAAGAGAGTCGGAGACAAAACGGAGCCCTGGGGCACACCAGCATTTATGAAGTGGGTATCGGACTTGTAGCCATCCAACACGACTTGTATTGAACGGTCGGAAAAGTAATTTCTAATCCAACGAAGAAGAGACTCATCGATACCAAAAGCACGCATTTTCGATAAAAGAGCCTGATGCCAAACTCTATCAAATGCTTTAGAAAAATCAAGTGCAATAATCTCACTTTCTCCAAAACAATGCAAAGATTGGTTCCACTTTTCGGTGAGATAAGCCATCAAATCACCAGTGGACCGTTTGCTACGAAAGCCGTACTGACGGTCATTAAGAAGCTTTCGTTCTTCAAAATATTTCATAGGTTGACGGTTTATCAACGTTTCCATGACCTTGGAAAGTAGGGACGCGAGTGCAATTGGACGGTAATTGGAAGGGGAGGAAGATTCGCCTTTTTTAGGGACCGGCTGGACAAATGCAGTTTTCCATCTGCTCGGAAAAATCCCAGCAGAATAGGAAAGATGGAAAAGTTTACGCAGTGGTTTTGCCAGCGTAGAAGAACACCTCTTCAGAGTAACGACGGGGATACCATCTGGACCAGCGGATTTATGTATGTTGAAATCTTTGAGGACTCTCGCAACCGAGCGAATTCGAAAAAATATCTGCTTCATCACAGAATTTGCTGACTCGAGCTCAGGTGGAGCCAATATGATATCGGGAAGTGTCGATAGTTAGCAGCGAATTGAGCTGTTAGCAAATTAGCCATATCGATGAAGCACACATATATCACATATGGAGAGTCATTGAAAGTGAGCGTTGGGACCGATGACGTGGTCGAGTTCTTAATGTTCTTGACAAAAGACCAAAAGTTTTTGCTTCCTTTAGGACAGAATAGTATTTTCTGCCTTACTTTTTGGTCATGTAAAAACTTAGCCCTTTGTATTTGAGCATTACAGATATTTCTGCCCGTTTGAACAAATTTCGGTTTTCTACAGATTACAGAAGAGAGTCAGAGACAAAATGAAGCTTAGCTTTAATAAAATGGATATCAAACTTGAAACCATCCAATACAACTTGTATTGAACGGTTAGAAAATAAGTTTCCAGTTCAACGAAGAAGAGAATCGTCAAAGTTAGCATTTTTTAATATGATGCCAATGCTTTGACCTGAACATTCAACAAACACATTCTCTGTTTTTTAGTTCAAACTCACTTTTACTACACTGATGATCTTCAATGGGGTAACTTCCTATGCACTCTTGGGGGAGTTACTCGAGAATTGGTACGTCCTCCGAAAGTACCAAAAAAACCATGAAGAGCGCTTTCTTATTAAGCCGTTCGGAATCAGCAAAAAATGTGTAGGTCTTCTCCATTGCTTGTGGGGTATAGTATAGACTCCATCAGCCCTGTTGTACCACAATATTTATTTATTTTTTCAAGTGACTTAAGAAACTAGTTCAGCTATGAAAGAAAAGGAAAATAAAAGGAGTGATTTAACGCTACTTATTTTCTTTTATTTAATGACTAGGTGTGCCAGCGACTTCGTCCGCAAGAATTGGCATAACTTTTTTATTTATCAACCGATTGACATGAAAATGTTAAGTGAACTTTTGCCCCAATATATTACTGAAAACCTCATCTAGATAGGATAAGCCGTTTCTGAGATTAGCGTGCACAAACAAACAAACTGTTACGTTTTTATTATATGTATAGATATAGATATAGAAGATATAGATATAGATAGATATAGATATAGATATAGATATAGTAGTTTTGCATCAAAGAATAATCATTTTTCGTTTGATGATAATTTATTAGTTTTAAGAACAAACTCCATGCGAGCAACTCCGTGCGCAGTGCAATTGATTAGCTTCTGGGCTTTACATTGCCCGGAAAAATGTAAAAAGTTTGTAAGAAAATTTGAGGATCTGTCAGCCGAGAAAGATATTTGTTTATTGTTATCAGATTTTTTTTAGGACTCATATACATACATCCGTAAAGGTGTCCATTGAAACTTTGGAAAACTTGTATGCCTGCAACACCGACGGCTTTGCTGCTCTCATCATAATTATTTGAATCGTCTTTCTGTAAGTAGGGCTAGCGTCGTACCAATTGTGATAGAACGCTGCTGAGTGCAATTTTGCACTCTTAAAAGCAAAATACATTCCAAGCAGTTTTGCAATCTTATTTTTTGAATATCAATTTACCGTTTGAGTGAATTTGCTTCCGTTGTAACAAATGAAAAAAGTGAACACAAGAAATGACAGCAAACCAATCGAGTAACGCACAGCGCTTATCAAACTGATACCCATGACCATGGAACATCCCATGAGGCAGATAGCAACTGACGACGTTGCAAAGTTTACACAAAACGAGATGTTGAAGATTTGATTGATTTCCTTAGTGAATCTAGAAATGGGCACTATATGAGAGCTTGGAACTTCATAATACTCACTAGCATTTGGACTGCAACCTTATCAGTGTGGTGTGGTATTTGATTAGAAACCTCAAACATCCTGGATCAGCCTCAGCTTTGACAGCATCCAATGTCTCCAAAGTTGTGGCCAAAAAGTCATAATGCATTCTCATCTGGGTAAGAAAAAAACACAGCATAAACTCACCAGCCATTATAAAAGCAACTCCCATAAGTGACGAACACAACTGACAGATGTAGCTCAATCCGAATCTTAAGATAGTATTCCCATACCACGGATAATAGGTGTTCGATTGGTAACGATACTGAAAACTTTGTCCCAGAATCAAAAACTCAATCAGAGATTGTCCAATCGGAATGAGATTGTACACCAGGAATGCAAACATGAAGAAGATGGTTGTAGTTTTCATCATTCTTCGGGAAAACTGAACATAATATTCGACCTTGTAATGATTAGCGTTACATAAACTTTGTATTTTAAGAACTCCCGGAAAGAAAGCTTCGAATTCGTTCATTAGTTTTGAGATGTCATTGCGGTACCAAAAGAGAATAATCATCTTGCAAAAAGCAACCATAGTCAACCCGAGAATAGATCCAGTTTCAGATATTTGGAGAACTATGTTAATCGACTCGCTTTTGATAAATATCATGGCGATTAACATTCCAAAATTTTGATATATTAAGTTGGCTGCCCCAATGGCAAAGAAAAACCGGGCTTCAAGAGATGGCTTGGCTTCTTTTGGACGTCGAAATGGTTTGATCAGCGCTAGCTTGAAGGCCAAGTTAGGAAATTCCATAAAATCGTCAAAGGTGTACCGACCTTCTGACATCTTAAGTAGTGTTACTTGAGAAGACCATATAGCAAATACTAGAAGTTTCACAGAAAAATGAAGTTATTATAGGCTAAGGAGGTATGAAAGCAAAAGCAATCCTTAGCTAACAATATGCAAAAAAGGGCAATTATCTATACGACAAAGAATATGGTATTGTAAGAGAATTTTTGATGTCAGTTATTTGATGACACTTAAGTATGCATAATAATGAGGCAACACAAAGGAATCGAATGCAAATTAACGATGAAGATGACTCAGTATATTTCGAAATTCTTAGAAAAAGTATAATGATTTCATATAAGTCCTTGTCGGAGGCCATTTACTTGTTGCAACAGATGCGACGTGCTTTTAGTCGTCATACTTGAGTAGACATTTTAATAAAGTTGTTAACTTAGCCAATTATGACGTCTAAAAAAATCCCGTATCATAAAAAATTCATCGCAGGGTTATTAAATATTAGCAATTCCTTTTGCGAGTGGTACAAGTAGCGTGATGGTTAGCATATCTGCCTGTTAACCCAGAGGTTCGTGGTGCGAATCCCAACAGAGGCAAAAATGTTTTTCCCCGAGAAATTGGCAAGTCCTCTGTTTGTAAGTTCATTGCTATGAAAAGCGCTTTCTCGATTAGCCGTTCGGAACCGGTAGAAAATTGTATTCTCTCACAAAGACAATGGTTGTGAGAACTGCGCTAGGCCCCGGGGCTCCTCGCTCTACTGCGTGACTTTGTTTTATATTAGTTCCTTTATGGGCGCCCGTTAAATTGTATGTAATAGTTGAACTACTTTTCAAATGGTAACGCATATTGATTTCCTGTTTTGTTTGTTCTAATGCTGTGCTGAACTGTTCCAGAAAGCCCAATTGAATTCAAAAAAGATGTGAAAAGAGCAGATATGAAAAGAGATTAGATATGAGAATTAGTTTAAATCACAGGAAAATTATTGGGCGTTCAATAAACGTATCTGGATAGCTTTTCGTTGTTGTTTAAGTGTTGTTAGCAGAGGCATGAGTCCATTTCTACCAAAAAGCTATTTAAAGGTATCCAAGAATTCTTCTTCGGATTAAATTTTGCGGTACATTTACTTCATTACCAGAGGAGTCATTTAAGTTGCAAGGAAAATAGACTTTTCAAAACAAAATCTGAATTTTTATATATTTACCGTTTACAGTATCAATCAGAATTCAGGAGCCGAACTACAGCTCACGTTATCGAGTGAGTGATAGTGGCTTCAGTGATCGAGTCAGTGAGTAGCCATTTTGGGATTACAACATACAACATAATCCGACGAACTATTTAAAATTGTACTAGAAACATTGAAAATTCACTTGAATTTCGGGTTTCTGTTAACTCACAAATGTCGCGAATATCTCTTTAGGTTAGGTTAGGTGGAAGTGCCTGTCAGCCAATGAGTATATTGCCTGACACACTTAGGCCGCAAGGGCAAATTGTGATACCACAGAGATCAGCAAGTTACTCACCTACTGATCTCAGAAACCCGATGTAAGATTAACGAGTTGATCACTTATTAATCTTCCATTACGGGACTAACCGGTTAATCACCTGCTAGTCGAACCACGTGGAACTTTTAATGTATTTCGAAAGACTTTTAGGGTCTATGTAAGCTAAGTCGCTAGTATCATCAAAGAAGAACCACGCGGAACTTTTAATGTATTTCGAAAGACTTTTAGGGTCTATGTAAGCTAAGTCGCCTCGCTAGTATCATCGAAGAAGAATTGACCGAGATGAGTTTTCCTCCTTTGAAGTAGTGCAGGGCATGAGCAAAGAAGGTGTTGAACGGTTTCCTCCTCCTCTTCGTCCATGCAGCTCCTGCAGAAATCATTGGAAAACACACCAAGTCTTTTGGCGTGTCTTCCTATTAGACAGTGTCCCGTAAGAACACCTATGGTAGAACCTAGATACAGGCGGTTCAGGGCCAACAAACTCCTTCAGCGTTTTGAGTC
This sequence comes from Melanostoma scalare, assembly GCA_949752695.1. Lineage (NCBI taxonomy): Eukaryota > Metazoa > Arthropoda > Insecta > Diptera > Syrphidae > Melanostoma > Melanostoma scalare. The sequence goes on along the minus strand of OX456984.1, from coordinate 251,377,019 downwards.
TACACACGGCCAAACTTTTTTGGTTGCAAGGCAGTAGTTACTCTCAGTCCATCTAGTGTTTGTCATCCTCGAAGCGTCTTGTCTGAGTAGGAATTTACATGTAGCGATTGGTACACCTATGTTGTTCCATTCTGAGCGTAGGAAAGTGGTCGTGCCCTTTTTGGCTAGTTCATCTGCCATACAGTTGCCTAGTATGTCTCTGTGCCCTGGCACTCATGAAAGTTGAATGTTGAACGGATTTGACATCTCCCTCAGAGACATCTGACAATTTTGAACCGTGATGGATTTTGTAGAGACAGAGGCAAGAGATTTAAGGGCAGCTTGGCTGTCTGAGAAAATTCGAATATCCGTGGAGGATATGACGTTTTCTTTGAGCCATGACAGCACCTCCTTAATCGCTAGAATTTCCGTTTGGAACACACTACAATGATCGGGTAGGCGGAAGAAAAGACTGAGATTCAGTTTTTCTGAGTAGATTCCACATCCCACACCTTCGCTGGTTTTTGAACCATCGGTGTAGAAGTGTATTGCTTCATTTTCCAAAAGAGCGCCATTTTCCCAAGCTTCTCTTGAAGGTATGGTTACTTGGAAATTATTGTCAAACACCAACTTGGGGGTGGTGTAGTCGGATCGATTCGGTAAGAATCTAAAGTTATCTAGAATGGTAGTGTGGCCGATTTGATTATTGGTCCACTGTGATGTAGCTCTGAGTCGAGTAGCTGAGCTAGCTGCGACTTATTGTTTGCTGAAGATATCTAAGGGTGTGAGATCTAGTAGTACATTGAGGGCGTCCGATGGGGTTGTCCTCAGTGCGCCACTAATACACAGACTAGCCGTTCTTTGAACTTTGGCAAGCTTGTGGTAGTTGATCATCTTGTCTAGGGCGGTCCACCAGACTATCACCCCGTATGTGAGTATCGGTCTAATTACCAAGGTGAACAGCCAATGGTTGATTTGGGGGAGAAACCCCATTTCCCACCAATGACTTTTTTTACAAGAGAAGAGTGCCACGTTGGCTTTATTTACTCTTTCCTCAATATTGGTTTTCCAGGCCAGTTTTTTGTCAAAAATGAGACCTAGATATTTAGCCTGATTTGACAGTGTGAGAGTTACCCCTTTAATAGTTGGGGGTCTGAATTCCGGAATTTTGTATTTCCTCGTAAAGAGAACTATGTAATTCCGTTTTGTGTGGATTGATGTTCAGACCACAATCTACAGCCCAATTATTAAGCTTGTTCGAATATCTCTTTAGACTAATTTAATTTTTTTGTTAACGAAATTCATTCCTTTGCAAAAAAAATTACAAGTTCTTGTGAGAGTTTCAGAAAGCAAAAACATTAAATGCACTCGAGTGGTGTTGGAAAAAGAAGTATTTTTAATTGCTACGTAGACAGTTGTGAATTGTGATTGTCTTCCGATGCACGTGTTCATGGGCAACGAAATTGATTGGTTTAAACGGACAATTTCTCATTAACAAACTTACTTTGACTGGGATAAAGTGATCTGCCTTCATAATGAATACAAGTAAAATGTTCACAGTTTCTTATATCATTATTTCAAGAATATTGAGTGAGCAGTGCTCACGTCAAATGAAATTCCGTTTGACTACTGATGAGAGAATGCCAAATTGAGATACTAGATCACTCGATAACGTGAACTGTAATACCAAATTCAGTTAGGGCCAATTGCTCAATCGAATTATGTATAAATTTAAGTTCTACATGAAGTTTTCATTTTTGTATGAGACGTTCCGGAATTCTTAAGTTCTACATAAAATCCCCATACTAAAGTAGAACTTTATGTAGAACTTAAATTTATGATTCGATTGAGCAACTGGCCCTTAATTGCATCATGAGTTATTCGATAACGTGTGCCATAACTCGGCCCCTGATACCTATCACATTCAGAAAGATACCCCACACACACATATCCCGGATATCGTATCCGATAGGTTCATATAAGCGCTCACTATTAATAAACTTCATAAATTGTAACATCGAAATGGACACTTTTTTTCAAAGAAAAAGACCGCTTGAATCGCCCAATATTCAATACGCCCCTGGAACTTTTATTCAAGTACTTTCTAGACGAAAGTTAAGAAAACATAAACTGTAGTCAAGTAAGAGGTCAATGCACTTTGCCTCTTCAGTGGGATAACGTTTGTATTAGATTGTTGGACCGTCACCATAAAAGTGCAGAGAAAATAAACTTCGCCTTCAAACCATCCAAACGAACCACTATCTCTCTTTCAAACCATCTTTTCAATTAACAAAACATAAAAATTAAACCCAAAAAGGTTTGCTGCATTGCTTTCAGTTCTGCCATCATCATGAATATGTTAAACATATTCTAAAGCAGATGTGAGAGCTTAGCCGTATACCTATATGTACTTTATGATTCTGTAATATAATTAATTCAACCTAGAGACCTAATTTAGTTCATAGATCTTTATAAATCTCGCCAAATAATAAAGAAATCGCATTTTGACTTTATGTGGAACGGCCAAAAGTTTGGGGCTCTCACCGAGTTAGGTGAATGGATGGATGGTTCCACATCCGACTGTGTTATAAAAGACAGATAGAAATTGTTGTGTGTCACAGATCTACACAGAATGCAGTCAATTTGGTTCGCACTTTTAGGTTTGTTATATTATTTTATTTTGTTTGAAGAAGATTTTTATTTCTTAACTTCCAGGTCTTGGTTTGATTTCGGGGCTTGGTAGGTCATTGCCACTCAATGATGTTGATCAGCCGAACAATGACTCGGAAACCCGACTAATTGTGCCCCCGGAAATGAAGTTTAATTATTTCGAACTCTTAAAGAACAAGTCTGAAAATCTGTCCAATTCTACGAAAGCGGAAAAAGCGGAAAAAGCAGACACTCCAATAAATTTCCTCCGTTCATCTGAAGATGAGCCAAAAAATGTGGTAAGTAAATAATTCTTGCTGAGTAACTCACTTCATTATTGAACTGATTTGTTGTATTTGTCCTCAGAGTGCAGTGGTCAAAGAACAGCCAGCCCTAGTAGCTTTTGAAGGTAGCAAACAAACTCCGATTTTCATTACGATTCCGATTTTTATAACAACAGACAGTCAAGGATCGTCAGTTGTTGCCCCGAGAGTTGATCAATCTTCTAGAACAATATCAAGGATTCCCCATATTTTAGTTCAGAGGTCAGTTAAATCAGAAGAAAAACCTCAACCACTTAACAGACACGAACAGTCATCAGAAAGTAAAAATAAAGTCTTAAAAGGAAGACATTTTAGAATTAAAGGAAGGTACCTATCTACCGCTAAAGTGATTTGATCAAATAAATTGGACTGAAAAAAAGAGGGGCTTTCATTTTGACAAAAACGACGTTCACAATATAGCACTAGTTCGTGGTATATGAGCGCAATCGAATAATTCAAAAGGATAGATCCATTTTGTTCATTTATAGTAACACGCTTCTTTTACGCACTCCAGATGTGAGCGGGGTGAGTCCGGGCCTAACAAAAAAAACTCAGCAATAGTTTGGGCTCATGGCGAGTTTCCTTCGCTGTTATTTCATACACAAATCGGGCTGAAGCGTTGGTTTCCCCCATCTATTCTAATGCCATGTCAGTCTCGAGGTAACGGAAAGTACCCCTCTGGTTATGCTCATATCGCGGTTATGAAAAATCGGTTCGATGTTGAACCATCTTCTGCACACATCGTCTTTAACTCCGAGAACTTTTCTTTCAAAACGACCAAGAGTTTCCTCACCCACCTTAGGTAAGCAGTTCTGGATTGATCAGGGTCTACAACAATGGGTTAATTTGGTTTTTCTAGAGTTTGGCAAGAGTAGTTCTCTAATTATAATAATAATAATTATAATAACACTTCGCACATTACTTTCCGTGTTTGTAGCCGATCCTAGTAAGACGAAGTCATGATGAAGGCTCGTTTCTACAATAGAAGTGTTCGGATACCCATTCCTACTCTGTAATTTAAAAGGACGTACACTGCTGTTCACTTAATTAGACGCACACATTTTTTTTTACATAAGCCTAATTTTTTTGTAAGTGTGGGTAGCAATTGTCAAACAATTGCATTTATTTGAAAGCTTATTAAATTCTCAACAAAATAACTCTAAAAAGTCCAAGGTGAGTGGAAGTAAACGGACATTTTTTTTCACTTTTGTCTATGCTTCAAGAAAAAGTACAGTTTTTTTTTTGTTCACATGATTAGACGCACCTGTAAAATCAGTTAGTTGGTCGCGATCTGTTGCGTGGATTACAGATAGCTGCAAAGTTTAAGCAATAAAAAAGTGTTTGCCACTGATTTCAGTCCAAAATGGAAAAAAAAGTTTTAGCTGCAGAATAAAAAGGAAAAACTGACGTGTTGCAATCCGAAGAGTTTTCAATGAGAAGAATTGCAAAAAAATAGGCCAAAGTGACCATGTTGTGAGGAATTTTATTAAAACCAGTGATTCATACGATAAAAACTGCAAAGGAAGGACAAAAACGGCTTTAACTCCTCAGGATAAGAGAAAATTTTTAAAAACTGCATCAAATTCAGCTCTCTCTACCAGCAAAATAAAGGAAAAAGCGGGGGTAACAGCCAGCTCATTAACTGTTCGTGGAGCTATTTTAGGTGCAGACCATCTTCAATTAAAAAAAAACAAGAAAAAAATACCTCCACTAAACGCCATAAGAGCAAACAGCGGTTGGAGTTCGCACGCGTTCACATGACCTGGGATAGCAGCTTTGGAAGTGAGCTAAATTGGCAAAATGCGGTTTTTCTGACCAACTTTTTCAAAATTACCCGATATTTTTGCCAGTCAGTTTTCCGATAGTTTCGGAAGATTGGTTGCTTGAGAGGTTCCTCATTTAGATCAAATTGAATGTATCTATGATCAGCAAAGGAGTGTTCAGTAGATACTTTCCAATTAGTAATCCTATGATGAACCGAATCGGAGACAAGAGTGATATCTAAAACTTCTTGTCTGTTTTTGGTAATGAATGTTGGTTCATTGCCAATATTACTTACTATAAGGTTAGTACTTAAAATAAAATCAAAAAGTGACTCACCCCTTTCATTTATGTCAGTACTACCTCATACTGTGTGATGCGCATTAGCATCGCATCCAATGATGAGGCAGATCTTCTGCCGTTCTGCTGCAGCGACAATCCTTTTAAATAAGTCACATGGAGGAGGGCCAGGATGGTCATGGCCGAGGTAAGCTGATACCAGCCAGTAGATGTTGTCACTGGTCTGTTATCTTATTGTGGTTACATCACGATTGCTGTAATGAGGGAGTAAAAATACATTAGTGCTACTTCTTACCAATATGCAGGATCTGGGTTCACCTTTGTCCTTCATATACAGTAGAGTATATCCAGGAGTCCTTGGTCCTCGAACGATGGACTTGATGATCCAAGGTTCTTGGATAAGGACAATATCTTCCCCCCTTTTGTTTAGACGGAGAAGAAGGGAGGCCGAAGCCTGCTTAGAGTGTTGGAGGTTAATCTGAGTTACCTGCACCATCTTGGGAACAACTAAGTAGACTAACCCCCACCACGGTTTGGTTGAGGTTGTCATCTGTTTCGCTCTGAGAGTTTGACCTAAGAAGGTCATCCTCGCTGAACGAAACCTCGTTTGCGGAGTCATCAGTCTCCAAGTCAGAGAATTTGACGACGTTTTGGGCATCCAAGTGGGATGCGGAGTCATCAGTCTCCAAGTCGGAGAATTTGACGACATTTTGGGCATCCAAGTGGGATGTGGAGGGTTTATTATCGTACGTTTCAGCAGAGGATGTGCTGAGCTCGTCTATCTCCATGGATGGAGGGTCGACTTGCCCTGCGGATTCTTCCACTGAACACGCACTTTGGATTGCCGGAGATGGAGCGATGTTATGCTCCTCATCTTATTTATATATTTTCAAGGCAATATTTGACCAGCCGAACCGAATCACACCTTTTGTCGTAGCCAGGGGAGCCAGGGAGTCCTTATTGATGACTATTATAGCCGATCTATAGTGACCCTCTGGTTCCTCCAGCTTCGCGACTTTCCAGTCGTGAGTAGGCAGAGTTGTATTGCCAAATTGTATCATTTTCATGATAGTTTCCTTGCAGGAGAGGTCCGCTGGTAGTCTAGCGCGAGCCCTAGGCCTGCAAGGGATATCCTCCCTCGACACGACTTCAAGCTTAGCACCAAGCCAGAGTCCCTCTAACCTGCTTATCGCGAGTTTATACAGATCGCGCGATCTCTCTCCATCAAACGCGATTAACCTGACGCGCCCCTGATACCATCCTGCGTCCTCAAAGATGGCAGGTTCCCCTGGGTTCTCCATCATAAGAGTCCAGTAGGAGGCCTGGAGCTTATTCATGATGATCGCCCATTGATCGAAAGAGATCGCACCATCCGCGTTACTCCTGTCAATGACAGCGAAAATTGGTTTGTCCTTCAGTAAGTCACTGTACGACAAGTCTTTTTTGGAGCTGAGGGTGCTTGATTTTTGCACCTTAGGTCTTTTGGCGTTCGGGGTTGACTCCACGAACGAGCGTTGGCGCTTAGACGTTGAGTCTGAGCCGTTTTTCTTATTTATGGCAATAATTTTCATTGCCCATTCAAGCTTGGCAGATTGCGTTGAATCAAGCTTAGGTTTAGGTACCGCACCTAACACCTTCGCAATTTTCTCCGCGTTCCGCCTCTCTTTGTGGTTTGGGAGGGTAGGGAGATTGGGATCCCCTTTGTTGTCCGTTCCACTGTTAGACACAGTTTCCCTTTCAACTAGGGGGGTAGGGGGATTGGGAGCCCTTTCATTTTCAGTTCCACTGTAAGTCACAGTTTCACTTCCAACTTGGGGGATAAGGAGATTGGCGACCCCTTCGTTTTCAGTTCCACTGTAAGTCACAGTTTCACCTCCAACTTTGGGGTTAGGGGGATTGGACACCCTTTCGTTGTTTGTTCCACTGTAAGTCACAGTTTCACCTACAACTTCGGGGAGGGAAGGAGTGTTTTCGGAGCTCGAAGGAGGTCCTCCCCTTTCAGCCACGGAGCCGATAGTCTCGGCACCCGTACCGTCCGGGTTGGTCGACCTTGAGTCCTTCGACAATGGACGGGATGAGGTGGGAGGTTGGAGCAGTGTTTTAGATGAGGGTAGCCCTTTCGTCAACATATCACAGTTCGCGTTAGAACCGAAAGTCTCGGCCCCACTACTTGCTGTAATAGTCTCCTCCGGGGTCCCTATAATACGGGCAGTATTGGTGGAAGTGCTACAAAGAGTCACTGCAACTCTTCCACTGTTTTGGGCATCCTCCTTAGGAGGGGCGTTAGAACCAGAGGGCTCTCCACATTTCTTAGTTGGCTTGTGAGGCCTTCCTCGAACTGCAGTCGGCTCCCCAGTCCTTCCGCCAATCGCTTTTTCTGTCGTTACAGTTAATAAATTTGTCACTGGCGACTTATCCTCTTTCGAGGCCAAGCCATCGCCGGCAGTCGCGAAACCTACCGACTTGTGAACGTATATCCCCGTTCGTTTTTTACTTCTTTTATTAACTTTTTCCATGTTTTTTCAGGTTTTGTTTGAGTTATGTTGGGGTGCGGGGACATAAGGCCACGGGAAATAACCCCACTGATGGTTTTACTTCCCACTATGTGAGAAATAAGCACACTTTGATGAAGTGGACCTAGTTCCCACGACCGGTGGGAAATAAGTCCACTTTCTTATGGGAATTAAACTCACATGAAGAAATTCGAAGAGCGACCAAATTTAACTGAATGAAACGTTGTAAACAACCGTTGGTTATAATAAATATGAACACAAACATTTCCATTATACAATGACAAAAACTATTGGAAACTTAAATAATTCAAAACAACGAAAATATAAACCATGAAACCATGTCTAAGAGTTCTACGAATTGTTTTTATATTAAAAAAAAGTTCTTCAAGAGCTTTAATTAAAATTAAGAAAAATAGGAACAAATAAAAAATTGATAATTAGTTTTTTAGTAGTTTATAAAACTATAGTGTGAAATTCGCGTTACGGACTTTGGATTTTCTTAGATAAAGCAAAAAGCGAAAAATTCGCGCGAATTTTCAATTTTCACATCACAAATCCATATTCCCCTGACCAAAATTTTTTTCCGCTTCGCTTTTTGCTTTATCTCCGGTACAAAATACAATGTCGCACGCAAAGAAAATCCAAAGTCCGTAACGCGAATTTCACACTATAGTTTTATAAACTACTAAAAAACTAATTATCAATTTTTTATTTGTTCCTATTTTTCTTAATTTTAATTAAAGCTCTTGAAGAACTTTTTTTTAATATAAAAACAATTCGTAGAACTCTTAGACATGGTTTCATGGTTTATATTTTCGTTGTTTTGAATTATTTAAGTTTCCAATAGTTTTTGTCATTGTATAATGGAAATGTTTGTGTTCATATTTATAATAACCAACGGTTGTTTACAACGTTTCATTCAGTTAAATTTGGTCGCTCTTCGAATTTCTTCATGTGAGTTTAATTCCCATAAGAAAGTGGACTTATTTCCCACCGGTCGTGGGAACTAGGTCCACTTCATCAAAGTGTGCTTATTTCTCACATAGTGGGAAGTAAAACCATCAGTGGGGTTATTTCCCGTGGCCTTATGTCCCCGCACCCCAACATAACTCAAACAAAACCTGAAAAAACATGGAAAAAGTTAATAAAAGAAGTAAAAAACGAACGGGGATATACGTTCACAAGTCGGTAGGTTTCGCGACTGCCGGCGATGGCTTGGCCTCGAAAGAGGATAAGTCGCCAGTGACAAATTTATTAACTGTAACGACAGAAAAAGCGATTGGCGGAAGGACTGGGGAGCCGACTGCAGTTCGAGGAAGGCCTCACAAGCCAACTAAGAAATGTGGAGAGCCCTCTGGTTCTAACGCCCCTCCTAAGGAGGATGCCCAAAACAGTGGAAGAGTTGCAGTGACTCTTTGTAGCACTTCCACCAATACTGCCCGTATTATAGGGACCCCGGAGGAGACTATTACAGCAAGTAGTGGGGCCGAGACTTTCGGTTCTAACGCGAACTGTGATATGTTGACGAAAGGGCTACCCTCATCTAAAACACTGCTCCAACCTCCCACCTCATCCCGTCCATTGTCGAAGGACTCAAGGTCGACCAACCCGGACGGTACGGGTGCCGAGACTATCGGCTCCGTGGCTGAAAGGGGAGGACCTCCTTCGAGCTCCGAAAACACTCCTTCCCTCCCCGAAGTTGTAGGTGAAACTGTGACTTACAGTGGAACAAACAACGAAAGGGTGTCCAATCCCCCTAACCCCAAAGTTGGAGGTGAAACTGTGACTTACAGTGGAACTGAAAACGAAGGGGTCGCCAATCTCCTTATCCCCCAAGTTGGAAGTGAAACTGTGACTTACAGTGGAACTGAAAATGAAAGGGCTCCCAATCCCCCTACCCCCCTAGTTGAAAGGGAAACTGTGTCTAACAGTGGAACGGACAACAAAGGGGATCCCAATCTCCCTACCCTCCCAAACCACAAAGAGAGGCGGAACGCGGAGAAAATTGCGAAGGTGTTAGGTGCGGTACCTAAACCTAAGCTTGATTCAACGCAATCTGCCAAGCTTGAATGGGCAATGAAAATTATTGCCATAAATAAGAAAAACGGCTCAGACTCAACGTCTAAGCGCCAACGCTCATTCGTGGAGTCAACCCCGAACGCCAAAAGACCTAAGGTGCAAAAATCAAGCACCCTCAGCTCCAAAAAAGACTTGTCGTACAGTGACTTACTGAAGGACAAACCAATTTTCGCTGTCATTGACAGGAGTAACGCGGATGGTGCGATCTCTTTCGATCAATGGGCGATCATCATGAATAAGCTCCAGGCCTCCTACTGGACTCTTATGATGGAGAACCCAGGGGAACCTGCCATCTTTGAGGACGCAGGATGGTATCAGGGGCGCGTCAGGTTAATCGCGTTTGATGGAGAGAGATCGCGCGATCTGTATAAACTCGCGATAAGCAGGTTACTCTGGCTTGGTGCTAAGCTTGAAGTCGTGTCGAGGGAGGATATCCCTTGCAGGCCTAGGGCTCGCGCTAGACTACCAGCGGAACTCTCCTGCAAGGAAACTATCATGAAAATGATACAATTTGGCAATACAACTCTGCCTACTCACGACTGGAAAGTCGCGAAGCTGGAGGAACCAGAGGGTCACTATAGATCGGCTATAATAGTCATCAATAAGGACTCCCTGGCTCCCCTGGCTACGACAAAAGGTGTGATTCGGTTCGGCTGGTCAAATATTGCCTTGAAAATATATAAATAAGATGAAGAGCATAACATCGCTCCATCTCCGGCAACCCAAAGTGCGTGTTCAGTGGAAGAATCCGCAGGGCAAGTCGACCCTCCATCCATGGAGATAGACGAGCTCAGCACATCCTCTGCTGAAACGTACGATAATAAACCCTCCACATCCCACTTGGATGCCCAAAATGTCGTCAAATTCTCCGACTTGGAGACTGATGACTCCGCATCCCACTTGGATGCCCAAAACGTCGTCAAATTCTCCGACTTGGAGACTGATGACTCCGCAAACGAGGTTTCGTTCAGCGAGGATGACCTTCTTAGGTCAAACTCTGAGAGCGAAACAGATGACAACCTCAACCAAACCGTGGTGGGGGTTAGTCTACTTAGTTGTTCCCAAGATGGTGCAGGTAACTCAGATTAACCTCCAACACTCTAAGCAGGCTTCGGCCTCCCTTCTTCTCCGTCTAAACAAAAGGGGGGAAGATATTGTCCTTATCCAAGAACCTTGGATCATCAAGTCCATCGTTCGAGGACCAAGGACTCCTGGATATACTCTACTGTATATGAAGGACAAAGGTGAACCCAGATCCTGCATATTGGTAAGAAGTAGCACTAATGTATTTTTACTCCCTCATTACAGCAATCGTGATGTAACCACAATAAGATAACAGACCAGTGACAACATCTACTGGCTGGTATCAGCTTACCTCGGCCATGACCATCCTGGCCCTCCTCCATGTGACTTATTTAAAAGTATTGTCGCTGCAGCAGAACGGCAGAAGATCTGCCTCATCATTGGATGCGATGCTAATGCGCATCACACAGTATGAGGTAGTACTGACATAAATGAAAGGGGTGAGTCACTTTTTGATTTTATTTTAAGTACTAACCTTATAGTAAGTAATATTGGCAATGAACCAACATTCATTACCAAAAACAGACAAGAAGTTTTAGATATCACTCTTGTCTCCGATTCGGTTCATCATAGGATTACTAATTGGAAAGTATCTACTGAACACTCCTTTGCTGATCATAGATACATTCAATTTGATCTAAATGAGGAACCTCTCAAGCAACCAATCTTCCGAAACTATCGGAAAACTAACTGGCAAAAATATCGGGTAATTTTGAAAAAGTTGGTCAGAAAAACCGCATTTTGCCAATTTAGCTCACTTCCAAAGCTGCTATCCCAGGTCATGTGAACGCGTGCGAACTCCAACCGCTGTTTGCTCTTATGGCGTTTAGTGGAGGCATTTTTTTCTTGTTTTTTTTTTAATTGAAGATGGTCTGCACCTAAAATAGCTCCACGAACAGTTAATGAGCTGGCTGTTACCCCCGCTTTTTCCTTTATTTTGCTGGTAGAGAGAGCTGAATTTGATGCAGTTTTTAAAAATTTTCTCTTATCCTGAGGAGTTAAAGCCGTTTTTGTCCTTCCTTTGCAGTTTTTATCGTATGAATCACTGGTTTTAATAAAATTCCTCACAACATGGTCACTTTGGCCTATTTTTTTGCAATTCTTCTCATTGAAAACTCTTCGGATTGCAACACGTCAGTTTTTCCTTTTTATTCTGCAGCTAAAACTTTTTTTTCCATTTCGGACTGAAATCAGTGGCAAACACTTTTTTATTGCTTAAACTTTGCAGCTATCTGTAATCCACGTAACAGATCGCGACCAACTAACTGATTTTACAGGTGCGTCTAATCATGTGAACAAAAAAAAACTGTACTTTTTCTTGAAGCATAGACAAAAGTGAAAAAAAATGTCCGTTTACTTCCACTCACCTTGGACTTTTTAGAGTTATTTTGTTGAGAATTTAATAAGCTTTCAAATAAATGCAATTGTTTGACAATTGCTACCCACACAAAAAAATTAGGCTTATGTAAAAAAAAATTTGTGCGTCTAATTAAGTGAACAGCAGTGTACATTTTAGTAAATGGGAGACTAACGAAACTCAATAATTTATGTCGGAAACAGGTGAAAATTCAGAGAAATTAAATAGGGTAGCGCTAGCTCTGACGCAAGGCTATGGCAACCTCTGGTCATGCGCGTTTCAACGACAAACGAACTTACGCCCATTCGGAGCAGATAAGTTAGAAAGCGCTTTTCATGGCAGTGTGTTTTAACTCTCAGAGGACCTACCAATTCTGTCCAAAGGCGCTACCAGTGAAAATTTTTTTTTGGTGTTTCTTGAAGTTATGACTAACAGTTTGTTTGTCTAGTTTTCTGTCTCTATCGAAATCAATAATAGGTCTGTTCGTTGAACTTTCCCCAGGGTTGTCCCAGGTTTTCTTGACAACCCCATGAGTTGTCAAAAAAACCTGGGTTTTCCAGTCCTCAAAAAACGCTAAACCACAAAGCGCCACACATCTCTGTCATTTAAATAAAAACACATGCCATTTGACAGGCCTCAAATCGCCACAGCAAAAAGCTAGGGCGAGTTTGGGGAAAACCTATGGCAAACCTGTGGCTCAAAAAACACTCAATTTGACATTCAGGGCGAATTTAGGTTTCTCAAAAAACGCTTTGTGGCGACCCTAGGGCAACCCCAGGGCTTCAACGAACAAACCTAATATTGGTGAGTTTTTATTGATGACCTCTACGGAGCTGCGCAATTAAAACAATGTCTGTGAAATCTGCGTCTGAAAACATGCAGTAGTGTTATTGAAGTATTCTCTCTTGTTATGGTTTCTCGATGACCGAATTCGAATGATTGGTGTTACACTGGTCTACAAAATTTCACATTTTTGAATGCACACAAAAGCGAACTATATTTTTTAAAGGTTTTTGGCTCGCTGAACTCAAATCTGTCCTCAGAATTGCTCTGTCACATCACGTTTTCAAAATATTACGCATTCAAGATCGGAAAAATCCAGTTTTTGCTATTTTTGAGCCTATGTTTTAACATAAAAAAAATTTTAACCCAAAAACAAACCATTGCTTTTCCGATGATTTGCTATCCGCTGAATCCAAATCTGGTCTCAAAAAGGCTCTATTACATCAAATTACTGAGATATCTAGCTTCAAAAGTTGCAATAAACGGTCATGCATTATTTTGAGGACTGTTGCAGTCGCGAAAGGAAATTAGAGTCTGAAAGCATATTTTTGATGGTTTTGGATGTTCTGAATTCAAATTCAGTCACAGAATTGCTCTGTCACATCAGGGTCTTGAGATTATAGCCAGAGTAAGGTCAAGACATCAACGCTTTATTTTTTGGAAACCTGATGTTGCAGCGTAAAGCTCTCACTGGATTTGAATTCAGCACCAAAAAATCTTTAAAAAATATAATTTCTGACTCAAATTTCCTTTCGGGACTATACGTAATCTTCAAAATAATGCATGACCATGTATTACGACTTTTGAAGCTAGATATCTCAGTAACTTGATGTAATAGAGCCATTTTGAGACCAGATTTGGATTCAGCGGATAGCAAATCATCGGAAAAGCAATGGTTTGTTTTTGGGTTAAAATTTTTTTTATGTTAAAACATAGGCTCGAAAATAGCAAAAACTGGATTTTTCCGATCTTGAATGCTTAATATTTTGAAAATGTGATGTGACAGAGCAATTCTGAGGACAGATTTGAGTTCAGCGAGCTAAAAACCTCTGAAAAATATAGTTCGCTTTTTTGTGCAAAATTATTGTCGACCAGTGATTAGATCCGTTCGTTGAACTTTCCTCAGGGTTGACCCAGGTTTTCTTGACAACCCTATGAGTAGTCAAAACAACCTGGGTTTTCCAGTCCCCAAAAAACGCTAAACCACAAATCACCACACATCCCTGTCATTAAAAAAAAAAATACATGCCATTTGACAGCCCTCAACTTGCCACATGCAAAAAGCTAGGGCGAGTTGATGGAAAACCTAAGTCAACCCTAGAGCTCAAAAAACACTTAATTTGACAGTCAGGGCGACTTTAGGTTTCTCAAAAAATACTTTGTGGTGACCCCAGGGCGACCCTAGGGCTTCAACGAACAAACCTAATGAGGGTGAAAATTAAATTTGTGTGTACACGGTTTGACATTTGTAGATTTCTGCAAACAAATCAAATTTTGGATCTGCAAATTCATTTTCAGCTCATTGTCACATTGCATCCGTCAAAAAATTTGCCTTGTAATCTTTGATGCGAGGCAAAAGGAGAGGATTAAGGGTAAGGAAGGTTTGGATTTCAGGAAGGAAACAGGAAATTGGATCGGAAGGAAATGAATATGGTAGGTATGTTGGGATAGGAAATTTTAAAAGAAGGAAACGGTAGGTAAGGATATGAAGCTGGAGGGATAAGGAAAAAGGAACACCACTGGAAAGAAACAAAACATAAAAGGTAAACAAAGGGAACTTCACCCTAGGAAAAGGAAGGGTAGGAAAAGAGGATGTGGACGAAAGGAAGGTTAGGGAAAGGGACAGAACGTACGCCGGGAAGTCTGGCATTCTTGCTTTCGCGGCCTAGCTCGTCGGATGTAGGGGGGGATCTTGGCTTCCCGGTCGCACCTCACCTCGACCAAAACATAAAATCATGCCTCTTAAAACCACCACCGAAAAACTCCACACTCCAGGAGCTGCTGGTCTGAGTGCAGCATGGCCTGTACCCTCCCAACCTGGAACCCCGGCGGCCGATGGTCTGGGATTCCCCAACAAAAACCGGCGAAACTGCCAACACCACTACCACTGCATCCTCACCCCCTTCTTACCCACCCCACGTGACTACTACTCCTCAGCGAGCATTATCACCCGAAAATCAGTTATCAAACACGCAAATTTTCATGAATGATTAGCGTGATTCACATTTATTCCAAAAAAAATTTTAAAAGGAAACAAAAATACAAAATAAAATCATAAAATGAATTTAAAACTTATTAGCTACAAACAAAAAGAAAATGGTATCTAACTTACATACTATAAGTCCAAATGAATGGTAAAACAAAAGAAAACAATAAATGATCCAACTAAGTTCCACGATAAATGGGAAGATTATCAAATAAAACAAAAATAAAATGTGAGTGAATTATAAATTAGGAGTGAACCTATTCTTCAAAAAAAAAAACGAAATCTCTCCAGAATAGATCACTATATATGTTCAGGTTTTTTTTTTTTTTTTTTTTTTTGCGAGATCAATTGCCGAACTTGATTTCCTAAAAAGCGCGATTCTGATCACGGAAGGAATTTACTCGTCTTCCCGAACCTACTTCGTACAACCTCAAAAAAAAGAGCTCTCTTTTTAGGGGAATGGGCCTTCTTTGGGCCGCTATACACTGTCTCACGAAAAACATTCAGCCCAACACAAATTAGAAAACCTTTTTCTAGCCGCCTCGCTATTACCAAAAAAAAACCCAATGAACAAAAAAATAAAAATGTACAAAAAGTTTAAATAAATAAATAAATAAAAAAATTAACTATCACGCTATTAAAATTTAAATAATATACTGCATCCGCAACGATTTCGTGTTAATTCCTTCCAGCAACGGTGATTTCCCTTATATCGGGCCGCC
Organism: Melanostoma scalare; assembly: GCA_949752695.1. Lineage (NCBI taxonomy): Eukaryota > Metazoa > Arthropoda > Insecta > Diptera > Syrphidae > Melanostoma > Melanostoma scalare. The sequence goes on along the minus strand of OX456984.1, from coordinate 251,361,264 downwards.
ACTGTGTCCGTCTCAATTTCAATTTATATCCTTGTGTTTTTCTTCTTAAACGCGAATTATTATTTAAAAATTTATTTCCACCGCGTACGAATTTGAAAATTCCACGGACTACCTTCCTTCTAGCTCTTTGCGGTTTGCACCCAAAAAAAATAGCAATATAAAAAAACGTATTACTTGGGGAGCCCGGGTATTCCCACGGGCTTTCTTTATCCCTCACACAAACTCTAGGTTTTTCTGCTCCTGTTGTTGCTGTTGCTGTTCTGCCCTTTTGACTTTGCGGCAAAACCGTTGATTTTCCTTTCTTTTTTAAAAGTGCCGGTGCCGCTCCAACCCGTTCGTTTGATGTAGGTCGGCCACGACCTTTTTGTCCTTGGTCTATATGTGACCGCCGGAAGGTAGCACTATACAAAAAAAAATAGCCTAACATTACAAAATAGCCTAATATCAACCACACAAAAAAAAACTACACTGACTATCATTAAAATAACTACACACCAAAATTCCACACAATGTACCAATGCCCTTACCCGTGGATTTTCTGCTTTCGGTAATTCTTCAATTGTCTCCCGCCGATTGATAATATTAATTCCTTTGAATTTCCTTCTTGTTGCCAATACTTTTCGATACACTGCCTTTTTCAAGGGCTTTATAAGAAAAACTTTTTCTTGCTATAGATTATGTCGGTTATACTCGGCTTTAACTCACAATCTTGTTTCCTCCCGCACTAGTATGCAAAATGGACATGAATGCCCGCTCCCTGTTGAACATTGCACATTCGACCTCCCCGAAAATTAAATTCATTTTTTCATTTTCTTTTGTTTTAGTCGTCTCTCAATAACTGGCCTTTTCTCCTCCTAAACCCATTTCCAAAAAACAAAAAAAAACAAAAGCTCACTAATTGCACTACTTCCGTAATCTACTTTTGGGATTCTCCCAAAAGATTTTGCCTTCTTGATCACCCTGTGGCATCTTATGTTTCAACCACCCACAAAACGAAAGTGGAACGCATTGTTCAGTCATATTCTAATGGCAACAATGCCCCACGACTATATGTTGGCGCTCTTCGCTCTTGTGTCGTTTACGCATGCCTTTTTTTTCCATTCATGCTTTTGCCTATACGAAAATTCTATTTACTGGCATTGACATGATTACTATTTACTACTCTTCTAGCCAGCAGCCATTCCACTCCATCAACAGTTTGCCTTGCCAGGTAATTTTTATTTTTCCTTTTAATAATCCTATAATATTCTTTTCAGCCCTATTTTATTTTATTTTTCAGTGTGAGCCTTATTTTAACCAACAGGACGTGGAATAATTCTACACGCTGCGCCAGGCATAATAATATGAAGCAAAGCAGTGCAGTGAGAGAAAAAAAAAAGGTAATTTGAACAAGCAGTGTTGGTTGTGGTCTATTAAATTTTTAATCTTTTTCAGGAATAGGGTAGGATCATAACAAAACACCTGATTATGTGTGTCGCTCAGACAAACAGAAACAGGTGGGACTCGGTCTTAATTGGCCAAAGTGAGCATCTTAGCAAAACAATTCAGGAATGTGGTGGGGAAGAACCCACGATTACCAGCCGGGCATACAGGTATTTATTAACCTAATTTTTAATAACTATGCATCTAAGTGTTACTAATGTGATCTTTTTTTTCAGGCTTTCATGAGGTTGAAACATGTGTGATAACATGGAATTACGAAACAGGAACGACGATAAAACCAATAACAAGGATAAACCCATAAAAAAAAACCCTGTCTACCACAAACCAAACGATGAGGTTAGTCAACTCGTTATCAACGCACATCAGATTTTTACGCGTGAGTTACCTATTTTCGTTTTTCGTTTTACAATCTAATATGTATTGTATATGTATCTTAAGTCAAACTTCGTTTATTTTTTTCTGGGGATTTTTCTTGTTACCCATTTTATTTTCGGGTTAGGGATTCTTTATAATGATTATGGTGACATTAATACGATTAGAAAACAAATAAGAACCTAGGTGCACATATATACATACATATTTACAATGATACATAGTACATGAATAAATAAATAACATAAATAACTAACTCACTTTCATAACGAAATCTGTGACATCACTAAGTACATAGAATAATAAATAAATAAATAACTTAAACTATAATAAATAACTACTACCTAATATCACAGTACTTAGCCACTTAAAGTGTATATATCACAGATTTTAAATATTGCTAGTGAGATAATACCCTCTATAACTATATAAATATAACTCTATAAATAAATAACTATGTAAATAAATAACTCTATAAATCAAATACATAACATTAATCTAAGGTACGTATGTGCATGTGCAACTAAACTGAATCGGAAACTTATAAACTTTGGCATGATAAATATTGCTTTTGAGAATGATTCGTGAGGATGGGTTGGGATAAGTGGAATGTTGTTAGTTGGATGTTGTTAGTATGGAAAGTGAATGCGAAAATTGGAAATGGATGTGAGAAATGAAAATGGGTGTGTTTATGTTCTGAAGGTTGTTGGATGTGTGGTTTATTGAGGTTTGGTTAATGCTGAATGGATATTTTAGTGGATGTTTAATTAGTAGATGTTATTGTCATAGGATGGATGGGAATTTAATCGGATCGAATCATCTCTTTTATTGTTTTAAGTCTTTTGCATGAAAGACTCCTATAGGTTGACCTTTAGTGTTTTCTAATTCGTAGAGGTTGTTTCCTACGGCTTTAACCACACGACATTTAACATATTTAGGACAAAGTTTCGCGTTCAGATACTTCGAAGTGTCACTCAGGATGAAGTTTCTTTTGAATACTTCTTGACCTGGGCAATATTTTATTTCTCGCGTTCGCGTATTGTAAGTTTTAGCGCTTTTTTCGTTTGCCATTAAAATGGAACTTTTAATTTTTTCGCGTATACACTGAAGTCGACTGTGTCTGGGAAGAGTCATTATTTCTCCGTCTTCCATGGAATTAAGTTGTTGTGCTAACTCGTAGTTACTTCCATGGGTCATCATATTTGTACCGAATAGTACAAAGTATGGTGACACCCCCGTTGCGGAGTGAACAGAACTTCTTAACGCAGACGCTATCTCGTCTAAGTGGAGATCCCAGTCTCGTTGGTCGTCTTTCAAATAGGACCTTATCGCAGCCAGAAGTGTTCTATTGACTCTTTCAGATGCATTCGACTGAGGTGCATAATTTGCAGTTCTGAAATGACGAACTCCGTATGCTTGCAAAAAGTTTTGGAATTCTTTGGCCAAAAATTGTTTCCCGTTATCCGAATGGATTATCTGCGGAACTCCAAACATACAAAACACTTCATTTTTCAAATACTTAATAATACTTAAAGCATTGGCAGCTTTTAAAGCCTTGATAAATACATACTTAGAGAAATGATCTAACACTACAAATAAACATGAATTACCACTTTTGGACCTTGGGTACGGACCCAAGAAGTCTACATATAACTTTTGAAAAGGACGATCTGTTGTAAAACTATTAACAATAGGAGGACGTTGTACTTGATTTGACGGTTTACATTGTTTACAAATAGAACATTTAGCGATGTATTGTCGAATCTGCACCGTCATATTGGGCCAATAGAAATACTGACGTATTCTATGCAAAGTTTTTGCTATGCCACCGTGCGCTGCTTGTGGAGGCTCATGAGCATTAGCAATTAGTTGCTCGGTCATAGCTGAAGGTATCCACAGCCGCCAAGTGTGTTCTGACAAAACATCATTTTCACTAGGAAGTGACTTCTTGTACACAAAGTTGTCTTGTACTTTCAAGTCAGGCAATGTTTCGCTATTTTGTACGATAGTTGTTTTTAAATTTTTGTACTCTTCTGATTCGAAATGTTCGGAATCCAGATCAACTAATGGTGCTATTTGTTCTAGCTCTATACTTTCGACATGTACACGAGAAAGCGTATCGGGAACTACATTAAGGCTTCCTTTTCTATGCTCTATGTTGAACGTGAATGACTGCAACTCCAAACTCCACCTAGCTAACCGACCGTTAAGGTCCTTCATAGTCATCAACCATTTTAGACTAGAGTGGTCGGTAATTACGGTGAAGTCCATCCCTTCAACATAGGGCCTAAATTTTTTGATGGCCATGACGGCCGCCATACATTCTTTCTCTGTCACGCTATAATTTCTTTGACAGGAGTTTAGCTTTTGGGAGAAGTAAGAGATAGGACTTTCCTGATCTTCTTCTTTCTTCTGAAACAACACCGCCCCGATTCCAGTATCAGATGCGTCGCACTGAATGAAGAAACGTTTAGTGAAATCGGGGTGTGTAAGCACCGGTGCTGTTGTCAAAGCTGACTTAAGATTTTCGAAAGCAACAATCGCCTCATCCGACATTTTGAATTTTTCATTCCTTTTCTTCAACATATCTGTTAATGGAGCTGTTAAGGTAGAGAAATCTTTGATGAACCTCCTATACCACCCTGCTAGACCAAGTAGCCTACGAACCTGTCTTGTGTTTCTAGGTAGGGGAAAATCGACCACTGCTTCAACTTTGGCCGGATCGGTTTTCAACTTCCCTCCTCCGACAATAAAACCTAAATATTTTAATTCTTTGAAACAGAATTTTGATTTTGCTAAATTTATGGTAAGGTTCGCTCTTCTAAGACAATCGGCTACCTGTTCCAGCAGAGTGACATGGGTCTCGAAGTCAGGTGCGATGATGAGGAGATCGTCCAGATACACGAAAACACGGTCCCTGAGTCGTGCAGGGATTACTTTGTCCATTAGACGGCACAATCTTTGAGCTGCATTGCACAACCCGAAGGGCATGACCGTAAACTGGTACAAAGGTCTCCCCGGTACCGCAAACGCAGTTTTTTCTCTACTCTGTAACTCCAACGGTATCTGCCAAAAAGCTTCCTTTAAATCGACACTGCTTATGTAGTACGTGTCTGGCAGTCTGCTAAGGAGTCCTTCTATGTGGGGGAGAGGATTCGCATCCTTTTTGGTCACCGCGTTCACCTTCCTGGCATCTAAGCAGAACCTGTACTTGACAGTGTTATCTGCCGCAACCTTTTTGATAAGTGTAACGGGTGAGCACCAAGGGCTTTCACTTTCCTCAATCACGCCCATCTCCAGCATCCTATCGATTTCCTTGTACAACAAGGCTTGCACCGCTGGAGATACAGGATAGTGTCTCTGCTTGACAGGGTCAGCATTCCCGGTATCTATGACATGTTCCATCATCGAAGTTTTTCCCAAACCATGACGTTCGTGGTCGAGAAATCTCTGCTTAACAGCATCCAATTTCGCTTTTTGTGGCAAAGATAGCTGATGGGCACAATCCAAGTCAGCTTCTTCACTTAAAATTGACATAGAACACACAATACTTGGTGCGATATGAAACGCTTTCCAAAAGTCAACACCTAAATACAAATTTTGATCCAAATTTGGAACCAAATACAACGTAATTTTTTCTGATAAACACTTATACTTTACATTTACACAAATTTTCCCTATTATTGCCTGGGTTTTCCCGTCGGCGGTCTTGACTCCCGATATGTGTGGCAAAATGGGTATTTTTTGTTCGGCCACAAACTCTTCACAACCTTTCCCCAAAATACTGACACTAGCGCCGCTGTCGAGAAGCCCCATGACTTCTTTTTCTCCTATTAATACTTTGGCATACGGCCTCGGATCTGAATCAGTTCCGATCACAGTCGCCACTATGTTCTTTCGCACTTGTTTTCGTAACTGAAACCTTTGTCTTGCTTTCTTTATTCTATTTGATACTTCCCCTACTCTTTTTCCAAAGATCCTCTCTCTAACCTTTTCATAATTTCTTAACCTAATGTGCAGGGGTACGATCTCAAATCGTTTCCTCTCTATATTCGCTTCTTCCTTACTTCTGACTAATAATTTTACTTTGCTACTTGTTATCGGCTCTTCTAATCGGGGTGCTAAACAGTTGTTTGGTTCGAACGCGATTCCCCCGGTGACCTCGCGTTCCGGTTCCGGTTTCCCGGATTGCATACCGGACATTTGGGTGTAATTACCCCCTCTCTGCCACACTTGTAACAAAACAAGGTCCGATCTGCTGTACAGTCTTTATAAAAGTGACCGGTCGACTTACAGTTCCAACACCTTACCGATCTAGGCTCTGTCGCAACCTGGTTCTGTTTCGGTCGAGCACCCGTGTGTTGGAAAGCAGCTAACTGCTCTTCCTCGTATGAGGACTCATCCTCCACTTCCAACTCATTAACTTTGTACCTATTCGGTGGTTTGAACGGCTTTTGGGCTTCTTTCACCCGACCAGGAAAAGCTGACTCCGCTTCCTTGCAAGACATCCTCAGCTGATCCAGCGTATAAATCGCCTGAGGGTACACTAAGTTTCCTAACTTTTCGTTAAGATTTCGTTTCAGGATCCTGACCAGCTCTTCTTCCTGTATCTGCATCCTGAGCTGATGCTTCAACTTGGAGATCGCCGCGAAGAAATCATCGCAAGACTCCCAGGTGCCCTGCCTTCGATCCATAATTTCCCGCAGGATATCGAAATCAGTTTTGGCGTTCCTGAACTGTCTCATTATGGCGTTCTTCAGTACCTGCCAATCCGGCCGATAATTGTCGCGTTGGAACTGCCAGTACCAATCGTTGGCAGCACCTGAGAGTAGCAGATGAAAATCCCGCAAAACCTCAGCCCAGGAGCAGATATGTTGGCTTTGCAAGGTTTCCACCCTGAAAACGAAATCTTCGACGGTAAGTATTTCCGGATTGCCACTGAACTTTAAACCCCACTTATCTATTTTAATAGGCTTAGCTCTGGGACCCTCATAATGCGGATACGATCCCTGAGGATTCCACCTACCGTTGGGATTACCTGAATACTGGGCTCGCTCTTCATGATAGCTCACTTGGAAAGCTGCCCTCGGCCCGTGGTTCGCTATTGGTGCGAACGGCCTCGCTGACTGGTTCAGCTGAGTCTGCCTTGCTTGCGGACCGGAGAACTGCTCTTCAACTCGATGGTACTGCCTATCATGCCCCTGTGGGGACCTATCGTTTTGCCTTGACCTCGAGCGCGTCGAGTTACTAAATTCTCTTCTTAGGTCCAGCAGACTAGTTTTCACTAGCTCCTGCATCGCCATGGATAACTTGTCCCCAAGAGAGTTGCAGTAAGAGTCGCACGCACTTGCTACGGCTGAATTAATTACTGATCTCAGCTCGTCAGACACTAAGCTACCTTCCTGCCGATTTGTTTCTACCCCTACCTCAACGTTGGCTTGGTAATCGGGTCTCTCTTCACCCCTACTTCCTGAATTCCTAGCTGCTTCTAGCGCACTAATCAGACTGTAGTCTGGCCTCTCTACTGAGTCCAAACTAGCTGTCCTACTTGGTGGTATTTGATCTGGCTGACGTTCATCGTTTTTCTTTTGCAGATCTGGTGGAAGATGGCTTTTGGATGGAGGTGGTTGACTACCGCTGCCACTTGGCTCCTTTGGCAGAACCGCCTGTTTTGGAGAGTGACCAGCGAACGACATTTTCGAATTTTCTCCTGTCGACTTTTTCACTGTGGAACGGGTAACTACTCTATCTTGTTTATTAATTGTTTCTTTCTTTTTGTTTTCACTCATTACACTGCATACTACATAAACCAAAAAAAACTAAGACCTACAATTTACAGTAACCTAACACTACTCTAACACTAACCTTATACTAACAATAATCTAACACAAAACTAACGCTTATACTAACGATAATCGAACGTAACACTATTCTCACTAACGCTAATTTAACACTAACGTCACGCTAACAATAATCTCCTACTAACACTAAACTAACGCTAACGATAAACTAACAATAACCTTACGCTAAACTAACGAAAACACTATACTATACTAACAATAATCTTACAATAACAATAAACTAACAATACCCAATAACACTAACCTGACCTAACACTAATCTAATACTAACAAAAACACTAATCTAACCAAACGTTCTATCTATAAAATTTTTGTTATTGTTTTTCAGATCACCTTCCACGGCTGAAATAACCACTGCTACCAGACTGAACACTACAAAGACGACACCTATAATTTTGCAACCCTACAGCTGTAAGTAATCCAACTAAGATATCGTAAAATTTAACTAATGTAGAATTTGTTTTTATTTTTCAGGCCTATTTTCTTCGGGATTATACGACCGTTGGCAACTCAACCCTATAGCAGAACCCACGGAAAATATTTTGAAAATAGACATAGACATATAACTAACAAAAATACGTTTTCTAAAATTATAAATTTATTAACCCAATTGTTATGTTGAATTATGTGTATTGTTGATGTGATTTATTTGTATCTTAAAAATGCTGGGGTGTTTGAAGGGGTGTGCTTCGGTGCATGTGGATTTTTTTTCTTCTCGTTGAGGTATCGTTGACAGTTTCGGTTTTCTTTTTTTTTTTTCTTATCTCTTTACCCTGGAGTGTGGTGTTAATGAATTTTAAAAAAAAAACGACATTAATACTAACACAGGGTTTTTGTTGGTTATTCAAGTCTAAGATACTACGTCGCTAATGAACAGGTATGCTTTGAAGCTTTCCTTGTTCATGACTTACGATAGTTCTTAAGACTCGAATACCCAACGAAATTTTTCAGGATGGGAGTGGAAAGGTTCAGTTGCTGTGTTATGAGATCTTGTATCAGGTCGCATTTCGATTGGTTCGTCTATGACCTTCCTCTCGAAGACATACTTGAAACAGATTCTCATAACTCAGCGACCGATAACATTACAACAAGAGGATAGGATGAATTCCTCTAACCACAACAAAACGTCTCGTCGCAAATGATAGGGCCTGCTTAAAAGCTATCCCTTATCATGACTTACGATCAGGTTTGTTGTTGTTAGGGATTTCGAATAAAGGTAAGGATATACAACACATGGGATCTAAACACGGACAACACGTCTGGGCGCCATTTGATGCGAGGCAAAAGGAGAGGATTAAGGGTAAGGAAGGTTTGGATTTCAGGAAGGAAACAGGAAATTGGATCGGAAGGAAATGAATATGGTAGGTATGTTGGGATAGGAAATTTTAAAAGAAGGAAACGGTAGGTAAGGATATGAAGCTGGAGGGATAAGGAAAAAGGAACACCACTGGAAAGAAACAAAACATAAAAGGTAAACAAAGGGAACTTCACCCTAGGAAAAGGAAGGGTAGGAAAAGAGGATGTGGACGAAAGGAAGGTTAGGGAAAGGGACAGAACGTACGCCGGGAAGTCTGGCATGCTTGCTTTCGCGGCCTAGCTCGTCGGATGTAGGGGGGGATCTTGGCTTCCCGGTCGCACCTCACCTCGACCAAAACATAAAATCATGCCTCTTAAAACCACCACCGAAAAACTCCACACTCCAGGAGCTGCTGGTCTGAGTGCAGCATGGCCTGTACCCTCCCAACCTGGAACCCCGGCGGCCGATGGTCTGGGATTCCCCAACAAAAACCGGCGAAACTGCCAACACCACTACCACTGCATCCTCACCCCCTTCTTACCCACCCCACGTGACTACTACTCCTCAGCGAGCATTATCACCCGAAAATCAGTTATCAAACACGCAAATTTTCATGAATGATTAGCGTGATTCACATTTATTCCAAAAAAAATTTTAAAAGGAAACAAAAATACAAAATAAAATCATAAAATGAATTTAAAACTTATTAGCTACAAACAAAAAGAAAATGGTATCTAACTTACATACTATAAGTCCAAATGAATGGTAAAACAAAAGAAAACAATAAATGATCCAACTAAGTTCCACGATAAATGGGAAGATTATCAAATAAAACAAAAATAAAATGTGAGTGAATTATAAATTAGGAGTGAACCTATTCTTCAAAAAAAAAAACGAAATCTCTCCAGAATAGATCACTATATATGTTCAGGTTTTTTTTTTTTTTTTTTTTTTTGCGAGATCAATTGCCGAACTTGATTTCCTAAAAAGCGCGATTCTGATCACGGAAGGAATTTACTCGTCTTCCCGAACCTACTTCGTACAACCTCAAAAAAAAGAGCTCTCTTTTTAGGGGAATGGGCCTTCTTTGGGCCGCTATACACTGTCTCACGAAAAACATTCAGCCCAACACAAATTAGAAAACCTTTTTCTAGCCGCCTCGCTATTACCAAAAAAAAACCCAATGAACAAAAAAATAAAAATGTACAAAAAGTTTAAATAAATAAATAAATAAAAAAATTAACTATCACGCTATTAAAATTTAAATAATATACTGCATCCGCAACGATTTCGTGTTAATTCCTTCCAGCAACGGTGATTTCCCTTATATCGGGCCGCCACTGTGTCCGTCTCAATTTCAATTTATATCCTTGTGTTTTTCTTCTTAAACGCGAATTATTATTTAAAAATTTATTTCCACCGCGTACGAATTTGAAAATTCCACGGACTACCTTCCTTCTAGCTCTTTGCGGTTTGCACCCAAAAAAAATAGCAATATAAAAAAACGTATTACTTGGGGAGCCCGGGTATTCCCACGGGCTTTCTTTATCCCTCACACAAACTCTAGGTTTTTCTGCTCCTGTTGTTGCTGTTGCTGTTCTGCCCTTTTGACTTTGCGGCAAAACCGTTGATTTTCCTTTCTTTTTTAAAAGTGCCGGTGCCGCTCCAACCCGTTCGTTTGATGTAGGTCGGCCACGACCTTTTTGTCCTTGGTCTATATGTGACCGCCGGAAGGTAGCACTATACAAAAAAAAATAGCCTAACATTACAAAATAGCCTAATATCAACCACACAAAAAAAAACTACACTGACTATCATTAAAATAACTACACACCAAAATTCCACACAATGTACCAATGCCCTTACCCGTGGATTTTCTGCTTTCGGTAATTCTTCAATTGTCTCCCGCCGATTGATAATATTAATTCCTTTGAATTTCCTTCTTGTTGCCAATACTTTTCGATACACTGCCTTTTTCAAGGGCTTTATAAGAAAAACTTTTTCTTGCTATAGATTATGTCGGTTATACTCGGCTTTAACTCACAATCTTGTTTCCTCCCGCACTAGTATGCAAAATGGACATGAATGCCCGCTCCCTGTTGAACATTGCACATTCGACCTCCCCGAAAATTAAATTCATTTTTTCATTTTCTTTTGTTTTAGTCGTCTCTCAATAACTGGCCTTTTCTCCTCCTAAACCCATTTCCAAAAAACAAAAAAAAACAAAAGCTCACTAATTGCACTACTTCCGTAATCTACTTTTGGGATTCTCCCAAAAGATTTTGCCTTCTTGATCACCCTGTGGCATCTTATGTTTCAACCACCCACAAAACGAAAGTGGAACGCATTGTTCAGTCATATTCTAATGGCAACAATGCCCCACGACTATATGTTGGCGCTCTTCGCTCTTGTGTCGTTTACGCATGCCTTTTTTTTCCATTCATGCTTTTGCCTATACGAAAATTCTATTTACTGGCATTGACATGATTACTATTTACTACTCTTCTAGCCAGCAGCCATTCCACTCCATCAACAGTTTGCCTTGCCAGGTAATTTTTATTTTTCCTTTTAATAATCCTATAATATTCTTTTCAGCCCTATTTTATTTTATTTTTCAGTGTGAGCCTTATTTTAACCAACAGGACGTGGAATAATTCTACACGCTGCGCCAGGCATAATAATATGAAGCAAAGCAGTGCAGTGAGAGAAAAAAAAAAGGTAATTTGAACAAGCAGTGTTGGTTGTGGTCTATTAAATTTTTAATCTTTTTCAGGAATAGGGTAGGATCATAACATCTTTGCCAATGAATAAATTTGCAAATGATCTTTAAACTGTATCTGCAAATTTATTTATTGCCAGACATTTGCAGAAACGTCAGAAAATGAAAAAAATTTGTGTACACACGATTGCCACATCTACAACTTAATTTGTCTTCAAAATGATTGGTGAACAAGTTTTTCTGCAAATTATTTTAGAGCGAATTTTAAGCTATATTTGCTTAGTGGTTGAAAATGAAACTTTTTCATGAATTTCTTACCATGGTTTATGCACCTGATCGCCTTCGGTTAGCAAACATTTTGAACGCGTCCTAGTAGCTGCGTTACGTTATCCATGTTTTCATTTGTTGGTAATAAAAGGCTCACCTGTATTATGTTTTTTACATTTTTTAGCAAAACTATCGTTTTCCAAATTCGGAAAGTGTTCTCCAAATTTTTCCAAATTGTCCCCGATCGATTGACACCAAAATGTCCATTGCTAGCGCTGCCAAGTATACGCCAAATTTTAAATTGTTAATAGGGGTTTTTCTTTTTTAGTTCCGAACAGAAAAGTGAAACATCAAAAACGTAAGAGTATTTCTTTTTCAATTCAGCAACACCTGAATGCTCAAAATGCTTTTCTTTCTTTTTCAGAACACTACACGAGCGCACTCTACGTGCTCGAAAAAAAATGACGGGGCATCTAGAGCAAGAGTCTGAGCGCTGTTATTTTGACAGCTGTTTGACAGCCTACTTTTAAATGCGTTTCTAAAATGAACTGAGAATTGAACACGCTCAGTTTAGAACACGTTCACGCCGTTCGTTCTCAGTTCAGTTCACTGTTTCGAACCAAAAAAGAAAAACCCCTAATAACTTTTTTTTGGGACTTTCCCAAATTGCGAAAACTGTTTCCCTAATTTTTCCAAATGTTTTCCAAATTATTTGCATAAAAAAATCGAATTTCGTGTGAAAGCGTTGCCAAGTTAACGGGGGTTGCCTCTTGAGTGGATTCTCACTTCAAATCGAGAAGCGGCTGTCACTCCTCAGAATCATGAGAAGCGATCTTTTTGCACCAATGGAACGGTTTGAGAATGCTCCTGGATGCTCCTGGACGGTTCTTTTCGTCCAATGGAAAGTGACATAAGGCTTGTCCAACTCTTTAGACACGGTCTAGCTAGACAGCTGTTTAAGGAAATTTTATAAATACGACTTCAGTCTGTTTTACATTCATTGCTTACCCTGCGGCTACACGATCAACAAATGGCATGCCATCGGCTCACACAAATAATCTTTCAAATTTCTGTTCGTGTTTCGGCTGTGACGTAGGCGACCTACAATTTGCCAGGCAAATGGCTTTCAATAGACATATCATTATATATTTTCAACATGGCACCCACAAGAAATTTTAAATTCAAAGTTTTTTTCCAGGCACTCCTTTTCTCTTTTTGAGGGTATTTGACGAAGCTGTCAATTTCATGGCTACTGAAACTGCTTCTCGGGTGGCTTTCAATATTCCATACCAGTTGGGTTTCAATTTCGAAAAGTTTGGTTGTTTATGTAGAAAAGTTTAAATGTATTGTAAATGGCTTACCATATCTTAATCATGTAGCCCCGGGGTTAGAGGAATAAAGAACAAGAAGGAAAACCGTTACCTCTTTTGCCCCGCAACTTCCATTTGCTTATTGTTCTTTTTGTAACACGAGATCCATCTGTCATACACGTATTAATTGAATTTACTAACTAAAGTAGTATTCACATGAGAACGACCAACGAACGACGAATGAACGAAAATTCGTTAATTTTGACATTTCATTCACATGAGTGTTTTACATTCGTCACGAATAACGAACAAAATTTACATGCAAAACAAAAATGGGGAATGATTTTGAGGTTAAGCACGCGCGAAAAATTTATTCGTTGGTTAGGGTACTCTTTTTGCTGTCAGAAATTACACTCAGAGTAATGCTGTTTTCGTTTGGTAAAACTAGAGTACCCTTTTTTTTAGAGTACTCTGATTTTTATAAAAAAATAAATAGGGTGGCGCTACAGAGCGAGGAGCCCCTGGGCCTAGCGCATTTCTCACAACCATGCCTTGTGAGGGAATGGAGGGGACCTACAATTTTATGCCGGATCCGAACGGCTAATTGAGAAAGCGCTTTTCATGGCATGAATTTACTAACGGAGGACTTGCCAATTCCTCGCGAAAGGCGATACCCGGGGAAAAACATTTTTTTTGCCTCTGCTGGGATTCGAACCTCGAACCTCTGGTTTAGCAGGTGGACATGTTAACCATCGCACCACGGGTACCACATTACTCTGATTTTTACTCTGAAAAAATTTCTAGAGTAGCAAAACTTGCTCTGATGGTAATTTTTGACAGCAAAAAGAGTACCCTTAGAGTACTCTTTTTTCCCAAACGAAAACGGCATATGTAGGTTTTACGACTCTCGAAATTTTTTCAGAGTAAAAATCAGGGTACTCTAAAAAAAGGGTACTCTAGTTTTACCAAACGAAAACGGCATAAAGCCTTGCGCAAACCAATGCGGTGAGTGCGTGCGATGCTATTGCGATAAGTCAAATCCCTATGCATTAAGTCAAACGTCCATAAGATTACATAGGGATTTGACTTATCGCAATCGCATCGCACGCACTCACCGCATTGGTTTGCGCAAGGCTTAATGTGGCATATACACTGTTCAAATGCTTGACCAGCATGTAAGAGTAAGAGCATGTATTAGTGAAAATAACTCACGTATGCATTGTCCCTGTCCATACGTGTTATGCTCATAACGTTATATCTCGGTCGTTTCTGGGCAAAAGGGGTGAGGAAGAAAGGGACTCAATGCGCAAAATGAAATTTGATTTATCTGCCTAAGCAGTACACTCTTGGCGTGTCCAGACGGGTTATGCTCATAACGTTATGCTTTTTTCAATACAATTCCCAACACAAAATGTAGAATTTGTGTGAGGAATTAAAACAACGTCTGGACACTAGCAGCCTTATTTATTAGATTTCACTAATACTCGGTTCAACCTGGTATTAATTAATACTAATATTAGCACTTAATACTCCCTTACGCCAGGTCGAGCGAATCCTTATTTATAAAACATTTTCCAACCCGTATTAGTTAATACTTGCTTATAGCGTCCTACAGACGATCAATGTTACTAACTTGTCAAGTATTATTGAGGTTTTCTCTTGTCAAGTAAAATTGATGAACAATCGCCACCACACGTTCAATGAAAATTGACAATTTTTTCCTTCTGTAGTTTCCTAATCGCACTACACAACGACACGAGTGACAGTGAAACTTGATGAAAACCAAATCAGATTTGATTTTCGTCAATGTTTCAATTTTACTTGACAGTAACATTGAAGAGCCTACAAACGATCAATTTTACTTGAACAGAAGCTCTTTCAAGTAATATTGACAAGAAGTAACATTGATCGTCTGTAGGGCGCTTATGTCAAATTTTTCATCAAAAAAATGACCCATCTATAGCTCTGGTTACTATAAACGTCAACAAATCCCATTGTGCACGTTCAATGCATCAAGTTTTTTCAGATAATCTAACTTCTTTCGGGCTCTGATTAGCCAGAGTTTTAGTTCTTCTTTTGATGCGTGACTTTTGACCAATCAGAGGCCAAAAAAAGTTAGATTATCTGAAAAACTTAATTGCGTTGAACCCGAGCATTATGATTGTTTTTTTTTTTTGTGGTTGGCGGAAATTTTTCCAAAATGGATATTAAACAAAACAAAACAAGAAATATTAGTTTTCATTTATTAATTTATTTATCTCGTAGTTAAGGCGGAAAAAGAATTAAAACTATTCACAAAACCAAAATAATTTTCCACTTTTCCTCAAAAAATTTGAACAAAATGACATTTAGACCTTACCCTGCAGCTACACGATCAAGATATGGTAAGCCATCAGCCTACATATACAATATGTCAAATTTCTGTTCGTGTTTCGGCTGTGACGTAGGCGACCTACAATTTGCCAGGCAAATGGCTTTCAATAGACATATCATAATATATTTTCAAAATGGCACCCACAAGAAATTTTAAATTCAAAGTTTTTTTCCAGGCACTCTTTTCTCTCTTTGAGGGTATTTGACGAAGCTGTCAATTTCATGGCTACTGAAACTGCTTCTCGGGTGGCTTTCAATATTCCATACCAGTTCGGTTTCAATCTCGAAAAGTTTGGTTGTGTATGTAAAAAATTTTTAATGTATTGTAAATGGCTTACCATATCTTGATCGTGTAGCCCCGGGGTTAATACGACCTTAATCCTCCGTTAATACTCCTATGAACCAGTATTAGCTTAATCCGCCGCTAATACTGGTGTATTTTTTTTATAAATAAGGTTTTGAGTATTAGAGGAGTATTAAGTTCGTAGTAACCTTAATCCGCCGATAATACGGGTGTATAAATAAGGCTGTAGGTGTTAACATGTTACGGTCACCTGGAGAAGGAAAAAAGAAAAATTAGTACAAATACACAACATAGAAAAGAAAAAGGAATAGAATCTTACATGAGATTTCTTTGGTAGGATTGAGGGTTGTTTCCTGTTCGAGGAATAGGGTTGTTGGAAGAACCGATGAGGTTTGCCTAAAGAAAAGGAAAAAGTTAAAGAAAGTTCAGGAGAATCTACAACCGGAACACTGGCTGTTCTTGCATGGTCTTGAAAACAGACAAGCAAGATACAGCGCAGTGGTTGCCAAGGTTGAGAGACAGGCTGGGAACGGAAATCTCTTCGACGAATCATCAAGGGTGACTCGTTGCAAGGGAGATCTACTCTCAGCACTGCCTAATGTATCTAAATATGAAAAAGCATGGTAATACTTACCTGGCTGGACCACAGAGGTTTCCTGTGGGTGAAAGCTGCCCTGTGGGTGATTTGTTGATGTTTTGTGTTGTTTATTTTTCTTTCCTTATGTTTTATTTTTGTTGGGCATGGGGCCAGCCGCATATTGTTTCTTTTTTATGTAGTTTTTATTACTTTTTTGTTGAACGAGACCAACACGCGGATTTTAAAAGTGAAAATTTTAAAATTCGAAAACTTTTTTGACAAATGTCGAGTAGCTAACAGCTGACTGTCGAAGATTAGGGTAAGGTAGGTTGATAGCGATAGACATCTGGTGGAGGTTTTTATAGGGTTCGTGTACGTGTTAAGTTTGAATTTGTGTTATACGTTAGTTTTGAATGTGTAATTTAGATTATTGTTTCATGGTCATCGAGGGTTATTGAACCAAAGAGTTGAGGAACGGTTACCACCAAAACTTACGGTCGGCTTATGCAACCCACAGAGTAGATAATACAGAGTATCCACTTCCACCCACAGAGTAGATAATACAGAGTATCCACTTCCACCCCTTCAACCCGAAACACCCGCAAAAAATTTTTCAACATGGCGTCCTATTTCTGAGTTTGAGGCTCTGTGCTCACTAGTATGAACTGTAAAAACTTAACAAAACGCCTGCATCGGTATGAAATTTTTTACTAATTTTTGTCTTTTTCAGTGAAATACTGGTCAAAATGGAAAAAAAAGTTAACTCCTACAACTTAAATTCATTTTTCTAAGTTCTAGGCTGTATGATAATTAAAAATTATCGATTTTTTTGCAACCAAAAAAAATTTTTTTTACTTTTCAAATTTAACTGATTTTATTCTCTGAAAAATCAATGGCGGCCAATGGCGGCTGTGGTAAACGTGGGTTCCCGGTCGTGGTAAACGCGGGTTCCCGGTTTGGATTTAGCTTGTAGGCAAAACGCATTACCTTGCTGCAGTGGACTCTCTGGTTATACTCTGTGATGCAACCGTAACGGCGCGCGTACACTAAATCAGACATCGTCCGAATTATAATCGGCCGTTGTCGGCCGAACTCTGACGTTTGAACCAAACATGTGTTAAACAGAGAGAGCACGTACACCACTACAACCGACAACGTCAGATGTCGTCCGATGTCGTCCGACTTCATCCGATCAACAGACGAATCCGAACTTGTTTGGATTTATCGGACGTCGGACGTCAGTTTGCCTATAGAAGTACACAATGGATAGTGAAAAATTAGTAAATTTCGTTTTAGTAGGACACCACTGTGGAATAAGTTTTCTAAGGCGTATAATAATATAGATGTCACTAAAAATCTATGGAAAAAAGTTTCAATTGAACTGAAATAAATAAATTCAATAACAGGCTGTCTGTCAGTTATCGTCAGAGATCGGCAGCAGTGTATGCAGACGAACGTCCGAGATTGTCGTCCGAAAAGTTCCGTACCGATATCGGCCGATAAATCGGATTCAGTGTACGCGAGCCGTGAGTCATCAACTCTTTGGTAACCGAATGTAGGTCAACAATTCGGGACCCAAGAAAAATTTTGTCGTGCAGTCTTCCCTTTCCTCTCCTACGGTCAAGTGTCTTTCCTGTTCCTCTTCCAGTCCTTCTGCTGTTTTCCTTATCCTACCATTCCTTCCCGGCTACCATAGCTAAATTCCTAGTTCCTACCCTACCTAATAACTACTGTGTGGATATCCTCATGTTGTTTTTAGTTCGTTTCCTTACCTTTGTCAATACCTTAGTATTTTCATTTTTCCTTTCCTTCCATAGACACTTCCGTTTCCTTCATTTTTCCAGTTCCTATACCCAATACTCCCAAATTCCCCTCCTATTGCTTCGTATCAAACAGCATAACGTTAACAGCATAACCCGTGTGGACAGGCACATTGTGTGTATGCTGGAAGCAAAATCAAAGACTGCTATTATACGACTGCTATTATACGGTGAAATTTGTTTCACGAAACAGTTCGAACACTATAAGTGCAAAAGAGAACGAAAGTTCGAAAAAGAGAGATGGACAATGAGCTACCCTGTGTCGCATCTCGCATGGGCTATGGTTTCGTGAAACAGCTTTGACGTTTCTCTTTGGGCGCGTTCGAGAGCCTATCGGATAGCCTATTTCGGATAGCCGTATCTTGGATACCTTTTTGAACGCTCTGCTGTGAAATATTAAAATTCGACTTTTGAAAATAGAAAAACATTCAAAATATCATTGCAAGACGATTATAACTTATTTTTTTCGATTTCCCATGAGTTTTAAGACTCTTATGCTGAAATAAATGCACACCAAAACAAAAAATCAACATGAAAAGAAATAAAAATAAATTTTCTATCAGCTGATCACTTGAATAGAAAGGTATACCAAATATACTCGGATACCTTTAGATAGCTTTTTAGTTGAATTGGGTGTGTGACTCTGCTAAAAGTTTAACAAGTAAACAACAACAACAAGCTATCCGGATACGATTCTCGAACGCCCCCTTTGTCTTTGTTCGTGTTTTTGTTTATTCTGTTTCATTTGGTTCAAAAATCAAAAATAATACTAATAATAATGACTTTTTTGTTTTTCAATTGCCAATAAAAGAGGTTTTGAAGCAACCAGGCACTGCTAGATAACTATTTTTCCCCAAAAATAAAAACACCGAATGAAAAATAAAGAGAAATGTGAAACTAGTTTCATGAAACTGGATTTCATCGTGTAATTACACTTGCGACACGGAATGACAGAACAAAGAAGAATTCGAAGTTGTTTCGTGAAACAAATTTCACCGTATAATAGCAGTCTACGTTGAAATTTGTTGCACGAAACTGTTCGAACACCGTAAGTGCAAAAGAGAACGAAAGTTCGAAAAACAGAGATGGACAATGTGCTACCGTGTGTCGCATGGGTTATGGTTTCGTGTATTTTCTTTTGAACCCTCATCCCGTCAGTCTCTCATTATTACACTCAGACGTTTTGCGGCTGTGTGTTTTTTGACACTTCTCTTTCATTTTTTGTTCTCACCCACAGAGTCAAAGTGTGAAAATAATCAAAGAAGCTCAGCTGCATTATTTATAAATCCATAAAAAAATCTCATAAAGAGCAAAATGTCATTTGAAGTGGTAAATAATTTAAATAGATTTTGCAGCAATGATTAATTGACATCATGGATATGGAAAATACATGAAAATACATGGAAAATTAAAGAAATTGTCCGACGACATACTACTTCTTTACTCATGAACATTAGAAGATACAATAAAGCAACGACAAGAAACAAAGAAAGACAAGAAAAAGAAACGTCAAAAACCATCAACTAAAAAAACCAAGACAACTGGACAATCCTCAACCCAAAACTTTGCGGGTTGAGACTTTTTAAAGTATTTCTATTTCATCTGCTTTCTCTTTCGCACTTATTTCCGTCTTTGCAAAACCGTCTGGGTGTAATACGACACATAGCAAGTTTTGGTTTGAGCCGTATTACATTCAGACTTTCTGTATGCTGCGTGTCTCGTATATTTTCTTTTGAACCCTCATTCATTATTACACTCAGATGTTTTTCGGTTGCGGGTTTTTTGACAATTCTCTTTCATTTTTTGTTCTCACCCACAGAGTCAAAGTGTGAAAATAATCAAAAAGGCTCTGCTGTATTTTTTTTATATCAATAACAAAAACTCATAAGGAGCAAAATTTCAATTGAAGTGGTAAATAATTTAATTAGATTCTGCAGCAATGTTTATTGACATCATGGATACGGAAAATACATGAAAAAACATGGAAAATTAAATAAATTGTCCGACGATGTACTACTTCTTTACTCAGGAACATTAGAAGATACAATAGTTCTGTTCGTTGAACTTTCCCCAGGGTTGAACCAGGTTTTCTTCACAACCGTATGAGTTGTCAAAAACACCTGGGTTTTCCAGTCCTCAAAAAACGCTAAACCAAAAAACACCACACATCCCTGTCATTAAAAAAAAAAAATACATGCCTTTTGACAGCCCTCAAATCGCCACAGCAAAAAGCTAGGGCGAGTTGGGGGAAAACCTATGGCAAACCTATGGCTCAAAAAACACTCAATTTGACATTCAGGGTGACTTTGGGTTTCTCAAAAAACGCTTTGTGGCGGCCCTAGGGCAACCCCAGGGCTTCAACGAACAAACCTAATAAAGCAACGACAAGAAACAAAGAAGGATAATAAAAAGAAACGTCAAAAATCATCCAAGACAATTGGACAATCCTCAACCCAAAACTTTGCGTGTTGAGAGTGTTCACTCTGAGTGTTTCTATTTCATCTGCTTTCTCTTTCGCACTTATTTGCGTCTTTGCAAAACCGTCTGGGTGTAATACGACACTTTTGTTGCAATTCGTGCGAATTTTCAGTAAAGAAACACACCTTTTGTGGCGACCACAGAGCAACACCCGGGCTTCAACGAACGAACCTTTTATTTTCATTTTTGTTTATTTTGTTCAGTTCACTTCACTTCACTTCACGCTATTGTATGTTGTCATAACTTTTAAAATTCGAACCGAAAAAAATGTCAATAAATTTGGAAATAAATCCTAAACAATTGTTGGAGAAATTGGAAATGCAATTTTTGCCTGCTGAAATTGATGACGACGGAGAAGCCAAAGTTGAGGAATACTTTAACAACTACACAGTAAAAGAGAATGGCCACCTTACAAATGCACTGCGCGGGTTCCCGCTCGATGGAATAGAATTTATTGTTCCTAACAATTTGGTAGGAGTTGTCTTTCAAGAGTCTAAAAGCAAATTAGATGAAACATCTGATAGACTCCTTAGAGTTACGGGAACGTTTGACAAATTCACATATTGGAATTATGACAAAGTTCCCTCAGCTGATGACGGCCTACAGCGTGCATTGCAAGTGTTGAACGTTGCAGATGAACTTTCGCAACCAATTTCGGAAGAAGAAATACTAAAGGAAATGGAGAAGCTGGCAAATTAAGTGAGATTGTTTATTGTTTGGTTACAGCTTTTATAAAGCTTTTTAAAAATTTATATGTATTTTATTCATAATGTAAAAGATCGAGGTCACAATAAAAGTGGATTACAAAATATTTTCTCGCGGTTATCACATTTCGTAAGCAATTGGCAAATCCTACGGGAAAGATGCTACCATAGAAATTGATCCACTGTTGCTACAACAGAACTCTATAAAGCATCAAATCCTGAAGTTTCCTTTTCAGTAAAAAGTCTGTCGCCTCCAATTACAATGTAACTACATATTCTTATCAAGTAGGTCACTCCTGTTCATCTATCACCCCTATAGAAAGGTCAGTCGTACCAATTTCGGAATACAAATGCCAAGACTTAAAGCATCTTCGTAAAAGTTACGAGGGAGTCTATGAGGCATTTGTAGTCCGATATTGTTACAACAGCCCTTGTGACAGGGGCGAATATCTCAACGTTGATTAGAAACAGTTGGTGATTTTTAATGCTTCGACAACATCGATTTATTTATTTGTGTTTACAAGGAGAAGGTTGAGTATAAAATCGTTGAGATTAAAAAAATAACAATGACATTTTATGGCATTCAATGAACACGCGAGTACGAAAAATAGCTACACTATTATCACTTATTAGTTATTAGTTACAAGAAAAGAAAACAAGATGATTAGATTTCAGGCCACAGGTGTAGTGCCACCAATGGAATAGACACTCCAGTGACAATACTCGAGATTAAATTTACGCTGTGGTTGTCTAGTATTCTTAGTCCACTGATATGTCGGACGTTCGGACCAGGTGCGTCGACTATTTTTCCATCTTCGTCGATGCCAGAAAACTGTAACGTTGCCCCCAACCACGAATCGACAAGTGAACCAAAAAATCCAGCTAAGCCACCATACAAAATTATGGGCCATTGTGACGGACTCTGTTGGAGGGATTTTGCGTCCACGGTATAAAGAAGTGTAAGATAGTATGTAAGTCCGATTAGTAGCCCTCCCAGAAAACTGACTAGCAATCCCACTATTGAAACTCCTCCATTGGTTCCACGCGGAACCCGCTTCCTGGACGTGACTAAAATAGGTTCACATTTGCTGAGTACACAGCCCAGTTCACTGGCCCATGTGTCACCATTGCAGCATGCTAAGGCACCTAAAAGCAATACATAGTTTTATTAGATAAACAAACGAATATGTTCGTTTAATATTTACTTAGTATTGCGATTCCAAGCCAGCTGGAACGGTAATGCTGAGCAAAATCAATTGGACGTTCACTGCTCCCGCAGTCAATGAGGTAGATGATAGCAAGTTGAGTTGGCATTCCACCGTTGCACAAGACCTGAACCCAATTGCGTTGACCCTCGCCTTGAGAAGAACTTTTTTAGCCAACAAATTTAGTCTGATTGACTGAAACTTACCTTCTTTAAAGTCCTTTTCGATTTTCTTCTTGATGTGGGCACGGAATTTTGTAGCTCGCGACGACGAAAAGAAAAACGTTACTAAACAAGCAAAAAACATGTGACTGGATATGGACAAAACAAAAGCTACAACAATGCCAAGTGCTGCTCCTGATCTGTTTACGGATTTCCTTTTCAGGGCCACAACAGCAAAGAGCAATGGCGCCAATGTGGAGAACAACCATCGAGTAGGCGGAATAACAGCTGTTTCTGTAAAAACAAAAAAACTGATAACATATGCACGTTTTTTGGTTACAATTTTGATGTCACCTTCATCATCGATGATTTGTGATAATCTTGAAAATGCCACATTTCCCATCCACATGAACATGGAAATGGGAACAGAAAGCCCACAAAATAGTATGGGATACAAATCTCGGGGATTCATTGCTGCTGTTTACTGAAATGCACTTGTTCAAAGTTTGTGATTATTGCTGATAAGACTGTGACCCGGCATTTATAAGATGCAACCCAGTTATTGCTGATTGATAAGAAATTAAAAGCAAATTACAAAACAAAAAAATATATGAAATTGCAGAACTTTCTTTTTTTGTTGGCACGGGGAAGAATTTGTGGAGGAATGCGCCAATACTCTCTTTTTCTGTTATTTTCTCTTGAGTGTCAAAATTTTATAATCAAAACAAACAAAATAGAGTGGGAAAGTCACAATAGTCTACTTCGACTGGTTCAAAGATTTAATAGGTTTGTTCGTTGAAGCCCTAGGGTCGCCATGGGGTCGCCACAAAGCGTTTTTTGAGAAACCTATGTCGTTTTCCATTGGACGAAAAGAACCGTCCAGGAGCGTCCAGAAGCATTCTCAAACCGTTCCATTGGTGCAAAAAGATCGCTTCTCATGATTCTGAGGAGTGACAGCCGCTTCTCGATTTGAAGTGAGAATCGACTCAAGAAGCACTAATACATGTTCCTCAAATGTCAAAAAGAAAATTTTCCACAGGAAATATTTTTTATGTGCAATTGGTGTTTTACTCACACAAAGCCAACACGTTAAGTTGAGCAAAAACAATTTTAGGTGTTCCATTGGTTTTTAAAATGAGTGCTTCCCCGAGTGAAACCAATGGAAAACGCCACTAAATTCGCACTGAATGTCAAATTGAGTGTTTTTTGAGCCATAGGTTTGCCACAGGTTTTCCCCAAACTCGCCCTAGCTTTTTGCTGTGGCGATTTGAGGGCTGTCAAATGGCATGTGTTTTTATTTAAATGACAGGGATGTGTGGCGATTTGTGGTTTAGCGTTTTTTGAGGACTGGAAAACCCAGGTTTTTTTGACAACTCATGGGGTTGTCAAAAAAACCTGGGTCAACCCTGGGGAAAGTTCAACGAACAGACCTAATATTTCATGTGAAATGATTTTCTGTTGGCACGATACGTTTTTTAAGTGCCTGTCCAGACGGGCTATGCTGTTAACGTTATGCTGTTAACACCTTCAGCCTTATTTATAAACCCGTATTATCGGCGGATTAAGGTTACTACGAACTTAATACTCCTCTAATACTCCAAACCTTATTTATAAAAAAAATACACCAGTATTAGCGGCGGATTAAGCTAATACTGGTTCATAGGAGTATTAACGGAGGATTAAGGTCGTATTAACCCCGGGGCTACACGATCAAGATATGGTAAGCCATTTACAATACATTAAAATTTTTTTACATACACAACCAAACTTTTCGAGATTGGCGATGTTCATACTGGTCGATTTGTTGAAGCAACAAATCGACCAAAGTGATTACATTGTTCAACGAATCGACCGCAGGTCAATAGCGGCAAATTGGTGTAAGAGAGAAGAAGAACAAGAAAACATTCGCATTTATTCCCACGAAGCTTCAACAAATCGACCAATGTGAACCTCGTCATTGAAACCGAACTGGTATGGAATATTGAAAGCCACCCGAGAAGCAGTTTCAGTAGCCATGAAATTGACAGCTTCGTCAAATACCCTCAAAGAGAGAAAAGAGTGCCTGGAAAAAAACTTTGAATTTAAAATTTCTTGTGGGTGCCATTTTGAAAATATATAATGATATGTCTATTGAAAGCCATTTGCCTGGCAAATTGTAGGTCGCCTACGTCACAGCCGAAACACGAACAGAAATTTGACATATTGTATATGTAGGCTGATGGCTTACCATATCTTGATCGTGTAGCTGCAGGGTAAGGTCTAAATGTCATTTTGTTCAAATTTTTTGAGGAAAAGTGGAAAATTATTTTGGTTTTGTGAATAGTTTTAATTCTTTTTCCGCCTTAACTACGAGATAAATAAATTAATAAATGAAAACTAATATTTCTTGTTTTGTTTTGTTTAATATCCATTTTGGAAAAATTTCCGCCAACCACAAAAAAAAAAACAATCATAATGCTCGGGTTCAACGCAATTAAGTTTTTCAGATAATCTAACTTTTTTTGGCCTCTGATTGGTCAAAAGTCACGCATCAAAAGAAGAACTAAAACTCTGGCCAATCAGAGCCCGAAAGAAGTTAGATTATCTGAAAAAACTTGATGCATTGAACGTGCACAATGGGATTTGTTGAAGTTTATAGTAACCAAAGCTATAGATGGGTCATTTTTTTGATGAAAAATTTGACATAAGCAAGTATTAACTAATACGGGTTGGAAAATGTTTTATAAATAAGGATTCGCTCGACCTGGCGTAAGGGAGTATTAAGTGCTAATATTAGTATTAACTAATACCAGGTTGAACCGAGTATTAGTGAAATCTAATAAATAAGGCTGCTACAGCCTTATTTATTAGATTTCGCTAATACTCGGTTCAACCTGGTATTAGTTAATACTAGTATTAGCACTTAATACTCCCTTACGCCAGGTCGAGCGAATCCTTATTTATAAAACATTTTCCAACCCGTATTAGTTAATACTTGCTTATGTCAAATTTTTCATCAAAAAAATGACACATCTATAGCTCTGGTTACTATAAACGTAAACAAATCCCAGCTGACTTCATTTTGCACGTTCAATGCATTAAGTTTTTTCAGATAATCTAACTTCTTTCGGGCTCTGATTGGCCAGAGATTTAGATTTTCTTTTGATGCGTGACTTTTGACCAATCAGAGGCCAAAAAAAGTTAGATTATCTGAAAAACTTAATTGCGTTGAACCCGAGCATTATGATTGTTTTTTTTTTGTGGTTGGCGGAAATTTTTCCAAAATGGATATTAAACAAAACAAAACAACAAATATTAGTTTTCATTTATTAATTTATTTATCTCGTAGTTAAGGCGAAAAGAATTAAAATTATTCACAAAACCAAAATAATTTTCCACTTTTCCTCCAAAAATTTGAACAAAATGACTTTTAGACCTTAATACGACCTTAATACTCCCTTAAAACTCCTATGAACCAGTATTAGCTTAATCCGCTGCTAATACTGGTGTATTTTTTTTATAAATAAGGTTTGGAGTATTAGTGGAGTATTAAGTTCGTAGTAACCTTAATCCGCCGATAATACGGGTTTATAAATAAGGCTGCTAGTGTCCAGACGTTGTTATAATTCCTCGCACAAGTTCTCCATTTTGTGTTGAAAATTGTATTGAAAAAAGCATAACGTTATGAGCATAACCCGTCTGGACACGCCAAGTTAACTGCTTAGGCAGATAAATCAGATTTCATCTTGCGCATCGAGTACCTTTCTTCCTCACCCCTTTTGCCACAGAAACGACCGATATAACGTTATGGACATAACACGTATGGACAGGGACTAAGGCAATGGCAAGCTTTCATGCACTTCTATGAAAACATAACAGTCGCATTTATAAAATTTGCTTTGAACATCCTTGTGCGGATCCGGGTTGCGTTGTTTTTGTATTCAAATATATTTTATATTTTGACATTTTTTGCGGCTACGGCTCTGCAGCCATTCTTCTTTTTTTTTAACTTTTGTGCTTTATAATAAGGGTATTCATGCTTCGACGTAAGATCACGTTTTGTGTAAATATGTAACTTTACGCGAGACTTTGCATGAGTACCTCTTTAAGCTACTTTGTGTAAGTGGTGTAAGAAACTTCAAAACTTTGTTTTTAATTACTTACTCCGCTCATTTCCATTTTTTTTGTAATACTTTTAATTTTATTTTTTGTTTGATAAAAAGTACCTACTTCTATGTTCAACTTAACTGAAACGTTTCTTTCGAAATGTCAAAAAAGTTTTTTGTGTAGTTTTACCCGTTTTACCATCTCGTTTCCGCATTGAATTCGTTGCGTAGTCTTACCAAATTTGTGTAAAACATTTTCCATACAAAATTTGACAGTTCTTTTACCATCTGGTAAACTTACACAGACTACACGGTTTACGCGGGTTTTACGCTGATTCATGAATACTCCTAATCTTCATCTGTCCCGCTTTACTTCTGCAGTAGCAGATGCATGTACTTAAGTCCAGCATTAACACAATCGCATCGCACGCACTCATCGTGCTGGTTTGCGCAAGGCTTAAAGATTCCCAATAAAACACGTCTATAGAAAATAAATTGTGTGCAATTTACTCTCAGCCGTATTTATTAGATTTCACTAAATAGCTCTGAACAGATGAATAGTTATGCAGTGAATAGCACTCTATTCTTCGTTGAATAAATTCTTATTTATAAACCTTTATGGTGGATTTACATGCATCTGCAAGTGCAGATGAAAATCGGAAAAAGACACAAGATGTTAAATTCATACTTGTCTGATAGAGAGGGAACGAACTTCCTTAGTTATGGTTGCAGATGAAAAATTATGGGTGCAGATGAACATGTTCATCTGCAACCATAATTTTTCATCTGCAACCATAATTCTATTCGTCTCTCTTTTTAACTTGTGTACTTTATAATCTTCATCCGTCCCGCTTTACTTTTCTGCACTTCCGCAGTTGCAGATGCATGTAAACCCAGCATTAAGTTTTGATGTGTATATCTTACCTATCTATAATCTATAATATAATTTATAGCATTGAGCGGTAGTACACAGGTGTACTTCACTATCGAAAACAAACCGGTCTCTGAAAGCCATCTATGTATCCGCCGGCGTACTAACATTCCCTTGTCATTTCACAGTAGCGATGACAAAAACCTATTCAGTCGCTATACTACCTCAATCGGCGTTCAGCATATTCTACCTCTATGTTACGTTCAAAAAGTTTTATAAATACGTTTTTCTGTTCAGAGATAAATAAGAGGAACATAGCGCTATTCACTCCCTATTATCCGCCGTATTAATAAACGCGGAATTAATGGGAGATACTTATTCCATGGATTAAGTTACCATTATACCATTTTCCATTTAATGCTCGCGTTCTTCGCAACTCCGAAATTTTCGAAACTACTACTGTCAGTCAAGAACGCTATTTAAGCTCTGTGTCAGATGTAAAATGGTACTGTGATTAACCTCTCGGTTCCACATAGTTAGTGGTAAAAGTAATTGGAAAACATACTAATTTTCCTAGTTGGAAGTTAAGGAATTCGATTTCCAAGTATTTGTGTTAGGTAGTATGCAAATTAAATTCACTTCAATCAATTTTGATAAAAAAAATTAAAATCATATGCCCTCAAAAATATTTTTTTGTTGCTGATAAATTCACTTTGAATATCAATTTATAAAATAGAATATCCGAAAATCAATATAAAATCAATTTCAATTCAACAAGCAAGCGAAAACTAGTAAAAGAAAAAATAAACCAAGAATACCGGGTAAAGTCCGATTGTCATATACGTTGTTTCCTTGTTTTGACAACTAGAACTTTTTTTAAGAATTTTCAGACTGCTTTTTTCCATCTGAAAATCTATGTTCGAAAATCTGAAAAATCTAACTGTCAGCTAAATGTCAGCTGAAACTTCTGACACTTTTGATCAATCAGAGCGACGAAAACTGACAGTAGTTTTCGAAGTCAAGGTGCGAAGAACGCGAGCAATTAAAGCCACCATTATACCATTTTTCACTTCATCCATGGAATAAGGCTTAGCCCAGCTATTCCGCGTTTATAAATACGGCGGTATATTACCAACAAAACCATCAGCAACAATTACGTCTATAGCCGCGTTTTATTGAAAATTTTCTATGTGCACTTATGTACACTTTCAATAAAACGATTTTTTGGTTTATATTCACTTCGGACGTCACTTTCAGTGTTGGCACCCTTTGCAATTGTTCTAAGGATAAGAAACATTAAAAATTTGCATTCTAAGGATATAAATGCATACCTTTTACTTTCCATTTGTATTTTTCTCTATTTAATTCTCGATTCTCAATTTATTTGCCGCATTTCAACTTTTTACTTTCGAGGTAAACAAACAAATGTCACTTTAATTTTTTTTCGCAATGGCTGTGTTCAATTAGATTCATATTGTGACTCATGTTTTTGGTTGCCTTGGTTCTGATGTTCTTATGTGTTCTGTCTGATGTTCTTTTTTTCTGACCGATTGCGAAACTTCCCTTGTGTGTGTGTGTGTGTGTGTGTGTGTGTTAGTAACTGCGTGTCTATTTATGTCCCCACTAAGTCACCACCTGACTCTTCTATTAGCCATTAGGTGTGTTTCTTTACTGAAAATTCGCACGAAATGCACCGAAATTCGGCGAAAGTCAGTCTAATCCCGTTACGATTTTTCGTAGCAGTGCACAAAAAAGAGAGTGCTCTCGAGAGAATGAAAAAATTTCCCCGTCCTGCGAATTTCCGCCACCAAAATTTCTGTGGACAGAAATCGTGCACAGCCAAAACAAATACCACAACTGTCAAACAGACGTTTTTCCAAGCGTTGCGTTGCTGCGAATGTTTTGTTCAAGGCGTTTCTTTACTTTTAAGACAATTACGCTCTTTCAGAGAGTTTCTGAAAGAATTTTACAACCACTCCTTAAAAAAAAAATGTCTGTGCACAAAAAGTAAAGAAACAGACTTATTCAATCTGTTGTCGAAAATCAGAAATATGAACGAACACAACCCAAAGACTGCCAACCTCTGGGTGCCAAAAAAAGAAATTTACCAACCATCCCTGTGTGCAGTTAGCTTACTGCGATATTTATGTGCACTTAGGCTATTGACATAAGGAGTTGTTAGCCGCGTTTTATTGAAAATTTTCTATGTGCACTTATGTACACTTTCAATAAAACGATTTTTTGGTTTATATTCACTTCGGACGTCACTTTCAATTTTCACTTTCAGTGTTGGCACCCTTTGCAATTGTTCTAAGGATAAGAAACATTAAAAATTTGCATTCTAAGGATATAAATGCATACCTTTTACTTTCCATTTGTATTTTTCTCTATTTAATTCTCGATTCTCAATTTATTTGCCGCATTTCAACTTTTTACTTTCGAGGTAAACAAACAAATGTCACTTTAATTTTTTTTCGCAATGGCTGTGTTCAATTAGATTCATATTGTGACTCATGTTTTTGGTTGCCTTGGTTCTGATGTTCTTATGTGTTCTGTCTGATGTTCTTTTTTTCTGACCGATTGCGAAACTTCCCTTGTGTGTGTGTGTGTGTGTGTGTGTGTGTGTGTGTGTGTGTGTGTGTGTGTGTGTGTGTGTGTGTGTGTGTGTGTGTGTGTGTGTGTGTGTGTGTGTTAGTAACTGCGTGTCTATTTACGTCCCCACTAAGTCACCACCTGACTCTTCTATTAGCCATTAGGGGTGTTTCTTTACTGAAAATTCGCACGAAATGCACCGAAATTCGGCGAAAGTCAGTCTAATCCCGTTCCGATTTTTCGTAGCAGTGCACAAAAAAGAGAGTGCTCTCGAGAGAATAAAAAAATTTCCCCGTCCTGCGAATTTCCGGCACCAAAATTTCTGTTGACAGAAATCGTGCACAGCCAAAACAAATACAAAAACTGTCAAACAGACGTTTTTCCAAGTGTTGCGTTGCTGCGAATGGTTTGTTCAAGGCGTTTCTTTACTTTTAAGACAATTACGCTCTTTAATAGATTTTCTGAAAGAATTTTACAACCACTCCTTAAAAAAAAAATTTCTGTGCACAAAAAGTAAAGAAACAGACTTATTCAATCTGTTGTCGAAAATCAGAAATATGAACGAACACAACCCAAAGACTGCCAACCTCTGGGTGCCAAAAAAAGAAATTTACCAACCATCCCTGTGTGCAGTTAGCTTACTGCGATATTTATGTGCACTTAGGCTATTGACATAAGTGCCCCTGTTCTGTAAGTATCGCCTCGATAAAAGCAGGCGATAAACGGTGGAAAATGGAACGAAATCCTACTAAATTCATAGAATTTCGTTCCATTTTCAACCGTTTATCGCCAAGGCGATAGTTACAGAACAGGGGCAAAGGAGTTGTTGTTTTCCCATGAGCGATGTTTTACTGAAGTGTACATAAGTGCACATAGAATTTCGATAAAACGCGCCTGTTGTTTTCCCATGAGCGATGTTTTACTGAAGTGTACATAAGTGCACATAGAATTTCGATAAAACGCGCCTTATACCATCTAAAAATTCACTATGGGTTTATAAATAAGGCTGTCTGTGTATTCCTCTTTCACTTTCTCAAAATCGCTCCCTATCTTTCGTAATAAGGAAATGGCTGTGATTTTCGAACTTATATCAAATTTCATACTTTTTTTTGAAAAACTATCCCTTTCTTTTGACAATTCACTTTGCTTACCGCTCGTGTTACCAGTGCCCCTGTTCTGTAACTATCGCCTCGATAAAAGCAGGCGATAAAATGTGGAAAAGGGAACGAAATCCTGCAAAATTCATAGAATTTTGTTCCATTTTCCACCGTTTATCGCCGAGGCGATAGTTACAGAACAGGGGCACAGCGCCACTCTTTCGCGGTTTATAGAAAAACATAGAAATCATTATTGCACCTGGCATTGCCACTACTCATTTCATTCCAAACTGTACTAGAGAGAAAGCTGTCAAAAAATAACGCTTCCATCGATGAACGGACATTCTTCGTGTGATTTTTATAAATCGAAGAAACAACTTTATTTACGTTTCCAGGCAACCTTCGAGAAGTTTTTTTTTTTGAAATAAGTTTTTAATTTAAAAAGGAATCAACGATGGCTGATGGTGAAAAAATTGAAGTTCGCGACGTTACTCGCATCGAGAGGATTGGCGCTCATTCTCACATTCGTGGACTCGGTCTAGATGATGTTTTGGAAGCCCGAGCAGTGTCTCAGGGTATGGTGGGTCAAAAAGACGCTCGCCGTGCTGCCGGTGTCGTCGTTCAAATGGTTCGAGAAGCTAAAATTGCTGGAAGGTGTATTCTCCTTGCCGGTGAACCAAGTACCGGCAAAACTGCCATTGCTGTTGGAATGGCTCAGGCTTTAGGCACCGAAACTCCATTCACCAGCATGTCTGGCTCTGAAATCTATTCGCTAGAGATGAGTAAGACTGAAGCCTTATCACAAGCCTTGCGAAAAAGTATTGGCGTTCGCATCAAAGAGGAGACCGAAATTATTGAAGGAGAAGTTGTGGAAATTCAAATTGATCGTCCTGCAACTGGAACTGGTCAAAAGGTCGGTAAAGTTACTCTGAAGACTACCGAAATGGAGACAAACTACGATTTGGGCAACAAAATTATCGAGTGCTTTATGAAGGAAAAAATTCAGGCGGGCGATGTAATTACAATCGACAAGGCGTCCGGAAAAGTGAGCAAACTAGGAAGGAGTTTCACACGTGCTCGCGACTACGATGCCACCGGAGCACAAACACGCTTCGTTCAGTGTCCAGAAGGTGAATTACAGAAACGCAAAGAGGTTGTACACACTGTCACCCTACACGAGATTGATGTGATCAACAGTCGCACACATGGATTCTTGGCTCTGTTCTCCGGCGACACTGGAGAAATCAAGCAGGAAATTCGTGACCAAATCAACAACAAGGTCATGGAATGGCGTGAGGAGGGCAAAGCCGAGATAAACCCAGGAGTTTTGTTTATCGACGAAGTGCACATGCTGGACATTGAGTGTTTTTCGTACTTGAATCGCGCCCTCGAAAGCGACATGGCTCCAGTGGTGATTATGGCAACGAATCGTGGAATTACCCGCATTCGTGGTACGAACTACCGTAGTCCCCATGGAATACCAATCGATTTGCTCGATCGGATGATCATCATTCGAACTGTGCAGTATTCCGAGAAGGAAATCAAGGAAATTCTAAGGATTCGTTGTGAGGAAGAGGACTGCCTGATGCATCCAGATGCTTTGATGATTCTCACTCGCATTGCAATCGACACTAGTCTGCGGTATGCGATTCAGTTGATTACTACCGCCAATCTGGTGTGTCGACGTCGCAAGGCCACCGAAGTCACCACGGCCGATGTGAAAAAAGTATATTCACTCTTCTTGGATGAACACAGGTCCAGCCAGATCCTAAAGGAGTACCAAGACGAGTATATGTTCAATGAAGTTGGTGAGGAGCTTAAAACCGAGCCCGCTTTGACCGGACACGCACAGCCTATGGATTGCGGAGACTTCTAAAAGCCTTCAATTGGATTCCTTAGTTTTTAGTTTTCTTTGAATAAATAAGATTTGTGAAATTCATGAAATTGTTTTTCAATCGCTGGACGTGTTGGTCTGCTTTTTCGGAATCAGGTGAAAATGGTTGGATTGTTGTGGAGATAAATTGGTACGACACTAAAACAAATTACATTTTAGGTCCTTGGGACCTCGACTTTTATTGTAAATGTGATTTTGTAAATAAATTGTATAACCGCTCCTTGTTTCTTCAACCCTAAATGTGCATGATTCACTTGAATTTTATCACCACGTAAAGCAAAAAGAATACAAACAACACAAAGAGAAACATGTAACACATCTGTTTGGTGCCGCCGTGTTTCCCCAGTCGGATAACTCGATTCATCGTTGTGCCCAAGAAACCGCCTGTTCTGTCCATGTCATCGTCAATGCCACGCACCAATTTATCTTGATATCTTACCTCATTGCCAATATCG
Organism: Melanostoma scalare; assembly: GCA_949752695.1. Taxonomy (NCBI): domain Eukaryota; kingdom Metazoa; phylum Arthropoda; class Insecta; order Diptera; family Syrphidae; genus Melanostoma; species Melanostoma scalare. Next base: position 251,327,379 of record OX456984.1, on the reverse strand, counting down.
ATTGTCAGAGATTTAAGAGCTCCAATTTTTTGTTTGAGTTCTTCGGCAGCTCGTTCATTCTCTTCTTCTAGTGAATCTTGATTTAGGCGACTCGGTCCAGGATTCTGTGGAATGGGTTGGTAAGAATAATTCGAACGTCGCATTTTGCTGTTGTGTGAAGCCAGTGTGATGAGTGGACTTTACACTATAAAACCAAAGAGATGAGAGTTCTTTAGTGCTCTGGATGTACCTACGCAAGATTTCGAAATGTTTTAGTTGGTTTTTAGTGACACGTACCTATCGCTGTGAAATTGTAGCTCTTGCTTGAGGAGCAGTTGGAATAGAAAAGCAAGCTTCAAATATCAATTTTGTATGTTTTTGGTAGGCTGCTTTCGTTAGGATTGTGTGCTGCTTTCCATTTCTTATCACAAATTAAACTAATCGCAATGAAATTACAGAGAATTTTCATTTGTTTTTAATTTGGTTTTGACAGCTTTGCAATTCGTGTTAATGTGTGCGTTGGCAAACTTCAAGTTAATTTTCAATTCACAATAATCAATTGACAGAAACAAGTCACAATTGAGTATTTGTGGTTTATGTCTCTGATAAATTGATTGGGTGGTGTTCGTTGAGTCTCCATAATAGCATTGTATATAAAAACCATTGTATATAAAAACTATAGTAGGATTGTGTAGACTTTTTGACTGGTGGCGCACCACCAGCCCGCGGTTCGAAACAATATGTTCCACATGAAATTTATTACAAAAAGAAAAAGGATATTTGTGGATGTTAAGATTTCAAAGAGCAAATTCAATTTGTAAACATTGAACTCTCTTTTTGATCAGCTTTGCACCAACCAAAGAGGAAACCGTAAAAGGGGTGTATTTATAATGTATGGCAATGGCATAGGTAAAGTATAAGGGATGACAAAAAAGATATGCAAGACAATGCTCGTAAGGATAATCATTTTCAAGGAAATGCATGTTTGAGATCTTTTCGTTTGTGAGTTAGTGAGGTAGGTCAGAAATTTTATTGGAGGCAGGCATATGAAAATTAAGTTTTGGCAAAGTCATTGCGTGTATTTTGTGATTTGTACATTTTCGTTGAAATCTTATAGGTATACCTAGTAACAAATTCTGCATCTGAAACATTGATTGATTATTTATTGATATAAATTAATTTTCAAAGTAAAATTCTAGTTTATCTAATATTATTTTGTTTTATCTATTCCGGATATTCATTATAGCAGTTTAAAGGGTGGATTAAAATTAAAAAAATGAGCATGACTGGGTCGCTGGAACCAATATAATATATTTGGTGGTACAGGACTGCCAAGTACACATCAATTATGAAAATTGAGATAAATGACGCAAAACACTGAAAAAAATTTACTAACTATTCCAAAGGTTTCAAGCGAAAATCTAATAACCCATTGTATATAGAATTGACTATATATACAATGAATAACCCCATTATTTTTGCAGTTGTTTATACATATAAACGCTGAAAATTTAATCAAAACTATTGGACCAATCAAAGAAAAATCGTTTTTTATTTTCACTTTTTTAAAAAGCGAGGTTTTTAGAAATCCAGTATGCAAAGTTTAAGATCTTGGTAGAAGTTGTTTAGACAAAAAATTTAAAAAAAATAAATAACATTGTTTTGAAATTATTTTAAGAATATTTAATATTTTTTAATATTTGAATAAATATTTACAGCCTGAAGCGATGGACCGATTTTCTTAAAAATTTGCAGTTATGGTTTATGTGGTAGTTTACAGAGAAGCTTTTGGAATTGGGTTTCTAGGTCTTGAAATAACTGTACCTGACGCTGCCATACAACCCATATGACAATACCTATTTTTCTCGAAAACGGCTCTAACGATTTTGATAAAATTTTACGTGAGTTTTTATTTCTGAATAGCTATTCTTATGATGTGAACATTTTTTCGGATTAAGTCTAAAAACGGTACCACCCATAGTACCGCTTTTTCAAAGCCGACTTTCTCGCTAATGGCTGAGGCGATTTTGACGAAATTTTATATTTCTGATATGATATAATATATCTGATGAAAATTGTAAATTTGAAAGCCATCGAAAGACTTGAGATTTGACTTGAAGATTTGGACCTCTTTTTTTTAAATTGCGGCCAATTCGTAAATTTCTAATTTTTCACTTTTTTTAACGCCTTTTTTTTTATTTTCTTGTTACTGGTACCAGAAAAATTCAAAAAAATGCGGCAAATTGACGTCTTCTGATTTCAAGGAGTTCAAGACATGTTCCATATCTCTCTTGGATTTCAATATTTTGACTCGAAATTTCCTGACAATTTACATGAATGTTTGAATATTTTTTCACGCCTTCAAAAAATCACCTCCATTTGAGCTCGAGAAACTAGCCAAGCCCCTTAATTAAATTTTTTTATAATTATGTGTAGTTTGGGAACACTGTACCACCAAATATATCTTCTTCTTCTTTCCATTTCTGGCGTTACGAGTAGTGATCTTGAAGCGATCACAACTCTCCCACTTTTCTGCTTCACACTAGTGATCCGCCTGTACCACCAAATATATAAAGAGCTAATACTGAAACCTTTTACTCAGCCTTAAGATTTTGATATAATACTTAGCACTCAATCGCGACCCAGCCTTGCCCATTTCTTCAATGTTAACATTTTAAGACAAAAGCGTTTCCCTTTCTATATTTCTAACGTTTTTCTTTTCTTCCTGCTCAAAAGAATTCCTTTAAAAAAAGTCTTCATAATACATTAGGTAGTACAAGATTGCCAACTATACATTAATTTTGAAAATTTAACTAAATCACGCAAAATATTAAAAAAATTAAATTAAATATTCCAAAGGCTTCAAGCGAAAATCTAAAAACTCCATTTTTCTGCAATTACTTATTTACATAAATTCTGAACATTTTATTAAAATCGTTGGATCAGTTTAAAAAACCGTTTTTTTATTTTTCGCTTTTAAAACGAGTTTTTTAGAAATCTTATATGCAAAGTTAAAGATCTAGAAGTTGTTTTGAAAAAAATTAAAAAAAAAACATTACAACGTTTATAATAAAAACCGTTTAAATAAGCTAAGAACATCCAAAAGTCATAAATCGTATATGAATTGGGCCTAGATAGAAAAATAAATAAATAAAAAAGCTTAATGATACTTGCCTTGAGTTTGTCACTGTTACGCCCCGCAACACCACTAAAAAGTTATATGTTGCTAGATAGGTTATTAAATAAACTACTTAGTGCACGTTCAATCAGCTGCAGAAACTTGCAGATTGATTTTTAATTAATTTTTAAGCGACCAAAGGAATTCATTATTTTTTTAACATTAATTAATTTAAAAAAACTTCTGAAGGAAGTACTTCATTGAAAAGTTTTATAACACCTTTTTTGTAGAACATTAAATTTTCTTTAAGAAACATGTTTGCAATTTTTCGTATATTGATTTGTTCCTTAATTAAAAAAATTCAAAGAAAAAAAGCAAAATTAAAAATACTTCCCAGGTTTTTAAAGCTTGATTTCTTATAAACAGTTAGCTTGACAAACATTTTCAAAATAACTTTTTTAAAGGAAATTAAATTTCCTACAAAAATGCGTATCGATAAACTTGTTTGACTATATATATTTCAACAGTTTTGACGTGTTTTCTATTTTTTGTACCTTACCTTATAAGGTATACAAAGAAGAGAAAACACTATTAGTAAACTTCTACTTTTTCTTAGCTCAAACTTTTTTGGTACCTATTTTTTCTTTGGCATTCCAAAAAATATTTTCAATGTTATTTATATTATACATATATTATATATTATTATTTATACATAAAACACTTTTTGAAAAAAGACATATTAAAAAAAAAATTATTTGAATACTTGCATAGCGAGTTGTTACTGTGTTCTGCTAAGAGCTTAATTTTTACACAATATAGTACGAACATAATGTAATAACAATAAGTATATAATATGTCAACATCCTTAGAATAGAAAAATTGAAAACAGGATTTACCTACTATCTTTTACCGGATTTTTCTAATCCCAATAGCTAAACTAAGCAAACCGATAATGAACCCTTTTACCACATTTATCTCAAGACATTGAGATGCATCAATACTGATGCAGATTCGTAATCAGAGAGCCCAAATCATTAAAGGAAAAATAGTTTTTAGATGTTATCAAGCGAGTAAGTAATTATGCTTGCCCTTATTATACACATTGGAATATAAAGACAGACAGACAAACATCGTAATATCATGTTTAATTGTTATCTCAAACATTTTTCTCTGCACGATTACAAAACTTAGCTTATACGAGTAGTACCTATAATCGCAAGTAAAAATGAAAGAAACTTTTTCACTCCAATATTTAAATGTATTTCTGATGACATGCTAGGTATGACTTCTAAAATCCAACTACCTAATGTGACCTTAAGAAAAGTAGCTCCAAAATTGTTTGCTTACATAACTGATGCATTTATTTTATTTATATTATTTTGCAGCTTTTTCTTAAGTTTTCACTTTTCCAATTCTCCGAAATATCTTACAATAGTTGCAACTTAATTGGCTCGAAAAACATAAGTAAATACATTTCTAATTCTCTATTTCCATAGTTGTTCTCCTTTAAATAGAACTGGTAAATGTACCTACCTACTAAAGTGTTTAATGCACCTGTTTTTATGGAACTTTTATAATTCGTAACAGATTGTGGCATACAATTACTTTTGACCGAACAGACTTCAATTTCATGTTTTTACAAAATTGATATCTTCAATCACTACCTATACCTACATTATGTTTGCATTTTTTCAATAACTCCAGAATATGCCTACTTGATATACATTTTGCGTAATTCTTTCTTTCATCAATTGCAAAATGTATTTCAAAGTAGTCAAATTGTTTTTCAAAGCAAAATGATGCAATGTGACAATTTGCTCTACATTGGTGTAGGTAGTAAACCTTGGAGTAAAGAAGAATTACAAAATCATTTGGCTATTTCTCAAACGAGTTCTTGTTCTTCCCCTTGAGATAACGAAATTCTTTCAACCCTTTTTGCATACACATAATAAAAAAATAAAATTGCGTCATCACAGATCTTGCCAAAGTATTTTTCCTCATGTTTATGCTCTTTTGATATTTAAAGCTTACTCTCTTAAATACGTTCCACACAAAGGACACAATTTTTTTTTACATTTCTCAGCGTTCACAGCGCCACCATGCGCCCTCGGTTTAAAGGATTCTTAAATTGAATGATGAACTTACTATAGTTTTTATATACAATGGTTTAACACTCTTCTTAAGTACTATTCACATCGAACAACTAAAAAGGACCAAAGCGTTTTTGCATTAGTTTCGTCCCAGACGTAAAGTGGTGGTGGAAATCTTTAAATAAAGTGGTGTTTGTGAAGTCAGTTTCAGGACAAATGCCTTGGTGTGTGTGTGTTTTGGCCTCTTGTTGATCTTCTCCGTGGTATACACCCCTTGTCCTCTCCAGCACTTGATAAGATAACATTCGGTAACCCGAAACTAGAATTCAAAACTAAGGAATAATTGACTCAACAATTTCGCGGTAGCAGCGCTTGCAGTTGTAAAAATTAAGTTGTACAGTGACATATGAAAACACTCACACGAACGCGACAAAAGAATACAAGCATTTGTGCTGTCGCGAATGCAAGAATGATAAAAATACCCCATCGTTTTTGCCGGTGTCGCAGCTGCTACTGGTTTAAGAGATCTTTAAATCCAGACAAGTGATTTTAAGATCGTTTTGAATTAGACTCCTTTTGAAGTCTTAAGAAAATGGTGAAAACACCTTTGCTGAAGTTCAAATGCATTAATTCTCTTTTTTATTTCTAATAAAAGCCGTGTTTTATTGGGAATTTTATAGTCAACTTCACTAGTACGCTCAACAAAACGCTGTAGGTACTCACTAATGCAACTTTAGCCGAGTTTCATTGGGAATTCATATTCAGGAAAACATCGCAAAACATCGCACATGGAAAAACAACAACTCTAAAGTGAACAACGTAAGTGGACAAAAATAAGTCACTTGTAGAATTGAACAGCAGCATTGTATATCTTAACTATAGTAATTTTACTGGACATCTTTTTCATCTCCTGCAGTGATCGTTAGGTGGCGCAACATCGCGTGGGGAAGCGCGAATCAGCTGATGTGGAATGTTTATTTTTAGCGTGCGTAAGAAAGAAAAAAATATATATTTGAATATATTTGTTTCCTGCTCATACGCATATAATTTTCCTCCTCTTCAAATACAGTCTTGAGGAATACATTCCAACTTTTGTGGCGTACGTTCAATTCCCACTTTGTCACCGGAACGGGTCAAAGTAATAGTACTATAGAATTTATATACAATGACAACAGGGATGGCTGGTAATGGAGTTACGGAATATAGTGAGTATATATATATATATGATATAAGTGAGTACAGCATTTCATTGAGCGCCTGAGTGAAGTGAATATAAAAACTCCCAATGAAACTCGGCTATTAATTTGCCGTGTTCCCATACATCGTAAGTTCCCTAGCGTCCATCTAGCCGAAGGAAAACTACACATTCGTACAAAAAAAAAAGGGCACGACTGGGTCACACGAAATTGCGATTATGTGCTAAGTATAATATCAAAATCTTAAGGCCGAACCTGTACTCGTTTTATCATACGTCGCATGTAGAACAGGGAGTCAACTCTCACAGTATACGTTCTTCATAATATATCTCCGGTGAAAAGGGGCTGCCCACAAATAAAAAAAATTAAATAGAATCACAAATAAAGCGAAAAATTAAAAACGCCATTTTCCGCAGTTGCTAAAACATTTAAACATTGAAGAAAAAAATTTAATCAAAATCGTTAAACCGGTTTATTTTGAGCCGATCAATTATGCTATCTCTAAGATCTTACCAGAAGTTATTTTAACAAAAAATTTAAGTAAAATTAAATATTCAGCTTTGAGAATATTCCAAAAATCAAACTTTTAAAAATTAGTAAAAATTCTAAAAGTTAGAGTCTCTTAAATTTAGATACGCAATCTTTCGCAACCAGCTATAAGGACTTCTAAATCACACAAATTCACCAAAATCCCGGCAAATGTCGAAAACCCCTCTATAGGGTACCACACAAACCCTTTCAAATTTTGAAGAAAGTTGGTCAAGCGGCTTTGGCTAGAGATCCATACATATATCAACCAAAAAAAAGGTAGAATTGCAGGGCTAATTTTTTTTCGTTTTTCCATCATCGTAATGCCATGTTTCATTGTTTTCTAAATTTTTTTTTCAGCACGACTGCAAAACTTGCAATATACATAGGTAGTTGCTATAATTGCAAATAAAATGAATTGTGATAAAAATCCAATATGACATCGCCACTAAAAAGAAGTCTGAAGTATGAGGTTTTTTTGTAAAAAAAAATCAATCTTTTTTGATCCAAATCTGGTAGAATGGTAAATTTGACACTATTTGCGATCCATTGGCAAAAAATAAGTGATTTACATACTTTCAATTTTGGAACAGTTTGGCAGATTTCGCTTTTTAAAAGGACCTACCTCTTAGGACACCAAGACTTACAAAATGACAAAAAGAAGTTTTCTCCATACCGTGTTATTGGCAACGAAAAAAATTCTTTTAAAGAAATCCATATTTACAAATGGAAAGTCTCAATAATGTTTGCAGATTACTTCACGTAAATGTTTGCCGTAATAACTGCGCCTCAACTTGTCCAATTTTGGCATAATCTTTCTAACATTTCGCACTGTATTTCACTAATAAATGCTTCAATGCTGGCTTCCAGCGCTTCAATCGAGGCGGTCTTATGGCTTTATACACGAGTCTTAGCACAGCCCCTCAAAATATAAATTAGCGCAAAAAACAAACTCAGTAGGTCGCTCAAACAAACCATAAAATGGAAGAAGCGCGCGTTGACTTTTTTAACAGATCACGCATTTTCATTATAAATTTCAATAATTTCCAAACGTTGTTCTTTTGTAAAAAGAGTCATGCATGAATTTTAATCCAAATTGAAGATGTTTGACAGCGACACGAAACACGCGCGTGTGCTATCAAAACCAGCGTTGTCAAAAAGAAAAGAGTAAAAAAGTCACTCATTAGGTTTGTTCGTTGAAGCCCTGAGGTGGCCCTGTGGTAACCAGAAAGCGTTTGGTTATTTTTTTAAACTCGCCCTGAATGTCAAATTGAGTGTTTTTTTTTATCCCTGAGTCTGCCCTGTGTCTGCCCTCAACTCGCCCTAAGTTGGACGAGTTTAGGTAATTAACAGGGCTGCCAATAGATAGATTCACCAGTTATTCAAGCAACTGATATTGCAAAAAAAAAACAAAAAAGACAAAACCTTATCACATGTTTTGCACTGGACAATGAGAGTATGGCCCTTTACTACCTACTACTTTACTACTAGAAAATTCAAGGGTTTCTTTGATCGAAAAACGAAATATCATCAAGCAAAGTTTGTTTAGTATAGGGGCAGAGAGTTATTGTGCCTGAAATTCAGTGTAAAAAATTTTTAAATGCACTTCACGCCAACCATCCTGGAATAGTTCGCATGAAGGCGTTAGCGAGGAGCTACGTTTGGTTGCCGAAAATGGACGGTCACATCGAACAAACAGTAAATAGGTGCATGACCTGCCAACAAATGCGTCCCGATATTCCCCCGGTTAATGGATATACTTGGGAAGAAGAAAAAATCCATGGTGCAGAATCCACTTAGACTTTGCTGGTCCATTTAGGGGAAAAATATTTTTTCTTGTAGTAGATTCATACTCCAAGTGGTTAGAAGTTCACCAAGTATCCTCCACGTCAGCTTCTTGTGCTATGAGAATTTTAAGACAGCTTTTCGCTACTCATGGCATACCTGATGTGATGGTATCCGACAATGGTTCGGCATTCACATCTCATGAATTCAAATATTTTTGCGAAAGTAATCTAATAAAACATATTTTCTCAGCTCCATTTCATCCATCAACAAATGGCCAGGTGGAGCGAATGGTACGCACGACTAAAGAATATTTGAAAAAGTTTCCTGGATCAGATATTCAATTGCGATTAGCACGTTTTCTGTTAGATCAACACATAACACCGCATTCCGCTACTGGATGGTCGCCTGCGGAATTACTTTTCAACAGTAGACCACGAACGTATTTTGATAAACTGCATCCTGAGTCAATACCGGTTCAAATAAGAGGCTCGCAGGAACCTTCAAAAGAAAACAAATTCAACAACGGTGAATCGATTTGGTATCGTAACTATGCAGGAACACCAAGATGGGTACCGGGCGTTATATCAGAGGTTAGAGGTCCTGTTTCAGTTGTCATTGAATCCCAACAGGGTCACAAAATTCACCGGCATGCGGAAGCGGATCAGGTCCGTCAAAGATCAACAGAGCAGGAAGCCACATGTCCCGAGGACTCAACAGAGATGCAAATTACACAACCAGTAAACGAAGTAGCACCAGGAACTCAATCCGAAATCAGTCGTTCAGAGAGATACAACAACGAGACGGCGCCAGTGGTTACAGAATTTCAACCCGATATTCGGCGATCCAGAAAGGCTCCGCAGCAAAGTAAAGAAATAGATGTATAGTTCAATCTTTGGGTGAAGGAGTGTTGCATAGGCACCCTGTTTTGCTGAATGTGACATTGACACAGGAAACTGGGGTTGAATTAGTAGCTAACGAAAGGAGAACCTGGAAGTCGACTCTGTACGAGCTAATAAAACGTTTGGATGAAAAATATAGAGAAATGTTCATGGATGAAGCATCAAGTTCTTTACATCGGGTGGTTTATAGCAGGCTTAATCACAACCTCAACCAGAACAACTATTTTCGGGATGAGTATACCATCGATCAAATCTCAAACATGTTCCGACTAAGAGGAGAGCTTCTTAACCTAAATTTTGTACCCCATCGCGAAGATTTACCGATACTTTGCCAACTGTGTAATATCGCGGAACAAGAGAATATTTTTCATTTTGTTGGGAGGTGCCCGATTCTTAGGGAAACAAGAAGATACATATTGGGTCGTGACTTTCTCACGGAGGACGAAACAATACAACTACTCAATGAAATGGATGTGTCGAAGTTATTCAAATTTTGCAAAACTGCGTTAAAATATAGAAGCAGAATATTAGAAGAATGTTTTTAGTTTATAAAACTGTAACTCTTTTTATTTTAATTAGTTTAGTATATTAGTATTCTTGTCAATCAGGCAGACGGCAATGCCATGCTTTATTGATTGTATATACATATATAATTGTTAAAAGAAACAAAAACCAAGGCAATAAACAATCTTATCTTATCTTATCATTGCTACCAATCACGTTAACAACAAGATGGGTTTTGACGTTTGGCGACAGACGGCCAGTTCCTGTATAGCACGCGTTCGACACTTAACCTTTTATCTCTTTATCAAACACATGAAGTAATTAACGTAACTTAACACAATAAATTATATCTATTTACTGAAAGTGGAAGTCTTTTATTAAAACACAACCATCAAGCCAAAGAAACATTGCGATGAAATGATAAAAGCGGCTTTCAAAGTGGCTGATGCATTCAAGACATATTACAAAGCAACAACCATCTTTAAAATAGCTGTTCGAAAACGGAGAAATGCTCGATATTCGTTCGCAGAAGCTCATCAACGAAACTCATGGACAACTTCATAATTTCATATGGATGAAGAATTGACGATAAAGATCTGGACAGGTTTTGACAGTACTGTGATCTGATGACTTTTTGGATAGAGCACCTTCCAGAAGCTGAAGCTAACTTACCATAGATAGACGAACTCTAAAAAAAAACAACGTTGCTGGACCAGACGAAATGGAAAAGCCTCAAGATGGGAAACATAGTGTAACGTGCGCTTAGTTCGCAATAATAAAATTTTTCCTTTCAATTTAATTCTACTACTTTCGATATCTACTGTATTCGATCTCAACTCGACCAATAATCACATTAACTCAATCTTAACATTATCACTCTATAATCAAAACTGATTTCTGGTTGCATCAGCGGCTTATTTATATAGAATAACATTACATCTAGAGCTTTCCAGTAATTTCCAACTAGAGAGCCTTACAGTTTTTTGCTGTCAAGCATTTCCCCTCCTGGTATATTTCTACACACACACACACACACTGACTCACAAGCATCGTCTTCTATAGATGCACATTATAGTGTTGCCGCTTGTATTTTCGGTTGAACGTTTTCGATTAGGAAATTAGTATTAAATGTTGGGTATACATTACAATAGTGTAATGCAAACCCAACATTTAATACCAATTTCCTAATCGGAAACGTTCAACCGAAAACACAAGCGGCAACACTAGTGTAAGTGTAGAAATATAAGATTATATAGGAGGGAAATGTTTGACAGGAGTGGAGAGTGGAGACCATGTAGAAATTACTGGGAAGTTCTAGATGTAATGTCATTCGATATAAATAGGCCGCCGAGGCAACCAGAAGTCAGTTTTGATTATAGAGTGATAATTTTAAGACTTGAGAGTGAGTTAATGTGATCATTGGTAGAGTTGAAATCGAATAAAGTAGATACTGAATAAAAGTGGTAGAATTAAATTGAAAGGTAAAGTTTTATTTTTGCGAACTAAGCGCTCGTTACAATAGGTTTAATTGGCTCTCACAATTCTCATCTCAAATTTATGGGCGATGATAGTTTTGCAAAGTAATGCTAGTCTTTGGCAATGAACAAAGGGAAAAGAGTTTCACAAATTTGCTATAGCTTTGCCCTTCGATAAGGCTGATCCGAATTACGGCACACGTTATCGAGTAACTCGTGACGGAATTATGTGAATTTTGGTGTTAGGGCTCACGTTATCAAGTAATCTTGTACCACAATATGATATTCTCTCATCAGTAATCATGCAGACGTATGAAGTGCTCACTGATTATTCTCAAAATGAAAATATAGGAAGCCTTGTGTATATTTTTCTTATATTTATTACGAGGGCAGATTACTATATCCCAAAGTTTTATGGTAAAAAGAGCGCAATTCAAGCAACCAACCAAATCCATAAAAAGAAGTTCCAATCCCATCCGTTCAACCGATCACTTTCGTTGTCCATGTAAACATCCACCGAAAGGTGACCAAAACCGTATATCAATTGACAATATTTCTTTTAAGAAATAATATTAAATATCTTAACTTTAAGGTCTAAAGAGACATCAGCAAAATCTGTGAATTAATAGAGACTGAAAGTTTACTAATGGATATTCGATGTTATAGTATAATTTTAAATAGCATATTATATGTTATGTGATGCGTGATACCACTTATGCTGTTACTGTTATCCCAGTATGGTTGCTCACGTGAGCTGTCCCCGACATGTTGGTTGGCCTCTATCCAAACGCGGATGGCTTGTCGACGTTTTCTGAGGTCGAATATACATGTGAAACCAAAAATGTTTGATCTCTTCGAGATCACTATGTTCGTAACGCCAAAAAGGAAGAAGAAGAAAAATAAGCTCTTAATGACTTGGTTTGAAGTATAAAACAAAAAGTCGATATGACTTCATTTGGCATTTCGTCTTAAAACAAAATCTACGATTTCTTGAAGACAGGCTAGGGGTACCTACATGGCAACGAAATAAAATAAGGAGTCAGGGAATTGTACAAGAATTATGTAGATTTAGGGATTAACAATTTATAAATGAGATCAGCATTTGATTTTCTTGAATTTCATTAACCTCAACAAGCTTATTTTAATTAAACAAAGAAACGTCAACACCGAAAGGATAATCAATTTAATCAGCACAAAAACTCAAACCATTTATATTTCAATTATTTTCCTCAGTAGGTACCTACCAACATACCAATTTTCTACAAAGCTCTATAGCCCCAGTCGTTACCATTCCAATTTGTCGCTCTTGTTGTTTTTCCAATCAATTATTTTCAAAACCTCCAAATCTTAATCTCAACAAACCGTTCCAATTCAATTTCAATTTGCATTCCAACCAGGTAGATACGATGGCGACGCGACGCGACGTAGATAAAATACCTTCCTATTTCAATTAGGTGAGCTCGATATGAAAAAGCATCACCAAAGTCCTTAATAACTCACTTCTTATCCAATTATTCCACTCTTAGGAGTGAAAAGGCTGATAAATTAAATTCGACCAATTATTGCCACAGAAATTTCACTCAACCCACAACAAGATGGCACCGTTCTCTTTTCTATCATTGAAATTATCCTAAGAGTCTGGGTTTGGCTTTTCGTAACGTCGACACTGTCCCGTCGTCGTCGGTCGCGTCGCGTCTCTGATAAGATATACGAAAGGCCATAAACGGGCGGGCCACAAGCTGCAACAAGAACAAAACGATAAATTTTCCCACAGAAGGTGCTTCCGGTAAGGGTAGATAGGTATGTAGAGGTTGTAGGTAACAGGCTAACTTTTAATTACTAGATGGGAGACAAGCAGCACGAAAGGCGGATGGCGTTGCAAAAGTAAAATGGATTTTTGGGTGCGTGTTATGAGAAATTTGTGGAACTCCTAATTTCTAATTCAATTCATCAGGTAATTTGAATTTCGAGAGGAGCAAAAAGGAATCCTGATAGCCTAAGTTTTATGACCCAAAAACATTATTTCAAAAATAGCCCAGTCACTTGAGAAACACCCCTAATTGCCTACCCGAAGTTGGCCATCGCACTTTATCATCGTCTTCATGTTGGCTGTTTCTCTGTAACCTTTTTTGAGAAAAGGACGATTAACATAAAATAAAAGTGCCTACCAAGTGCAATAATTCAAATATAACATTATTTTGTTTGTAACGAACCTGGCCACCGTTTCATGACTGGCGGTTTTGTTTTTTATTGGATCTACTCGTACTTTGATGAACTTAAAGGTGGAATTTTTTAAACTTTTAAAACCGAGAAATGTGGTCTTATTAGATTTTTTGAACAGTGGATCTATGTAGAGAGGAGGGTGTGAAACAAAAAGAAGTAATATGTTATAATGCGCACTAAGGGAATGAATGATGGGAAGCACCGTTTCGTTAAGTTTTCGATAAGTTTTCTTACTGACGGTAACCTGTACTGGAGAGTGCATGTTTTAAGGACAAAAGTTTGAAAACTATGAGACAGACAACTAAGGGCTAAGTTCATCAATTTTAAGATCCTCCACGTACAGAAGACACACACTCCATTATCTAAAACCTAACAGATAATCTTCGTCGACTTATGCATATTAAAATATACGTAAATGGAATTTTAATTTCTAATGTTCCTCTTGCAATGGTGTGCGTTTATTGGAACATTTCAAAATTGTTTCTCCAAAAGCAAAAGGACACGACGACTGTCCCAAAGTTGTTTGAATATTTACTTGATTAAAGTTCTTCATCGTCGATGGCGACGCGAGGTCTCCTTCGAGTACTACTTTTTCGTCTTCTTATTCAATGTAAAGTTGATTAAGAAACTTTATGCATTGGACTGGACTGCAAGCTAAATTTTCTTCGTCATTTCTTCAAACGAAAACAACAAATGAAAGAAAAGAAATAAATAAATAGAAATACCTCTTTTCAAGAAAACTTAAACAGATGTAGAAAGTGAATTGAGAAATAAATGAAGTTGCAAGAGTTTTGTGAATGCAGCTGACTGTAAATATTACTTTTTCGCTGTTGAATACAGTTTAGCGGTCTGATTTTCTTAGTTGAGAATAAAGAAGGGAATTTAAACAGATTGCCAGGATGTCAAAACGTTTGTGAATTGATAAATACAATTAAAACTTTTGTTGTTTTTGTTGGTTTGCAAGGAGATTGACTTGTGCGATATACAAAGAGCAGTTACATAAAGTTAATTGAAAATGGAGAGCAATGTTGTTGGCGGACATAGTTTAAGGCTATGATGTCACTTTTGTATAAATTAAACGTGGTACGACAATATTCCTTGAGGGATTGAAGTCATTAAGAGAAAACTTGTGAGTAGGGTAGCAAAATATGTCATAATTTTGGTTTTGTTTGGCCAAGGTTATTGCTTAAGGCTTTGCAAAAGTTGGATGTACGAGGGTGTACCTTAGAACATTTTCGTTAGGTCGTCCGGAAACATCGGGAAGCATATTCCAAGGACTGGCAGTGATTATTTTCATTGGTTGAACTTTACCTAAGGTTGACCCAGGTTTAATTGACAATGCTGAGAGTTGTAAAAAGGCCGTGGTTTTTCAGTTCTGAAGAATGACATGAATGTCGTTTGAAAGGAAAAAAACCACTATTCGCTACCTGAACTCGCCAGAAAACATCTATAGCGCTTATGTAGGGCGGGTTTAGAAAATCAGGGCTAAAAAATACTCAGCTTAACATCCAAGATGAAGTATGATTTTTCAAAAAAAGAAAGTATAATTTTCAAGACAAAGAAGCCATTAGACTTTAAGGAAGAATTGAAACAAGAAACACGTACCCATGTTCAACAAAGGTCAAATTATTTCGAAACGATAACTTATGGTACCCGTGGCGTGATGGTCAACTTGATTACCTGCTAACTCAGAGGTTCGTGGCTCGAATCCCAACAGAGGTTTTTTCCGTGTATCACCTTTCGCTAGGAATTGGCAAATCCTTCGTTAGTAAATTCATTGCTACGAGATGCGCTTTCTCGATTATCCGTTCGGAACCGTCAGAAAATTGTAGGTCCCCTCCATTCCCTCACATGGCATGGTCGTGAGACATGCGCTAGGCCCTGGGGCTCCTCTCTCTGTTGCGCCTCCCTATTCATTTTTATTTCTTAGTTAACACTGGAGCGGAAGCGTGCAGTTGTTTTCTAAAATATTTCACGGCTCACGCAAGGGTATGGAGTAATGGGCAATTTGGAAAATTTTATTGTTTATTTCACTTCCAGGCACAGTCATTAAAAATCTTCCACAATGACAACAACGACAATGACGTTACAATATTTTTTCTCTTTTTTCTCATCCTTGCATAAAAAAAGAGAAACTGTTACACTTACTATGGAGAATGCGACAGAAAACAGAGACAGCGCTTATTTGGGTGCGGATTTGTCATTGGAGATAGGCTCAGGGTTCAGGGATAAGGTTATTAGGCGAAATCCGGTTAATGAGCGTGTAATGACCATCCGCATCAGGGTTGAATTCAGCAACGTTAGGCTAATATGTGCCTACGCCCCTACAGAAAAGAAAGACTAAAATTCCAAATATTGTTTTTACGAGCTCCTCGAAGAAACATAAAGCAGTGCCCTAAATATTACCTGAAAATCATTCCTGGCGATTTTAAGGCAAGGCTAGGAAAGGAAGACATCTTTCGAAATAAAATCGTGAAGCATAATCTGCATGACAAATCTTCCGAAAACGGACAAAGGCTAACCGATTTTTTAGCGGAGCTTAATCTTGTTGTTATAGTACAACCTTTATTTATATTGACCACTCTTCCAGTGTGATAGAAGTCCGAACTTTTCGAGGGGCCAACTTTGACTCGGACCACTTCCTTGTTACAATGTACGAATAAAGATATCCTGTTCATGACTCGCGCGAACTAACATCGCAGGAGATTGATAGTGCCCTTTAAAATCGTCCCTTCAACTAACCTTACATACCATTTTTTTTTTTTTTATATAAAAAGAGGAGGCTTATCTGCTAATCTGGAGAACTCAGACCTAATATCCGGTCCATTGTACTACCAGAGTAGCAGCCTTCCCTTTTTTTTGTGTTGCAGTAGTTGGAAAATAAGTTGTTAGTAATTTCACATATATGACCTCAAGGGCGGCGTCCATGTGAAACTGGGAGGCTGAAAGAAAAGTAGATGCCCAGAGCGGGACTCGAACCCACGCTACCACTGCACCACGGCCGCCCTCGTACATACATACCATGAAATTGAGAGATGCGATGATAGGAAAGAGATTAAAAAGTTTAACCAAAAGCTAAAGAGACCATGCCTGGGTGGCGAACATCGAACTCAAGCCTGTTGTTTACAACAGGGAAACATAGTGACGTAACTGCAGTTGATACTTAGGATCAGGAAGAACCTTCTCTGCAGACTGCTAAACGGCGATGAAGACACAAATTTCACTGTCAGGCAGAATAAATAAATAAAAAAATTAAAATAAATAGGGTGGCGCAACAGAGCGAGGAGCCCCTGGGCCTAGCGCATTTCTCACAACCATGCCTTGTGAGGGAATGGAGGGGACCTACAATTTTCTGCCGGTTCTGAACGGCTAATCGAGAAAGCGCTTTTCATGGCAATGAATACTAACGGAGGACTTGCCAATTCCTCGCGAAAGGCGATACCCGTAGAAAAAACATTTTTGCCTCTGTTGGGAATCGAACTCGAACCTCTGGATTAACAGGCGGACATGCTCATTTTTTTTTTCATTTTCAATTCATTTTTATTAACTTTATCTTATATCTACTTACATGCTAACAAAAATGTGTAAAACTAGCTTATATAATAACTTAATTAACTTACTGACCCTAGGCGGGTACTCTAAATTATTCAATATCTTACTACTAATGCCTTTCGGCCTTAAGATACCTTATTAATTACAAACTAGAACTAGTTAAAACTAAGAAAATTTTTTAAAAAAACTTAGCTTTCTTGATCATTTTTTTTTGTTTTCTTAAAACTAATTAAAACTACTCAAATCTACTTAAAACTAGGGCAGCCACAGAAGCTTTTGGCTTTTTTTTTTTTGTATTTTGTATTTTATAATTTTTTTTGGATTTTTGTATTTTTTAATTTTTTTTGGTTTTTTGTGATTTTTTTTTTTTGATTTTCTTGATTTTATGTTTTTTTTTTTTTTTTTGATTTTTTGTGATTTTTTTGTTTGCCACTGTGCCCACCCCCTATACCCTAGGACTTACACGCTAAGCCTGTGTAAGCCAGCCATTGGCGACTCGCTATCATTATCAAATTCTTGTTGTTGCTCCGACAACCACCATAACATATTCGACGTTTTAACAACGTCACGACGATCGCGATCTGAAACCGCCCTACTGAACCGGAGGAGCTCTACAGCTTCTCCGCCTACTGCGGTGACGTCTCGGTTGTAAAGGAGTCGTCGTTCCACGGACTTACGGCAGACGTGGTAGATTAGCGGAACCGCCAATCTATCCTGAATCAACCCTACCATATCAAAATAGAGGAAAGCCTCCGGTGGGACAAATCCACTGAAGCGCGTTTTCTCCATATATTCAGTGTTGGGGTAATAAGCCCCAAAAATCAGGCCATTGGTCGAGGTCATCGCTCTTGCAGTTTGACCACGAGTCAGTTTTATAATGAAGTTGTCGATCCTGTTTATTTGAGCCCCGTTGTAAAGGACCTCATTAGGATAATATTTTCTGTACTCCGACTCTGGTGTTCTGTGCAATCCAAGACAGGTACGCAGACACTGTCTCTCAAACACCCGAATCTTTTCCATTTGAGACGCTGTAACATTGAACCACACGGGGCACCCATAGACAATCATTGGCCTTATGAGGGCCATGTAGCAAATCACCTTCACTCTGCTATCAAGTTGACTGCTGTGAAACAGTCGCCTTGTCAGAGCAAAAGCTCCCCTAGCCCTGGCCAGAGCCGCATCCATATGTTTGTTAAAATATAGATACTGATCTAGCCAGATGCCAAGGTACTTGACTACTACTTTGTTTGGCAGTGGGTGGCCATGTAGATCAACGATCACCAGCTTTCGCCAGTTCTTTCTCGTATCCCCTGAGGCCCGAGCCAACGAGGTTCTAAACACAATTGTTTCCGATTTCTGGACGTTGATTTTCAACTTCCAGTCATCGCAATATTGCTGGATCTTATCGAAGTCACGCTGCAAAAGTATTCTGATGACTTGGATCTTTGGACCTGTTCTGTACGCAATAAGGTCGTCGGCGTACGCTATAGCATGGTGAAGAGAACCAATTAGATCGCCGGTGAAAATGCTAAATAAAATAGGCGAATTCACCGCCCCCTGTTGTAGACCGTTCTGTATTTTAAAAGTTCTGGTAGAAGTTATATTGCAACTTTTGACAACAAACGTTCTACCATGAAGAATGTCATTAAGAATATAAAGCAGTGGTTTACTCATGCCATATCTGATCAACTTATAGAAAAGACCGTCTAACCAAACGGTATCGAAAGCCTTCTCCAAGTCAACCAGACATGCACCCGTACACTGATTTTTAGCTTTGTTCCATTGAATATCTGATACTAGTTTAGACGCGGCATGTGTGGTATCATGGCCCGCCTTAAAACCGAACTGATTTTCTGGAATAATATGTTTGTCCTCAGCCCATGTGGACAGAGCTCTATTGAGAACTTTCTCGAATACCTTGCTGATACTCGGGAGAAGACTAATTGACCGGAGATTTGCTGGATTGGAACCATCCTTCCCTTTTTTAAGGAGAGGATGGACCATTGCCGTCTTCCAACGCACTGGATAATATGCATTATTCAGCGCATTGTTGAACAACGTGGTGTATATGTCCACCGCTTCCGAAGGGAGGTTTCGCAGCACAACATTGGGTATGCCGTCGACTCCTGCTGACTTCTTTTTCTTTATTTTGTGAAAGATGTCCAAGAGGTCCATCTTAGTAACGAACAGGGTGTTATCCCCGTTTCGCTGGGCGATGACTGCATTTGCAAGTCGGTCGTCATTGAACCTAGTGAAACCAGGATTCTCGGATCGCCAATGCGAGATCTCGTCTCTAAGATAGAAGTGTCCAACGAAGGCTCTATTCTCAAGGTCGTAATTAGGGCGAATGCACTCATTCACCTTATATACTCGCTCGAAAACAGCACCCACCGTCTCTACCTTCTCTTGAGCATCTTCCACTATAAAGTGGTCATCATCCAAGATGGCCTCATCCGGATCTATCCCTATTGTCAAAAGTAAGTTTTTGTTCTCTGTCGTCCTTTGGAGTTTAATACCCTGCAGGTCATTTTGATCTTTTCTCCTAAAAATTTTATTTATTTCCGGAAACATACTCGGGTTGTTGGACTGTACAGCCCGAATTTTGTTGTTCCAGAAAAGAGATATAGATATTCTGTAATTTTCTTTTATTAACTGTTGGAGATTTTTGATCTGTGACTTCAGAGTTCTAATCTCCAAATCGTGTCGGTCAGTAAACCTCCTGTGCAAGAGATTGAGTCTCGACAGGAGTCTACTTTTTTGTTTGTAAAGTGCGTCGATTGTCGCGTTTCTGTACATGTTCGTAGAGTCATGTTG
This sequence comes from Melanostoma scalare, assembly GCA_949752695.1. Taxonomy (NCBI): domain Eukaryota; kingdom Metazoa; phylum Arthropoda; class Insecta; order Diptera; family Syrphidae; genus Melanostoma; species Melanostoma scalare. The sequence continues at coordinate 251,307,213 of OX456984.1, read as the reverse complement.
CCTATATTTAGGAATTGTCCTGTCCATTGTGCTACGGATTGCATCCTCCATACGTTGCAGGTACCCATCGATCTCAACGTTCGACAGATTCCTGTTGCATGGAGGCGCTATACCGTTCGAACGAAGTTCCCTTGAGACGGCACCGGAAAAGCGCGGCCAACGTGTCTTACCGTAGTTGTAAGAGTGCGTTGGCACGTACTCCTCCAGTTCCACAAGGTTGTTCGGAAGCATTATGACTGCGGCGAGTCCACAGTGGTCACTGTCGTACTCAACCGTCGTCAAACAATTTTTCGTCCGTCGAAGAATGTCGTCGGTCAGTTTCAGTCTTGAGTCTAAAAGCAATAGATCCAAATAAGAGCCACTTCGAGGATATGAAGGCCTGTCAGTAGCTAGCAGATCGACTTTACACTCAATGCTGTGGAGCCCCAGCCAATTGAATAGCTGGGTCCCCCTTGGATTGGCTAATTGATTTCCCCAATCTTGGTGTTTAGCATTGTAATCACCGGCCAAAAGGAAATAGTTTTCATCCGAGTTCAGATTCAGACATCGAAAAAGCGTTTCGAGCTCTGTTATAAAACATGAGGTTTGAGAAGCTCCCGGCCGGCGCCGGCGGTGCATAGAGCGAGACCACATACAATCGCCTCCCCTGTTGGAGAGGGATGCATATGATACACGTTTCCAGCAACCGGAATCGACGTACTTCACCGCTATATATTACCTTATGAGCAATGCCCTTACGTAAGAAGATCGCAACCCCACCCGCGAGAGTCGAGTTGGGTCGGTCCCTCCTTATGATAATGTAATTGTTATCCGTCAGTTTGTGATGCTGATTTAGCCTAGTTTCGCTAACCATACATACATCAGGACGTTGGTCTTTTAACAACTCAAGGAAGTTGGTTCGTCGTTCTATCCTAACTAGCGAATTCACATTCACGGCTAGGATCTTAAAAGGCCTCTCCGGTAAAAATTGCGCAAGCGACGGCACTGCACGGTAGATCAAGTCTACCCTACGCGCCTGCTCACTTATTTGCCGTGATAGCTCACTCATTTGTGCCTGAATGACACGTAGAGCGACCATCACCTCTGACTCCCCAGTAGCTGCCTTTGACACAGATGGCTGTGCGGCCGCTTTCTGGGGAGGTTGTACCGTTTTCCCAGCTCCACCCGCCATTTGGGCGTAGGAAACTTGGGGTACGACGGCCCTTGGAATTGGTCTGGCTGTAAGCCTTCCCTCGCCCTTGGTTACTGTTGGAGCAGCTTTTAATGATTTTTTTATTACCTGGTATCGAGGACATCCCCGATAGTTAGCAGGGTGTCCATCTCCACCACAGAGTACACATTTCAGTTGGGTCTTATCTTCGACCCTTTCCTCACCGAGCTTACACTCTTTTTCTTTGTGGTTCTCACCACACTTTACGCATCTAAACACTCTACCACTGCACCACGGCCGCCCTCGTACATACATACCATGAAATTGAGAGATGCGATGATAGGAAAGAGATTAAAAAGTTTAACCAAAAGCTAAAGAGACCATGCCTGGGTGGCGAACATCGAACTCAAGCCTGTTGTTTACAGCAGGGAAGCATAGTGACGTAACTGCAGTTGATACTTAGGATCAGGAAGAACCTTCTCTGCAGACTGCTAAACGGCGATGAAGACACAAATTTCACTGTCAGGCAGAATAAATAAATAAAAAAATTAAAATAAATAGGGTGGCGCAACAGAGCGAGGAGCCCCTGGGCCTAGCGCATTTTTCACAACCATGCCTTGTGAGGGAATGGAGGAGACCTACAATTTTCTGCCGGTTCCGAACGGCTAATCGAGAAAGCGCTTTTCATGGCAATGAATACTAACTGAGGACTTGCCAATTCCTCGCGAAAGGCGATACCCGTAGAAAAATCATTTTTGCCTCTGTTGGGATTCGAACTCGAACCTCTGGATTAACAGGCGGACATGCTATCCATCACACCACGGGTACCACTGTCAGGCAGAATGCCTCATTTAAAATTTACGATGATCAAGAATGCAGTCCTCCCGATCTTAAAGAAGTAAGGCTTGCTGTATGTAAGGTTAAATCAAGTAAGATTGCAGGTAGCCAACTCTTTAAGGCAGCTATAGAGACTAACTGGTAACGAAACATGCACCAGCTGAACTGCATGGTATGGTCGAAAGAGAGAATGTCAGTGCAGTGCAATAAGGCCCCCGGCAATAAGACCCGTGGGTCTTCTTTCCTCTTTGTTTTGGAAGTATGGCTTACGAGGGTTATTTCTATGAAGAAGTGGCAGTTAGAGCCACGGGCCTCAGTTCCTTTTTCTGTGAACACAAATACCACTTCGTAATGGAAAGAAGTTTCACCGTTTACACTTTAACTTATTTTCAATGTGAATAAACTGGCACAGGGACGTAACTCCACTAGACATTAGTCCATGCTCTGATTATGACTTACCAAAGAAGAACACACGTCCATAAGAAATATCTATGGAACCATAATCAATGATGTGTGGTGTAAAAATAAAAATTTGCGCCTCACACATCCATACTCCTTTGAGAAATTTTTTTTTTAGCTTCATTATTCTATCAGTGAGTAAAAAGCGAATCGAAGCGAACGAAATTTCCATTCGGGTAGTACGGGCTTGGGGTTGAACATAAAAAATCCACACGAACAGACCAAGAGAAAGGAGCTAAGAGCATAAGAAACATTAAGAAAGCAGATTTAGTTATTATGTGCGCATAAGAAATTGGACTGAGCTTCCATTATCCTTTGTCACGAAATGGGAGACAACGTGAGCTATGAATCCATGGAAAGCTGAAATAAGTGCCCAAATTTTGGAACTTTGTTTTTCGGTACGTCAAAATTTTGTTTCTTTCAAATAAAAAGAAACTAGAATATATATGCATTTAGCACATCCACTATGCTCTTAATCTTTTCTAAGAAGGGAAACTAATTTTAAGATCCGATGTGCATCAGACTCTTAAAAATGCTGTTTCAAAATGGCAGCAAAAGACATGGGCCATAATTCTATTCTTTGGTGGGTCTTATTGCCTTTTCAAAGTGGAAACAAAGCCCGTGGGTGTTTTTTTTTTTTTTTTTTTTGACAATGACCGGTCTTATTGCCGCGGGGCTTATTGCACTGCACCGAGAATGATGCAGCATTTTCGTCTGATAAAAAAAAACAAGATTCTCATAATTGCGCCAATTATAGAGGATTTAGCCTTCTTAACGTCACTAGTCTTTTGTAATATGCGAGTACAGTGGCGTAGCTAGGAAATTTTTCGGGGGGGGTTTTTCCAATTTATTGATATACAATAATAAAGTGCAGAAAATAAGAAGATATGAAAATACACGAAATTATAAATCAGTTCTTCTCTGCTTTGCGCGAATCATTCGATAACTTCTTTCACCTTAATGTCAATGTGCCTGTTAATGCTCATAAGAGCAAGCCCATTCAGCCTATCTTCGCCTGTAGAATTCCTAATCCAATATTTTAGACGCCTCAACGTGGAAAAACTACGCTCGCTGCTAGCAATGGTCGCAGCCAATGTTGCACCTATTTTCAGAAACTTGAAAATGTTTGGAAAAAGTGCATCGTTACAAAGATTTAATGATTCTATAAATGTCTTTGGTTGAGTTTCTGGCCCAACCCAACGTTACACTTCATTTATTACGGTTGAAGCAGCTGCCTCAGCCGCTGTTGGCCATTGATTCATTATTACTTCCACGGTTTCATCAATATTCTCAACGTCTTTCCTGACCAATTTTTCAGGGATGGTATTTCCGATTATTGACAAAATTTTTTTGTGTTTCGCAAATCTGTCAGATATGGATGATATGAAGTGATCCAGGAAAAGTATGAATTTTGGTAATTTTGTCGGTGTTTTTGACGATGCACAATCCTGGAAACTTCAATTTTTTCTCCTATAGACTCGGCTATTTTTTCAGCATCAGCGAATTTTCGTTTTACATTCCGATGATGATGAGTAAAAGTTTGAAAACAAGGACACAGTTGAGCTGAGAATTATGTTCCACAAAACTGTTTGCGCTCCGACAAAGTGACATTGAGCGCTCAGTGAGATTTTTCTTTGTGGAACTGGCGTAATAGATCAATGTGATTGAAGCATTGTATTGACTTATCATACATGGACTGCTAGTTGCATTAATTCTCTATACAAAGGTTGGATATTAATGATTGCACTTATTTTAGGTTACACTAGCCCAGGGTTTCCCAAACTATTTTGAGCAACAGACCCCTTTTCCAAAATGAACTGATACCGTAGACTTGGGGGTCAAATTACTTTAAAAATCCTGTTTCGAGTTTTTTACTTACTTTTATTGGTACCTATTACGTAAGCAAGTTTCGCAGTAGTGCAGAAAGAAAATTTTTTGAGATAACAATAAAACATGACGTTACGATGATAGCAGGTATGAAATTCAATAAACATGAAGTGTAATTCATAATTTATTAATGCAGGTTTTTAGAAATCGTGCTCTTATTTGAGAACAAATAATAAATTCATGATTTGAAAAATTAATGCGATGGATAAATCTAGCTAGATCTGGTTTAATATAGGTAATTTGCAGCCTTAAGTTCCCGCGTTCGTTGACTTTCAAACGGTTTCTTTTTTTCGTCAAAATGTTTGCAAGCACACTAAAGTCTTTTTTAACAAAATATGATGATGGGAAAGCGATGAGATATTTTTCAGCAATGTTCCACAATGCAGTATATTGAGTTTCAATGCTGCGCTGCAACCAGAACTTCTGATAGCCTTCGTTGAACTTAAGCTTAAGCTCTTCGTCAGTTTGGATGGTGATCAAATCTTCTTGCATTATCACATTGATTTCTTCCATGGCTATTATACTGTACGAATTTATTACCCACTCAGGAATTTGTAAGTTCAAAAGATCCTCAAACCTTTTGGTAAAATCTTTGTGAAGTGATCTTGTTTTGATCAAGTAAAGATCGGTCATGTAATCCGTCATAGAATTTTTCAGATTTTCTTCCAAATTCGGATCTTTTTCATTTAGAAACTCCAACACAGACCCAAAAATAGCTGAAAATATTTTAAATTGAAAATTTATTTAAAATAAATTTTTCTCCATGGAATAGCTTTGTCGGTAAAAAAAACGTTCCACTGCCAGAAAAATGGATTCTCCTCTGGTATCAGTTTCCAGATATAATGGTAAAAAGCAGCTCTCGGTACATATTTTCATCTATGATATATCGAATGTATCCTACCAACAGAGTTTCATTGCCGGGTAATGTAGACTCGTCTAACTGGAGAGAGAATCTCTTGGCCTGCAATAAATTGCATAAAATGTTTTCCACGTCGCGACCCATCTCGTCTATTCGTCTCTTAACGGTGTTATTACTCAAGGATATTCTTTTTATAATATGTATCTTGAGCGGGCTTATGCAATGCATTGTTGAGGACCTCTGCAATGGCTGGTAAAATAAGTTGCTCTCCAATTGTGAGAGGCTTCGCCTACTTCGCTTTTAGCAGAGATATATTGTAGGACGCTCGCAAGCCATCAACGTTTTGCATAGGACCGTGATAAGTGGTCCTCCATTTTTGAAGGCTTCATGGCATCGTTACTAAATACTTTTTCACATATGAGACACGTCGGCAAGTGTTGATTTGATGGAGATGAAATAAATCCAAACTTTATGTAGTCCAAACTGTACCTACTGTCTCCTTTTTTTTTCGTGTCTGCGATCACACCGCCAATCTTAAGTAAAAATGTTTAAAACTACTACTTATGTATAATATCACAATTATACAATACTATGTCAATTTTTTTATACACATTGATTAAAATGTTTTAGACGAAACCACTCAAGATAAACAGGACTGTTTTCATCTAATGTTAGATAGGTAATGAATTTATTTGTTCACATAGTAAAGAGAGCCACTGTGTAAACCATTGCTCCTACAACTTGCCAGACGCAATATGAAACTTAGGTATTTTTGTTGGCACGTTTTGTTTAGTTTGCGATTCCCACGTATTGACGGGGACTTATAATCAACATGGTTCACACAGTAGCTCTCCCAAAATAATTTCTGTAACTGTAGCTAGTTAAGAATAAAATTATGAAACTTGAACTGAAATACTAAATGAAACTTAAGCACACATGTTTAAAATGGGTTAGGGTCAAAATACTGTATGGGTCATAATACTGTATTTAAAATACTGTACCTACCTCAAAATACTGTATTTCAAAATACTGTGTGTACACAATACTGTATGATCAAAGTACTGTAAGTCAAAATACTGTATCTCAAAATTCTGTATCTCAAAATACTGTAAGTCAAAATACTGTATCTCAAAATACTGTATTTGAAGTTGCTGTAATTAGGCTGAAAAATAAAAATTGTTTTGAGAATGTAAAAAAGTGCCGCACTTTTTTACATTCTCAAAACAATTTTTATTTTTCAGCCTAATTACAGCAACTTCAAATACAGTATTTTGAGATACAGTATTTTGACTTACAGTTTTCAAATACAGAATTTTGAAAACAGAATACTTTTCTTAAGAAAATATCATAACAATTTTTCTTTACCCTAATAACCTTATATTCCTTGGAAAATAACATGTGCCTATGATAAATTCAGTAGTCTTTGAATTAATTAAAACAAAAACAAAACAAATGGTATCTTCGTCTTTTTTTCTCTATTTCATTTTCTCCTTCTTGATTGTATGTATCTCTCTCACATGTTAAATTGAATTGTTTTGATCATAATCAATAACTGCATGCGCAATTGCAAAAGACTAGTTAATCTGTCAAAACTAGCACGTGTTCATGCATTCAGTAGATGTTTAAAGGTTTGTGCAAATTTAAGTGTTAGCGTTATTTTGCTCCAAAATGAATATATCGATAGTGAAAACAAATAAAGGAATGGAAGTTGAAGAACGGAATTATGCAAAAAAAAAAAGTATTTTTACAGACAGATTTTTGAGATACAGTGTTTTGCTCATACAGCAATTTGAGATGAAGTATTTTGGGATACAGAATTTTGAACTACAGTATTTTGATCATACAGTATTTTGTACATACAGTATTTTGAAATACAGTATTTTGAAATACAGTATATTAACCATACAGCATTATGAACATACAGTATCATACAGTATAATACAGTATTTTGACCTTACAGTATTTTAAAATACAGCATTTCGACCCGCTCCCGTTTAAAATGTTTCATTAAACTTTTCCAGCCGTATTTATTAGATTTCCCTAAATAGCTCTGAACGGATGAATAGTTATGTAGTAAATAGCAATGATGTGTATTTTCTACCTACTGAACAGCTGGTGCGTAAGAAAACCACCAAAAAGGAAAATCCCAGGTATACTTCACTATCGAAAACAAAACGGTCCCTGAAATCCATCTATGTATCCGCCGGCGTACTAACAGTCCCCTGTCATTTCAAAATAGCGAAGACACAAATTTATTCAGTCTCTATACTACCTAAATCGGCGTTCAGCCTATGTTACGTTCAGAAAGTTTTATAAATAAGGTTTTCTTGTTCAGAGATATTATAAGAGGAACATAGCGCTATTCACTCCCTATTATTGGTTTATAAATAAGGCTGTTCATTTTTAGAATGGCAAAAGTAACGCAACACTATCTTTGAAGTTTAAAATAAGAAAATGTGTTAAGGGGGTCGATTGAAAAACTTTTCGACCCCCAAATCCAGATTTCGTTTTTGTCGACCCCTAAGAAACCGATATCGACCCCAAGGGGTCGATATCGACCACTTTGGGAATCACTGCACTAGCCAATATCTTACTCTTAAATAAAACACTAACGACATGATTATTTAGCAGTGTCAAAAATGTTTCACTAGTTTTCCGCTGAAATGATGCTCGCTAGTATTGCTTAGAATAAGTGGAACCATCTTGAAGTTGGGTCCTAGCAGTCCATGTTTAATAAGTCAATGATTTTAATAAATAGGAGCCCTACTAACGCATTTCAACTGTTTTCTATAGCTCAATGTAGGCAAAACACAAACATACATGTATTTAGATACTGATTTGTGAAAAGCTCGAACTAAATATGAAAAACAAACTTGCATCAATAAAACAAAAATAAATAAATAAATGAAGCGTTTAAATGATATTCGACAGAAATACTTTCGGGGGGGGTTTTATCCCCAAAACCCCCCCCCCCTACGCTACACCACTGTGCGAGTATTTAAAAGCCCGTGTCAACAATTCTTTGGGTCTGAAAAATGTTGGATCAGAAAAGTTCACAATCGACCAAATTTTCACATTACGGCAGATCTTGAAAATACCCTATAACCACTATGGATATACACCAACCTTTTATCGATTTCAAGGCCGCGTACGACAGTTTACAGAGATGAGCTGTACAGAGCCATGGATATTAGTGTTTCGCCTCGACGAGCTTGAAAATAAATGCAAAAAAGTGGGAATAGGTGACCTACCCTGGAAGAGGACATCAAATGACTTAAAGTGAAAAGCTGGAGAGAATTCGTCCCAGATCGAAATTGTTGGCGAGGATAAAAGGGTATAAATGCCAACATATTGAAGATTTCGGGGTTTGAAGCCCAGAAACTTCCAATTTATGTTTCCACAACTATCGATGATAGGGCGGGAATGGTTAGTCTTCAGAGAGTAATTGCACCTGCCATGAAAATCAATTTCTCACTTAGTCACTCGAAATTGGCAACATTTTTTAAGTCCATTCCACACTTCCCAAGAAATTATTGAGAGAAATACGTTATGCCCCGAGGCTCTTCGAGCCAATCGACTCCCAAATTTTCTGGAAGATGTACAAAAATAAGAGCTTTATTAAAATTATTTTTCCAACAAAAGGAACACTTTTATTTTTATCTGAATGACAAGGAAATTTGAATCCGGAGCCATCAAGCCCTCGATTGTCGAGGCTTCATATCAACCTAAACAAATTTGAATTCAGCTTCATAAAACCATATAGCTAACATGGCTGGATCACCTTAGGCTGGGTCTCATTAAAACCTTAATTAAAGCCTTTGTGTTATTACTCTACATAAGCCATTCACAGTTTGAAACCAAAGAAATAAATGACAATATAAAGAGGTTTGTGAAATGTAATATTTATGATTTCATAATAAACGCCTTAGGACAAAGCTGCCTTTTTAATAATCGCAAATTGCAAAATAATTACAGGCATAAGTTAAAAATCCTACATATTTCATTAAAACCTCCATAATTCTCTGTCGTAATTGATTTTGCAGAATACACTTTCATCTTTGTCACGGAGAAAAAAAAAATTAAAAATAGCGGTTGGATAATTAAGAAAAAAAAAAAAATGAAACTCCTCTGGTGAGTTTTTAATTACATTTCAATATCCGCTCACTGAATGCTAGTAAATGACACCCATCCCTTATGTGAAACCCCACAGCACTTCTGTCACTAATTAAATATAAAAAAAACGAACCAGAAACAAAAACAAAAAACAGTCCTCTAAAAAGGACTTTATTCATTGTCACATAGCCGAGGGCCAACCTCAACCTCAGCAATGAAATGAACATAATGTAAACACCCATAACGAGTATGACTGAACAATGAACATACTCTGGGACATACAAATGTGATCGCCTTGTTCTCCGTTTCGAATAAAATTACACTGAATTGAATAAAATAATAAAAAAAATGGGACATGAAAACTGCCTTCGCCTTAACCAGTAACAAGCGTAAATAATTTTAAATTTTCTCAACATGACATTCTAATTCCATGCACCATCCCTTGCCATTTGGCATTCATATATTTAAGCTCTCAGATGGATGCGAGTGGTTATGACGGGCTGCCGCATGCATTCCATATTTAACCATCTAGCCCAGATTATGATGCCGTTGATAATGATGATGATCATAATGAAGAAAAAGTGGCAGAGCAGCAGTTCTTGTGGTGTTGATGCTATTCTACCATTGGAAAGCCATAAGGTGAATATTCACAGTGCTGTAGTTGCAAGGAATTTTATTTGAGCCTTTGATCTTGTTAATAGTTGCGAATATTCTACAGAACGCAGAATAGTTATATCACCAACTAATTTATTTAAGTCAGTCATTCCAGCGTAGCAAATTTTTGGCAATATTTTGACATAATAACGAAGCATGCTGTCGGCCAGGTCGATAGATAGTGGTGAGATGGCAATTTTGGTGGTATATCGGTTCTAGAACGGCAAACGTTGTTTTCCAAGTCGTCAATCTTCTCTGGACTCTGGCACTATGGCGGATGAATTTATTCGAGCCCTTCTCGAATCTGCGCTTTAAAGCAGGAATAGCTTCTTCGTTTCGCACTGTACGTTAACGGTTTCGATGATGAGTATTACAATTTAGAGTAATGAGTATCAGTGGTGCGAAAGTTTCATCGTTGATCTAATTAACTGTTGTTGTAGACCTTTAGTGCAGTCAATGAAGCGAAAAATAGGGCCCAACCTCCGAATTTTTTTACTGTGAACCGATTTGCATGAAATTTTGGAATTAGGCTCATCTTACCCTTAAATTCAAAAGTGATAATGATTTGCACACCGCCACCACCCTGGGGGTGGTTGCCACCCCTTCTCGGGGGTGAATTTTTTTTTTTTTTTGAAATAACCTCGGATATCGATAGAAGGCCTAATTTTAAGCAAAAAAAACAAATATATATATATTGACTGCACTACTTAGTCAATTCATGATGGCTTGGAAAATCGAAATCGCAAAATGTAAAATAAAAATCGCCTTTAAAAAAATATATTTTATATTATCCATTGATGGAAAAAATTTAGGTTACATAGATGGTTTTATTTGGCCAAAAAAGTTATTTTTAATAAACATAATACTTTTTATTAAAAAAACAAGAAAAACAAAACTACAACAAACGTTAATTACTTCCCAATAAATATGACTTCAACCAACAAAAAAGAATAGCAATAAAATATAATTATAAATAAAATATTGGAAAACGTCAGAGAAGTTATAACATGCAGACTTATCTAAAAAGGCAACAACAGAAACCAAAAATTAAACAACTACCATTACTCTTTTCACAAAAACAAGTAATTTCAATTTCTGCAAAAAATTAGGTACTATTTTTCTAACTCTTTTTTATATTTTTGATCTTTTTTTAATTAATTAAGATTACATTGCGTTGAAAAAACTACGTACCAAGAGCTAACAACTGCTTTCGAGAGTTTTCACCAAACTTGATCTTAATCAAAAGAGGTGCAGAAAACGACGTGAATAACTGATCTAGAATAGCTCAAACACAAAAAGTCCAGAAAAGATCGGAATGTAATAGAAAATTTCTCACTGAACATCAAAAAGCTGATCTTTTTTACCTGAATTTGTTGAAAGCTCATTGAACACTTACTTACTTACTTAAGGTGGCGCTACAGTCCGGTTCGGACCAGGGCCTCAACCAACATGCTTCTCCAGCCAGCTCGGTCCCTAGCTAGCTGCCTCCAGTTTTGCACGCCAAGTTGGTTGAGGTCCTCTCCTACTTGCGTGCGCCACCCGAGTCGCGGTCTTCCTCTACTGTGCCGTCCCTCGGGATTGGATTCGAAGACTTTCCGGGACGGAGCGTTGGTGTTCATTCGCTCTACATGACCCAGACATCTGAGCCGCTGGACCTTGACTCGTTTGACCAGGTCAGTGTCGCTGTACAGCCCGTACAGTTCGTCGTTAAATCTTCTTCTCCACTCTCCATAAATTCAGACGGGACCAAAAATCACCCGAAGAATTTTTCTCTTGAAGCATCCTAAAGTGTTCTCATCTAGCTTTGACAGGGTCCATGCCTCTGCGCCATATATAAGAACAGGGATGATAAGTGTCCTATACAGGGACACTTTAGTATCTCGAGAGAGGACTTTACTACTCAATTGCTTAATTAGTCCGAAGAAACAGCGATTGGCAAGAGTTATTCTTCGTTTGATCTCAGCGCTGGTGTCGTTGTCTGAATTAATAGCGGCGCGTAGGTAGACAAAGTCCTTAACTACCTCAAAGTTATAGCTGTCTATCGTGACGTTCTGTCCAAGACGTCGGTGTTGGGAGTCCTTTCTTGATGACAGCATATACTTGGTCTTGCTCTCATTGACCACTAAACCCATCTTCTTCGCTTCCGTCTCAATGCTCATGAACGCGCTATTGACATCACTCTGCGTTCTTCCAATTATGTCAATATCGTCGGCATATTCGAGTAATTGGAAGGATTTTTGAAAGATTGTCTTGCCTAAAACCTTTTTTGACATCGAATGTATCAGTGAGATCTTTTCCGACCGTGATCATGCGTTCTCCATCGTCATCCTACACAATCGGACAAGTTTGGTAGGGATGCCAAAACTATACATGGCTCTATATAACTCCTATCTATAGATGCTGTCATACGCAGCCTTGAAATCGATAAAAATGTGGTAGGTATCGATTTGAAGTTACTGGGTATTTTCCAAGATTATCCGTAGTATGAAGATTTGGTCTATGGTGGACTTGCCTGGTCTAAAGCCGCACTGATAAGGACCTATCAGGTTGTTGACGAATGGCTTCAGACGCTCACACAATACGGCAGAGAGGATCTTGTATGCGATATTAAGAAGACTGATACCTCTGTAAGTTGGCGCAGTTCAGAGGGTCTCCTTTCTTGAGGACCGGGGAAACAATGCTGAGGTTCCGTCCTCAGCATTGACTGAGGATCCATCACGATGTTTTCTTGATCGTCTTTGCAGGCTTCTGCCTGGGGCTTATAGCCCGAGGCTGTTGTTTTTACCTTTTGGTAAAACTTCCGAACCTCATTCCTGCTGTGGCACCCTTCTATCTCCTCGATCGCGCGCTTATCATGCTCTCTCTTTTTCCGTCTAAGAGCTGGTGTTCGTCTCCCCTCTTCAGCTTGTAGAGCTCGTAAGCAGTTCTAGTCTTTTTGTGCAGCGCCGCTTTGTATGCTTCCTGTTTAGCGGCATTCGTCGTCAAACCAGGGGCTTCGTTGTGATGGCCGTATGAAACCCAGCACTTCAGAGGCTTGGCTGATTGTCAGTGCTGCCACTGGTTCTCTATACTTGATGCTGGCGGCATAGGACTTCTTAAGAGGTTTTCTTAAAATGTCAAAGTGGAATTGGTATACGAATCGCAGTTACAAACATGCAGTTTGTATCGTGAACATTCTGGAGCATGAAACGTTATATCCACTTCAAAGTAAGGTAGAGAAGACAAACTGAAAAACATAATTTTTGTTGTCGCACCAAATACCAATAATAACCAAACCAAATAACCAAACTGTGTTCCGCAAACCATATTCCCAATAGCTGATCAGAAATCAGATTCAAATAACTACTTGAACCATATGAAAATCCAATATAATCTGCGAAGGCTGTAAGCAAGCCTTTAAAATTAAGAACAAACAAGGAATTGATATCGACCAAAAACAAAATTGGACCCAGAACAGAACCTTGAGGTACACCAATATTAAGGAACATTTGTCTACTTTTTATCCCATCGATTTTAACTCTCTGCCATCTATTACTTATATAGGATTTAAACCAATCAAGCATAAGACCACTAAATCCTGCTTTTTCTAATTTATTCAACAGAATAATGTGATTGACCATACCAAACGCTTTTGTAATATCTACAAACAAACCTGCCGTATTCCTTTTCTTATTAAGATTAGACATTATATGATCACAGAACTGTAACAGAGCATCTTCTGTAGACTTCCTTCTTTGAAAACCAAATTTTATAGGACTAAAAAACTTTTATTGAAAAATTTTACTACTCTAGCCTAAACAAGTTTTTCAAAGACTTTGCTGAAAACAGGCAGAAGTGAGATGGGCCTATAATTTCTTATGTCACTTGCAGAACCTTTTTTTTAACATGGGTACAACATCAGCGCACTTAAGACCTTAAGGACAGACACCCGAAAAAACACACCAATTGAAGATAACTGACAGGATGGCGATTAAGAAAAATGCTCCGCAGGAGCTAGAATTTCTTAAACTACCAATAGTTTCAAGTATATCAAGAGGAGTTATGGACTCGAAAACAAAACTATTACCTTGCATCTGTTCTGTTCTTCTGCAAACAGACAAGCAGACAGAACAAAAAGATTGTGGGGAACAAGTTTGTAAATTGTTTGCTACATTAGTAAAATAGCTGTTAAATCAGTCGGCAATTTTGAGTTTGTCTGTTATTTCGCAACCGTCAGTGCATAACGATTTAATGGTACTTGAACCCGAAGGTTTGTTTAGTAAGCTGTTTATTATTTTCCATTCATCCTTTAGGTTACCCTTAGAAGAATTTAGATGAGATCTATAATAGTTATCCCGGCAAATCGGAATTTCCTTCCTAAATTCGGCACACAATTTCTTATGTTTTTGTTTAAGGCTTATGTTATTTGTGTTCTTATTGCACTTCATTCGTGGGTTGTTTTTAGTCTTCTTTGGTGGCACAAGCGAGGAGCAATCAAATATGTTTATTAAGACAGTCAATAAAAGCCGAGTATGAAGACGAAGCATCTACACTCGAAAACACACACTCCCAAAATTCATAAAGCAAAAGATTCTTAAGCTTATCAAAGTTTATTTTAATTGAATCTTTGAAATTTTGCAAGTTGTCACTAATTTGGATTTCAGGACAACTGCTTTTGGCGTCTAAGCGGACCTCAGATAGAAGTTGGTGCCTCGGAGACAAGTCTAAGCTATTGATATATCGAGTTAACCACTCCTTTCTGCCATTGATTCCAGACATACGGTGTTAGTGGCAAGTTCGGTAACTTTCGTAACAAAGTTAAAGTTTGTCTGGAGAGAAAATAAGTACATTGGTAAAACTCCAGTTCTTAAGTGAATCATTTATGTGGGCTGATTGACGAAAGCTAGAATATTTATTTTTTCAAATCTTATTTTCAAACAGTCTGCTAGTTACGTGGAAGTTCTTAGAGTCTTAGAAACAAAAATGGATTCTACACTAAAGTGAACAGTCTTTGATCAACTACTGTGCTGGAGAAATATAACTTTAGTATCAGTGGCTGAATTTCTAGTTTAACGAAGACAAAATGTCGTGCACTGCAGAGCAGATAAGTTTCTTCTTCTCAGCCATGGCACAGCTAGTGCAGAAACCAAGGAACTCTTACTTGAGGCTGTTGCATTCCTTTCAACATCGCTGGCTATAATGAAGAACCATAATGGAATTCCTGGATATATGCAGATATAAGCTATTCGTAGGCACATCGGTAAAAATTACTTTCCTCTCCGATGTACCAAAGGCAAGATTTTTATGTTTCCATTCCATATTTCCGCATTATGAAGCAACGAACCGAGCATAGCACAACGACTGCTATATAACGAACGCCCCAAGACCCGCCAGGACAAGACTGAAAATGAAAAGAACATTTATTAACACGATAAAAAATTCACGTAATTCGACAAAAAGTTTTATGAAGTTTCATAGTCTATCATCCGGTCTGCATCTTAAACTACAATATGCGCTGTAATATTGTAAAATTGTGTTGGTGCGTAGTGAAGGATCTCCAGATGAGCATATTCTATATTCATAGGCAAAATAATTCCCCAGCATAGAACTTGAAAATATGGACAAAGTTCGTGGGTCGTTTATAGACATTATAATTATGAAAATGATAGATATCTGTGCAAGACTCCAGCGAGATGTGTGGAGTATGATAAGTGGTTTTGTGCGTTGGCGTATGATATGTTGTTATTGAAATTTATATGAGACATATCCAAAGTAATTGATATAACAAGAGAGAATAAGAGTTGGTAATTGATTACCTCGTAATAAATGAAACATGTGCTGAGCATGGGTGCTGCTATCTTAATGTGCTGGCCAATCGGATACAGGGGTAAAAATATAGCCATAACTATGTAGGTGTGGGTGGTAATAGATGAATATTTATGATTTAAGAAATAAATTGACATCTAAATGTTTATGTATCAAGACGTTTCATTTTATCTATTCGTATCTGTCGACGATGCAACCAAAAAAGTTTGGAGTTATATCCCTCGAAATCTCATTGAAATAAATACCTGTGGGACACTTTTGTATGTTTTACAAATAAAGAATATTTTTTTACTGAAGACGTAACACATCATGTTATTATTTTGTTTTGACCAAATGCGAATGCTCAAATCACAACTCCTGATATGAGGATGCTTTTATCTAAGGTTGAAGCTGGGTTGTCGTTTATTGCACATTTTTTAAATTCTCGATGTATGGCTCGTAAAGCTAATCAAAGGTTCATCTTTAAGTCTCATCTCTAGAGTCGTTCACGATTCTTTACTTAAGGCCTCCTTATCATTTTCTCTTCTTTTTGTCGCTATTTTAAAAATGATTTCCCGCTTCTTCAAATTAAATAGAAATAAATTGGGTGTCGCAGCAAAGCGAGGAGCCCCAAGGCCTAGCACATTTCTCACAACCATGCCTTGTGAAGCTGTCAGACAGATTGCCCCATTCAGTTTGGACGATGAGTAAGAATGCCGTCCTCCCAACCTAGAGGAAGTTAAGCTTGCCATATGCAAACTTAAATCAAATAAGACTGCAGGTGCAGATGGCCTTGATGCCAAACTTTTCAAGGCAGCTATAGACCAGTTGGAAAGGAGCATGCACCAGCTGATCTGCATGATATGCTCGGAAGAAAGCATGCCCGATGAATGGAACCTCAGTATCGTATACCCGATCCTAAAGAAGGGAGACCCTCACAATTGCGTCAATTATAGAGGAAAAAGCCTCCTTAACGTCCCTTATAACATCTTGTCTGCTGTAATATGTGAACGTCTGAAACCCCACGTCAACAACTTGATAGGTCCTTATCAATGTGGTTTCAGACCAGAGGAGTCCACAATAGACCAAATTTTCATATTACGGCAGATCTTGGAATAAACCCGAGAACATAATATCGATATTCAAAATCTCTTTATCGATTTAAAGGCCGCGTATGACAGTATTTACAGAGACGAGCTGTACAGAGCCATGTCTAGTTTCGGCATTCCTGCAAAACTCGTACGACTATGCAAGATGACTTTGGTTGGACGTAATGGGAAGAAAGAATCGTGATGTCATAGATGCTTTAGCGAGTATTGAAACAGAAGTGGCAAAAATGGGTTTAATGGATAATGAGGGCAAAACGAAGTATATGTTGTCATCAAACAAGGACACAGAACATCGACGAATTGGACAAAACGTCACAATAGACAGACATAACTCCGAGGTAGTACAGGACTTCTTCTACCTAGGATCCACTGTAGGTATGGAAACCCACATCAGTCCGCCGGCGATCGAACGGAGAATAACTCTTGCCAACAGTTGCTTCTATGGGTTAAGAAGGCAATTGAGAAACAAAACCCTCTCCAGAAAAACCAAGGTAACCTGGTATAAGACCTTAATCATCCCAGTCCTGCTGTACGGCGCGGAAGCATGGACCTTATCGAAATCGGATGAGGAAACTCTTGGTCGTTTCGAAAGAAAAATTCTCCGAATGATCTTTGGTCCCGTATGCGAAGACAATGTGTGGAGAAGAAGATACAACAACGAGCTGTATGAGCTGTACCGCGACATGGGCATAGCCAGAAGAGTACGCATCGCGAGGCTACGATGGTTGGGTCATGTAGAGCGGATGGACCCAAACGTTCCGGCTCGACGGGTTTTCGAAAGCAAATTGCAGAGAAATCGCGGAAGGGGAAGACCTCGTCTTAGGTGGCGCAATCAAGTGGATGAAGACCTCAACCGACTTAGAGTGCGAAACTGGAGAGAGCTCGCCCAAAATCGAAGTCGTTATAGAAGGATGTTGGTTGAGGCCCAGGTTCACCCCGAACTGTAATGCCCACCTAAGTACGTAAGTATGCCTTGTGAAGGAATGGAGGGGACCTACAATATTCTGCCGGTTCCGAACGGCTAATCGAGAAAGCGCTTTTCATGGCAATGAATTTACTAACGGAGGAGTTGCCAATTCCTCACGAAGGCCATACCCGTGGGAAAACATTTTTGCCTCTGTTGAAATTTAAACCTTGAACCTTTGAGTTAACTGGCTAACCATTACGCCTCAGGTACCACAGCTTCTTTAAATTGCTTCGTCATATTTCTTAAACAGTTTGTTTTCCATCAGTATCCAGGCACTCACTTCTTCCAGTTCCCAATAAATGCACTACGTGCTCTGAGTTTGGAGTTGGAAGTAATTATATTTCACTAACTTCGACGCGAGCCCTTTCGTCCTTATTATTGGAAGTGCACTATGACTATGCGATCAAAGCGGCTTTCTTCCAACTAATCACTGCACTCCTCCTTTCTTTGTTTTTTTTTCATTGTTATGAAAGAGGGTGTAAGCTTAAGCATATCATCTATTATGACTGTTGGACAAAAAAATATGCGAGCTCCCACAAAAGGCCGACACTGATCGTATTCTCATGCAGGTTGAAGGTCTAAAAGCACAAAACGATGTAATAACAGGCGAACTTGAACAGGTAAAAATAAAAAACGAAATACTTGAGCGACGAATCGAGTATCTCGAAAAGCAAACGAAGGCAAAAAACATCATTTTTGCAATTCCCAACAACAAATGTGAGAACATAGAAAACGCCGTCAAACAGTATGCTGACCTTGTAATCGGCGATAATAATATCTCTCCTGACGATATCACCGAGCTACCATCCAGAGGAAATCAAAAGATTTTGCTTGTAGAGACAAGGAGCAAGAATATTGCATTGAAAATGTTAAAAAACTCAAGCAAGTTGAAAGGTACTGGTGTCTTTGTCAACCCAGATTACACAAAAGAGGAACAGCATAAACGTCAAAAAATCCTAAAAATAAGACATGCAATCAAACAGAAGCACCCGTCGGCAAATCCTATCATTCGAGGTTTAAAACTACTTATAAACAACAAAATCTTCACGACAACCAAAGAAGGAAAATTTATCTGCGATAATGGATGCGATGGAATGGAAATACTCCAGCAAATGTTCGGAGAGCTACAAGTACAACAATTAAAAACAAAAATGTATGTATGTCAAAAACGTCAACACCGTACACGAGTTCATCAGCTGTCAACCCATTGTAGTGATTCCTATACACTACTGTCAAACTTCAATAAAAAAGGTGGCAAACAATATTGACTTATATTTTAATGTTTATTTGGTGTATCTGCAGCTGAAAGCAATGCTGAAAAACTTTTACAAATAATTTTACAATTCTTTTTGATGCTACGGCTGTGGCGTCTATCTTCTGTCTGTCTTTCTTCTTTTTCTTCTGGCGGTATGTCACATTCATCGATGTTCGGTGGTTAGCGCAGAGGCACGTTTTCGTTCAATGTTTCTCTACTGTGGCGTAAGTGAGGCGAATGAGCCGCCACAATCACTCCCCCCCGAGTTTCTTTCCGCAGTAAGGTTGAATGTGACTTTGCGTTTATAAGTTCTTTGAGGTTTGTCCAAGACGGAACCCCAGTGGTGTGGTTGAGCTTGTTGTGATGTTGTCGATTCAGTTTCAGTGTGATGTTCATCCTCGTCGTTTTTTGCAATGTACGCCGGTTTTATCCTTTCGATGGAAATGTTTTTTTCTTCTCCGTTGATGTCTAATTTGTATACCCGATCCGACACGCGCTGGATGATTTTGTTAGGCCCGATGTATGGTGCTTCCAAAGGTGCTTTTACATGATCACAACGGATGAATACGTGCGAACAGGTGTCTAGGTTCTTCAGTACAAATACGCGTGCTTTGTTGTGATGAGCAGTGGTGGTTGGCCTTAGACCACGCATGTATTCTCTATGTTTCTCAACGAATATCTGAGGATCTGAAGGCATTTCGGCTGACACAAAGAATTCGCCGGGCACGCGGAGACATGTTCCGTACACTAAATCAGCAGGTGTAGCTTGTATGTCTTCTTTAAAGCTCGTTCTTAGTCCTAATAGCACTGTTGATAATATTTGAATCCAAGGTTTTGGTGAGCACATTAGGGCTGATTTGAGTGTACGATGCATTCTTTCGACGATTCCGTTGCACTGAGGATGGTAAGGAGTTGTGCGTGTTTTTCGTGCTCCGACGAGTTTAGCGAGTGCTGTGAACAGTGTAGATTCGAATTGTGTCCCCTGATCTGTTGTGATTTGAGTTGGAGTTCCGAAGTGTGCAATCCAGTGATCAAACAGTGCTGTGACCACGGTTTCTGCCGTCATATCCTTTATTGGTACGGCAACAGGCCAGCGAGTGAACCGATCAATAATTGTCAGACAGTATTGATAGTCACCCACTTTCGGTAGAAAAATGATGTCAAGGTGTATGTGATTGAATCTGTTGTCTGGTGCTTCTAAGTGGTTAGGTTTTAGTTTGTTGTGTCGATGTATTTTGGCTCTTTGGCATGCCAGGCATTCTCGAGACCAATTTGTGGCATCTTTGCGGATTCCAGGCCACGTATATTTATGGCGAAGTTTGTTTGACGTAGTTTTTCGGCCAGGGTGTGATAAGTTATGTATTGACTCGAACGCAGCTCTTCGAAGAGATTTTGGTATATATGGTTTTACGATACCTGATGCGATGTCACAATAAATTTCCGAGTCCTCAGTGGAGAGTTTCTGAAGTTTTAGCGATGTTGAATTTTTGATCAGATTAACCAGTTCTTCATCTTTTTGTTGTTCTTGTTGGATTGTTAGAGGTGAAAGGACCGTCGGCATGTCAATGGCATTAATTCGTGAAAGTGCGTCTGCAACTACGTTTTCGTCACCTTTTACGTACACTATGTCCGTGGAAAGTTGAGATATAAAATCCAGTTGTCGAAGTTGCCGATCAGACGCTTTTTCTGGCTTTTGCTTGAATGCATAAATTAGTGGTTTATGGTCGGTTTTTATGATGAATCTACGACAGTCGAGTAAGTGATGGAAAAACTTGGCAGCAGCGAAGATGGCTAGCAATTCCCTGTCGTAAGTGCTGTATCTTTTTTCTGTGTCACTGAGCTTCCTGGAGAAAAATCCTATGGGTTTCCAGGTATCACCTTCTAGTTGCTCGAGTTTTGCTCCGATGGCTGTAGAAGAAGCATCTGTGGTGAGTGCCATTGGTTCCGTGGAAGATGGAAATGTAAGCAGAGTTGCTGCAGCAAGTTCACGTTTACATGCCTCGAAATATTCGTCAGCTTCTAGATTCCAAACGATTTTCGTCTTGTCGTTCTTTATTGACTGCTTTAGGTAACTATTGAGAGGAAGCATCAGTTTGGCTGCCTCGGGAATGCTTCGTCTGTAGTAGTTGATCATGCCAAGGAATCTGCGAAGCTCGCAAATGGTTTCTGGTTTTGGAAATTCACTAATTGCTTTGATACGTTCGTTGGTTGCAGTGTAACCGTCTTTGTTGACTGTGTAGCCGAGAAAATCGATCTCTTCCTGGTCGAAAAAACACTTTTTAACATTGATGATGAGGTTGTGCTCTTTTAGTCTCTCGAGAACTAAACGGACATGTTCAAGGTGTTGCTCTTTGTTGTCAGAGAAAATGAGGATGTCATCAATGTAAATGAACACGAAGTCCATGTTTCTGAAGATTTCGTCGATGTAACGTTGCCACGACTGACTCGCATTCTTAAGACCGTATGGCATTCCAAGGTATTCATACAACCCCCAGGGGGTGATTATCGCCGTCTTTTCGATGTCATCCGGATGTACCATTAGCTGTAGGTAAGCCTTTTCGAGGTCAAGTTTTGAAAATCTCTTTTTTTCTTTTAACAGCGGGAAAAGATCTTGAATCAAGGGTGGAGGATAATTGTCCCGTTCAGTGATGTTGTTTAGGCTCCTGTAGTCACCGCACATTCTCCAGGTGTTATCTTTCTTTCGAGTTAAATGTATTGGGCTGGAATATTTGCTGCTGGAAGGTCTGATGATGCCGACTTCGAGAAGTTGTTTAAGTTGGGCTTTTGCTGCTGTTGCCTTTTCCCCTGCTAGTTTGGGAGCCCGTGCGGTGACTGGTATTCCATTAGTTACGATCCTATGAGCGAAGGTTGATGTTTTAAGAAACGGTTTTCCTATCGGTCGTGTAACTTCCACATTCTGTTTAAGTAGTTCCGAGTATATTTTTGGCAAATCCGAGTGTATGGTCGAAATGCCGTAATATTTTGTCTCGATGGCTTGTCCTTTCGACGAAAGTTGAGTTGTTGGGTCGATTAGCTGTTTATTCTTGAGGTCTATTAAGAGATTGTAATGCGCGAGGAAGTCTGCCCCAATTATGGCTGTATCAACGTCGGCAATGATGAAATCACACGAAAAGTCTCGGCGTAAATTTAGCTCCAAGTTTATAACTGTTGTGCCATATGTTTTAATTTGTGTCGAATTCGCTGCATAGAGCATTAGTTTATCGACTTCACGGTCTTTTCGAAATTGTCTTGCCGGTAGAATTGAAACAACAGATCCAGAATCAATAAGAAATTTGTAGTGTGTTGCGTTGTCGAAAACATGGAGTCGGAGCTCTTTTTTAGATTGGAAGTCACCATCATTCACCGCTCCTAGTGATGACAGTGACTTTAGTTTTCCTGTTGTTTTAGGAGAGCTGACGCCTGTGTACATGGCAGTGTACATTTGCGTGCTTCAGTTCCAAATTTTTGATGAAAATAACAGATGCCATTCCGAGTGGGTGTTGCGGATCTTCCCCGTGGGCGATGCTGGACCTTAGCTTGCTGCTGGAACTGATGCTGTTCGAATTGTTTCCGTTGCACATATTGATTCTGCAACTGTTGTTGTGTACTTTGTTGCTGGATTTTTAGTTCTTCGATTTCTTTTAAGCACGTTTTTAGTGTTTGTTGTAATTCCAAACAGCTTGAGTTCGATGCTTGCCGTGCTGGGAGATGAAAATGGTCGATTAGAGGTGGCCATAGCCTGATGGCTTGGAACCAGCTCGACAAAACGATCTGCGAATTCTGCAACTGTTTCCAGAGGGAGTTTGCTTGTGGTGATGAGGTGCGGTTTTACCTCTGAAGGAGGCCTCTCCATCCACAGCTGTTGTAGAACGCTGTCATCGACGGCACCATCAGCCAATTCACGCATCTTCCGCAGCAATTGAGATGGCGTTTTTCCAGCAAGTGTCGTCTCACGCAGAAGCTTTTGGACTTGCTTTTGTCTAGAATCTGAGAGGCGTGAGATGACTGCCAATTTTAATGTTAAATACTTATCTGTTTTTGGTTCCTGACGTATCACATCGGCGAGTTGCTCAAGCGTATTGGGGTCCAATGCTTTTATGACGTTTAGGTACTTGCTTGTATCATCCACTGTTCCTGTTGTGCTGAACTCAGCCTCGACCACATAGAACCACAAGTCTGGTCTTTCCTTATTGAACGGTGGTAGCTTTGGTCTGTCAGCTCTGGGTGCAGGTTGTTGAACGATGCCATTCAATGCCATCAGTTGCTGCAGAGCGAGTAAACCTTGGTTGCCAGAGACACACGGTGTACTTGTGGTTCCCGACTCTACGCGAACTTGGTTGCTTCCATTCACGTTGCCAGAATCTTCCGACCATTGGTTCTTGTGTTGATTATTTTCGATGGTTGATGTGGGAGGCTTTGGGACCGAAATGCTAGGACTTGCAAATATTGGATGACCATCTTGGTAGCCTAGTACATCACCTTCCTCGAGATTAAGAAGGCTGACATTAGAGCCGGGCTTTTTTGGTGAGTGATCTACGACCATTATTAGGTGTTTTGTTGGCGATAAATAAATCTTCAGAAACAAATTAACCCTTTTTGGTCTTCTGAGAAATGCCGGGAGGAAAAGAAAATGGCTGCCGCTTTGTGCGCTTTTCTCGCCGGGACGTGTTGTTTGACCACCTATCACGTCGGGGTCACCAATTTGTAGTGATTCCTATACACTACTGTCAAACTTCAATAAAAAAGGTGGCAAACAATATTGACTTTATATTTTAATGTTTATTTGGTGTATCTGCAGCTGAAAGCAATGCTGAAAAACTTTTACAAATAATTTTACAATTCTTTTTGATGCTACGGCTGTGGCGTCTATCTTCTGTTTGTCTTTCTTCTTTTTCTTCATGTCACATTCATCGATGTTCGGTGGTTAGCGCAGAGGCACGTTTTCGTTCAATGTTTCTCTACTGTGGCGTAAGTGAGGCGAATGAGCCGCCACACCATCAACACCCACCATGCCATCTGGTAGTCAATACCCATATCAACAAACGAATTGAAACAATGTTGCCGTCTGCCATAATGCAAGTACTAAATATAATACTTTTCTAAAACAAAAAATTAAAAAAAATGAATTTAAAAACATAACTATATTATCTTATAATATTGCGGGGCTAGGCAACAAATTGTTATTTTCAGACTTTTTTGAATTTGTCAAGAAACACGACATATTTTTTCTTTTTGGTAGTTGAAATTTTCACATCTATTTTGTTAGAACGTATCAATATATGGTTAGATCTGAATGAGATACTTAGCGAATTCCAATCTGGTTTTCGAAAAGGATACTCGACCATAGACAATATTTTTGCATTAACGTCTATTTCACAATACTTTTTGAGACAAAAAAGGAAACTGTACATATTTTTTGTGGATTTCAAGGCGGCATTCGACTCGATCGATCGAAACGCATTATTTTACAAACTATCTCAAAAAGGATTGTCAACTAAACTCATTCGAGTTCTAAGAAATATGTACAAAAATACGCGTCAAACTGTTTGGAACGGCAAGAATACATCAGAATGGTTTGAGACAAAATCTGGAGTTAAACAGGGATGTCTCTTAAGTACTGTTCGCGATTTTCATAGATGATATCACGTTGACACTCCCAGCTGGTGTTCGAATTGATGACCTTGTCATAAGAATTTTACTCTATGCTGACGACATACTTCTGTTACCAGAATCCCCTCAAAGCTTGCAACTTATGATTAACAGACTCTCGGAATTCTGTAAGACATGGAACCTAACCGTTAACCTTGAAAAATCAAAAATCATGATAGTCAAAAACAGACAAACAAAGCTTCAAAACAATGAAAAATGGTATCTTGATAATAAACTTATTGAAACAGTTACCGAGTACAAATATCTTGGAATTACTTTCCACTCAAACTTGAGTATGTCTGCCCACCTACAGAAAAAATTGTTATCAGCTAAGACAATGATCAATGTTTCTTGGAGAAGTGTTATATCCCGTGCTGAAATTCCAACATCTGCTAAGTACAAAGTATTCGAAGCTATTATGCGTTCGGTCATGTGCTACAGTTGTCAAACATGGGGGTATACTTCATACGAAGAAGTTGAAAAACTGCAACGGTTTTTCCTGAAGAAGCTTTTCAATCTGCCCTCAAATACACCAAACTACGTCCTTATTCTCGAAACTGGTCTTCCCACTCTTTTTGTGCATACACTCAAACTGCACTTTGATTATATTTTAAAAGTTCTTAGTTACACACCAAAGAGAATCCCAAATAGACTTTTCTAAACCAAGTGGAATGGATAAAGGAATGGAAAACCTGGGCGCAAGTATGTGGTGTTGAGCTTACAATTCAGTGTGATAACCCCATTTTATTAAAGAGCCAACTTTATAAATTATTAGAAGAAGTAGATATTTTCCAACGAAAAGATAATATAAGAAAATCAATTTCCTCACCCGATAGAATACTATACTCAGAGCTGAATAATGAGTTTGTAGAAAACTATTTCAACGACAAATACAGTGTGCGTGCGATATCTCTTATTTGCAAAGCAAGAAGCGAAACATTAAATCTGAATGGATCACCTTACAGAAAATCTCTAGATACGCGTTGCTCCTTGTGTAACTTAAATTCGAAAGAAGACTGTTTCCACTTCTTATCAATAGGTGCCGTGACATAAGGCCAAGCGACATAAGGCCAAATTTGAATGTTTGGCCTTATGTCACTTTGCGAAAGCGACATAAGGCCAAATTTTAGGAGTTGGCCTTATGTCACTTTCCCATAGCGTCATAAGGCCAACTTTTTTTTGGGACATAAGGCCAACTGTTCAATTTATTGTTTGTTTATGCCGTTAGGATTGTTATCAACATCTCGCTTTTTACATGTTGCGCTCATTAACATTCTTCTTTTCAATTGTGTAAAAATTAATCTTTTGGACGACACTTTCATTTTTCGCAAGACAATCATGTAAGCTTACTTCCCTTACTTATATTTGAACAAAACATTTTTCCATTATTAACTTCTTATCATAATTATTTTGCTTGATGCACGTGATGCATTGTTTTATAAATGAAGATACAGTTATAATTAAAAATGCGAATGCATAGATACAGAATATTTTTAAGTATCATTAGCCGTGTTTCATTGGGAATTTTCATATTCACTTCACTAATACGCTCAATAAAACGCTGTACTCACTAATGCAACTCTATTCCATAAACTCGATTTACCAGCCATCCCTGTTGTTCACTTCTGCAAGTGAATAATTTTTATTCACTTATCGTCGTTGTTCACTTAGAGTTGTTGTTTTCCCATGTGCGATGTTCTGCGATGTTTTGCTGAAGTGAATACAGATTCCCAATAAAACTCGGCTATTGATACAAAGAGATATGCTTTCAATTAGTTAAATTTAAAGATATAAGTTAAAAAGCTTTTACAAAACATTCGCCGGGAATTTTTTAAAATATTTTTTCAGTTTTGTTTTCAAATCTTTAGGTTTTCAGCTTAAGGTAAAGTAAAAGTAAAAAATTCGCGCGAATTTTTTACTTTTACTTTACCTTAAGCTGAAAACCTAAAGATTTGAAAACAAAACTGAAAAAATATTTTAAAAAATTCCCGGCGAATGTTTTGTAAAAGCTTTTTAACTTATATCTTTAAATTTAACTAATTGAAAGCATATCTCTTTGTATCAATGATACTTAAAAATATTCTGTATTTATGCACTCGCATTTTTAATTATAACTGTAGGTATCTTCCTTTATAAAACAATGCATCACATGTATTTAATCAGAAATACAATTCATAACAGAGGACTGCACTTTCATTCTTTTGCTGTCCACTTTTATATATTAAAAATCATAATCCAATTCTCTTTCCAATTTGCAGACAAATTGTGACGAATACCACCCAAATTTTTTGTTAATTTTAGAAAGTATAAAATCTTTTTTGAATTGTTGTAGATTTGTTTTGACTTAGCGTTTATTTTCATTGGAATGCTTTTATGTTGTTGTTTGTTGTATATGTATATGCCTTTCTTGTTTAATAATAATAAAATTAAATACTTATGAAAATACTTACAATATACACATGAATATTTAACTATTTTTCGTCTTTTGCTTGAAGTTATGGAATATGAACTTTGTTCTTGGAATCCAGGTACAACCACTTCTGAGTTCTGAGTGACATAAGGCCATATTGGCCTTATGACGCTTTGGGAAAGTGACATAATGCCAACTCCTAAAATTTGGCCTTATGTCGCTTTCGCAAAGTGACATAAGGCCAAACATTCAAATTTGGCCTTATGTCGCTTGGCCTTATGTCACGGCACCTTATCAATATACCCTGTCTACAAAGAAATAAGAATACTTTACTTTGGAAAAACTTCTTTGTCTATGGAACAAACAAAAAACATATTGAACGGTGAAAATTGGCTAAACCTTTACCATTACCTTGAAGCAGCAACAGAATATAGAAAATTAATTGTATCGGAATATATATAAATCCAAAAAACTTCAATTATTACCATTGCTTTAATATGTCATGTTTCATACTCTGCTCTTCATTGCTTTATGTATACTTATAACACAATAAAAAAAAAAAAATATTCTCGTTTTAGCTGAGCTAAAAACCAACGAACTTTTTTGTACATTCAAGAATCAAGTTATAAATTATGAAAATGTTAATGTTATCCTATTTTCGTTTTGACTAAACTAAAAGTCCCTATTATTTACATTCCTTATTTTCGTTTTAGATAAACTCAAAGTCCAAAACATTTTTAAATCAAAAATATTAGATCTTTCATAAATCAAATTTTGAATAACTGAAATGTCTATAAAAAATACCAATGTATACTTTTTCCGTTTTGACTAAACTAAAAGTCCTACTCCTTAATATATTTTAATTTAGGAAAAAATTCCACTTAAAAATGTCTTAATTTACTAATTTCAAGGAAAAGAAAAATTAATTATGATTATGTATCACTTTTTATTATATTATTAAATACAGTTTCAAAAGTCAATCAGGCAGACGGTAACACCACAGCCTATTATTTTATTTTTATCTTTTATTTCTTATTATAAAACAAAACAAATTGTAATTTGTAATGATTTTAAGAGAAAAAAATAAAATCTAAATCTAAAAAAAAAAAAAAATCTAGTCTATTATGAATTAAAATTATAGTGTTATAAACTTTGTCACATAATCCATCGTTTATCTCTGATTTAAGACTATTCCTTTAAAAGGCTTGGGTAACCTATGGAAAATCAAGCCATAACATTGAATGCTCTTTAAGTAGAGCAAATCATTTCTTGAAATTTTTGAGTTTTAGTCAAACCAAGTTTCGCTTATCTTGCTTGGGAAAGCAATTGATGCAGTGGTTATCTTGCTTCGATGATAGCTCCCTCATCTTCTTAGTCCAAACTTTTTTTTTTTTTTTTTTTTTTATAATTAACGCGCACATCAAGGGGTTATGACTACCCTTATAATGTTATTAAACACAGTGCGAGCATTTAGGGAAATAGGAGAGGATTTGAAAGGAGACACCGATGCACGTTGCTTTTGAATCTTTGTAAATCGTAATGCAGGGGAAACACAGAGCCAGGTAAAGCATTCCACATTCGGGTGGTGCGACTAAAATAAGAATCTCTATACTTGACTGTACCGAAGTTGGGCTCAAGGCAGAACTGATGAGCATTCCTAGCGAGGCGGGTGTTGCGGCTAAATTGTTTCAAGGGAGGAACGCAGCTGGCTATTTCACTAGAGCACTGTTTGTGGAAAAAGCGATAAAAGAGAGAGAGACAGGTGACGTTTCGACGATGTCCAAGAGAATCAATCGATTCTACGATTGAACTATCACCTATCAATCTTAACGCTCTATTTTGTACCCTATCAAGTAGGCGCAAAGATGTTTGAGAAGCACCTGACCAGATATGAGAGTTATACTCCAGTTTTGGGCGGATGAAGGCCTTATAAATTGTAGCCAGATCAGAAGGGGTGAAGAACTTCCTGCATCGTCTCAAGAAACCTAAGCATTTAGCAGCGTTTTTGGCGACTTCAAATATGTGGTCGTTCCAACGAAGATCATCGTTTACACACATACCAAGTACTGACAGCTTTTCGGTTTCTTCGATGCAGGTACCATTCATGGATAATGGCAATGGGGGAATGTTAAGCTTCAACGACAAGAGACAGCATTGAGTTTTCGAAGCATTGAATTCTACTCGGTTCATAAGACCCCATGCAACAATGCTGTCAAGGTCAGAATTCAATGAGCTTATCATACGCAACCGTTCCAGTTCCACATCCGAAGAGCAGGGACGTGAATTTGGAAACGAATATGAAAAGCTGAGGGTCGAGTCGTCAGCAAAACAGTTAAGCGGATTAGAAGTTTCAGACAAGAGATCATTAATGAAAATGAGGAAGAGAGTCGGAGACAAAACGGAGCCCTGGGGCACACCAGCATTTATTAAGTGGGTATCAGACTTGAAGCCATCCAACACAACTTGTATTGAACGGTCGGAAAGGTAATTTCTAATCCAACGAAGAAGAGACTCATCGATACCAAAAGCACGCATTTTCGATAAAAGAGCCTGATGCCAAACTCTATCAAATGCTTTAGAAATATCAAGCGCAATAATCTTACTTTCTCCAAAACAATGTAAAGATTGGTTCCACTTTTCGGTGAGATAAGCCATCAAATCACCAGTGGACCGTTTGCTACGAAAGCCGTACTGACGGTCATTAAGAAGCTTTCGTTCTTCAAGATATTTCATAAGTTGACGGTTTATCAACGTTTCCATGACCTTGGAAAGAAGGGACGTTAGTGCAATTGGACGGTAATTGGAAGGGGAGGAAGATTCGCCTTTTTTAGGGACTGGCTGGACAAATGCAGTTTTCCATCTGCTCGGAAAAATCCCAGCAGAATAGGAAAGATGGAAAAGTTTACGCAGTGGTTTTGCCAGCGTAGAAGAACACCTCTTCAGAATAACGGCGGGGATACCATCTGGACCAGCGGATTTATGTATGTTGAGATCTTTGAGGGCTCTCGCAACCGAGCGAGTTCGAAAAAATATCTGCTTCATCAAAGAATTTGCAGAATCGAGCTCAGGCGGAGCCAATATGCTATGAGGAAGTGTCGAGTTGGCAGCAAATTGAGCTGCTAGCAAATTGGCTTTGTCGATGGAACTGACATACGGAGAGTCATTGAAGACGAGCGTTGGGACCGATAACGTGGTCGAGTTCTTAATGTTCTTGACAAAAGACCAAAAGTTTTTACTTCCTTTTGGACACAATAGTATTTTTTGCCTTACTTTTTGGTCATGTAAAAACTTAGTCCTTTGTATTTGAGCATTACAGATATTTCTAGCCCTTTTGAACAAATTTCGGTTTTCTACAGTCGGGTTGTCTTTAAATTTTCGAAAACTACTTTCTCGATCCCTAATCGCCTCTTTACAGCTTGAATCAAACCACGAATTCTCTTTGGGGATGATACTTTTTAATCTGTGAGGAACAAAATTTCTCATGCCGTTGAGAATTACGTTAGATATCATATCAGCTGATGCATCAACGTTTCCGTCGAGAAAGCACAATGACCAATTAAAATTTCGAAAGAAATTATTCAGGCCGTCCCAATTGGCTTTCTCGTATTGCCATACAGTTCTTTTGGGGACTTTATCTTTTATTACCGTGACGGATAACGAAAAATCTACCGATATGACACAATGGTCCGATTTGCCTAAAGGAGATGATACTACAACCCTGTATTTTTCGGGATGAGAAGTGAGAAATAAGTCAAGAGTGTTGGCCGCATGGCCTTCAATATCTGGAACCCGAGTGGGCTCATCAACAAGTTGAGTTAATTCGTTAAACTCAGCGAAGATCTCAACATATTTTCCTTCGGGTGTTGTCTGGCCAGAATGTCGAAGCCAACCAGAATTGTGTACATTGAAATCGCCCGCAATTGCGATTTCAGTGTGAGGATAAAGGGAAATAATTCTTATTATGGACTCAGATAGCGCATCAAACTCGTTAGAGGTTGAATTGCTATCTAAATTGGGGCTTCTATAAATAAAACAATAATGAATGATATGCTTACGGACGGTGAATTTTAACCACATGAAATTAAAGTTCGTATTGGAACAAAGGCCGTATTGTGGTAGAAGCTGGTAAGCAATATCATTTCGAACATAAACGGCGAGGCCATGGGAGGAAAAGAATAGTGGCACTAAGCTATATCCAGGTAGGTTGAATTCTGAGGGATCGGAACCAACACCCACCTGTGTTTCACTTAGTGCCAAAACAGCTGGCCTGCATTTTGCAGTGTGAGCGTACACAGCAAAGAAATTCGATCGCAACCCCCTAATGTTGCTAAAATCGACCCGAAATTTACCCGACATCACCATTCACAAAAACACACAAAACAAAATATCGAACGCAGACGCTATCTTAGTAAAATCAAACTCTTAGGGCTGCTCTCCAAGTTTTTCATGCTTCGAGAAACTTTAGTTTTTACCTAGTTTCCGATTTCTGTCTATCTCTCTACATAGCGAAGTATGCTGATATTTGATTGCTCTCTACAACTAAAACAAGGTCTCCTCTTCTACGATTTATATCTAGTATACCTTTGAAGATTCGCTGAGCCTGAACTTTGGAATCACTTCGCTCTACATGTCCGGTAAAGCACATCCTTCTATACACATCGTTTTTAAGAATTTGACCCGAAATCACTCAGAGTGCATTTCTTTCGAAATGTCATTTGCTTCCTTATTCGCTCTTATCTGCTCTATTTGATGAGGACAAACTAAAATGCATAACTGCGCATGTCGTGAAACATAACTAACTTTGAGAGCAAACAGTGATAAGAAATGAACGCTGCTAAAACGGCTCTAACGATTTCGATTAAATTTTATGTGAAGGATTATTTCTAAATTGTCTTTCTTATTATTTATAAAAAGTTTTTATAAAAAGTATAAGAGCGCTACCCTCCAAAAAAGTGATTTTTTTATATTTTTGCTAAAAACCTTTGGAGTTAAAAATTTTTTTTTTTCAATACTTTAAGTGATTTTATTCAATTTTCATAATTAACGTGTAGTTGGCAGCTATGTCCCAAGAAGTATATTATGAAGAGGGAATACTTAGACCATGTACCTACTGAGTCTTCAGATTTTGCTACTGTACCCAGCACACAATCGCTAGTTCGTGTGACCCATGTTTTTTGAAATAGATTAGTCAAAGTCTGACTTTGATACTTTTGTCTAACATTAGAGTCGATTTTTTGAAAAATAAGTGTCATCATATACAATGTTCTATCTTGTATGACTGGTACCGATATTTCAAGATCTAGAGACCCAGTTCGAAAAAACCCTCTGTAAGCTACCCTATAGACTCGAACTGCAAATTTTGAAAGAAATCCGTCAAGCGGTTCAGGCCGAAGATCTATAAACGGACAGATAAACATACAAACATACAGAAATACAGACATACAGACATATAGACTGAATCGCAGAACCCACTTTTTTCGTTTTCTCTATCATGTCATGTTTTATTGCTTCCTCAAAATTTGTTTACCCGCACTATTGCAAAACTTACCTTAAACGCAAGTTAAAAAATTATTCAAACTTGATTGTCAGACTATTTGACAGTACACAGTCAACAATTTTCTATTGATTCGATTATACCTAATTCTTTTTCGGTAACAAGCGGCATTCCACAAGGTAGTCATTTAGGCCCAATGCTGTTCCTTATTTTTTATTAATGACCGACTTAATGTCTTTACAAACTATATGCCTCTTATATTTGCGGATGATTTGAAATTTTTCAGACTTGTACAAAATTTAGCAGGCTGTAAGACTCTGCATAAAGATATTACCAGTCCCATCAATTGTTGCAATACAAACAAGTTCAGCCCAAACATTTCGTAAGGTAAATGTTTTTTGCTAGCCCGTCGTTAGTTACCATTCGTTTACGATTGTGAAATTAAAAATCATGTTCTTTACAGGGTTTCTCCAACATCTGGAGTAGTTTTTAATTACAAGCTTATAGAATTCGTGATGAAGAAAGCCAATTCCATTTTGGGGTGTGTTTCGTGCAACTCTTTTTGTCTAGGGGACTCTTTAAACGTAGAGGGTTTACAGAGTCCCCTACACTTCGTATGTAAGATCAATCCTAGCTTATTGCTAGGAAATCCTCAGAACAAAGTTTGCAGTTCAATATTGTGTCAAAAAAAAATTTACTTTAGCTTCAATTTACTTTATTTATTCCTTAAGCTTACTCCAGATTGCAAATTGTAAAAATAAACAATCATCGAAGAGGGATTGTCCATCGGCAGCATTATTGTTTATTATATTATTATTCTCACTTTTGTACTATTTGCCACTTTTATGTGAAGAAAATAAATGTTAAAAATCACCTAAAACTTCAAACAACTAACTTTAGTTTCAACTATGATCGTAAACATTCATGAAGTTGTTGAGTTTATGGGCGACGAGTTGCAGATGGGAATTTTAAAATAAAATGAAATGACAAAATAACATTGTCAATTGACTTTAGTTTTCAAGTGATCCCCAAAGACAGCAAAATTGTTAATTAATCTTAAATTTTTGAATTCCAGTTCTCCCAAAATTTATTTGAATGGAACCCGCAGTCTGAAACAAATTTTTCGCTTGAGTTTTTCTAAAGACACACTTGAAAAATATAAATCCACTTGCATATTAAACCCATAGCTAATTATAATTTTCCTACGACTTGTTCGGTACTTTGTCAACCATGTACAATAGGACTTTAAATAAGACTTTTTCTAACTACACTCGAAAACAAAACTTTTTATTTCAGTTTTATTGAAGTTCCACTCACTCCATTTACGAACCGTTTAAAATATGCGTATGAGCTCTGATCTTAAAGTACATGAGCTGAATTAAATTCACCTATGAAGCAGTAAAGTACATGAGTTCAGGGAACACTTTGACACAAGTTTCATATTCCACTCACATCCGGGAGAGTATTCACAATTTAATACTTTAAAAACACCATTAAACTGCCAGCAGAAACTTAAACTTTATTCTCAAGTTTCAACCTAAACTAATGTTCATCTACTTGTACATCAATATGCATTGCATATGTATACTCGTGAAGTACATGAAGTTCCTTCCATTCAAAATATTATAGAAACTAGAAATTAGAGATTCTTGAAATTTTGTTTAACGTGCAAATTGCTGCGGATGTAGGTTGTTCAAGGAGGAAGTGCAATCTTGGAAAATTGCAAGAATCATAACATCCAAGAAACAGCATGATTTATACCTTCTCCGACATTCTACCATCTACATATGAGTGTGAGTTGTTCTTTCCGAACAAAAACAACGAAAAAAAAAATCTGTGTTTCCTACAAACCACGAAAAACTTTTTTTGGGTAGTTGTGGTATGGAAATATGATTTTGACTCATTCTACGGAGAAAATATTGGTTTCGTATCACAAAATAAGTTGTGGTTTGAATCACTTGGATGAAGGAGGAGTTGGAAAGGTATGGTAAACTTGTGCGTCATACCATCCGCCGATATTTTCGTCAGGGAATCATTTAATATCTTTTGACAAAATATAATAAATCATTATTTGATGTGGGCGAATAACGATCCCTTATGTATAGGAATTTGAGTTCCAATGCTATCGAAAGATCAATTTCTGACCTTTGACCGACACTGAATCTAGTGACGAAATAGGAATGACAGTCAATCATGAGTTCTTCTAAAAATTTGATTAGCAAAAAGTTTTCTAATAAAATACTATAGTCTAACCAATTAGGTTCTGTATACGACAAGTTAGAAACAATTTGACTAATTTGTATCTTGAAATGATGTGAAAACGTAACTGCCAATATGTCGAAACTGAGAAAAAAAAAACAACATGTACGCGAAGTTGGTTTAAAAAGTCTATGATTTGCGTATACAGGTACACACTGGTAAGCATGTTCACGTTCACAAGCGCAACAAGGTGTTGATATAGGATATAGCTTAGTGCCTTTATTCTTTTCCTCCCATGGTCTCGCCGTATATGCTCGAAATGATATTGCTTACCAACTTCTACCACAATACGGCTTCAATTTCATGTGGTAAAATTCACCGTCCGTAAGCAAATCATTCATTATTGTTTTATCTATAGAAGCCGCAATTTAGATAGCAATTCAACCTCTAACGAGTTTGATGCGCTATCTGACTCCATAATAAGAATTGTTTTATCCTCACACAGAAATCGCAATTGCGGGTGATTTCAATGTACACAACTCTGGTTGGCTTCGACATTCTGGCCAGACAACACCCGAAGGAAAATATGTTGAGATCTTCGCCGAGTTTAACGAATTAACTCAACTTGTTAATTGAAACAGATATTGAAGGCCATGTGGCCAACACTCTTGTCTTGACCTATTTCTCACTTCTCATCCCGAAAAATACAGGGTTGTAGTATCATCTCCTTTAGGCAAATCGGACCATTGTGTCATATCGGATAGATATTTCCGTCACGGTAAAAAAAGATAAAGTCCCCAAAAGAACTGTGCGGAAATATGAGAAAGCCAATTGGGACGGCCTGAATAATTTCTTTCGAAATTTTAATTGGTCATTGTGCTTTCTCGACGGAAACGTTGATGCATCAGCTGATATGATATCAAAAAGTATGATCCCCAAAGAGAATTCATGGTTTGATTCAAGCTGTAAAGAGGCGATTAGGGATAGAGAAAGTAGTTTTCGAAAATTTAAAGATAACCCTACTGTAGAAAACCGAAATTTGTTCAAACGGGCTAGAAATATCTGTAATGCTCAAATACAAAAGGCTAAGTTTTTACATGACCAAAAAGTAAGGCAAAAAATACTATTGTGTCCAAAAGGAAATAAAAACTTTTGGTCTTTTGTCAAGAACATTAAGAACTCGACCACGTCAACGGTCCAAACGCTCGTCTTCAATGACTCTCCGTATGTTAGCTCCATCGACAAAGCCAATTTGCTGGCAGCTCAATTTGCTGCCAATTCGACACTTCCTCATAGCATATTGGCTCCACCTGAGCTCGAGTCTACAAATTCTGTGATGAAGCAGAATTTTTTTCGAACTCGCTCGTTTGCGAGAGTCGTCAAAGATCTCAATATACATAAATCTGCTGGTCCAGATGGTATCCCCGCCGTTATTCTGAAGAGGTGTTCTTCTACGCTGGCAAAACCACTGCGTAAACTTTTCCATCTTTCCTATTCAGCCGGGGTTTTCCCGAGCAGATGAAAAACAAAAACAGCTTTTGTCCAGCCGGTCTCTAAAAAAGGCGAATCTTCCTCCTCTTCCAATTACCGTCCAATTGCACTAACGTCCCTTCTTTCCAAGGTCATGGAAACGTTGATAAACCGTCAACTTATGAAATATCTTGAAGAACGAAATCATCTTAATGCTTTCGTAGCAAACGGTCCACTGGTGATTTGATGGCTTATCTCACCGAAAAGTGGAACCAATCCTTACATTGTTTTGGAGAAAGTAAGATTATTGCGCTTGATATTTCTAAAGCATTTGATAGAGTTTGGCATCAGGCTCTTTTATCGAAAATGCGTGCTTTTGGTATCGATGAGTATCTTCTTCGCTGGATTAGAAACTACCTTTCCGACCGTTCAATACAAGTTATATTGGATGGCTTCAAGTCTGATAACCACTTCATAAATGCTGGTGTGCCCCAGGGCTCCGTTTTGTCTCCGACTCTCTTCCTTATTTTCATAAATGATCTCTTGTATGAAACTTCTAATCCTCTCAGCTGTTTTCCTGACGACTCGACTTCAGCTTTTCATATTCGTTTCCAAATTCACGTCCCTGCTCTTCGGACGTGGAACTGGAACGGTTGCGTATGATTAGCTCATTGAATTCTGACCTTGACAGCATTGTTACATGGGGTCATAAAAACCGAGTAGAATTCAATGCTTCGAAAACTCAATGCTGTCTCTTGTCGTTGAAGCTTAACATTCCCCCATTGCCAATATCCATGAATGGTACTTGCATCCAAGAAACCGAAAAGTTGTCAGTACTTGGTATGTGTGTTAACGATGATCTTCGTTGGAATGACCACATATTTGAAGTCGCCAAAAACGCTGCTAAATGCTTAGGTTTCTTAAGACGATGCAGGAAGTTCTTTACCCCTTCTGATCTGGCTACAATTTATAAGGCCTTCATCCGCCCAAAACTGGAGTACAACTCCCATATCTGGTCAGGTGCTCCCCAAACATCTTTGCACCTACTTGATAGGGTACAAAATAGAGCGTTCAAATTGAAAGGTGATAGTTCAATCGTAGAATCGATTGATTCTCTTGAACATCGTCGAAACGTTACCTGTCTCTCTCTTTTTTATCGCTTTTTTCACAAACAGTGCTCTAGTGAAGGAGCCAGTCGCATTCCTCCCTTGAAACAATTTAGCCCCAACACCCGCCTCGCTAGGAATGCTCATCAGTTTTACCTTGAGCCCAACTTCCGACGTACAGTCAAGTATAGAGATTCATACTTTAGTCACACCACCCGTATAACATTAAGAGGGTAGTCATAACCCCTAGATGCGCGCGTAAATTATAAAAAAAAAGTTCTGTCTTGGTGCTAGTGATGAGATAGGACAAACTGATACCTCAGATTTATGTGACTCAAACTGCTACTAAAAACAGTTGAAGTGCCGTTTTCAATCGGATTTTATTTTCAAATTATTTTAAAAGTTGAAAAATAGAGTTTAATTACTTGAACAGAATTAGCTTAAGCTGTGAACATAAATTCTTTTTTAGTAAACCATAAGCATCTTAAAGTTTGGCTACCAAAAACAAAAAGGATTTTAAAACATATTTTTGGATTACATTTTATTAAATATTAATAAAAATTTTTAACAGTTAAAACAGCATTGCTTTCGAAATATGTATTTGAGGAAATATAAAAAGTGTTTTAATTGTTGAAAGTTTGTACTAATCTTTTCATTTATAAGATAAAAAAAACACGAGGATTATCTCAACTACAAAACTCATCGATTACATTTTACTGTAGTTACAATTTTAAATGCTTATGTTCCATTATTCTCAGAAAAAATTAGTTCTTTGAAGTCAGGTGCCAATATTTAAGCTTAATTCAATAAAATATCAACAAGATTCAATGTTTTACTGTATATAATTAAATTCTGATATGAACTTTATAGGCTTAAACCGACTTGGTGAAAGTTCCACAAGTAAAATTTTAAATGCACTGAATAATATTGGGGTTACCACACCAAAATGGCGAAGCATGCGACAGCGACAAAAATGCAGCGTCAAATATGTCGTAGCTCTCTAGTTTGTTACTTTCAAGCCACTAGGTGTTAAAGTATTCGAGTAGAAAAAATGCTTTCCAAAATCAATGGTGGCGCCATCTTAATTTCAATATTACAAGCCTTTTGTTCACAGCAAAACTTTCACTGATTTCAACACAACAAAATTTTTATCCATAGTACAACCATCCCTGTTTTTACTGTGATAAATAACGTCAGTTAAATACTTTAGTAATGTTTTTTAAAGGTAATAGCGTATAAACTATTCGAACTAGAAAGGTAGACGCTGTTATCGACACCTATTTTATCTCGTAGAACAGGTGGAACGCATTATTTTATAAAACCAGTTTCGTAAAATTGTTAAAAACATAAGATCGAGAGTGAAAAATAAATGAATTTATTGACGTAGGTTGTTGATGTCGGAAAGTTTTTCTTGTGCTTAACGTACTATAAAAATATAAGAATATAGATTGACTTGGTCTGAAATGTGATGCAATCCTGGTTTAAAACAGCAGGATATTTGAAGCATTCACGAAAACACTATCCAAGTACCAGTGAAAACCTTACTCAACTCTAATTTTAGTGACTCATCGACTCATCCCTAGTTCTGTTGACATTTGTGTTGAATTTTTCAAACTAATTTTAGCAAACACAGAACCTTCAAAACACCGCGGCGGATTCATTCAATTTTGTAGCCTCTGACAACATCAGTTTAGACTAGTGTCGTCACATGCCCCACAGAAAATAGTTTAGTCATGTTAAACTTACACGATCTTGGGGGTACTTCAATTGCAGTTATGTAAAAATCGCCGACAACGGCGATTTTGTTTCGAGACTAAGTGACTCTTGGTCATGGCTATTCAAATGTTTTTTCAAGGATACTCTGGCGTATGAGCACTTTTTTTTGATAAATTAAGATTCCAGCGAGACAAAATGAAAAAAAGTTAAAAATGAACTTTGTATTGAATAATACACCAGAGCAATGTGGCGAAAATAAATAAATTAAACAAAAAAAAACGTCTTGACGAAAAGTGCAACATTGACTAGATCATTTGTCGCGAATGGCAGCAATTACCTAAAGGGTTTTACAGATGGGGATTTTTATTCGTGTGGGTCTCAATAAGATTCAATGATTCAATGTAATGGCCAAGAATATAGCTTTATCATAAAGATGAGGGTTTGTTTTTAAGTTTTAAAATAGTTTCGGGCAAAAGGCAACCGTGGCTGGCTCTCATAAGTTCCAGCTGAGAGACCCACTTTATTAAGGAATTTGGAGCCGTATGTCAGCAATAACGCGCCAAATTCCCTCTTTCAAGGTGTCAATCGTTTCGGGCTTATCTGCGTTGAGAAGCAATTAAACATAGCCCCACAAAAAATAGTCCAGGTTTAAAATTCGAAATTAGGTATATAAAAATCGACGTGAATAGAGATATCGTTTCGAGACAATCTACCTAACGTATACAGGACAATTATTCCACGATAAAGAGACAAACAAGTTTGAGTGTAAAACGGCCGTCAAAAAAATTATAAAATTAAAAAAAGCACTGCCAGATTGAAAACCACACGTCTAAAAAACACCTTTTAGAATAAAAGAGAAATTAGTCTTGTTTGTTATGTCAGGCCGGCATGTACTTACTTTTCTGTAAACCGGAGACAGTAAATGTGGTTTTTCTACATATTTCCCACTTAAATGTTCGTACAGTGTTTTGACTCGAAGTTACATTATGTGTTTTAGTTTTTTTTTGACACAAATTATGAGAACTTTAAACCTCTCTGCCGGATACGTAGTACAGAGGCCGAGTTACGGCATACGTTATCGAATAACTCGTGATTTACACTTTTATTTCCGCGAAAACTAAATTTATGTTGAAACGAAACTACTAAACGCGTTTGGATTTGCCGAATCCCATTAATTAAATAAACTAAATAAACGTGGCGTGATGGTTAGCATATCCACCTGCTAACCAAGAGGTTCGAGGTTCGAATCCCAGCATAGGCAAAAATGTTTTTTCACGGGTATCGCCTTTCGCTAGGAATTGGCAAGTCCTCCGTTAGTAAATTCATTGCCTAGAAAAGCGCTTTCTCAATTAGCCGTTCGGAACCGGCAGATATTTGTTGGTCCCCTTCATTCCCTCACAAGGCATGGTTGTGAGAAATGCGCTAGGCCCAGGGGCTCCTCGCTCTGTTGCGCCACCCTATTTATTTATTTTTTATTTTAAATAAACGATAGCACGAGCAAAAAAATATGCACAACCGATGTGCCACCGAGGTATGAGGTAAACAGACGAAATGTCAAACGCGCTGATAACGGAGAGTGCAACTCTTAGCAGGTAGGCTGCTGACACCACAGGCTAAGCTCAGCTGGGCTGGGTTCACAAAGATAAAACGATATCGTGAATAAAAAGACCGATTAATTAATTATTAAAAAGAAGAACTAAAAGTATTTTCTCAGTACACAGGGTGTACTAAGAAAAGTGGGCGCCAGGAAATTTTTGGTGAAATTTCCAAACAGTGAACTGGAGTCTGAAATGTTAAAAACCGAATCAAAATACGAAGTTTAAATTCCCAAAAAGGATTCAAAGCTATTTATTTGTATCACTGTTGGGAAAACCATACAAGAAAACCAAATCCGTAACCGAATCGTAGTCCGAACCGTTTTAAAAGGTAAACAAATGAAACGGTAATTGTTCTTTCCCGAAAGAACAATCAAAATGAAACTAAAAAGGGTAGTTTTTCTCACAATTTTGAGAGTTCTTAAATCGAAAGCAAAGAACAACCGAAACTTTCTTTGACAACACTCACAAAAACTAGAGCACTCTAATTATCTTTTTTTCCTGCTTTTCCCTCCACCTTTAAAGTCCTCAATTTTCTTCCGTTTGACGATTCCTAAAACTCTTCGAATTTCTTCCTTTCGCTGACTCTAAAAACTTTCTGAAGCTTTTTGACAATTTTAAACACTTTTTCTAAAACAATATTTCCAACTTTCTACCAAATTTTCATTTTTCTCTTTTAAAATCTCAAATCAAAAAAACCACTTGTCATCGACTCGTCCATTTGTCCTTTCTCGACCCTCAAGTTCACACACACATTCATACAATGGGAACCAATCGTGTCTCAAGGTTTTCGGTCACGTTTCTCTAGCACATGCTGCCTTATGGCTGACATGCACATCCGTTGTCGAATTCCAGCGATGCCTTTCACTCGCACAATTTTCCAATACCACTGAATTGAAAAAGTTGTTCGGGGTATGTTCCAAACCGTATCCAGTTGTTGAGTCGAGATCGAACTCCATCCATAAAATATGTCGAGAAAAATGAAAGTTCCTGAAAGTTGAAAATAATACGTTACTGTACTATATATTCTACTGAGGCAGGGGAAAGATAAGATTCTCTATGCTACAAATTTTCGAAAATTGAAGAAGGGAGAAAAAGCTACCAAAACCAAAATGAACTACTTCACCCTATTCGGTGGATGTTTGCGCAGATTTGGGGAAAAGTAAAAACGTTTCATTCTTATGATTTGGTTTTACAAAAGTGAAAGTTAAATATAGGATGTTTAATAGACTGGGCCAAAAAAAAATTTTTTTTTGTTTCAAAAACCATATTGAAAATATTGTTTAGTAATAAAAAGGGTGGCGCAACAGAGCTAGCGCATTTCTCACAAGCATGCTTTATGAGGGAGTGGAGGGAACCTACAATTTTCTGCCGGTTCTGAACGGCGAATTGAGAAATTGAATTTACTAACGGGGGACTTGCCAATTCCTCGCGTAAGGCGATACCCGTGAAAAAACATTTTTGCCTCTGCTGCTGGATTAGCAGGTCGACATGTTAACCATCATGTCACGGGTACCATTGTTTAGGATAGTTTAAAAAAAAAT
Organism: Melanostoma scalare; assembly: GCA_949752695.1. Classification (NCBI taxonomy): domain Eukaryota; kingdom Metazoa; phylum Arthropoda; class Insecta; order Diptera; family Syrphidae; genus Melanostoma; species Melanostoma scalare. Next base: position 251,264,956 of record OX456984.1, on the reverse strand, counting down.
TCCCAAAAAAGTTTGAGCTCAAAAAAAGGTGTTAAGAGGTCAATCAATCGTGTTTTATATTTCTTAGACCTAACCTTACTTCAGCGTCAAAACTGTTCAATTATTTTGAGCCCAACAAACTCAACGACAAATATTTTTGTACAAAATTAGATTTCCTCAAAAAAAGATTAAATTAAAAATTTTTCTTAGACTAGCGGTTTCCGAGTAATGAAGCTTTGAAAAAAATGGTATGTTTTTTTGAGTTTGTTCTTTTTTTTGGAGTTTCTTAACTCACGTACAAATCAATATGTGCAAAATTGTTAACATGCAACTTTCAAAATCATTAGATTATGTAATTAGATTACTCGATAAGATGAATTGTATTGCCAAAATTCCCAGATTCCGTCACGTATTACTCGATAACGCGTGCTTTAATTCGGACCCTGTACGACAGGTGAGATCATGTGTTTTGTAATCCCAAAATGGATACTCACTCACTCGATCACTGAAGCCACTCACTCACTCGATAACGTGAGCTGTTATTAGGCCAAAGATTTTCATTATCACTTCCCGATAATTGGTGCACATAAATCACCTCATCAATCAATGGCACTAATTTGAGGGCGATGTCTACATTATCTTCACTCCGTCCCAAGAGTTTCAATGCAAACGCATTGCTACATATTAGCATATAACATATAATTTTGTTTTCATGGCCAACCAATTTTGAATGAAATTAGAATCGCTACAGAGATGGTTTTTTCATAAACGTACCATATTCTCATTGCAAATCACTTGCAGCAAGTATTGACCTTAATGACTCCCCAAGGCTCTCAGCTCATAATTGTACAGTTTAAAGAAATCAGGTTTTAAATCATTACCTTTTGTCTTGTGCAAGTGAAAATTACTATGCCAGGAGCATTAAGCTGCCCTGCCATTGTCATATTAAAAGACAAAGATTTTATGCTAAAGCGTACCCATATCTCCCAAATCTGTCAAAGACATCTAAGCGTTTTTGGGCCCAAATCTAATTACGTGAGAAGCAGCTCTTGAGCTACCAAAAAATAAATCGATAGGATTTACAGTAGCAGTGGTGTATTTCATAAAAAAGAGGAAGTTGCTCTTTGAGAAATTTTAGTTTTCTCATAATAATGCAATCAATGTTTAAAGCAAATGACACTTGCAAACTGCATTTGAAAAAAGAAAGGAGCAAAAAGTGATGAGTTTTAATATGTTGCTGCGCTTATATTGTGGTTTGTCTATTTCCGCACCAATTAGCTTTCACTGACATCTGACACTACACTGATTTATGGACACTCAAGAAGATTTCGAATTTTGATTGACGACTCTATGACTCACAGCATAACATTCATCTATATTGGAATCAAGTTTTGGTATTAAAATCACTTGTACCATCTCAAGATTGACAGGAGATCTGTGTGCAAGGATATTAGAAGATTCATTCAAAACGAGTACTCCTCTGTGGATATGTCAAACTTGCAATGCTGAATCGATACAAACCCCTAGCGTGATTTGCTTGGCAGAATTTCTAACAGCAGACATAGAGAACTTTACATAAAATATGCCAACAAGCACGACTAACGAAGTTAACAGAGAAAAAACTTAATTACACTTAGCAACGCACACAAAAAAGAAAACAATTAATTATGAATTAGTGCGTGTGGGGCTGTGCCATTATGTCAACCATGCTCGTTAAGGCCATGGTTAAGTATACTACATAATAAATTTTTATGTAACCTATATTTAAGCATTTTGACGCCATTTAAGTGGGCTTGGATGTTGATTGGTGAATAAATAATTTTAACTTGCAATTAGACTGATATGAAAATTGGATGGATTCATACATTGCAGTGCTGCTGGTTAATGGCAAATGAGAGCCATTTTGCTTGATTGCCATCTAAGTTTTTCTTTGTTTTAAATTTTAAATTGCAGTTAAGGTATACTCGATACAGCAAGCGGTAATATCTTCACGAATAAAAAAGGATTAATGTGAGCTCGTCAAATTGGCCGTAGTTAAACATGAATGGCTTCCTGAGTGATAAGCAGTGCATCTACAACAACATTGTTGTGGGATTCACTTTCGCTTGCTGACTAACAAATCTAACTCTGTTCTTACTGAACTAGAAATTTGAAATTTTGTACGAGTAGACCTTAAAGGGTAAGGCATAATCTGATTTAAATATCAATCCATTAATTAAATGTATTTTTAGTATAGCTCTGACCCAAGCTGAGATATTAATTATTGTCGACATAGTCGGTCAGAGCTTCGATCTCACTATGGTACAAAAACACTGATTATTTATTTTTTGTTTGCTTAAAAAGCTGTTGATAGTTGCATGAGCATCATAGAGTGAATGTAGAGGGGTTAGCGGAAGAATAATCATGCCTTATAAAAACCTTTTTTTAAATTAATTAGTTTCTCTTTGTTTGGACTTTCTCCAGTCTTGAACTATAAGTTGGTTAAAATTCTCTTCCAGTTGATATTTCAAAATCTTCTCCATCCCCGACCTCCCCCAATGGACTTTCGAAAACGATTTGGATCAGGGAGTTGATGTCCATATCTGGGAGCTGCAGTGAATGTCTCGTTTTGTGAATGGGTTCACTTATTCATAGCATAATCTGATTTAAATATCAATCCATCAATTAAATGTATTTTTAGTATAGCTCTGACCCAAGCTGAGATATTAATTATTGTCGACATAGTCGGTCAGAGCTTCGATCTCACTATGGTACAAAAACACTGATTATTTATTTTTTGTTTGCTTAAAAAGCTGTTGATAGTTGCATGAGCATCATAGAGTGAATGTAGAGGGGTTAGCGGAAGAATAATCATGCCTTATAAAAACCTTTTTTTAAATTAATTAGTTTCTCTTTGTTTGGACTTTCTCCAGTCTTGAACTATAAGTTGGTTAAAATTCTCTTCCAGTTGATATTTCAAAATCTTCTCCATCCCCGACCTCCCCCAATGGACTTTCGAAAACGATTTGGATCAGGGAGTTGATGTCCATATCTGGGAGCTGCAGTGAATGTCTCGTTTTGTGAATGGGTTCACTTATTCATAGCATAATCTGATTTAAATATCAATCCATCAATTAAATGTATTTTTAGTATAGCTCTGACCCAAGCTGAGATATTAATTATTGTCGACATAGTCGGTCAGAGCTTCGATCTCACTATGGTACAAAAACACTGATTATTTATTTTTTGTTTGCTTAAAAAGCTGTTGATAGTTGCATGAGCATCATAGAGTGAATGTAGAGGGGTTAGCGGAAGAATAATCATGCCTTATAAAAACCTTTTTTTAAATTAATTAGTTTCTCTTTGTTTGGACTTTCTCCAGTCTTGAACTATAAGTTGGTTAAAATTCTCTTCCAGTTGATATTTCAAAATCTTCTCCATCCCCGACCTCCCCCAATGGACTTTCGAAAACGATTTGGATCAGGGAGTTGATGTCCATATCTGGGAGCTGCAGTGAATGTCTCGTTTTGTGAATGGGTTCACTTATTCATAGCCTTACACACCATTCATCTTTATCCAAAGCAATACACACACTGCACTATCTTTTAGTCAACAAGACAGGTTCTCACTTTCATTCACTTAACTGAAACAATGGCAGGCAGTGACAATATGTGTGTGCGTATGAACTTGTGCGAATAGTGTCTAAGGCAACGAATCATCTACAGTGCAACGAATACTTCGTAAGACAACGAATACTTCACAGTGCAATACTGTGATGAGGAAAACAACAACAACAACAAAAAAAAAAAACCCAAAAATATAAATAACGCCCAGGTCAGGTCACAAAATGTGTATTCAAACCTATCTATGAACATGAAAAGTTATTCGTTGTCATCCCTCATCATTCGTGAACATTCGCTTTTTTCGAATACAAGCGAATGGTGTACCTGTTTGATTTTGAATGGTCCATTCATTCATCATTCACGGGCACAAGCAATGCGAAGGCTCGTATTCACGATTGTTGTGTACTTTTCTACAAGCATCACACTTGTTTCATCATTGTGAGTGTGAGACTGTGTACGGCTTGTTTTTCGGGGGATGATTCGAAAGCGCAAGTGATTGCACCCATGCAGTTCTCTGGTCCATATGCAATATTCCCGGGTTGTTCTGCCGTAATGCTAAGATATATATGTATATCTGAAATAATTGGCGCAATTGTGACGATCTCACTTCTTTAGGATCAGGCACACGATATTGAGATAGAATTCATCAGGCATGCTCCTTTCCAAATGATTTCCAGCTACCTTGAAAAACTCATGTTCTAAGCTTCATTCTGTCCTCTGACATATAATTCAACAATATTGGCAATATGCTAAACTTTGTTACGTCTAGAAGGTAGGAGGTAATTGACTTGATATTACCTAATAGATATATCAAGTAAATTGCATAGTTCTGCCGGACGTGTCACTTTCGGATCAATGATGCATTCAATTCCATGTAGCAAAAATGTGGTCTCCACCCCCTTAGTTACAAAGAATCCCAAAAAAATTAACATGACACTTTTCAATCATGAGTTTGGTTTATTCTCCAAAGCTCTACCTAAGCTTCCAACAACACAGAGAGTGGAAGATGCAGTTCTAGAAGTAAGTTGTGCCCTTACAAGAAGCTTTGAGCTGGCATGTTTAGCTAGACAAATGCCAAGTAGGTCTATGGCTCCATGGTAGAACGCTGAACTATAGCAACTTCGCGGGGAAACCAGGAGTCTTCTGAACTGGTCTATGAAAACCAGTCATCTAGAACCTGTACCGATCTAAACAGAAGGACTTTAAAAGGTTGATTCGAAGATCAAAGAATTTTGTGAAAGTATTGAAACACTAGGTGAAACTAGCTGATTTGCCAAAGCCCTTAAAAGGTGCAAGGTAAACAAGCTAGAAACACTTTGGAAATCAAACTGTTCCTATACAGAGTCTAAAGCAAAGACACTCAGTCTTATGCTGGAAACTCACTTTCCAGGAAACCAGTGTCCCTGTTCTGTAACTATCGCCTGGGCGATAAACGGTGGAAAATGGAACGAAATTCTATGAATTTAGTAGGATCTCGTTCCATTTTCCACCGTTTATCGCCTTCTTTTATCGAGGCGATAGTTACAGAACAGGGGCACAGGTATCAATCGGACCACAAGTATCAACTTCTCCTAGATCAGGTTCCGATAAATTCACTCGACGTAGCTGGTACACGTCATCGATAGTTGTTATTGACGAGGCCATCAAAAATGCCGTGGCATCTTTGGGCAGCTTCAAGTCACATGGCACTGAAGGTGTTTATCCAGCTATGCTTCAGGAGAGTACATTTACATTAACATGAAACCTACTCCACACATAAATCTGCGGAGTAGGGGGGTTGCAGCCGGGCGACAAAGACCATTTCGCTGATACACCACAAGACTAACTACACTAATATTACATAGAACAAATAACACATGACACCAGCACGCAGTAGTACAGGACGGTCCCCCATCTTGTCACTAACAGCGCTCATTCCGATTTAATTACGGTGTTCTAATGGGAACCGACTCTTTTCGGTTGACAAGGCCGTTGTCAACTTCAGGAGAGTATAAACCTTTTGCTACGTACTTCGAAAAATATTTTCACTGGCAGTTTAGCTCTAGCGTATATTTCAACTCCGTGGCAAAGTGTTAGAGTCGCTTTCTTACCAAAATTTGGTAAGGAAGGCTATTCGCTCGCTAAGAACTTAAGATCCATCAGTCTTACATCATTCCTGCTTAAAACGCTGGAAAGAATGGTTGAGATTTTCATACGTAAAACCATAAACCAAACACACCCTTTGCCTCAGATGCAACATGCCTACCAAAGAGGAATATCTTGTGAGACCGCACTTCAAAATCTTATTAAAGGCGTCAACATCCCCTTTTCAAACGAAGTCAAACATCTTGGAGTAATCCTAGATACCAAGCTTCTTTGGTCTAAAGTCATCCCATGTCGAGTTAAAGATGCTAAAGCATTGAAAAGTTTTTGAATCTATGCGGCTATGATATGACCAATCATCTCCTCTGCGTCAGTTGTTTTGTGGAATAACCTCACGCGTAAATATTGCCTCGTTCGCCAAACTACAAAGAAAATTTTGTTAGCTGTATGGCGCACTAATGAATCTTCCTACATGAAGGCGTGCACCATTTCGAATGTAAAGAGATATGGTCTCTCGAACAATTCACACTGGAGTTTTGAGGAACTCGCAAGCAGCATAGCTTTTGACTCTAATGAATATGCCGTCCGACTCGATGATCCCAAAAAAAAAAAAACGATGATCAAACCGGGTCAAAAATACACAGTAAACTTTCCTTCGGTTCAGGCCTGGTCCAGTCTAGAATCTGAGCCAAGAAAGGATTGCTATCGAATTTTCACAGATGGTTCCTAAACCGATGATGGATCTGGCGCTGGCTCATACGCATCAATCTTCCAAGCGGAGGCCTATGCTATCCAAAAGGCTATAAGCTACGTTACGAACAATGGCAAGATGGAGAGAAATCTGGGTTTGGAGAGACAGCCAAGCTGTGCTTAAGGCCTCACTCAACCCTCTAACTACTTCAAAAGTGAAGGAATGTAAAAACTCTCAGCATGCGTTAGGAAGACGGAATTCTTTTGGTCTCGTTTAGGTTCATCATCGATGAACTTGCTAGGCAAGGATCCCAGACAGCTTTTTTAGGGCCTGAACCGTCGCTAGGTCTCCGGGATCCTCAGTGAGGGCTTTAACCAACGATTGGATCTATAAAGACCACAACTGTAGATGGCATGCCTCTATTAGATGCCGACAGACCGAACGTAAGTTAGAATATTGCAACATTTTTACAATTCCGTAGCAGAAAAGAATGTAGAGAGCTTTTTTGGCGTTGCCGCAGGGCACTTCCCTTTTGCTAAACACTTTAACGTGTTAGACTTAAGCGATACCACACTATGTGAACCTTGTAGAGAAGATGAGGAGCACTTCCTCTATGAATGTCCAGCTTTTTCTCACATAAGGTTACAGATACTCGACGCAGATATGGAGAGAGCTTGTAACTTGGGCTCCTTATGATGCAAGCGTCTTTTGGTTTTTAAGCGAACATCTGGAACCAAAAAGAAGGTTGCTATCTGGTAGTGCAATGGATCAGTATTTAGGTCTGATTGCAGGTATTTTAAAAAACTTTTAACTTCTTCTGGGTCGGGAGAACGGCACTCTTGATCATTGTAAAAGTTATGTAGCTTCCTGCATGAGAGAAGAATTTGTGTCTTCATCGACGTTAAGCAGTCTGCAGACGTGGTCTTTCCAGATTATCAATAACGACTACGATTATATTACAATGTTTCCCTACTGATCTTTACAGAGTTGAGTTCTAGGCTTGCCACCCTGGCATGATCTTTTGACCTTTTGGTAGAACTTTCGAATCTCATTCTTATCATGGTATCTCTAAACTTCATCAAACACGCACTTCTCATGCTGCAACTTTTTCTTTTCTTAGGATTAAGGGCCCGTAACACAAAGCTACAAACTACAAGTCAAGTAAAAATTCACTTGTACTACAAGTACTTGTAGTTTTGTCCTACAAGCTCTAGGTTCATTTATTCTTCATTATTCTTTACTTCATGTGAATTTCGTTGTACCAAGCAAAGGCGGCCCTTGCTCTCTTATGGATCATCATTTCTGGTGCTTTTGATTGGCCGCATATGCCTGACTGTGTTCTTCAGCGAACCATGGGTTTTATAGTTCTGATGGATTGGCAATGCTGCCACTGGTCTTCAATGCTTAATGCTGTCGGCACAGTATAATATTCCATGATAGTTGGAAAGACATTCGATTGGGAGAGGCATTGGGTATCTTTTACGATTGTATCCTTCCGCTGTAATATCGATCCACTGATCGAGTCTGTTAGTGATTCCAAAGATGTCCTCTTTTCATGTCATATCTAAGGCATTTCTCATATGTTTTTTCAAGGAGCTTGTAAGAACAGTCTTTTCTAATTATTGTCTTTCTCTTCGATGAGAGCGTGGGCTGGTATCAAGCTGATGATGATGCTCAGATCAGCCCTGATTTGGCTGATAAATTTATGGCTTTGTGTTTGTGGCAAGCCATTTTTTTGCTGCTTGTAGCACTCACCGTAGTAGCTGTCGCTGTTTTTCTTTTAAGCGAGACCCATTCCATCGCACTATTTTGATGGCGGTTATAATTATCTGCTTTGTGGCAACCTAGTACTTTAGCTAATTCTGGGGCTTCACGGAGATCGCGGAGGCATCAACGTGCAGATCTAGAGCCCTTTGTATTTTTTCGTTTGGTGAGGGTGTCAACGATTAGGTCGAGAGGTGCTCATCCGCAATCATCTCGATTCCAATACACTGGTAATAGTGTTGAAAGACCGTAAAAGGCCTTTACTCCAAATAGAGTCTTGTCAGTAGTTATCGCCCAATCACCGTCTATCCTAAGGACTACCATACTTCCTTAGGTTGATTTCTCATTAGAGTTTTTCTTACGAACGTCCTTACGCTCATATAAAATCCTAAAGTGAACCAATGTGAGGAGTGTACGAACATGGGATCGCGAATAAACGCTAACAAAACATAATTGGTTTTGCCAGCGTGAGCATTTAGCAATTCAGTTCTTAAGTGCGGGCCCTATCCCATGAAGATGTCAGAGCAGTTCGACGTTCAACACTGTTGTGTTCCGCCCAAAGGAATATTCTAGCAATCTTCAAAGCAGATGGTAAAATTTCCTTAACGATTTTCTCTTGTCCTTACCATAACCAAAAGTCTTGAAACGCATTCTTTGATTTTTGCATAGCTCATCAGCACATTTGCCCACAAGTACACAATAAAAAGTCGCTTTGGAAAGGCCGGTTATTTGCGAAAACTCCCTTCGAAGCGATAGGAGTAATGGCTCCAATAGTATCCTTAGAGATCCTTCAATGTCCTTATCGTCAGAGTTTGGACAGTTAAAGAGGTGAGTCATTTTATAGTATCATCCTTTTATGCATTCGACCAAACCATCGAACCGACATAAATGTCATTTTTAAAAGGTATAACTTTATAGCTCACACAAGAATGAACCCCAAATTGATCAACTTTTAAGAATGATTCAAATTGTCTACATACTGTGTGTCCCTTCAAGTGCAAATTCCACTCCAATATATTGCACATTTTATGAAAATTGTTAATTAGGTCAATTGGCCATAGCATACAACATTGTAGATCCACAGTCTATATTTGATTTTAAAACAATTTTTCTATCTCTTTCCCTCTTTTCCATTCTGCCCGTTGCTCATAAACTGTTTGACAATTAATATCCTACAGGCAAGGGACAGGACAATCCAACGAGTAGATCAAAATATTCAATGTAAATTCCTCTGACACCCACCTTATTAAATGAATGTGTGTGTGTGTTTGTCAATGGCTATGGGGTGTAATGTGCATAGTATCCCGCAAGAATTTCTGTCACCTTCGTATCTCAATAGCTATTTAGTTCAAAATATTCCCATATAACCAAGTCATCATGAATTTGGTATAGCTAAGGAAAGGTACATCTAAACTCGAGTTCTCTTCATCGTTTTAATTAAATTTAGTTCAGACTTCAGAGTTTTATATTTCAAATTGTGTCCCTTAGCACTTTGGATTTGGGGACAGTAAAGTTGATAGTTCCGTGCAAAACACTTTACGTAAATTCCAAAGGATATTTGTACAAAGTTTAGTCTCTACTTAGTCTGTCAAGTTATAACACTTCCCATGTAACCCTAATCTCATCACATTCAACTATAATCCTTAGTTTGTTTTGTTTGCAATGTACTTAGGTTAAAAGTGTATTCCAGGACCAACCATAACAAACTAAATGATAACCATGTGGAATCACTTGTTCCACATTGCAATGCATGTCGCCAAAAACTTGAAAGATAAAATAAGCTGACACGGAAAAGGGGGTGAAGAACTGCAAGGATACTAACACAGAATAACACAAAGAGAATTTGAAAATGTTTTTCTTCGAACTCACTTCCTCGTTGTTCAGTTCGTAGTTGTACAAAAGAGGAAAAGGAAGTATGAAGAGTTTGCTTCACAAAATATTTCAGTTGACATTTGCTTAGTTGGTTCTTTGTGTCATTAGTTTTGATGTGATTACGAATGTCATGGGTAGTAGTTTGTAGGGAAAATAATGCACAAACGGCTGCCGTTGTTGTAGAAGAAGAATTTCTAAGGAATGTCGAGGTATTTTCGGTTGACTGTAATATCAAATGCACAAAGAACAATGCGAGGAAAATTGCACACTTTCAACTCCTTATGTGTCTCTAGTCAATTAATTTTGAATGAGTTCTTGTCTTTGATAAAATGCAGGATGGAGTTTGGCTTAATTGAATTATTGCAATAGTGTGGTAAGTTGGCGCAAAGAAAGTGTCTTCTAACTGTTTTGGTTCATTATAACACTTTGGTGAATTGTCAACTAAAGACTTTTTGATTGGACTTCTCATTTCGAAATTTTGGGAGTGCTCTTTTTTTTGTTCCAGAGGTAGAACCGCTTTTGAAGCAATACGGAGACTTGGATCTTAAATTTGGAAAGCGCAGTTTTGTTTGGTTTGTTAGCTGGCATCCAGTTCATTCCAGAATTTTCATGAAGGAATCAAGAAATCAGACGAATTTGCTAAAAATGACTCTTTTGGGCCAGAAACACATGTAGCCAAAGCATCGTCTTAGGCTTGGATTTGAGGTGAGTGCTAAAAACAATTAACGAACCATGCTCAATAGATTTTGTCTAACAAGAGCTCAATTTATCCTCAAACAGTATCATGTGAGATGCCGCCTCTGAAGTGCTGGGTTTCACACGGTCACCACAACGAAACCCCTGGTTTGACGACGAATTCCGGCAAGCTAATGCAGCTAAACAGGAAGAATACAAAGCGGCGCTGCACAAAAAGACAAGAACTGCTTACGAGCTCTACAAGCAGAAGAGGAGAGACGAACACCGGCTTCCCAGACGGAAAAAGGGAGAGCATGAGAAGCGCGCGATCGAGGAGATAGAAAGGTGGCAAAACAGGAATAAGGTTCGGAAGTTTTACCAAAAGGTAAAAACAACAGCCTCGGGCTATAAGTCCCGAGCCGAAGCCTGCAAAGACGACAAAGGAAACATCGTGGTAGAACCGCAGTCAATGCTGCAGATATGGAAAGACCACTTCTCCAAGCTCTATAACGGCAATGATGAACCCAATTCCGCTGTTAGAGAGATAGAACCATTTGATTTAGGCGACGTAACGTAGACCAACAATTCCACCAACCCGACCTGAACGAAGTGAAGACAGTAGTATCCAAGTCCAACAAAGCTGCTGGAGCTGATGGCCTCACTGCCGAATTCTTTAAAGCGGCAGGCGATGACCTGGTTAGGAGTGTGCACCAGGTCATTTGCAAAATATGGTCGGAAGAAAGCATGCCCGATGAATGGAACCTCAGCATTGTTTCCCCGGTCCTCAAGAAAGGAGACCCTCTGAACTGCGCCAACTACAGAGGTATCAGTCTTCTTAATATCGCATACAAGATCCTCTCTGCCGTATTGTGTGAGCGTCTGAAGCCATTCGTCAACAGTGGCAGCTCTGGTTACCATAGTGTGTGAGGATGCTTTTTGTCAAAGGCTGAGGTATGCTCAGCGGATCCAGAGTCTTCTAAAGAAGCAGCAAAACTTTAGATTATTGAAGCTAGTTTATTACCGATAATATAAATAGTTTAGGTTTATACATTTCATACAATGTTTTATAATTTTAATTCATGTTTCTATTTCTATGTCTCTCTTGATATGGGTAGATTCCGTGCCTCTTCGGGCGAAGTTTCGCTTGGGTTTCGGCTGGGATGTGGTCTAGTCCGGAATTCACGACCAGATTCTTGAATTGGTCTTCGGGTCAATCGGATGAAGATTGGGTCTTGGGACACTCGGATTGTGGTCTCCTGTCCTGGGTTATGGGTTTCCAGTTCTTGGGCTTGGATCAAGGTTTCCTGTCCTGGGTTATATGTGTCCAGCTCTTGGTCTTGGATTACGAGTAACGTTGGTTCTTGGTATCTCTCTCTTCGTAAGGTAGATTCTGTAAGGATACTAGAAGGAGGGGGTTAATGGTCGCTCTGAGGTAGCAGGAGCCACTAAATTCACAACGAGGTAGCGTTGGACACTAAATTCACAACGAGGTAGCGTTGGACACTAAATTCACAACGAGGTAGCGTTGGACACTAAATTCACAACGAGGTAGCGTTGGACACTAAATTCACAACGAGGTAGCGTTGGACACTAAATTCACAACGAGGTAGCGTTGGACACTAAATTCACAACGAGGTAGCGTTGGACACTAAATTCACAACGAGGTAGCGTTGGACACTAAATTCACAACGAGGTAGCGTTGGACACTAAATTCACAACGAGGTAGCGTTGGACACTAAATTCACAACGAGGTAGCGTTGGACACTAAATTCACAACGAGGTAGCGTTGGACACTAAATTCACAACGAGGTAGCGTTGGACACTAAATTCACAACGAGGTAGCGTTGGACACTAAATTCACAACGAGGTAGCGTTGGACACTAAATTCACAACGAGGTAGCGTTGGACACTAAATTCACAACGAGGTAGCGTTGGACACTAAATTCACAACGAGGTAGCGTTGGACACTAAATTCACAACGAGGTAGCGTTGGACACTAAATTCACAACGAGGTAGCGTTGGACACTAAATTCACAACGAGGTAGCGTTGGACACTAAATTCACAACGAGGTAGCGTTGGACACTAAATTCACAACGAGGTAGCGTTGGACACTAAATTCACAACGAGGTAGCGTTGGACACTAAATTCACAACGAGGTAGCGTTGGACACTAAATTCACAACGAGGTAGCGTTGGACACTAAATTCACAACGAGGTAGCGTTGGACACTAAATTCACAACGAGGTAGCGTTGGACACTAAATTCACAACGAGTTAGCGTTGGACACTATTTACTTACCTAGTCTTGGTTTCTGGACTCTGCTGTTGCGCTGCCGGTACCGGAGTGAACTTTCATGTATTCCACTGGCTGCCTTATACACCTTTTGGTAGCAAGTGAATGTGAGTTGTACCGGTCAGTGAAATGACACTCCACGTGGAGTCCATGATAAGTCGCTGGTGGTGTTGTTGTTGTATGCTATCGTCATCAATAGCATTGCCTGTGTTGGTATATGCATTTTCCGTTGGCATTGGTGTTGTTGGTGGCAAATATAGAATGAGTCGTGTGTACATTGGTGTTGTTGGTAGCAAAATGTAATGGGTCATTACACTCCCCCCTTTCTTTCATAGACGAGAACCTTCTCGTCTGTACGGAGACATCGGTGAAAATATAGGCTATGGTGTTTGGACCATTCCCCCGAGCGTAGTGTTGGTGTGTACGTTCCTTATTTGTCTTTTCCTTACTTGAGAAAAAAAAATTGCGGGACTAAATTAGGTAACTTCACTTTCTTTATTATATATATATATACATTTTCATATTTCTCTGTATATATTTTTTTTTTTTTTTTTTTTTTTTTTGAACAAAAACAATTCTCTTACTGAATGTAAACAAACTAAAAATTTTTCTTACTGAATGTAAACAAACTAAAATTTTTTTTCATAACGGATAATAATGATCTCCTAACGTCTCAGGAGTTCTACCTTCCTTTGATCTTGATACGTCAGGATTGCTTGTCGGTTGGCGATTTTGACGACGACTGTTCCAAACGGTTGCTTGATAGTGAAGCGTTGCCTCTTTGAACCGGGTCGGTATAATGGATGCTTCACGATGTTGATGCCGGCAAATGGGTTGGTTGGGCTGGCCGCCGATTCTTTGTTTGAGCTGCTCGGGGTGCTTGAAGTGGAGTTACGGCGGATCTGGTTTGAGCTGGAAACCGTTTGTGACCGTCGTCGATCTTCATCTATGTCGACAGCTGGCATGCTCCTTCCCGGGGTTGGTGGTAGGTCGCCGCCGTAGGTGGGAGATGGGCTATCGCAGATTAAGATCGGGGAACCTGGTGGTGTGGGCCTGAATGTTGATTGATTCTCGGTGGTCTCAGCTACTGGGGTTGTATCCTCACTTGTACCACGTGTTGCCCATTTTTGCTCCGCCAATTGCCTCATCTCCCGGATGGCCATCATCTGGTCTGCGATTGGTATTGGTGGCCGAATTACTACCACGGATTCCACATGGATGGGACTGCGTACTGGCTGGGCTGGCCGGAGACAGGGTGGCCTCATCTTAGCCGGCACACTATTTAGCCGCACAAAAGGTGATGTTGCGGCTGCTCCATCGGGTGCGGTCACCTTTGTTTGCCCTTTATTTTTTTTATTCACTTTTCGCGTCACTTTTCTTTTGTTACTTGCCGTGTTCATGGCTGCTAAATTAATTACTTCTTCGTCGGTCTGGTAGGCTTTTATATCCTGTAAATGAGCTCGACATTCGTCTCTCCTTTTCTTATTTTTATGTTGATCTCTCTTCCCCCGGATCGTCAATGGTTCTCCCGCTAGGGTGATTGAAAACTTCGCCTGGTCTAGCAGGTCGGCTCCCAGGATGGCATCTTCCGATAACTCACCCAAAAAGGTTACCTCTCCTTCCACTGCACCTCCTTTCAAATTAAACCTTATGGAGTAGTGTTCCCGAGTAACAACCGGATTGCCATTAGCTAGCTGGACTTCGCGTCTTTGGTATCGAACGGGTAGCCTAAGGGCTCTTAATGTGTTCCGTAACGCGGGACCAATGAAAGACTTGGTTGAACCCGTGTCTACGAGGGCATTGAAAATCTGTCCTCCCATCTTTATGGGAACGAAATATCGTGGATCATACCAATGGGACGGAGTCGGATTCGGCGGTTGTCGTGGTTCTGCTACGACTGCTGGCGCTAGGTGAATAGGATCACTGATTAGCTGATGAGGTGTTTCCTTACGGTGGGATGTCCACTGAGAAAAAGGTCGGTATCTCCTTAACCACCATCGGTTACGGTGACAACCCAAGGTACATGGCTGTCTGCGGGTTACGACTTTCTGAACAGACTCTCGTGCCTGTTGTGATTCAGGTGTAGTAGTTTTGAGGACAGCCAATCTAAACGGGTTCCTCTCCTCGTGCCTGGCGTACCGTGCTCCGTTGCCTTCCGTCCGGTTTTCCGCAACTCCCATAATGGCGGATGTTCGAGTGTTCCAGTTCTGGGTGGGCTGAGGATGGCGTTTGCAAGGACAGTCTTTGGTTAAACGCCCATCCTCCCCGCAGTTTGAACAAAACAACCGAAAAGGTCGGTGGCAGTTCCTCTTCTGGTGTCCCCTTTGCTTGCAGTTCCAGCAATGCGTGTTACGGTCATATGGTACCGATATTGCACCAAATTGTGCTCGGGGTGCTGGAGGTGTAGCTAAGGCTGGCTTTACGTTCTTTTCTTCATTCTTAACATACTCATACTCCTCGGCCAAGTCAGTAAGTTCTCCCAACGTCTGGAAATCTTTCCTTCGTACGAAAAGCCGGTATTCCGGTCGGAGGCTATCGTATATTCGATCCACGTTGTCTTCCTGACTCATCTTGGGATGTTGCCGAATGAGATATTCCATAGCACGGATGAAATCTCTGGCCTTCTCCCGAGGTCCTTGTTTCTTCCGCCAGATTTCCTCTTCCAACTTGTGGACGAATCGTGGCGGTAAGAAATAATTGAGGAATGCTTCACGGAACTCTTCCCACGTCTGGAAACTTCCTCGGTGGATTCGTAACCACTCTAGGGCGGAACCTCTGAAGATTTCCGGGAAAGTCCGGAGGATGTGTTCTGCAGGTATGGAGTAACAGTGTACCAACTCTTCGAGACGTTCCATAAACTCGAGGGCATTTCCCGAACCGTCGAACTTAAGGCCCCATTTACGGACGGTGTTCATGGTTTCGGCCTCGGGACTTCGGTACATTTTGTATGGACCTGGTTGGTTTATGCTATCGATCTCCGGATAGTGGGTTGGTGAACGCACGGTGGTTGAGCTGGAACTTGTTGCAGGGCCGGCCCCCGTGGTCTGGTGGTACCGTCCTCCTACGGCTGGAGGTACACGTAACTGGAGTTGTGCGCTAGGCTCTTCCGTCGTCTCGGTTGTATTGGCAAGTTGCGGTGATGCTTCGTTTTCATCTTTATACTCACGTTCTTGAACCAACTGCGATATTTCTGTGCACAGGTTCTGTGTCGAACGGTGAGTCCTGGAGTCTTTGATGTACGAGCTCAAGCGGGATCGTAATGTGGACACAGTGCCACTGGTATCCAATCTTTTGGAAGCCATCTTCTCAATGAGTTCCGTCTTCTTGAGCAAGTAGATGGACGCAAGATTTTCTTCGACGTCCATGTCGATATTATTGTCGGTATTTGCCATGGTTCTAAATCACTGGCGGTTTGGAAATCTGAGCTTCTCTTTTCTGTTCTTCTGTGGCTCGGTAGTGAGCTCCTCTGATTAGATCGGTCGGTTTCCTCGGTATATACCAGGTCGGTCGATATGATCCCTCAGAGAGTTAGTTCTTCGGAAACGGTCGGTCGGTAAATCTGGATAAGAAGTAACTCCTCTGACTGGATCAATCTGTATTCGGTATGACACAGGTCGGTCGGTATGGACTTCTCAGCAAGTTGATTCTTCTGGAACGGTCGGTCGGTAAATCGGTTAACCAACTTCAAAGAAGTCCCTGCTCGGGCGCCATTTGTGAGGATGCTTTTTGTCAAAGGCTGAGGTATGCTCAGCGGATCCAGAGTCTTCTAAAGAAGCAGCAAAACTTTAGATTATTGAAGCTAGTTTATTACCGATAATATAAATAGTTTAGGTTTATACATTTCATACAATGTTTTATAATTTTAATTCATGTTTCTATTTCTATGTCTCTCTTGATATGGGTAGATTCCGTGCCTCTTCGGGCGAAGTTTCGCTTGGGTTTCGGCTGGGATGTGGTCTAGTCCGGAATTCACGACCAGATTCTTGAATTGGTCTTCGGGTCAATCGGATGAAGATTGGGTCTTGGGACACTCGGATTGTGGTCTCCTGTCCTGGGTTATGGGTTTCCAGTTCTTGGGCTTGGATCAAGGTTTCCTGTCCTGGGTTATATGTGTCCAGCTCTTGGTCTTGGATTACGAGTAACGTTGGTTCTTGGTATCTCTCTCTTCGTAAGGTAGATTCTGTAAGGATACTAGAAGGAGGGGGTTAATGGTCGCTCTGAGGTAGCAGGAGCCACTAAATTCACAACGAGGTAGCGTTGGACACTAAATTCACAACGAGGTAGCGTTGGACACTAAATTCACAACGAGGTAGCGTTGGACACTAAATTCACAACGAGGTAGCGTTGGACACTAAATTCACAACGAGGTAGCGTTGGACACTAAATTCACAACGAGGTAGCGTTGGACACTAAATTCACAACGAGGTAGCGTTGGACACTAAATTCACAACGAGGTAGCGTTGGACACTAAATTCACAACGAGGTAGCGTTGGACACTAAATTCACAACGAGGTAGCGTTGGACACTAAATTCACAACGAGGTAGCGTTGGACACTAAATTCACAACGAGGTAGCGTTGGACACTAAATTCACAACGAGGTAGCGTTGGACACTAAATTCACAACGAGGTAGCGTTGGACACTAAATTCACAACGAGGTAGCGTTGGACACTAAATTCACAACGAGGTAGCGTTGGACACTAAATTCACAACGAGGTAGCGTTGGACACTAAATTCACAACGAGGTAGCGTTGGACACTAAATTCACAACGAGGTAGCGTTGGACACTAAATTCACAACGAGGTAGCGTTGGACACTAAATTCACAACGAGGTAGCGTTGGACACTAAATTCACAACGAGGTAGCGTTGGACACTAAATTCACAACGAGGTAGCGTTGGACACTAAATTCACAACGAGGTAGCGTTGGACACTAAATTCACAACGAGGTAGCGTTGGACACTAAATTCACAACGAGGTAGCGTTGGACACTAAATTCACAACGAGGTAGCGTTGGACACTAAATTCACAACGAGTTAGCGTTGGACACTATTTACTTACCTAGTCTTGGTTTC
Source organism: Melanostoma scalare (assembly GCA_949752695.1). NCBI lineage: Eukaryota > Metazoa > Arthropoda > Insecta > Diptera > Syrphidae > Melanostoma > Melanostoma scalare. Next base: position 251,246,926 of record OX456984.1, on the reverse strand, counting down.
TGGACTCTGCTGTTGCGCTGCCGGTACCGGAGTGAATTTTCATGTATTCCACTGGCTGCCTTATACACCTTTTGGTAGCAAGTGAATGTGAGTTGTACCGGTCAGTGAAATGACACTCCACGTGGAGTCCATGATAAGTCGCTGGTGGTGTTGTTGTTGTATGCTATCGTCATCAATAGCATTGCCTGTGTTGGTATATGCATTTTCCGTTGGCATTGGTGTTGTTGGTGGCAAATATAGAATGAGTCGTGTGTACATTGGTGTTGTTGGTAGCAAAATGTAATGGGTCATTACAAGTGTTGGTTGTGTGTCATAATACTCCTTGAGTTTTCTTTGTTTTTTTCAATTTCTGCTGTGATTTATATGTGTCTCATAGTTTATTTGTGTGCTTTTAAGTCCATACTCTTAGTTGACATCATTGTACAGTGAAATTGTGTTAAATATCTAAACTTTTGCCAATTAATTGTGTTTAGCTTTGGTAAGCGGTGTAATTCTCTTGTTAAAAAAAAAAAAAAAAAAAATCCGTAACCTTAATTGAGTGATAATTCAAGTGCAAGTCTATTGAGCACTTTACGTTGCTTGAATTATCATAATTACTGCATGAAAGCTTTTTTGTGTTTTACAATCATAATTTTTAAGTTTTAAATTATTTTTTTTGTAGTGCAAATTTTAAATTGCTCCACGGCGTAGTTGGTTAAAGCGAAGATAGTTGTGTCAAGCATCTCAGGTTCAAATCTCGTACTATCCAAGCAAACGTTTTTTTTTTTTTTTTTTTCTTTAATTAAAACTAAACTTTTATTCTCAATCTTTCCGTTTTTCTTTTTCTTTTTTTACTTTTTTCTTTAAATTCTTTAATTAAAATGGAATGCTCAGCGGTGAAATGTCTGGACTCTTCCCCTAATGCATGCCTTTTTGCATGTTACGGCCCTTGTGGGAAGTTTTACCATGCTAAATGCGTTGGGTCAACCACCTTATTTATAGAAAAGGTTGACGCATCAAAAATTGCAGTTTGGTTCTGTCCTGATTGCAGGAAAATCTCTCTATCCCAACTTGCATTTAAAATGTCGTCATTCAAGACTGATATAACCAAAATCAAGAAAGGATTAGATGAACTCTGTAATAATTTTAATGATGCGGTTTCAAACCTTAATAACTTTTCAGCCCCCAAGTTTTCGGTTGACATATCAACCTCAACTGATGATTTGGAAGAGCCGCATACTCCTCTGCCTAATGTCTCATCAAAAACAATCGACTTATTAGTGCAGTCTACTTCCGATATTTCCAAACCTAATAAGTCTAAAAAGAAAAAGCAAGATACTCACTCTTCCGAAAAACGTTTATGTCTCAGGAGCTGTGTTGGTCCTACAAATAATAACAATGAAACGACAACTGTCGATTTAGCTGTTGTTTCTAGTAGGCCTTCTAGTGTTGATAATCAAATTACCGAACTACCTCATATCCCCAAACAAGTCGAATCAGTTCCCGAAACCATTAATGTGAATTATCCTCCTATTGAACCATTTCCAATTCCCAAACAAGTAGAATCGGTTCCCAAGCCTAAACAAATTTTTGTATCCCGCCTTAAGCCTGATTTAACATCCAATGATATTACATCCCATCTAACTTTGAACCACAACATATCTAATGACTTAATTATTAGATGTACCAAAATAAGTAAACCTAACAGTTTTGTTTCGTCCTTTAAAATGTTTGTCCCTCCGTCACAGTTTGATTATCTTTGCAGCCCGAATCTCTGGCCTTCAGGCACTCTTTTAAAAGAATTTGTTGGTTCTTCCAAGAAGAAACGTGTTGAAAATAGTACCGTCAATAATGTTTCAAAAAACTGATAAGACTTTCCCTATTTTACCAGAATGTAAGGGGGCTTCGTAGTAAAACTACTGATTTTTTTTATTAATTCTCAAGCTTTTGCCCATGATATTTTTGTTCTTACAGAAACCTGGCTTCATTCAGGCATTCTAGATACAGAACTTTTTAACTCAGAATTTCAAGTATTTAGAAAGGACCGCCATTCTCATGTAGACGCAGACGTAGGAGGCGGTGTTCTCATAGCTTGTCGCAATAGCTTTTTGTCGTCTTATATCACTTTTCCTTTTACTTTAACAATAGATCTAATTTGCATTGAAGTTGCCTTTGAGTCTAATACAGTCTATGTAATTGGCACGTACATTCCCCCAAAAAGTTCTGCCCCTGCCTACAATGAAGTGGCTTTAGTGTTAGATTATTTAAACAATCTTTCTTCTTTAGATATAAATATTTTACTGCTGGGTGACTTTAATCTATCTTATATAGATTGGTCTCCATCAATTGACTGTTCATTTCAGAAAGCTACCTTGGAATCCTCTCAACAAGAGCTTATCTTATTGGATTATCTAATTTCTACTGACTTACAACAAGTGAGTTGTATTAAAAACTCTTTAAATCGAAATCTCGATTTAGTCTTTACCTCTGACGCTGTTAGTACTGTCGTTCTTAAATCTAATTCCGGCATTACTAATGTAGATGACTATCACCCTCCTCTAGACATTTTCCTTGACCTAAGCGGTCATATTCATAGTTATAGTAATTTATATGACTGCTCGCATATATTTGACTATCGAAAGACTAACTTTCAAATGCTTTCTGATGAACTAAGTAGATCTAATATTAATAATATATCGGCTTTCAATAATATTGACGAAGCAGTTAGTTACTTTTATTTTATTCTTAACGACTGCATGAACAAAGCTATACCCCTCAAAATTTCAAAGAATGTGAGCTCTAATCACCCATGGTACACTAAGGAACTAAAAAAGCTTCGCAACAAAAGAAATTGTGCTTGGCGGACCTACATTAAGACGCGTTCTGAATCTGATCACCTTTCTTACATCTGTTTTTTTGATGAATTTAAATCACTATCAAAAACTCTGCACTCAAGTTATGTTCACAGAATGGGCAACTCATTAAGGGATGATCCAAAAAGTTTCTGGAACTTTGTCAATTCAAAGAAAGATTCGGATGGATACCCAGATAACTTTACATATGGTAATGACACATTGACAAAAACATCCGACATTTACAACGCTTTTGCTCATCATTTTTGTAATTCCTTCTCTGATTCTACTGTTCGTATAGATCGTAGTTACTTCGAGTTTCTACGTAAATGTCCTAAAGTTAATTTTAATAATGTCCCAATTATCCTAGAAAGAGTCCTTAACAATATTTCATCTTTGAACGATGATTACTCTGCTGGCCCTGATGGCATCCCTCCAATAATTTTAAAAAAGTGTAAGTCCCAAATTGCATTTCCCCTTCATTATTTGTTTTCATTATCGTTAGATTCTGGTCGATTCCCTTTACTGTGGAAAAGATCTTTTATTACACCTGTATTTAAAAAAGGTATTAAATCAGATATCCTTAACTACAGACCCATATCTAAGCTTTCGTGTATTCCCAAATTATTTGAACAGCTTGTTTGTGAAAGCTTATTTTTCGATATTAAAAATATAATTTGCAAACAGCAGCATGGTTTTGTACAGAAAAGATCAACAGTAACAAACCTTGTATATTTCCTTCATAAATGTGCAAACGCGCTTGAAAGCGGGCAAGAGTTAGATTGTATATATACTGACTTTTCAAAGGCTTTCGATAAACTATCTCACGATATTATATTGTTTAAACTAAATGCATATGGATTCCCTTCAACCATCGTTGATTGGATCAGATCGTAACTTACTGATAGATCATATGTGTTAAAATTTAGAAGCATTCTTTCAGACTCCTTTAAGGCGCACTCAGGAGTACCACAGGGTAGTCACCTTGGCCCTATAATCTTTATACTTGCCATTAATGATGTTACTTTTAGCTTGTCATCGAGCGAAATTTTGATCTTCGTGGATGATATGAAAATTTTCAAGAAAATAGACTGCGCAGCCGATCGTCTTATTTTACAATCTGATGTTGAAAATTTTGCCACATGGTGTGATAAAAATGGATTGATTCCCAATCCAAGCAAATGTCAAAGTATAACTTTTTCGAAGAAACGTACACCGGCTTTGCATAATTACTCGATTTCTTACCAAATATTATGCAAGGTGTCCAGTATTAAGGACCTCGGCGTTTACTTTACCTCCAATTTAGAATTTACATCTCATATCAATTACATTGTTAGTAAAGGAAATTCAATGCTTGGCTTTATTAAAAGATGGGCTAAGGAGTTTACGGACCCCTACGTCACTCTTTCGCTGTATAACTGTCATGTTCGACCCCATCTAGAATATGCCTCTCAAGTATGGTCTCCTTATTATGCAGTCCACAATTCAAGAATAGAAAGTATACAGCGAAGATTTATTAGATTTGCTCTTAAGGGACTTCCTTGGACTGATCCTTATGACCTTCCACCGTATGAGCATCGTATTCAACTTTTGCAGATGCAACTGCTTTCGCATCGCCGAATAAATAATGATTTAGTCTTTATTCACCAGCTCATAACAGGACAAATTGATGCTCCTGACTTGCTCGCATGCATAGGTTTTAACTACCGGGGAGGCTCATACCAACTGCGCAACTTGGAGTTACTTCACTGTCCTTATCATAGAACTAATTATGGATTGAATGAGCCTATTACTCGTATGATAAAAGTTTTGAACCTAAACTCAAATTTAATAGATTTTCATATTAGTAAAACTACGTTAAAGTCCTTAATTCGAACCAGAGCTCCACTCTCTTGACTATGTTTTTTTTTATGTTTCTTATATCTTTATAATTGTCATATTTAATAATTAATTTTACGTTTATATGTAGCTATCTAATTTGTTTTTGTATATGTTTATCAATATGCTTACTAACAACTAACACCTCGCTAAATGATGACAGTGATACATATTTCTGAGTACTTAAGGGTGAAAAACTCTTGAAGAAAAGATACATTGTTTCACAAGCTTGAAATAAGCTGTTCTGATAGTGAAAAAAAAAAAAAAAAAAAAAAACAACCTGATAGGTCCTTATCAATGCGGCCTTAGACCAGGAAAGTCCACCATAGACCAAATCTTCACACTACGGCAGATCTTGAAAAAAACCCAGGAGCTTCAAATCGATACTTACCACCTTTTCATCGATTTTAAGGCCGCGTATATGACAGCATCTATAGAGAGGAGTTATATAGAGCCATGTCTAGTTTTGGCATCCCTACCAAACTTGTCCGATTGTGTAGGATGACGATGGAGAACGCACGTTGCTCCATCAGGGTCGGAAAAGATCTCACCGATACATTCGATGTCAAAAAAAGGTTTAAGGCAAGGCGATGCACTGTCATGCGACTTCTTCAACATCGTTCTTGAAAGAATAGTGCAAAACTCCCACGTCAACACAAGAGGCACAATCTTTCAAAGATCCGTTCAATTGCTCGGATATGCCGACGATATTACATAATTGGAAGAACGCAGCGTCATGTCAATGGTGCGTTTATGAGCATTGAGACGGAAGCGAAGAAGATGGGTTTAGTGGTCAATGAGGGCAAGATCAAGTATATGCTGTCATCAAGAAAGGACTCCCAACACCGATGTCTTGGACAGAACGTCACGATAGACAGCTATAACTTTGAGGTAGTTAAGGACTTTGTCTACCTAGGCGCCGCTATTAATTCAGAGAACGACACCAGCGCTGAAATCAAACGAAGAATAATTCTTGCCAATCGCTGTTTCTTCGGATTAAGAAGGCAATTGAGTAGTAAAGTCCTCTCTCGAGCAACTAAAGTGTCCCTGTATAAGACACTTATCATCCCGGTTCTTATATATGGCGCAGAGGCATGGACCTTGTCAAAGGTTGACGAGAACGCTTTAGGATGCTTCGAGAGAAAAATTCTTCGGTTGATTTTTGGTTCCGTCAGCATAGATGGAGAGTGGAGAAGAAGATTTAACGACGAATTGTACGGGCTGTACAGCGACACTGACCTTGTCAAACGAGTCAAGGTCCAGCGGCTTATATGGCTGGGTCATGTAGAGCGAATGGACACCAACGCTCCGGCCCGGAAAGTCTTCGAATCCAATCCCGAGGGACGGCGCAGTGGAGGAGCGCAGTAGAGGAAGACAGCGACTCAGGTGGCGCACGCAAGTAGGAGAGGACCTCAACCAACTTGGTGTGCAAAACTGGAGCCAGCTAGCCAGGGACCGAGCTGGCTGGAGAAGCATGTTGGTTGAGGCCCTAGTCCGACCCGGACTGTAGCCCCACCTTAAGTAAGTAAGTAAGTATCATGTGAACTTATACTTTTCCAACACTGTAACTTTACTAAGTGTGCTTCTGGCAGTTTGGTTGAGGTTTGAGCTCCTGTTGGAACAAGCTTTTAAGCTTTAAACTGTTGCTCACAGGTTCTGTCAAACGAGTTTATTCTTTACGCATAACACGGCTCCTCTCTAATAAAACCAAGTTAATGCTTTATATTAGACTGATTATCCCAGTCCTGCTACACGGCGCAGAAGCATGGAACTTATCAACAGCGCATGAGGAGTATCTTCTTTGTTTTAAAATTTAAATAAATTTAAAAATTCAAAGCATCCGCGTTACAGTTTATGTAAATTATTACAAACAATATTATTGTCACTACTCTCTTACTCTTCTCTTCAAGCTTCCTTTTCCAAATCTTTTAAATCCTCTGCTCCTAAATCTTCTACTCTTTAATCATGTACTGTTCAATCATATTATTATTGCCTTTTAATCTTTATTATTTTCTTTTGTATATATAATTTGTATTTTTTTACTTTTTATATTTATGTACTCCTTTTTATGTTTATATAACTTATGTTTATCATTGTAATTTTCCATTTTCATGTACTATAAAAGACTATGTCTTATTTGTACTAACCTAAATAAAAATTGAATTGAATTGAAAAAAAAAAAAAAAAAAAAATTGAATTGAAAAGAAAAATCCCCCGAGTGATCTTTAGTCTCGTTCGTGAGCATGAGCTGCACTGCGACATGTTGACAGCTGGAAGAGTACGCCCCGAAAGACTGTGATGGTTATGTCATGTAGAGCGGATAAACACCAACGTTCCAATTGAACATTGCCGGTAAGTCGCGGGTGGGAAGACCTCGTCTTAGGTGGCGCTATTAAGTGAAACCTAACTTTAACCAATTTAAAGTGCAAAACTTGAGAAACCGATATTGTCGCCGAAAGATGCTGGTTGAGATCCAGGTTCACCCTGAACTGTAATGCCCCTTTAGTAAATAAGTTGACTCATACTCTAAACAACGCTAAACTGAGCAAAAGAACTCTTGCGTGCCTTATGCATAGCTTCTGTAAGAAGTTACATCTCAACCTTTTCTGTCGGCATGGTGGTGTTCCTCAAATGATTTCATTGAATTTATTCGCAACCTAACCAAACTAAGACTTAGTTTCGTTACTTTCCTAAATTCTTTTCCGTTTACACTTCTTAAACAAAATGAGTTCCTACAAACAAAAACGAAAAGAACTCAAACTCAAAGCTCATCAAGTTTGGACATAATCTAAATCAATTCGTCTCTGTAAGCCTAACAATGTTGGCAATAAAGTAACAGTGCCACACAAACACTATACGTACCTACACTAACCAACCACAGCTGCATAGTCGAAAATCCTTGAAATCTCTATTGTTTGCCAGATTTAAGACTTAACCACATAAACATACAAAATTAATTATTTAAAGACCTTGCACAGCTGGAACTGAACAGTCTCTCATACTTGTGCCTTCCACCATTCTTGCTGTTGTATATTGAGTGTAATCTTCCCTTGTAAGTCACACATAATCCTGTCAATTCATTTTAACTTCCTTAATTTAACAAAGCATGAATGTTCAAGGTCATGATTATAGTCCCCCCACAGGAACGCCGCACATAATGTCTAATGAAATCCTAAGCTAATTTTAACAGACTTATTAAAAAAAAGGAAGTAGAAGAAGCAGTTTTTCGCTGTGCTTGAGTGTTTATCTTATGAAAAGTAAGGATCAATAATGACTTTGAAGTGTCTTCTACCATACATAATTTGGCAAAGGAGCACAATGAGGCGAAAAATAATGTATCGTCAGCAGAAATTAAAGTTATTGGTCTACAGAGAATCGATGCGAAGTTTTTGTTTGTCATTTGAGAGTATTACTTTTGAATTGAAATTTTCGGTGGTTTGTCTATAATCCAGCGATTTTATATATAAAACAGTGAAACCTTGGTAAAGTATAGGGAGGAGTTGTGTCTATGCTTTTAGCCTCCATATGGATGTTGAGAAGAAGCTGTCACAGGTTCCAGTATGGGCGCCACTTAAGGTCTCTAGCTACTTTTTACATATCATCTGTGTTTTTTCTATTCTATTGCACAATTAGCAATGACTGGTATTCAAAATTCATACTTGTGTGTTTCCGATAGCTATTGATACTTGTAAAATCTACTCTCTCAGATGGGCTTTATATTTCGAGGTGAATTGTGGGCCTCTACCAACATCTTTCGACAACAGTTTCGATTTCAGGCGGGCGCTCTCCAGTTTTGCACTCTTATTCGTTTGATGTCTTCTTCCACTTCTTGTCCCAGGGACATAAGCCCCAACTTCTATTTTTAGGACTTATTTCCCACTCAAGTGAGACTTATTCATGCCTTAAAATATAGTTAACTATCATCTGCAATCATCAAATAACAGAAAATTGCAAAGCAATAGCACAGACAATGGCTTTAACAGCACATGATACCCGAAACCCAGACTATCTACCTCAGGGCAACCATTAACTATCAGGGTTGATAGGCCCCAATTTAAACGGATGAACCAAGAAGCCAGAGTTCTAGATAGAAGAACTCAGACTTGCATCACCAGATCCTTTTAAATACCAGAACTGAGCAGTAAAGCCAAGAACTCACCACAAACGCTGTCCCTATTCCCAATACTAAAAACCCAAGAATTGTCATCACCCCAGCTGAGTTTCAGAACCAGAACCAGAAACCCAGATCTATCACTACCCCACTAGACCTACTATGACCTACGCTCTGTACAACGGGATTACATATTGAACTATGAAACTGTAAAACTTTCTTAAGAAAATCTTGGAATAAAATTTACTTTGATAAACTGAAGTTTTTCTGCTTCATTAGTAAACCTAGCTTCCAACGAGCCTTCGATAAAAAGCGTCCGCAGAACACCAAATTCGGTTTGACTTATAAAAGTCACAGTGAGTTTGTCTTGAAATTGCTATAAGCTACCCAATGCACCAGTGAAAAATCAATACGCCAAACATTGAGAAAAAGGTTATAAACAAAATCGGCAAAATTACTGAACAACTGGTAGCAATAGCTACCAAATGGTGAAAAGCGAGCTCCAATGTACCCACGTTATGTTGATGAACGCTCTTCAATATTACAACAACAATCTGATCCAACAAAGTCGACAGAACATCAAGCCTGCGCCCGATGCAGTCAAATCTATCGAGAAAAGTCCAGATGCCAGAAATAATAAGCACCGGACAAGAGGAAGTCAAGGCAACCCAGGACAAAGCAGATGCATTGCTGTATTTTTCAAGGATAACTTAGTGCAAAAGCCATTCAACGATCCAGGGCTTAAGTAACTCTATAGCAACTATAGCAGACAGATACTCAAGTCACGTTATTTAACAATGATAACCTTGCATGTGATCCGGTACCTGCGGAAAGTATCACAAATCCAGACGGACGACCGAAAATATCATCAGGCCCTGGCATGATCTATAACTACATCATTAGGAGGTTTCCCTAAATCTTGATGATATTTCTTGCAAAACCTATTCAACAACTGCATCGGCAACTGCTTTTTCCCAAAAAGAATAAAATAAGTAAATAAATAGGGTGGCGCAACAGAGCGAGGAGCCCTTGGGCCTAGCGCATTTCTCACAACCATGCCTTGTGAGGAAATGGAGGGGACCTACAATTTTCTGCCGGTTCCGAACGGCTAATCGATAAAGCGCTTTTCATGGCAATGAATACTAACGGAGGACTTGCCAATTCCTCGCGAAAAAACATGTTTGCCTCTGTTGGGATTCGAACTCGAACCTCTGGATTAACAGGCGGACATGCTATCCATCACACCACGGGCACCCAAAAAGAAGCAAGACAATAAAAATGAAAGGAATAACTCTCCGTAGACTAAAGGCATTCTGCGACCATAACAACATCATCTTAAGTATGCTGTTCTGCTTGTGGGAGAACCACTCCACCCTTCACCCTATCTTTAAGGTTTGAGAAGAACGTCGTCAGGACTCTGAATAACCTCCAGGATGCTGATGGATGCTTCCTCGATATCGAGACAGCATAGGAAAGCATCTAGATCCAAGGACTAATTCAAAGATTGACTCCTCTTCACTATCCAGGAACATAACTAAAAACAATTTTAAATTTGCTCCATTACTGGTCATTTTAACTCCAAATTGAAAGCAGCCAATTAGCAACCAAATGTATCAGGACAGGAGTAGCACAAGGATCATAGTATAGATCCTATCTCTACGTCATCTTTACTTCAGATTAAAGTCTCAGCCAAACAACTCCAAGAAACTGCTGTATGCTGATGATTCCCTCACTAATTCAATTAAGATGTCAACAATACTTGTAGCCCAAAGAGTCGAGGATCACGTTAGACGTCTTTGGAAAAACTACACCAATAAAGGCGTCAATGCCAATTATCATCAAAATTCGAATAAGTCTGCTTGAAAAGCCCTATAAGATGTCAAAGCACAAGATCAGTCACAAACTGCCAGAAAACAACCATTCAACTAAAAGAGGGAAAACAGTTGATGACCTCGTCACAAACTTCGACGAAGATTATGGTTCAACCTACATGCAACAGGAGTTTTCAAGAAAGCTTACTTCGTTTGAATTATTACGAAACATTTTAAAAGGAAAAGAAATTTTTTTTTTTTTTTTTAAATGTATGTTGAAGATCGAAAAGATCACCTCAACTCCATATTGCGTTTCGCTCAGGTACGGCAATTGAGCTCATCAGTTAGATGATTGCCGAACCCTTCTAAGACGCAAATTTCGTTCGGATTACACAGACACTTACTTCGTTTTCCGCCTAATACACCCTCTAATAGGGAGAAGGATCGAAATTAGCCGGAAGACAAAGTTGCTACTCTACAGCTTCTCAAAATCTCGGAGCATTTGAGGGGAAAATTTCGAAGGCCTGCACAGGACTCAACTTTGAGAGTCAACGACAGAAGTACGTCAGCAACAAAAAATATCAGGAGTTCTCCCTTTGACCAACAAACTACCTGAGCAACCGTTCGAATCCACTGGTTAGAAGCATGACGAGCGAAGAAAGACATTCCAAGCCGATATACCTATATGATGCCACTACTGGACGAAGGTATCATAACAATCGATGGAAAAGAGGCAATATCCTTTTACGAGGAAGCACGAGGCTGCTTACCACCGTGGCTTGAAGCCGTCAATATTTTTAATCCCCTTTTTTGCCAACAAAAAATGTTTAGACATAAATGTCATGTTATCTTAGAGTTATTGTACTCGTGAGATTATAAAAAAAGACTAGTACATCAATAGTCCTTAAACTAACTAACCTTTCTTATTGACTCTTCGAGTTGCACCTAAGGTTAGCTTTTCTTTCTTCCCTTCTCCACGTTACTGGCATCGTGATCTTGAAGAGACCGCAGTTCTAGGGTACGTTGTTTCGCCTATACAACAAATTAACTTAAGTTAAAATGTGTTTTTGTAGGTTTTGTAGATGCTTCTAAGACAGCAAACTTCTTAGAAATAAAAGAAATCTAAAAGTTAAACTAACAATTCACGTTAAAATATCAAATTCCTCTTATGGGACTTGAAATTGAAATGATCATTCACCACCACGTTATCTTCTGCTCTGTGGGAATGCTAGAGATTTCTTGGAATTACAGCATGTTTTTGTTTACAACCTGATTCTTATATCAATTTACGAGAAGGTCATCCCTGACACACCAACAGATACTCCAACATTCAACTAAGACTCCAAACGCACCGCAAGCTATACTTAGGATGTTAGTAGGTAATGGGGCGGTTGAGCCTGGGAAAATTCTGATGAGCGTGGGAAAATTCTGAGCGAGCCAAAAGGGTGCCGTCGGTCTGATCAAAGGGAGATAATAGCGTTTAGAGTCACGTAGGTTGAAGATCCTTACGATGGGATGAGAGTAAAGAAAAAAATGAAAAGTAATGTTGTGTGTGTGCGAAGAATCAAGAATAGACACGATCTGTTGATAGATCTTAGAACGGGGGTGTGAAATTGGTAGTTTGTTGATAGATATAGGAATAGGTAGGACTGAGATTGTGATATGAGATAAGAAAATAGAGACAATAAAGGGGGAAGATGGTTTCTATTGAGTATTTTTTATGGTTTTTTGTTTTAGATTTCGTTGGCGCTTGGAAGTGGTTGATTTTTTTTTATATGTTTGGAATTTGTTTGAGGGTGAGGTGAGGGTAGTAGGAATGTTTTTTTTGTTTTGGTTGTAGGCTAGAGAATTTGGTCACGTCCGATATTTGGTTGGGGATAGATTGTGTATGAGCAAGTCGTTTAACAGCTTAGCATGAAAGGTTGTTGTCATGTGGTTGTTTTACTCTATACCGTAGGGTAAGGAAGTGACCCATGTTCACATAGCAATAAAATCCATGAGGAAGGTAAAATAAAATAATACACATTCGAGGTATTTGCAGGCAATAGAAATTTATTAAAATGAAATGTAAAAATTACAAAGTATGTTTTCGGTTCTTGTAATGTGGGTGAAATAATTGATGGGTTGATATCCAGGAATTGTGTTCCGATGGAAAACCCAACCATTTCACAAGCATTTTATTTTTTTTCTTCTGAAGCACTTTTTCAACTAAATAAGTATTCGGAAACTTCGTTTTTTGTAGTTCTAATTCATAGAATCCTCCTTTGATCGGGTGGCCTTGGAAGTCTTCTAAAAGATAAGTAACAGGATTTGTATGTTGGACTTTCGTTATACGAAATATTTCTGTTGTCCAATTTGGTGTATATCCCTTATCAAATACATGTTTATATTTGCTAATTCTTACAAAGTCTCCTGCCTTGAACTTGGGTGTAATATAAATTTTGATGTGATCATATACTGTTGAGAGTAGCTGGTTTTGGTTAGCAATATTCACTTCAGATGGCTTCATTTTTATTGTGCGATGCTTAGAATTATTGTACACCTTAGTAAGTGTTTCTATCATATTAGTCCAGCGATATGAGCCGTTAGTAAAATTTTACCTCCAGAAAACCTGGCTTGGTTTTGTTTGATTTTTTTTATAAGTTTGGAGTTTGTGCGACGGACGGTAGGTGATCGTAGTGAGAATGTTTTTTGTTTTTGGCTGTACGATAGAGGATTTTGGTCACGTCCGATATTTGACTGCGCATAGATAGTGCATCAGCAAGTCTTTTACAGCTAATCATGAAAGGTCGTTGGTATATGTCGCTGTTTTACTCTATACCGAAGAGTAAGGATGTGAGACGTCACCCATGTTCGCATAGCAATAAAATCCATGATCAATGTTGAAATCGAGTATCTGATTAGCACAGAAAGGTAAAATAAACCAATACTCATTATAAGGGAAGATGATGATGCCAATATAAAGGCAAAGGCATATTGTGTTGTGAAAATCGATGGAAATTATTATAAGGGTAGGTACCATCGGTCTGAACTAAGGGAAATAATAGGGTTTGGCGGCACATGGACATTTGGTAGGTTGAAGAAACTAACGATGGCATGAGAGTAAAGAAAAAATGAAAAGTAATGTTGTGTGTAGTGCGTACAATAGACACGATCTGTTGATAGATCTAAGAACGGGGGTGTGAGACTTTGGTAGTTTGTTGATATGTTTCTACTTTGAGATAAAGGAATAGGTAGGACTGAGATTGGGATATGAGAAAAGAAAAAAAGACAATAAAGGCAAAGGTGGTTTCTATTCAGTATTTTTTATGGTTTTTTGTTTTAGATTTCGCTGGCACTCGGAAGTGGTTGATTTTTTATAAGTTTGGAATCTGTGCGCCGGTAGGTGAGGGTAGTAGGAATGTTTTTTTTTTGGTTTTGGCTGTACGCTAGAGAATTTGGTCACGTCCGATGTTTGGTTGGGCATAGATAGTCCATGAGCATGTTGTTTTACACTTTTACAGCTAAGCATGAAAGGTCGTTGGTGCATGTGGTTGTTTTACTCTATACCGTAGGGTAAGGATGTGAGATGTGAGATGTGACCCATGTTCGAAAAGCGATCGCTTAGCGACAAGATCCATGATCAATGTTGAAATCGAGTATCTGTGTAGCATAGAAAGGTAAAATAAACCAATACTCATTGTAAGGAAAGATGATGATGCTAATACAAAGGCAAAGGTATATTTTGTTGTGAATATCGTCGGATTGATATGACAGGCAGAAACGAGGTGAAACAAACGAATAGGTTTTTTGTATTAGATTTCACTGGCGGTTGGTGATGGCTGGATTTTTTTGTTGCAATTTGGTCTCATTCGATATTTTTGTGTGTACATTTTACACCTTAGCATGATAGGTCTTTGGTCTCTATGCCAAAGAGTATGGATGGTTTTTTATTGAAAGGAATTAATATAAGGTTATCGGCGTTGAACAAAGGATAATAAAAGCGTCTAGAGGCACGTGGACAATTGGTAAAGAAAAAATTGAAACTGTGTGTATTTTGAACAAAACATACGATCCGTTGATAGATCTTAGAACGAGGATGAGAGATTTTGGTAATTTGTTAATACTTGACGATAGAGAATTTTATCACGTTCGATATTTGTTTGGGCATAGATTGGGCATGAGCATGAAATTTTACAGATTAGTATGAAAGGTCATTGGCATGTTTTATTATATGCTATAGAGTAAGGATGGTGATTTCTTGATAGGAATTATTATAAGGTTGTCAGGGGTTGAACAATCCCCCCCCCCCCCGCCCCCCCCCCCCCCGAAAAAAGTGGATGTTTGTAAAGTCAACTTGAGGACGGATTCAATTTTGTGTGTGAGGTTTGTCCTCTTGTTCTTTTATTCGTTTATGAATAGATATAACATTTGCAGTCCTACCGAATGAACATTGCTTACGTAAAACAAGCTGCAATTGCATAGTAATAAGAATCTATTTATGATGTGGATGACATAAAAAAATTACTTAAACTAAAAGCTGAAAATTTTGTATTCATTTTCTTACTTTCCTTCGTAATTAATTTCAAATAATAAATGTCGCGAACGACTTTGAAGCCAAAATAAAGTGGTTCAATTTAAAAGGAAGTAAAATTGACTTTCTTATTAAAAGTGTTCCATTGCAAGCAGAACCAACACAGTGCAAGAGGTCTGAATGAAAAATTAGATTACGTTTTGATTAAAAAGGTTTTGCATATGAACAAGGTAGTGGGGTAGATCAATTTTTTAAAACCTGTCCAAAGTTAGGGTTTGAAAATGTTTCGGATATGGTTATGGTTACCACAATATTTCATAGTAACTCGGAAGGAATAAGGTAATTTTTGATTAAAAGCTACTACGCAGTATTAGAGCTGTTTAAAGCAAGTGAATTTGTGTCATTCAATTTAAAGCAAAGTAAAGGTGTTTCATTTATGATCACTTAGATTAATGGGAGCGATTTGACGATACCTTTTTGCCATAAAAAAATTTCAATAAATTAAGTAATAAAATATGTTTAGAAGACTTATAATCATGCTCTTTAGGTATGGATCCACTTTAACTGTAATGATGTTCAAAGATTATATGGTTCTCTGCCTTAAGAACGCAAGAAGTTATTATAAGGGTGTCGGTCTGAACAAATGGAAATAATAGCGCTTAGAGGCACATTTACAGTTGGCAGGTTGAAGATACTTACGATGGCATGAGAGTAAAGAAAAAATGATAATGTTGTGTGTAGTGCGAACAATACACAGGATCTGTTGATAGATCTTAGAACGGGGGTGTGAGACTTTGGTAGTTTGTTGATATGTACTTACTTTAAGATATAGGAATAGGTAGGACTGAGGTTGGGATATGAGAAAAGAAAATAGAGACAATAATCGGATTTAATATTCTCAAATTTTAATCCGTTCTTATGTTGTAATAAACTCATCATAACATTTGTTTTGCCCCAATTAGAGGGGCCCGTTATTAATCCTCTAATACTTTTTGGCAACCTAAACTATAAAAGAGTTTAACTACAGTCACGATCAACAGTCGTACTGCATCTGTTCGAAGGTATACAGTGCTTAAACTGATACAGTTAAAAGCAGTTCAATACAGCTTATAACTATTTACATTCTATAATTCAACATCTACACTATGATGCAAATAAATGAAGATTTAACAAAAGATCCCTCGTAATAATGGTCGTTATAGAAACGCTTTGTCTGTTTCCTAAAACTATAAAAGAGATTAACTACAGTCACGATCAACAGTCGTACTGCATCTGTTCGAAGGTATACAGTGCTCAAACTGATACAGTTAAAAGCCGATCATCACAGTTTATAACTATTTACATTCTATAATTCAACATCTACACTATGATGCAAATAAATGAAGATTTATCAAAAGAGCTTATTAAGACTACTGATGCTCTACGAAAAAATATAAAGCTCATTTTGTTTAGTTTTGTGTCAAAAGCTTAAGCAAGGAGATACTTTTTGTGTATGCGAGGAAAGGAGAGAGGAGTACATTGGGGAGTGCGCACGCGCAGACCATCGCGCATATTATTTAAGCTTTAAATATCCGAGCTATTGAGCTTGGATTCAAAGACGACATACCACAAATACCACAGGAAGCTCACATATTACCCCATTAAAAACTTTTTGAAATAAAAAACTTAACACAAATTTTCTTTAGCCTTTTTAATTATTCGGTTTCAGCTATTGTCATAACAGTATAGTTTCTTTTTAGTTTTCTACCATATTTGTTGCCTCATTTCTCTTGACTAGGGTGATATTAGTGGCATGATCAGTGCTTCTAATGACAAGTTTAATTCGTCAAGTACTCGAAAATGATTATCCTGGACACGTCGTCGCTCTTCTTCGACAGCATCAGTATTAACTTTACCTATTAGATTGTGTGATAAGACTTTGCGAGTTTTTTGTTCATCGACTTCTTCGTAATGATTTTCAGTGGGGCCATATCTGGTGATGTATTCATTTCGATCTTCAGATGAATCAACTGTATAAAGTGTTTTCGAATGGAAGCTCTTTGCTGACCGAGGTGGAAAGGAATTCCTCGGTACACTCTTTGATGGACCAGGAACTGGCAGTATTGGCAAAAGCCTGTCCTTGTAGTAAGGAATGTTTGTATGAAATTTGACATCACCTACCTCGTAGTATGCATATGAGTAGGCATGATCGATGTTCACTCGCTGAGGTTGTTGTTGCTGCAGAGTTGAAATGGAATTCCTCGGTACACTCTCTGATGAAGAAGGAGTTGACAGTATTGGTAAAAGCCTGTCCTTGTTAGGAATGTTTGTATGAAATTTGACATCACCTGGCTCGTAGTATGCATATGAGTAGGCATGATCGAAGGTCACTAGTTGAGGTTGATGTTGTTGTATTTGTGGTATGTCTTTCATTGGTTGATGAAGTGGAATTACAGAAGACGTTGATGGAGTCTATGTCACGGGTATATTTGTATCCACATCACCAGCAGCAAAATAATAATCCAAAAGGTTTGTTCAAAGGTTCAAAACAATCCATCCTCATAGCCGGCGCTAATTTTTTGTGATCATTTGACCTTTAACAAGGAAAGTTGTTAGAATTCAGAAATTTCTGCCAGTTACCGAATTAAATGTCTATGTAAACTTGGAAAATGTATGTATTACTGTGAGAAGATATCGATAATTCTCATTTTCTGATGCACAGATACCTACCCATCATGTCAAATAATGACTAAATTAATGGTCAAGAGAGAAGCTCTTGGGCAGTTGTATTTTGACGGCAAGCTGGATTTGAAATAATACATTTCAAAGATTCTTTCATTTTTAATCTATTTATTTTAATCATTCGTACAACAACATTAACTTCTTTACTTTGAGCATTCTATTTTCAATCAAATAACATGCACAAGTATCAGGGCCGTCTTGGCATAAATTCTTTGACCAAGGGCAGTTAACAAATGACATCCATGTTTCGATGTGGTAGAGGATACGTTTCTATACATCTTCAAGAAGGATAAGCATCCTGTCAGATTTTCATGATGTTCCTCCAGCAGCTCATGTTGATGTGCTTTCATAAAATCCAGGATCTCATCGAAAATGAACTTGATATTTATGTTGGACATTATTGTTGGATTTGCTCGAAGATTTATATCGGATTCGTCTCTAGTAATAATTTCAGTTTTTAGCTGTCAATGGCCTTTACAAAAAAAAAAAGTATTTCTATAATTTCTCCACTTCAAATTGAATACAATGTGTATGTAGTTCGTATGATTCGTCAAGATAATTCTTTATAGAAACATCTCATACATCTTCATGCACCTTCAGAGCTGTGAGCTGGGTTTTTGAGAGGTGATCCCCCTATCAGTTTCAAGTCCTCGTCCTCATCATCAGACAGGTTCTGAGGGATTATTTACCTCAATAATGAATAACTACCTCAAAATAAAGCAAGAAGCTTCAGGGTGGCCAAGTATATGTTTATCTGAAGAGGATAAAAACAAAAATATTGCGGATTTTCTAGAGAAGGAAAATATCAAGCTGAAATTTTCTGAAATCTCCGAATTCCGAAGAATCTCCAGACAGTTGATGGAAAAGAATTTTTTAATAAGCATTTTGAAAATCTTACGAAGCAGCATCAAATAAATCATTACTCAACATTTAGCGTTCTTAAATAACTGACGATGGCTTGGACGTTTTAGGGGTTGATTCATTCATGAGTGAAGTACTAGTGTTCTTAATATTGGGTGTTCTAAATTCATCATTAACATCCTCATCGTCATAGTCATCGTCATCATCATCTTCATCATCACCATTTTCATTTTCATAATTCAGTTTTATTTTCTTGTGCGGACACTCAAAATGATGCTGTTGTTGGGGTTTTTCGAATGTTTTCCTTTTGTGTGTTCTATTATATCTTTAAGAGGTTTCGTAACAGGTTTGAAAGTTTCTTCAAGTTGAAGTTCGAGCGCTTCTTTCCCCTCTCTCAGAGCTTTATACTTTTTTCGTAGAGCATCAGTAGTCTTAATAAGCTCTTTTGATAAATCTTCATTTATTTGCATCATTGAATTATAGAATGTAAATAGTTATAAACTGTGATGATCGGCTTTTAACTGTATCAGTTTGAGCACTGTATACCTTCGAACAGATGCAGTACGACTGTTGATCGTGACTGTAGTTAATCTCTTTTATAGTTTTAGGAAACAGACAAAGCGTTTCTATAACGACCATTATTACGAGGGATCTTTTGTTAAATCTTCATTTATTTGCATCATAGTGTAGATGTTGAATTATAGAATGTAAATAGTTATAAGCTGTATTGAACTGCTTTTAACTGTATCAGTTTAAGCACTGTATACCTTCGAACAGATGCAGTACGACTGTTGATCGTGACTGTAGTTAAACTCTTTTATAGTTTAGGTTGCCAAAAAGTATTAGAGGATTAATAACGGGCCCCTCTAATTGGGGCAAAACAAATGTTATGATGAGTTTATTACAACATAAGAACGGATTAAAATTTGAGAATATTAAATCCGATTATTGTCTCTATTTTCTTTTCTCATATCCCAACCTCAGTCCTACCTATTCCTATATCTTAAAGTAAGTACATATCAACAAACTACCAAAGTCTCACACCCCCGTTCTAAGATCTATCAACAGATCCTGTGTATTGTTCGCACTACACACAACATTATCATTTTTTCTTTACTCTCATGCCATCGTAAGTATCTTCAACCTGCCAACTGTAAATGTGCCTCTAAGCGCTATTATTTCCATTTGTTCAGACCGACACCCTTATAATAACTTCTTGCGTTCTTAAGGCAGAGAACCATATAATCTTTGAACATCATTACAGTTAAAGTGGATCCATACCTAAAGAGCATGATTATAAGTCTTCTAAACATATTTTATTACTTAATTTATTGAAATTTTTTTATGGCAAAAAGGTATCGTCAAATCGCTCCCATTAATCTAAGTGATCATAAATGAAACACCTTTACTTTGCTTTAAATTGAATGACACAAATTCACTTGCTTTAAACAGCTCTAATACTGCGTAGTAGCTTTTAATCAAAAATTACCTTATTCCTTCCGAGTTACTATGAAATATTGTGGTAACCATAACCATATCCGAAACATTTTCAAACCCTAACTTTGGACAGGTTTTAAAAAATTGATCTACCCCACTACCTTGTTCATATGCAAAACCTTTTTAATCAAAACGTAATCTAATTTTTCATTCAGACCTCTTGCACTGTGTTGGTTCTGCTTGCAATGGAACACTTTTAATAAGAAAGTCAATTTTACTTCCTTTTAAATTGAACCACTTTATTTTGGCTTCAAAGTCGTTCGCGACATTTATTATTTGAAATTAATTACGAAGGAAAGTAAGAAAATGAATACAAAATTTTCAGCTTTTAGTTTAAGTAATTTTTTTATGTCATCCACATCATAAATAGATTCTTATTACTATGCAATTGCAGCTTGTTTTACGTAAGCAATGTTCATTCGGTAGGACTGCAAATGTTATATCTATTCATAAACGAATAAAAGAACAAGAGGACAAACCTCACACACAAAATTGAATCCGTCCTCAAGTTGACTTTACAAACATCCACTTTTTTCGGGGGGGGGGGGGGGGCGGGGGACGGGGATTGTTCAACCCCTGACAACCTTATAATAATTCCTATCAAGAAATCACCATCCTTACTCTATAGCATATAATAAAACATGCCAATGACCTTTCATACTAATCTGTAAAATTTCATGCTCATGCCCAATCTATGCCCAAACAAATATCGAACGTGATAAAATTCTCTATCGTCAAGTATTAACAAATTACCAAAATCTCTCATCCTCGTTCTAAGATCTATCAACGGATCGTATGTTTTGTTCAAAATACACACAGTTTCAATTTTTTCTTTACCAATTGTCCACGTGCCTCTAGACGCTTTTATTATCCTTTGTTCAACGCCGATAACCTTATATTAATTCCTTTCAATAAAAAACCATCCATACTCTTTGGCATAGAGACCAAAGACCTATCATGCTAAGGTGTAAAATGTACACACAAAAATATCGAATGAGACCAAATTGCAACAAAAAAATCCAGCCATCACCAACCGCCAGTGAAATCTAATACAAAAAACCTATTCGTTTGTTTCACCTCGTTTCTGCCTGTCATATCAATCCGACGATATTCACAACAAAATATACCTTTGCCTTTGTATTAGCATCATCATCTTTCCTTACAATGAGTATTGGTTTATTTTACCTTTCTATGCTACACAGATACTCGATTTCAACATTGATCATGGATCTTGTCGCTAAGCGATCGCTTTTCGAACATGGGTCACATCTCACATCTCACATCCTTACCCTACGGTATAGAGTAAAACAACCACATGCACCAACGACCTTTCATGCTTAGCTGTAAAAGTGTAAAACAACATGCTCATGGACTATCTATGCCCAACCAAACATCGGACGTGACCAAATTCTCTAGCGTACAGCCAAAACCAAAAAAAAAACATTCCTACTACCCTCACCTACCGGCGCACAGATTCCAAACTTATAAAAAATCAACCACTTCCGAGTGCCAGCGAAATCTAAAACAAAAAACCATAAAAAATACTGAATAGAAACCACCTTTGCCTTTATTGTCTTTTTTTCTTTTCTCATATCCCAATCTCAGTCCTACCTATTCCTTTATCTCAAAGTAGAAACATATCAACAAACTACCAAAGTCTCACACCCCCGTTCTTAGATCTATCAACAGATCGTGTCTATTGTACGCACTACACACAACATTACTTTTCATTTTTTCTTTACTCTCATGCCATCGTTAGTTTCTTCAACCTACCAAATGTCCATGTGCCGCCAAACCCTATTATTTCCCTTAGTTCAGACCGATGGTACCTACCCTTATAATAATTTCCATCGATTTTCACAACACAATATGCCTTTGCCTTTATATTGGCATCATCATCTTCCCTTATAATGAGTATTGGTTTATTTTACCTTTCTGTGCTAATCAGATACTCGATTTCAACATTGATCATGGATTTTATTGCTATGCGAACATGGGTGACGTCTCACATCCTTACTCTTCGGTATAGAGTAAAACAGCGACATATACCAACGACCTTTCATGATTAGCTGTAAAAGACTTGCTGATGCACTATCTATGCGCAGTCAAATATCGGACGTGACCAAAATCCTCTATCGTACAGCCAAAAACAAAAAACATTCTCACTACGATCACCTACCGTCCGTCGCACAAACTCCAAACTTATAAAAAAAATCAAACAAAACCAAGCCAGGTTTTCTGGAGGTAAAATTTTACTAACGGCTCATATCGCTGGACTAATATGATAGAAACACTTACTAAGGTGTACAATAATTCTAAGCATCGCACAATAAAAATGAAGCCATCTGAAGTGAATATTGCTAACCAAAACCAGCTACTCTCAACAGTATATGATCACATCAAAATTTATATTACACCCAAGTTCAAGGCAGGAGACTTTGTAAGAATTAGCAAATATAAACATGTATTTGATAAGGGATATACACCAAATTGGACAACAGAAATATTTCGTATAACGAAAGTCCAACATACAAATCCTGTTACTTATCTTTTAGAAGACTTCCAAGGCCACCCGATCAAAGGAGGATTCTATGAATTAGAACTACAAAAAACGAAGTTTCCGAATACTTATTTAGTTGAAAAAGTGCTTCAGAAGAAAAAAAATAAAATGCTTGTGAAATGGTTGGGTTTTCCATCGGAACACAATTCCTGGATATCAACCCATCAATTATTTCACCCACATTACAAGAACCGAAAACATACTTTGTAATTTTTACATTTCATTTTAATAAATTTCTATTGCCTGCAAATACCTCGAATGTGTATTATTTTATTTTACCTTCCTCATGGATTTTATTGCTATGTGAACATGGGTCACTTCCTTACCCTACGGTATAGAGTAAAACAACCACATGACAACAACCTTTCATGCTAAGCTGTTAAACGACTTGCTCATACACAATCTATGCCCAACCAAATATCGGACGTGACCAAATTCTCTAGCCTACAACCAAAACAAAAAAAAACATTCCTACTACTACTACCCTCACCTCACCCTCAAACAAATTCCAAACATATAAAAAAAAATCAACCACTTCCAAGCGCCAACGAAATCTAAAACAAAAAACCATAAAAAATACTCAATAGAAACCATCTTCCCCCTTTATTGTCTCTATTTTCTTATCTCATATCACAATCTCAGTCCTACCTATTCCTATATCTATCAACAAACTACCAATTTCACACCCCCGTTCTAAGATCTATCAACAGATCGTGTCTATTCTTGATTCTTCGCACACACACAACATTACTTTTCATTTTTTTCTTTACTCTCATCC
Source organism: Melanostoma scalare (assembly GCA_949752695.1). Classification (NCBI taxonomy): domain Eukaryota; kingdom Metazoa; phylum Arthropoda; class Insecta; order Diptera; family Syrphidae; genus Melanostoma; species Melanostoma scalare. Next base: position 251,223,365 of record OX456984.1, on the reverse strand, counting down.
CATCGTAAGGATCTTCAACCTACGTGACTCTAAACGCTATTATCTCCCTTTGATCAGACCGACGGCACCCTTTTGGCTCGCTCAGAATTTTCCCACGCTCATCAGAATTTTCCCAGGCTCAACCGCCCCATTACCTACTGATGTTTGCTTTTATACACCACCGACTATAAACCACAAAAAGCACAACAGAAACTCATGTGCATTCCTATTCAATTTGCGTCGGTTTTCTTTCTCTTTCATTTTCTAATTTGCATAGATAACCAGACACTAACCTCTGGAATAACATTCTTAGCTCTCCTCGGAGTCGTCACTTCTCATTCAGTCCATTGTTTGTTTAGCCCTGTTTACACGCATAGCGACATTGTTTACCATCGTCGTACTTAAGTCCTTTGGTTCAATTTATGATAACCTTCTTCCATCGCGCTATTTTACGTTGAAAAGTATCCCCACACCATGAATCTGCCCTTGGGGTCCACTGAGAAAAAATAAACTTTCGTGGAATTTCATTTAAAATTACTTCATGTAAATCTTTTAACTACCTGTGATGGCCGGAAAGTTTTATACTTTGTTTTCTTAACAACGATACAAACAAACAGCAACAACTATGCTGTGCTATACAAACACAGGTATAGAAGGGGTAGGTAGGTAGATAAGTTTACATACGTTTGGTGAGTTTTGGTAAAAGTTTAGTTTGGTTATGGAGTTTTTTTTTTGGCAGCTTTTAGTTCCTTAGAAAATATCTATCGCTGCAGTGGGAAAATAAATATGAAAATGTTTTCAAAATAACTACCCCTTCAGGTACATCTAGTATCTGTCTTAGTCAAGGTATTCGCCAAGCACTAAGGGTTGCCGTGGTATCTTCTGAGACGAAGTTTGCAAGGCCTTCGATATTTATGTTATGGCAAGTCGAGGCTGTCCTTATTCTTTTTACCTCAGAAAGCAAGTTTTATGAAACGAAATGGATTACCCTTTTAGTTTTGGGTTTCAGTAAAAGTATGTCTGATATTTACAAGATGTTATTTGATGATTAGATAAAAAGGGTGTTCTTTCATTTCTTGGTCTTTTCAACTGGGTCCAGTTTGTTTCGACAAATGCATAGAACCAGCACTTAGATGTGAATAATGAAGGCTGATTCTAAGAACATAGGTCGTCATTGAAGATGACATGAGAAATGTGCTTGGATAATTGAATTTCATGCTTATCATAACATTTTTTCACGCAAAAGTCCAACTTAGTTTTGGTTATAATAACTCTGCTTATCACTTTTACAGGAAGACTCTTTCAAGTTCTGAACAAAGACTTATCGCATGTTCACCTTTAAGACTAAACGACATTGACCTGAGAGTTTTTACTATCTATAAATAAACTTGACTTGAAGCATTCAAGAATGTACTTTATTGTCTACTTGGAAGACAACCTTCAACTTAGATTCAGACGTCCTACCGGCATCTGTCACAGTATACCTAGTAAGTTTCCTGTCTGATAAAGTCAATGTCACAGACATCCGATTAATCCTACAAGGCTACTGAATGCTCTGCTTATGTATGTGGAAACTGTCTATAGCACTTAATCTCTTCTTAATTGCGAAAATCAACACTTCATTAATTCTGCCAAAACAGATCGATTAGTAGGGTACAAAGTTGTAATTAATTTTGTGAAGATGATTTGGATTAAAGGAAGACAATATATATAGGGGATTTATTAAGGAAACCCTAGTTCTTAAAGTTGCACTCATTATCTTCTTTTATATTAAAGTTATAAATTACAAAAATTTTTGGGTGATTTTGTTTTGTATTGGATAAGTCTTAGTTTGAAAGAAGCGGAAACTGCATTACCTTTCAAATGAAAAAGTGGCGACATTTGTATAGTTTTGAGATATGAGAGATCAAAGTCTCTAGTGTCGATTTTTTTTTTGAGCAAACAACTGAAACTTTCCTACTTTTGCGGAGTATTCTTCATTCGCAGCAACCAGGAGTATCCTTATGCGATGCTTTATAAAGGTTTTTTTTTTATTTTAATTTCATTTTTCATTTCAAAAAACACACATTTAACAATGACACAACGCTAAGATTTAATTTTTTTGGGAGTTCAAAAATAAGGAGTGTTTTTTAGACTTCAGGTTTTAAGGAGAAATAAAACGTATATAATTTTATGTTATGGAAAACGATTTAGCTTTAATATAAAAGTAAAGTTTTGTCACTATGTTTTAAAAAAGATTTCAGGCAAGTTGTTAACGTGCCTGACTCGAACAAATTCCAGTAGAGAGTCCCAACTTCCGACCACTTTCAGCAGCATTTGGGTCCATCCGTCGGGCAGTAACTCTCCGATTATTCTCTTCCAAGAAGTCAATCGTGAGGCCAGGCGGGTCAAAATTCTGGCTTCAAAATACTGCTTTTCAAAATTCTGCGTTTAAAACAAAAATTCTGCTTTTCAAAATTCTGGTATTTTACAAAGAGAAAGTTCTGCTTTTTTTCATATTATTTTTTATTTGCAGAAGAACAAAAACAAAGTAAGAAACAATAAAAAAAAACCTTAAGCATGGAAAACAAACAACATAATATAAAGCTAAACAAGACCTAAAAGAACAATATTTTTTTAAATTCGCTTGAGGTAGCCACTGTGACTTAAATCTTATTATTATGAAGAAAAATAATAATCTTATATAAAATTAAGAAATTCCATTTTCAATGAGGAAATCATAAAACTACTTCTCTACTTTGAATTTCTTTAGAAAGCAAGAGTTTTCAATTTATTATCAATATCCTGCCAATTATAAAGAAAAAAAAGGTTTAGAAAACGTCAAAAAGCGCGCGCTTTTTTTTTTTTTAATTTTGAAAGCAGAATTTTGAAAAAAGAATTTTGACCCCAGCAGCACTTTGACCCAAACCCGTCAATCGTCTCAGGTTTATCTGCGTAGACAAATGATTTCACAGAACAACACAAAAATTAGTCCAATGCAGTTAAATCTTGGAAGTAACTCACTGGGTTAAGGGATCATCTAAGTGTGAAATTTTCAAATAATCGTTTTTTTATTATCGGATAGTATACACGGTTACAAAGATGCTCTTAAATTTTTAAATCTAAATTTGACTGGTTCGTTAAGAACCCAAGCATTTCAGTTTATTTTCGGCATTGACTATGGATGGACCTCAAATTTTAAGCGTGTTTTTCTTGGAATGGTGTTTTTCAAAACGTTGTCCGCTGCCGAGGGAAGAGTTTTTAAGCTTTCGATTTTAAAGTTTGCGGAATATTCTTCTTGTCATTCGTCCTTTGGAAGCTTTTTTTTAAGGGAGGGGTAAGCCCTGAAAAAAAATTTTTTTTATTGAATTTTCTTATTATACTAAATACATTTTAAGAATGTTGTGTCAAAATTTCAAGTCATTTCGAGTTGAATTCGAAAAGTTACAATGATTTCAGAGCAGATATGCGCTTCGAGCGAATAGAGGGGGGCCGGCCGGACGGACAATTATCCCGCCCGCGCAGCATCTTTGCTACTTTTAGAATTTTTTAATTTTTTTGAGTTAAGAATGTTTATTTCTTATAATTTTATGACAATTTTGGGATAAAATAAAATAAATCAATTGCATTTTAAGAAAATATAAGAAAGGTTGGTGACTTTCATTATTTTTAAAACATTTAAGAAAATAGATTTGAATGCCACTTCAAATAATTAAAAAGATTACAAAATGTATGGGTGGGGTGACCCTTCAAATTTTTAAGAAATTCATGATAGTAAAATCAAAATTAATTAATAATACAAATAAAAATTACAAAAGAAAGAATTAAACAAATGAAAATAATTGGTTGTTAAAAGCTAATTACATTTAAGCAAGAATTTTAAGTTTATTTAGTTTTTATACCAAAACATCAGAAATACAAGATTCCAGAGCAATATATGTAGTTTAATGGAAAGAGCCAAGTTTTAACATTTTTGAGAAACGCTCCAAGTATAGTGATTGTCCTTATTGATTGAGGAAGAATATTAGAGCGCCGATAAGACATGATAGAAAAAAAGTTTGGGTAGGCAGTGGTGCGAAAAAAAAGTACATCTAATACGTTCGAAAGGTTTCCTCGAAGATTGTATCTCGAAATTAAGCGAAAATTGAGGTTGCCAGATTTCATAAAAAGTAATTTTAATGTCTTAAAACAATATAAATGACGAACTAGGAGAATTTTGAGAGAACAAAACAAAGGAAAGCTAGAATGTCTACAAGGCTTACGACAATATTTTCTAATGACATATTTTTGTAAGATCAATATTGGCTGTATTTTATTTTGATTAATAAAATAAATAAATTTATGATTGGTTCCAGGTAGCTCGAGGTCTTCTTTTGTGTTCAGGGAAGGGGAGCTCACCCCAATGACGCTTCTAACGGAATATTTTTGAGGGGAACCATTCAGTGTGCTGTTTTTCGCGTTTATCTTTAAACGCGTTTATCTCGAAACTAGTATTGTTAAAATCGATGTGCAAAATATCTCGGCGACTGTTGCACCGATCCTTCTAAAATTTTTGCACACTTCTTTAATATATATTTTTAGAGGTAATAACACGAGGATTTTAAAAAATGTTCATTTTTCCGGAATTGACAGCTACAAACTGGCGGCATTTATAGGCAAGAAAACGATTCTTCACTTCAAATTATGTCACTAAAATTTCAAAATTAAAGAAAAACCTCGTGTTATTACCTGGAGAAAGTTGTCTTTTAACGAAATATTTTTAGAATTTTGATTTTAGATAATCCTGTCAAAAGTTATCTTGCACATTGCAAAAGATCGAAAAATGCACTATCATCGGCTTGTTTTCCAATATTTTTGTATGAAAAAATTATAGAAGATACTTGAGACTAAATAATGTAGCAAATCAAGAAATTAAATTACTTTATCTGATTTTTCATAAGAAATTCTTAAAAAAAGCCTTTTCTTCAGCCTCCCAGGGTTTACCCTTAAGCTTCTTAGTTTTTTCCTCGAAAAAAGGTCAAATTCAACACTTTTGCTCAAATCGCCACCATTTTGTCAAAAAAGAAATTTAAAAAAAGACTCCATGAGACGATAGCGGCTTTCCTACAGATTAATAAAGCTTTTTGAAATTTTTGCTTCAGATCAAAATTGAGCCCGGAGAAAATGGCAGGACTCTTTTTTTTTTATACAATATTTTTGATTATTAACAACAATATTAAAAAAATAAAGAACTACCGCAACGAAAATCACTTTGTATTTTTCATTATTTTTTATTATTTTTGATTATTCATTTTAATTTATTAAAAAAAAAAAACAAAAAAGACCCAGACCGCTAAGGTCACTGAGATGATCCCTTAAACTCTAAATTATGTAAAAATCGGCTTCTACAGCGATTTTGTTTACAGGCAATTTTCCGAGCGTATGCAGAGCCTAGTTAAATTGGAAGATGATTTCCTGAAAATGCAGTCAGTTGAGAAAAGAGTTAAGAGCAAAGCGAACTTGTGTCAAATTCAACACCGGATATATTTTTTATCAACGGAATTTAATATTTTTTTTTTTGTGGTAGTGAGATAAAATCAGGAGAAGTTTACATCTGATGCTGGTCATCTGCAATCTGTCAACTGTCATTTGTCAGCTTACATCTCTCATCTGTCACTTGTCATCTGTCACCTGTCATCTGTAAATTGTCACTTTCCATCTGTCATCTGTCCTCTTTCTTTATGTCATCAGTGATCTGTGATCTGTCATCGGCCAATTGTCATCTGGTTACTACGTTGACCCACTAATGTTTTGCTACCTTTCGAAATCCTCGCTTGGTGTGTTTTTCGCTGTTTGTTGCTGTTTTGTAATATGAAATCTCTTGCCTCTTTTCCCGTTCGTTGAAGATTTTTTTGCCTGTGATTGAAATGGGATTTTATTTTGGTTCATACGGGCATGATAGATATATTTCTTATGTCGGTTTTTGTAGAAAATTTGCGCGGTTAGGAACTTCCTACTAAAAGTTTCAACTAAAATCGTAACGACAAATTATAGTTAAATTTGGAATATTTTTATTGAATGGAAAAAAGTTTTATTTATCCTTAGTTAAAAATAAATATGATCGCAAAAGTTTGTATAATGTCCTTTGGTGCAGTAATTTTACAAGTTCGAAAGAGCATTGTACTGAATCTTGTAGCGAACTAGATTACTGATTGATCACAAGTCTTGAGTGAAGCATCTGCTGTCCACTTCGAACGGTTTATGTTGTTTTATTTATACATTGCTTACATCTAAACTCTGAACGCACATGATTGTCTTACACCGATTAAAACATCACATCATGTCTGTTATAAGTCCAACTCATACTTAATTTTAACATCCTTTAGGTTGCAGTAAGCAGTACTTGCTTACATTGTGGTGTAAGTAAAATACTTGCGGTTACTACAAGCAATAGCTGCCACTGAAGGATAAAACCTCGAAGTCTTCTTCATAATCTTCTATCTGGTAACTCTTCGTATGTAACTAACTTCTATGGCTATGAAGTGTGAGCTTGGTCCTTCTCCGCTCAGTGGTTATATCAAAATGGTACATAAATTTCAGTAACAATAACAATGAGTCCCGTTGGCGGTACTCCCTCCACAACCGCATTCTCCCACAGACGTTAGTGGTCTTTACTCATTCTCTTCATTATAAGAAATTGCTGTGAGAGTAGCCGTCCTGCCATTAACTTGTTGTTTAACATTTAATGAAAACTTCATCATGTTCACATACACTAGTTCAAAGCCAACCCAAACGTAAACATAAACACAAACACAAACACTATCAAAATTAATCGTGAATTGTTAATTGTTTTAATAAGGCGACAGCAATACAATGTAACAGTGTGTCTGAAACACTGTTGCGGCGGTTAGCCAGTTCTGCCATTAACAAAACCCAGCTGCAGTTCATCATAAGATAATGTTAAAAGCACTAAATCTATTTTACATTTTGACACACAAGCACACATTTTCGTAGGAGTTGTGTACTCGTTGAGTGACTATAGGCGAGAGATATTTGTGCATAATAGATAAGTTGCAGCATCATGCTGATGGCGTGAAAAGTTTTCCATTTAACGTGCTTGTGTATGGAATAACATTATTCATGATTAATTACAAAACCTTCTAGCCATGGCTTTGGTCACCCCTTGCTCTTTTGCTGCGAGCTATGCATGTAGGTACCTATAGGTACCTAACCTACCCACTAACTAATGCCATTCAATTCTTAAGGCAGTAGCATTTTAATTAATTGAGCAAACCTTAATGGTTGCACGTATTTGGAATATCAACGACATTGGATCTGGGTTTTGTATTGCATCGAGTGGTTGCGGTTAAATTTGTTGATTCTGGGTTCATGTTTTACAGCAAAGGATTATCGGTTTGCAGGATGGATTTATGATTTATCCATGGAAGCAGCATTGAAAAAGAATTTAATTCACACCCGGTTGCAATCAATTGAGTATAGGAAATTTGCTGAGTGCGGATATAATCGGTGTTGTTAACTCGTTTGTTATTGAAAAAGTTTGACTATTGTTATTTACTAGACCTGGGATATCGAAGTTCCTTAACGTCAGTAAAAAAGAGTTTTCGATCTTGTTCAATAGCGGAAATACCTGACGTTGCGATCAAGGAAGTAGGGCAATTGGGATCTCCAAAAAGACAAAAGTGCTGGGGCATACGGGTTTTGAAAAAAAGATGGAAGAGATCGGTCAACGATTTTCATCTCAAAGCTTATAAGATGTGATAGTCCACCTAGGAATCGAAGGAAAGTTACTTTCTACCTGAGTACAATAATAACCATGCGAGTGCCACTGGGACGCCCGGTAGCGCTTGAACGCGAAGCCTATACAGCGCTTCTTTTTGGCTCATCAAAACCAGTGCAAAAGTTTTGAAGACTGGAAAGCAGACAGACATCCAAGCAAAAATCAAAAAAGTTTGTAATATTTATCCGTTATTCCCAGCTAACTTCATGATGTTGCTTTTTGGCTGTCGGCTGTAGGTTGTAGTATGTCGCATCGTATAGATATTTCTTTCGCAGAGTTTTCAAAACGCTACGAAAAAAAGTTTGATTGATGCATTTTTATGCCAAGCATAAGCGATATCGTACAAAATGCCAATGACAGGCAGAGCTTGCAAAAGGTAATGAGCAAAGGTGTAAAGAATGGCATTTCATGTTTTGTAATTAAATGGAGTAGATTGTCGTACCCCGTTTCCACTCAGGATTGAACCGCACTTTAAATGAAATTAGTGCAAGTGTATACCATGATCGAGTTGAGAAAGGATTTCCAGATTCGGGATTGGATCGAAAGGGCGTGTGTAAACATAGATCGAGTAATCGATGAATATAGGGGATGATAATTGATCATTATGTGTTATTGTAAAAAACATTTTAAATATGTTTTCTTGATTATCTCCATTCTCCACTATTTTATCATTAGTGATATATCAAAGATGTTTTTTTAGTTTTTTTAGTTACAGTTTTAGTCTTAATCATTAATCAGATATAATGTGTACCTAGTATTTAAAATAAAAATGTATACGGGTGGATTGATAAGTTTCCGGCCGGACCAAGAAAAACAACGTTTTTAAGAATTTTTTTTTTTTATTTCTCAACATAATCTCCTCCAAGGCTGATACATTTCTCATAGCGGTGTTCTAGTCTAATAATGCCATATCTATAGACTGATCCGTCAAGCTCCTCAAAATACCAATTTACAGCTTCGATTACTTTTTTATTGTCCGCAAATCTCTTACCGCCAAGCCATTTTTTGAGGTTAGGAAACAGATAATAGTCACTCGGGGCTAGATCTGGAGAGTAGGGAGGGTGCGGCATCAATTCAAACTTCAGATCGTTGATTTTAGCCATCGCAGTGATTGACTTGTGCGCTGGTGCGTTATCGTGATGTGTGGTTCTTGGTTAAACCACTGAATAAAAAACGCTTTAGTTTTAAACGTTACAATATAATTTATTCTATTTAAAAACTTTAATTTAATAAATTGGCTTAGCCAAAAATAGAAAGAGAAGTGAAAGTTTCAAGTGACGACCAAGTAATGAATTTGACAATCTAGTCATAACCGGTCCTTGCCGATTCGTCGATTTGGAATCGGTTCTTTATTTATTATTTGTTCTGGCCACTTGGGGCGCTGGGATGGAGCAGGGATGTAGCGAGTAGGTTTAAGTGTTTATACTTTTTCACTTCGCTACATCACTCTCGTACCCGTGTACCCGTGGTGTGATGGATAGCATGTCCGCCTGTTAATCCAGAGGTTCGAGTTCGAATCCCACCAGAGGCAAAAATGTTTTTTCTACGGGTATCGCCTTTCGCGAGGAATTGGCAAGTCCTCCGTTAGTATTCATTGCCATGAAAAGCGCTTTCTCGATTAGCCGTTCGGAACCGGCAGAAAATAGTAGGTCCCCTCCATTCCCTCACAAGGGATGGTTGTGAGAAATGCGCTAGGCCCAGGGGCTCCTCGCTCTGTTGCGCCACCCTATTTATTTTATTTATTTACATCACTCTCCACCCTGAAAAAGTTTTTATTACAATAAAACTTAGATATTTTTATTACCTTAAACTTGGTATTAAAACTTGAGATATTTTATATAATGCAAAATTGACTGTTTATATTAAGATGTCAATGCGTTATTTTATATAATGTAAAATTGACTGTTTATATTGAGATGTCAATGAGTTATTTTATATAATGCAAAATTGACTGTTTTTTCTTAAGTATTTATACAATGAGGTTTTTATTTCGTTTGTACAGTGAGTTTTTTTGTTGGCTGAAGGCTTTTTATTGCTTTTGATTTTTTATTTAAAGAAAAATTAAAACTACAAAAATCTGAAACAATTTTGTATTTGTATTACTGCAAATTGAAAGTTACTTGTTTTGTTTTCGTCTGCGAATCATTGTCTTTTGTGTAAAAGGCTGGTTTGAGTCGGTCAATAGATATTATTTGCTCTTTATTATCTATGAGCACTGAAAAATTTTTCTCAAAACGATTAATAACTTCGAACGGACCTTTATACGGTGGGTTCAGACTTCCGCGATTTATCTCCTCTCTAATGAAAACATATTTGCACTTTTTCAAATCCTTTGGAACGAAAATATATTTTTGCTCGCGATTTCTATTGGAACTTGGTCGAGTTTGCGATATGGCTTGAGTAATTTCCTTAGCTGTTTCGGAATTTAAAATCGGATTTAATGGTTTGGGTTCAATTAATTCTGCCGGTAAACGTAAGTTTTGTCCGTACAAAAGTTGAGCGGGAGTTACATTAATATCGTCGATTATGCTAGAGCGAATACCGAGAAGAGTCCAAGGTAAGTTGGAATACCAATTTTGTTTGTCTTCATGAGCGCGGAGAGAATCTTTAAGTTGCCGATGAAACCGTTCTACTGATCCATTTGCTTGAGGATGGTATGTTGTCGTTCTGATTCGTTTTGTTCCGAGGGTTTCTGAGATCTGTTTGAAAAGACTTGATTCAAATTGAGTTCCTTGATCAGTCGTAATCGTTTGTGGCACTCCGTATCTTGAAACCCAGTGTTGAACAAAAGCAGAAACAACAGTTGAAGCGTTCATATTTTTCAGCGGAATGGCTTCTGGCCAAGAAGAAAAACGATCTTTGATGGTAAGTAAGTAAGTGAAACCTTGAGATGGTGGTAATGGACCAACTAGATCCATATGAATATGTGAGAATCGACCCTCTGGAACTGGAAAAGTTCCATGTTTTGACGTAGTGTGTCTTGAAATTTTTGATTTTTGACAAGCTAAACAGCTTTTTGTCCATCGATTAACATCGCTGTTCATTTTTGGCCAGAAATATTTTTCCGTAATTATTTTACGCATAGCCTTTGAACCAGAATGTGAAAGTCTGTGATGGTTGTCAAAAATTGTGCGACGAAAAACGTGTGGAATAAATGGACGGTTCTTTTCCGTGGAAGTTTCGCACCATATTTCGACTTCGTTGATTGGAATGTATATTTTTTGTAATTTGAAAGACGTTTTCGTAAGTTTTAACAGTGACTGAAGCTCTTCATCGTTTTCTTGCTCTTTTAAGAGATTAGGTATGCTGACATTATTGAAATCGATTAATTCGATATATGATCGCGAAAGCGTATCGGCGACGATGTTCTGAATACCTTTGATATAACGAATATCAGTTGTAAATTCAGCAATAAACTCTAGGTGGCGCGTTTGACGAGGTGATTTTTCAGTTTTCGAGCAGATTGCGTTTGTGAGTGGTTTATGGTCGGTAAAGACGGTAAATTCTCTTCCTTCCACGTAGTACCGAAAATGCTTGACGTTCCTGAAAATTGCGAGAAGTTCGCGATCGAACGTGGAGTATTTTTTTTCGGCCGGACTCAAACGTGTTGAGAAGAAACCTAAAGGTTCCCAAAAGTTATTGTGGAATTGTTGCAGCACTCCTCCGATAGCATCGTTAGAGGCATCTACCGTTATACTAATGGGTGCTAGGGGCTTTGGATGAAAAAGCATTGTTCTTTGCGACAAGTCTCTTTTGAGAACTTGGAAAGCCTGTTCACAATCGTCTGTCCACTGTAAGTTTGGTTTTTTTGTCTCTTTTTTTTCGTTTTTTATGTTTTTTAATTGTTCGTAAAGAACTTTTGCCTTGCTTGCCATGCTTGGCATAAAGCGATTGTAAAAGTTTATCATACCGAGAAAACGTTGAAGTTTTTTGATTGAGTTGGGGCTAGGAAACTCGTTGATGGCTTTTACACGATCCTCAGAAGGAGTGATTCCTTTGCTAGAAACGCAATAGCCTAAAAAATTGAGTTCAGCTACGCCTAGCTCGCATTTTGCTAGATTGACGTTGAGCCCATGTTCCTGTAGCTTTTTGAAAACTTCTCTTAAGTGTATTTTGTGTTCTTCGACAGACTTACTCGCAACTAAACAAGATTCTTTTTTTCGCCAGATGAGGTCGTTTAATTTTCACCTCGTGGCTCAAACGTTGCAATAAGTCTGCGTAGTATTTACCAGTGATAGTTTTACCCTTTCCAAGGTAATCGATAATACCTCTTGCATCCCAAAAAACAGTAGCCATAACCTTGTTCGCCGAAAAAACTGTTTTTGCCTTCTTTGGAGTTGGTTCCCCTGGTCCAATCCACTGTTAAGACTGTTCTTTGGTTTCAAGAGTGTAGTGGTGGGCCCAAGTTTCATCATCGGTTACGAATCGACGCAAAAATTCGCTTGGATTACGCTTATACAACGCCAAATTGGCGGTAGAAATGTTTTTTCGAATCAATTTTTGCTCCACTGTTAGCAAACGCGGCACCCATCTTGCACAGAGCTTTTCCATATGCAAAAGTTGGTGTAAAATATTTTGCACACGTTCATATGACATCTTACAGGTCTCAGCTATCTCACGCACTTTTAATCTGCGGTTTTCCAACACTATTTGATGGATTTTTTCGATCATATCTGCAGTTGTGACCTCAAGAGGGCGTCCTGAGCGAGGCTCATCAGAGGTACTCACACGACTCTTTTTAAACTCGGAAACCCACTGCTTAATGGTTGAATATGATGGAGAGGATGTCTCCAGTGTTGAGTCCATCTCTTCTTTGATCTCCTTCGGCTTTAACCCCTTCAAATAGAAGTATTTGATGACAGCACGATTTTCCAACTTTTCCATTAAAAAAAAAACACAGAGGCGTCTTGATAAGTGTGCTCTCAAACCTTAACTAACATGGCAATCGGGCTGAAACTATAGCTACAAGCTATCAAAGCATGCTACTATAGAACGCCACCTCAAGGTAGGCCGAGTGGCCATCTCTTGGTCAGGCCGGAAACTTATCAATCCACCCGTAGATTTTATATGCCTCAATAAAGTTAATTTTCAACTTGTAACTTTGACTAATATGCAAAAGATTTGTTGATATGCGTTAACAAAAACTTAAACTGCAAAGTGATTCATAGTGAAGACAATATTCAAAATATTTCAAAGTGCCGTTTCTCTTTGTGTGGCCTTTTTATTAAATTGTTTCTGTTCTTTCACTGACATTTTTACAGAATCTTTAAGATTTTGATTATGACATTCTTTCGCTTCGCGTCTTAAAAAAAAGCGAAAAAAAAACATTTTAATTTCGAGACGCAAAGGATAAAGTGAAGCATAAAAGAGACGACAAAGTTAATTTCATTAATTAATTTGGGGCCTTTGCTGAGAGGTTTCTGAACCAAAAGGCATAACACCATCTCGAAATTCTTGATAATCCTTCGTTATTAGTGTGAAGGTAATTGTCAGCCGTCAAGAACAGAGCAAACAACTAGTGCAAACACATTGCACACTACCGAGTACCGAGCAAAAATAATACCAAAAGTGGGCGATGGGGTGAGGAGAGCGGACGGTTTCATGGCATGAATAGATACATAGGATAACAAATTGCCGTTGGTGTTCGTTGGACGTTAAATTGTTAGGTTGAACACATTTGTTGTTACGAAACAATGACCTACAAAGGTTTTCTTTTATTTTGCCACTGCCGGCCGTGTCCACGCGACACTTCGTTGACAAGATGGGTGAAAGAGAGGAAAATTCGTTTGTATTCATTTTTTTTCTTGTTTTATGCAATAGCGGGAAATTCATCAGGACCGTATTGCATTCGTCGTTATTTTCTGTACTTTTTTTTTTTTTTTAATAAAGGTATCTACACTTATAGAAGGCACAGCTTTGCGTGAAAGTCAGCAACTATCAGTGGCACGAATAATAATTTCAGTCTGCTAGGTGCGCTTTGTGACATACGAAAAAGTTGATTATGGGTACGCGGATTTTCGCCTCCAGGGCCAATATGTGCGCATATGGTGACACGAAAAGTGAAGGATTTTTAAGTCTTTCTCTTTGTACCAATAAAATCATTGGCAATATTTTGCAGCAACGAGTGACGGTGACGTTTGGATGCATATTTTGTGCGGCCACATGTTGGAAGAGATAGCTTGGGACGTGTGATGAACGTGGAGGATTTTGTACTTTTATCTGGAGTGATGGATTTTATGCTGAACGTTACTTTTGAAAATTTCAAGAATAAGTTCGAAGTGGAAGTAAGCTTTAATAAACGTCACAGTAAAACTTCTGAATATCAAAGGCTTTGCTATGAGATAAAAGTAACGGGTTTTTTTTTGAAAGATGACAAAAAACTCAAAATTTTGGTGGAAAAATAAAATTCTTCTTCTGCTGATTGCAACCAAATGCGTATGCGTGTCAATGTTCTGCACCTACGTTAGAGCCAAAATAATAAAAAATAGATCCTGTCACGATGGTGACCCAGATTTTCAGATGCAGCTATTCCGAACACCACCATTATGCAGAACGAAATAGGCACATTTTTTTTCACTAGGCCAGAGAGTTCGCCACTTTTTCTATTCGACTTAACTGCTTCAGACTAGTGACGCATTCGTGGGGTATGCCGCATTTACCTCAGAATGCGTTGGCAAACTTTCTTGTTTTGGATTGTTCAAAAGTCTGAGGTCAACCAAATACAGATTTTGGTGCATTTGTCTCTGTTTTGGTCTGCCTTTTCTTTTTTATCTTCGCAGCAAAATCATAATGTCGGTTCGAAGCGAATATTTAGCGCTCACAATTATTAATGCCTGAATCAAAATCAGGCTTTAGCTTCGGCTTCGGCTACTGCTTTGACCTCGGTACATACGATCGCTTATGATTCTACTTCACTGTCGTCTAGGCCAGCAAAAGCAAGAGCATTTTGCTTTGAGTTTTAGTCACGTTACGTTTTTCTAGTATACGAACCAACGTTGCATCGATGTCAATGCCACATTATGCTAGAATGTAATGGTCTCCTATGATTTAACTAATAATATTCGTGATATTCACTATTTTCAAAAAAGGAGATTCAAATGTTGCGAAAACTATAGATTGGTGTCTTTATTAAATTCAGTAAGAAATATTTTTCTGTATTTTTAATTGAAAAGCTGGGAAAGTGGATTGAGGATAGTAATCGCTTTAGTATATTTCAAGCAGGTTTTCAGCCAACGTTTTCAACCAAGGACCATATATCTTTGCTATCTCTAGCATAGCCAGAAAATTTATTGATAATAAGATAAGTCAAAATACCAAGTATTCAATGCAACTTTAAATATACACATATGTATTATGGTATGGGCACATACACCTTAAGGGGTTAGGTATAGTCAGAAGCGTGAAAAATGCTATTTTTGAATAATTTTTTTTCGCTAGTAATTAAGTTTATTTCAAGTAAAAACATAGTATCATTACGTCACTAAAACTTCACAAAAAAAATTTATTATTTTACAAGTTATGGCGGTCTAAGTTGAACAGGTTTTAATAATGGGTCCATGCGGTGACCACTGTTACTTAAAAATGGCTCGATACATTTGAATGAAACTTATACAGCTTTTAGAAAACATAAAGACCTAGTGCCTGATCGGAGTTTTTATTTTAAACTAACATAATGGCGGCCTCAGGAATTCTTTTCTCTGATTTTCGGGTAAAAACCAACAATTAATCGTAAAAATTCGAATTTAAAAAAAATCCTTCGATCAAGCTTTTTATGTTTTCTACTGTATAAATTTCATTCAAATCAAAAAATTTAACATTTAAAAACAGGTCCCTAAAATTGTATGCCAATCTGAGCAAAATACTTGTAATCACACTTTAACAGCTTCAAGCGGTAAACTGCAAACAGGTTTTTCTTTTAAACTACTTTTTCAAGGTTGGTGTTCACTGCCATTTTCAACTTTGCACACATTTTCTAGATATAAAATACCTACCCCCTACGTTTAGTTTAAGAAAATGATTGGATTAAGGGCGTTTCCTACCCACAAATTGGCGGAATTTGTGTCCAAAATTTGTCTCCCGGTACAATTATTTTTTTTTTTTTATAATTTGCGCACACATCAAGGGGTTATGACTACCCTTATAATGTTATAGAACACAGTGCGAGCATTTAGGAAAATAGGAGAGGATTTGAAAGGAGACACCGATGCACGTTGCTTTTGAATCTCTGTAAATCGTAATGTAGGGGAAAAACAGGGCCAGGTAGAGCATTCCACATTCGGGTGGTGCGACTAAAATAAGAATCTCTATACTTGACTGTACGCCCAAAGTTGGGCTCAAGGTAAAACTGATGAGCATTCCTAGCGAGGCGAGTGTTGCGGCTAAATTGTTTCAGGAGAGGAATGCAGCTGGATATTTCACTAGAGCACTGTTTGTAAAAAAAACGATAAAAGAGAGAGAGACAGGTGACGTTTCGACGATGTTCAAGAGAATCAATCGATTCTACGATTAAACCATCACCTATCAATTTTAACGCTCTGTTTTGTACCCTATCGAGTAGGCGCAAAGATGTTTGAGAAGCACCTGACCAGATATGAGAGTTATACTCCAGTTTTGGGCGGATGAAGGCCTTATAAATTGTAGCCAGATCAGAAGGGGTGAAGAACTTCCTGCATCGTCTCAAGAAACCTAAGCATTTAGCAGCGTTTTTGGCGACTTCAATTATGTGGTCATTCCAACGAAGATCATCGTTGACACACATACCAAGTACTAACAGCTTTTCGGTTTCTTCGATGCAGGTACCATTCATGGATAATGGCAATGGGGGAATGTTAAGCTTCAACGACAAGAGACAGCATTGAGTTTTCGAAGCATTGAATTCTACTCGGTCATGCAACAATGCTGTAAAGGTCAGAATTCAATGAGCTTATCATAAGCAACCGTTCCAGTTCCACATCCGAAGAGCAGAGACGTGAATTTGGAAACGAATATGAAAAGCTGAGGGTCGAGTCGTCAGCAAAACAGTTAAGCGGATTAGAAGTTTCAGACAAGAGATCATTAATGAAAATGAGGAAGAGAGTCGGAGACAAAACGGAGCCCTGGGGCACACCAGCATTTATGAAGTGGGTATCAGACTTGAAGCCATCCAACACAACTTGTATTGAACGGTCGGAAAGGTAATTTCTAATCCAACGAAGAAGAGACTCATCGATACCACAAGCACGCATTTTCGATAAAAGAGCCTGATGCCAAACTCTATCAAATGCTTTAGAAATAAAAAAATAAATAAATAGGGTGGCGCAACAGAGCGAGGAGCCCCTGGGCCTAGCGGATTTCTCACAACCATACCTTGTGAGGGAATGGAGGGGACCTACAATTTTCTGCCGGTACCGAACGGCTAATCGAGAAAGCGCTTTTCATGGCAATGAATACTAACGGAGGAAGTGCCAATTCCTCGCGAAAGGCGATACCCGTAGAAATAACAAGCGCAATAATCTTACTTTCTCCAAAACAATGTAAAGATTGGTTCCACTTTTCGGTGAGATATGCCATCAAATCACCAGTGAACCTTTTGCTACGAAAGCCGTACTGACGGTCATTAAGAAGCTTTCGTTCTTCAAGATATTTCATAAGTTGACGGTTTATCAACGTTTCCATGACCTTGGAAAGAAGGTAAGTGCAATTGGACGGTAATTGGAAGGGGAGGAAGATTCGCCTTTTTTAGGGACCGGCTGGACAAATGCAGTTTTCCATCTGCTCGGGAAAATCCCAGCAGAATAGGAAAGATGGAAAAGTTTACGCAGTGGTTTTGCCAGCGTAGAAGAACACCTCTTCAGAATAACGGCAGGGATACCATCTGGACCAGCGGATTTGTGTATATTGAGATCTTTGAGGACTCTCGCAACCGAGCGAGTTCGGAAAAATATTTGCTTCATCAAAGAATTAGCAGACTCGAGCTCAGGTGGAGCCAATATGCTGTGAGGAAGTGTCGAGTTGGCAGCAAAATGAGCTGCCAGCAAATTGGCTTTGTCGATGGAGCTGACATACGGAGAGTCATTGAAGACGAGCGTTGGGACCGATGACGTGGTCGAGTTCTTAATGTTCTTAACAAAAGACCAAAAATTTTTGCTTCCTTTTGGACACAACAGTATTTTTTGCCTTACTTTTTGATCATGTAAAAACTTAGCCTTTTTTATTTGAGCATTGCAGATATTTCTGGCCCGTTTGAACAAATTTCGGTTTTCTACAGTAGGGTTATCTTTCAATTTTCGAAAACTACTTTCTCGATCCCTAATCGCCTCTTTACAGCTTGAATCAAACCACGAATTCTCTTTGGGGATGATGCTTTTTATTCTGTGAGGAACAAAATTTCTCATGCCGTTGAGAATTACGTTAGATATCATATCAGCTGATGCATCTACATTTCCGTCGAGAAAGCACAATGACCAATTAAAATTTCGAAAGAAATTATTCAGGCCGTCCCAAATGGCTTTCTCGTATTGCCACACAGTTCTTTTAGGGACTTTATCTTTTTTTACCGTGACGGAAAACGAAAAATCTACCGATATGACACAATGGTCCGATGTGCCTAAAGGAGATGATACTACAACCCTGTATTTTTCGGGATGAGAAGTGAGAAATAGGTCAAGAGTGTTGGCGGCATGGCCTTCAATATCTGGAACCCGAGTGGGCTCATCAACAAGTTGAGTTAATTGGTTAAACTCGGCGAAGATCGCAACATATTCTCCTTCGGGTGTTGTCTGGCCAGAATGTCGAAGCCAACCAGAATTGTGTACATTGAAATCGCCCGCAATTGCGATTTCAGTGTGAGGATAAAGGGAAACAATTCTTACTATGGAGTCAGATAGCGCATCAAACTCGTTGGAGGTTGAATTGCTATCTAAGTTGGGGCTTCTATAAATAAAACAATAATGAATGATATGCTTACGGACGGTGAATTTTAACCACATGAAATTAAAGTTCGTATTAGAACAAAGGCCGTATTGTGGTAGAAGCTGGTAAGCAATATCATTTCGAATATAAACGGCGAGGCCATGAGAAGAGAAGAATAATGGCACTAAGCTATACCCAGGCAGGTTGAATTCTGAGGGATCAGAATTCAGAACCAACACCCACCTGTGTTTCACTTAGTGCCAAAACAGCTGGCCTGCATTTTGCAGTGTGAGCGTACACAGCAAAGAAATTCGATCTTAGCCCCCTAATGTTGCTAAAATCGACCCGAAATTTACCCAACACTACGATTCACAGAAACACACAAAACAAAGTATCAAACGCAGACGCAACCTTAGTCAAAACAACAAGTGAAAATTCCTATCAGAAAACCAAAACAAATTACTTGCGGTGTTATGCCCAGCCAGCAACTTGCTCTAGTTCACTAACGGAATCAACACCCGTTGAATTGACTATCCGCCTAACAAACTCGCAACCACAGTACCTGCACACACTATATTGATAAGAAAAAAAAAATCAAATCAAAGGAAATGTATGCACATGCATAGACTACGAGAGTGGTGTGGGATAGGAGATGACAAAGAGGGAACCGCACTATGTGTTTAATTTTATGGCTGTTGTTTTTTTCTGATATTATATTTTTTTTTATTTCTTATTATGATGGGTGGCACACTAGCACTTGAACACTTTTCCACATTCTTTATATTATTAGTTCGCGGCGCGGCAGGAGGATTTGTACAAAATTGTTTGTGGGTATGTAATATTTCTTTTTGATTTAATTTATTGCTTGGGAGATAAGAATTTTTTTTTTTTTACTGCACGAAAACTAAACTGGGGGTCGGACACTGTGTACGGCGCGTGTTTATGCGTTCGATTGCAAATCGGAACTGTAATAACAAGCAATAAATGCTTGTGAAATTTTTACAGTTCTATTGCTTTTTTTTATTTTGTGCCCAAACAGTAACAACATTCGCAAAATGGAAGTTTATTTTTTGTAAAAAGAGATCGAAGTAGAAAATCAAAACAAAAATAGTTAAAAAAAAAAAATAACCTATACCTTCTGTGGAAAAAAGCTATTTTAAATTCATTTTGTTCATATAAATTAATTTCTTATGTCGTTTTCCAAAAACAAAATCCGGAGTGAATTGGAGAGTTGAAGTGACAGATTTGACATTTCTAGAATAGCTTATCTGCCAAAAAAATCACTCCAACCCTCCAAATCACTCCGGATTTTGCTTAGGGAGTGAATTTTGGAAAACGACATTAATTATACTACTGTTGAGAACTTTACTTGAATTTTATTGTCACTTTTTAAAACAGCTGATAATACTCTACAGAGATATTTTCCACTGAGTGTTCGTTCATGATTTCGTTGCCTCCATCGAAAAATTTCGTTTCGCATCAGTATCGTACTTGAAGCCCGAACCCATCTTAAAATTGCCATTAGTTTGTATTGGGTGAGTTCAGGTAATAGACACGGCTGTCAAGTGCCATGCATTTTTCTTCAAATGAATTGCATTCTTCTTTCTGTCATGAATTACGTCTCCACATATTATGTTTGATCTTCGTAAATAAATTGCAATCTTACACGAGGATGGAATGAGCGTTTTCACACTGCTAAGTTTTATAGTAATTACTCTGTAGTTTAATTAGGCGTCTGCTCTCAATGGCGAATGAGATATGTGCACACCTCCACACTACTAAGGTACTTAACTTTATCGGCCCAGCTCCATTTAAAATCGGGAACAAAAAAATCTCAAAACAGAACGGCAACGCAGAGCAACAGTACACTCCTAGCTCCAAATTTTTAATTTCCTTGATATATTATATGGCGAAACAACGTTGCCAGGGTATATTGGGAAGATAAACTGACGCAGCAAAGCCATGAAAACCTCGGGGCCCAACGCATTCAAAGATATACAGAAGATTCCTAAAACCTAAGTGAGAAAGCGCTTTTATCGGAGATCTTGTTAACTCCTCTCGAAAGTCCCTGGGGTTTGAACCTAGAGCTACTACTACGTAGTGTAAGCCCATGCTAACCATGCAAACACAGGTGTTACGCAGGTATGTGCCTTAGAAGCTTTTTACGTCACGAAATATGTAGTGGTATTTGGAATTGGCCACTTTTGGTCGGTGATTTTGTTGCACTGCTCACAATATGGTAATGAAATAAAGCCTATAGCCGAGTTTTATTTGAAATTTTTATATTCAGTGTGAAATATCTGGGATCTATGATCAATAGTGAAGCAACTTGCGATGACGACATCAATCATCGAGTAAGCGTAGGGTGGATGAAGTGGCGAGAAAACTCCGCTATCTTCTGTGATCGAAAAATGCCCCCTAAGCTGAAGGGAAGACTCTACACAGTTGTCCGTCCAGCTCTGACATACGGTTCACAATGTTGGACAATGTACAAAAAGTATGAGAGCAAATTGACGGCAGCCGAAATGAAGATGCTTCGGATGACAGCAGGATTAATAAAGCTTGATCGAATTAGAAGTACTAAGATCCGAGGAAGCCTTCATGTCAAAAGTACCATCTTGGACGAAATTCAGCACGACCGGCTCAGTTGGTATTGTCATGTTCAAAGGAGAGATCCGCAGAACCCCGTCCAAAACGCAATATCGTACAACGTTTCAACAAATTCGCGACGAAAAAGAAATGGCAGGCCGAAACACTCCTGGTACAAGCAAATGCAAAAACAGCAGCATTTGGTTGGCCTCAGACATGGAACAATCCAAAACCGGGAGGCTTGCCGACGCTTTCTGAGGTCAACGCGGCGTACCCCACAGGCGGATCGCTAGTGTGATGTGTGAAGCAGAAAAGTGGGAGAGTTGTGATCGCTTCAAGATCACTACTCGTAACGCCGGAAATGGAAAAAATAAGAAGATCGTTGTTCACTTTAGAGTTGTTGTTTTCCTATGTGCGATGTTTTGCGATGTTTTGCTGATGTGAACACAGACTCCCAATGAAGCTCGGCTTATATTAGTCGCGAAAAATTTTGCTTTCTAATTGTGAATGAATTTTCGAAATCGGTCCTGTATTTTCATAGTTCTCCATTGCGTTCCCGTTCACGTGGAAAAATGCAAAGGTGAAAAATATTTCGAAACCGGTCAAGACATCCATTCTTGTTGGAATATAGGGATAAATAGAAGTATATGCTTTCCTTGGAAAACATTCTAACGGGGAATGAATTTTTCAATTCAGTAAAGTAGTGTCTAAGGTCTCGTTTACGATCCCGCTTCCGTTTCCGAAGGAATATGGGGGTAAGATATAACCTATGTCAATTCTTATGCTCAAGACAATCTCTGTTCCGAATTTCACGCAATTGGCTCTGTAGTTTCGGAGTCTATTTAATACAAACAAACTATTAAATTTGTCCTCTTTTTATTGGTGTACGAATTAAGCTGTCGTGTATGAATGAAACGAGACCCCTTATGCTTTCAAATTTGATGTAATCGTTCTTTTCTTCTTACTGAATAAATAAATATTGATTTAGCTTCACGTTCCAACATATTCCTGTTCTAGGGTCCAGTTTAAACGACTGTGCAAAAACTTATTCAAATCATTAGTTCATTTTGTTTAAAAATATGAGATGAAACCTAATACACCCTTATAAAAATAGAGACAGTTCAAGTTTTGACTTTTTTGTTTTAAGGAGATTACGAGGTTCTTTAATGAAAAAACTGTGTTTAACTGTAATCCCCATCATCCAGAAAAAAGATTATGCTCAGAAGTTATCGTGTCATGAGGAAAGTCTTCTTGAGGGATCATACACACCAAACTGTACACCACTACCTATGGCATCAACCTATTCCTTTTTTATCGTTCCCTCAAAGGAAATTTTATTTAGTTGGAATGATTTTTTTTTTGTTTTTAGTTTTTTTTTTAATTCCGTGTATGATGCTTTGGTGTCCCCAATCCCCAACCGTCATTACCTACCTACACAACCTTGTAGTACATTTTCTGTGTCAGTGCTACGTTGTACTTATTATTAATTTTTTTTTCTTCGTTTCTCTTGTAGGACTTTAAAGTTCATCCATTTCTGAATCTTTTTCTTTTGGCGGATGAGCACCTAGAATCATGAGTACAGTGTACACCAACCAGCAGCGTAACACACGGGAAATATGTTTCATTCAAAAGAGAGCAGAAGAGGTGAAGATGAAGACTACGACGACTGGCAGCAGCACTATAGGTAGGATGGCGTCTGTAAGTATACGAAAGTATACTCTCATCGTCCTAATTAAATTCGTGTTTTCTTTTCGCGTTAAAGGAAGGAAGCGCGAGGGGAAGGAGAGATAGGTAGGGCAGGCGGTAAGGGGGTAGATTTCACGCGAAGCAGTTTCTACTTCATCTTATTGCTTTGCACACATTAGATGGTTCACTTAACCGGGAAGGGAATGCTTTTAGATAAACTCCATGGACCTCATTATGGTTTGACCCAGCTCATAGAATGAAGAACTGGGGCTGAGGTGTTTTTGCGTAGAGGTTAACTCTGTTGGGTTACTTTTGCTTTGCTTCATTATGAAGAAATGAACTTCGATGGTGAGAGCGGAGGCTTTGTGCATAATTTAAAGTGAACTTTTGAATCGATTACAAAGTTGAGCTTCTTTTAACTTTAAGGTTGGCTAAGCATAACTTGATATACCTGGGTAGTTTGTGGGCCCTATGGAGTAGCGGCTTTCATTTATTATAGTCATGATTACTTTTTCGTCTTTTTGTTTTCCAAAGCAACGATGGTTGCCTTTTTTATAGGTCTTAGTTGGTCATTGAAAAGAAGGTATTTGCAAAAAAAAAAAAATATTCAAAAAAAGTGTTTCCTTTGAGATTGAAATTAGATTAAGACAACATCTCACGATCTTTCAACGAAATCACCTGCTATAACGAATTAATAAATACAGGGAAGTAATTTGGTTTGCTGATGTTTTACTTTTTTAGTTCCTGTTTAGTAAAGTCATTTAATCTGGTCTTCATGGTTTCGACAGTAGAAAATGATTGATTGTAAATGCCGTGAACCGAAGTCACATCTGTTTTCAATTTCATCAGAACATAGCCTAAAAATGATGATCTTAAATAAATATATAATGAGAGTGGCACAACAGAGTGCGGAGAGTCCCGGGCCAAATGCGTTTCTCTTAACTACGTTTTTGGAGGAATGGAGGGGACCTACAAGTTGTCGAATCAGAGCAAAAGGAAGTCTAAAAATCCGACCGAGAAATGCGGATGGCCCTTCAGTCCAGAAGCTCCTCCTACTAAGTGTAGCTCATTATGGTAGCAGCGACCTATTTTCAGACTTCCACTCCCACTGACTGAATTAAATTTAAGAACAGACCAGAAGTCCGACTTGCGGGGAAGTGGACACACTCGGCTCCAGTGCTGCCACTGAGAAATTTAAAAAATCACAGTTTAAAAACATGATTTGGGATAAAAAAACATGACGGACCAATCTCGTAATGAAAAATAAAAAAACGAATTCAAATAGAGTATTTGGAAACCATACCATGAGTAAAACAAAAGTATATAATAGATTAACAGCCTTATTCATAATCGCATTTTAAAGATAATCAGATGATAAAACAGAAATTCTTATTCATAATAGATAATCAGCCTGATAATATGGCAAGGAGGGGAAAAAGCATTATGAATAGGAAGCTGATTAAAAAGATATTCAGTGTGTATCTAGTCAGCCGATCATCTGTGTATTATCTTTTTATTATGAATAAGGCTGTAACAGTTTGTTCAGATTATTAACTAAAACATAAAAGCAAAAAAGTATCGACAAAAACAAATAGTTTTGATAAATGAAAAGATTAGTAAAATTTTTAACGGTTGAAACAATTTTTATATTTCTCAGATGAACATTTCGGAAGCAATGCTTCCATCGTCAGTGAGATTTATAAACTAAAATTAAAAAATTAATAAAAAAAAAAAACAAAAATATTTCTAAGCAAAATTACAATTGAGTTGAATTGAATCTATTAAAAAAATTTTTTTAAATTGATTCTTTGATCGGTCCATCATCACTATTCATTAGATTATTTTTGTCTTTAAATATGTAAAATTATTCAAAAGCATCTAATTCATAATTGATATTTACATTTCTTATTAATTTTAAATTTTTCAAACTAAAACTATGACTATTTTCTAGCATATGTTCTGCAACACTTGACTTTTCTTTTTCATTATATTTAAGATTGAAAAATTTTTTTAAATTTTTTTAGAATATGTCATCCTGTCTGTCCTATATATTCTTTTGTACAATCATTACATCCGATAGAATAATTTTTGAAGTTGTTCAATTTTATCTTTAGATCCTCCAATCAGATTTTATATTTTTACTTCGCTGCACTGATTGATTAAAGGATCTTAAGATAAAATAGAACATCTTCAAAAATCAGGAATTTATTCTGTCGGATGTAATGATTGTACAAAGAATAAAATATAATGAAAAGAACATATGCTAGAAAATAGTCATAGTTTTAGTTTGCAAAATTTAAAATTATTAAGAAATGTAAATAGCAATTATGAATTAGATGCTTTTGAATCATTTTATATATCTAAAAACAAAAATAATCTAATGAATAGTGATGAATGATGATGAACCGATCAAAGGTTCAACTTAAAAAATTTTTTTTTATAGATTCAACTGAACTCAATTGTAATTTTGTTTAGAAATATTTGTCTGAGGAAATATAAAAAGTTTGTGTTTTAACTGTCAAAAATCTTACTAGTCTTTTTATTTATTAGATAAAAAACACGTCGATTATCTCAACTAAAAAATTTCATTATACAATTTTGTACTTATTCATGTGTTTTTATCCATTGTCTAGAAAACAAAAACTGAAATTGGCCAAAAGCGATTTTAATAAAATAAATACATGATTTTTCTTAAGCCGAAATAAATGTTTCAATTCTCTGCAATTGGCAATTGAATTGCTGAAGCTGAACTCAATTCTCAATGTTGAAAGCAAAATAATATCAGGAAAATAAAAAGCATGGAAAATAAAGTGAACGATAGAAAAATATAAAAACTGTTTCATCCTCTGATCTCTTTTACTCATCATCATTGCGTTAGTCGAGCACTCGAGGTGATTGCTGAGCTGTCAAAAATATTCCAAGGCCCGAGGCGAAAGAAAGATTAAGGCTGTGTGTGAAAAAACATGATTTTGGACTCAAAAACATGAAAACATGATTTGGGTCTAAAAAGCATGAAAATCATGATAAATCATGATTTCTGGCAGCCCTGCTCGGCTCTGAAGCGAACCAGTAATAGAATTTTTTTTAGTCTCCCTCCCCAACGGATGAATATCTCCCGCGAAGGAGAATACATTCCCTTCATCCATCTCATCTGACGTTGAAAGACCCAGAGTTGACCACTCAGACCAGTGCAGATATAGCGACCGTCGCGTCGTCGTTGCAGTTGCTGAACAGGGAGAATTTCTCCAAGCCTCTCCTTTCTTTGCTAAAGCTATGAAATAAAACGGATTTGACAGTGAGTGTATAGGACTTTTTTCTCTCAATTTTCCTCAAACACTGAGGAATGAGGAGCGCGGAAGGACTGGCGAAGGTACTAGGTGATATCCATAAACAAACCAAGCCTTGACTCAAAGGTCTTTGCCAAATTCGAGTCTGATTTGAAATCTTAACTTCACACGCCAACGGCCATGTGATAAAAATATTCCAAGTGTCAATCCAGAACACCAAAGGTGCACAACACCAGCACTTTCACCAAAAAAGACACGTTGAAGATGTTTTCTTAGACGTGTGGTTTTCAATCTGGCAATACTGTTTTCGAAGTTAGTTTTCTTGACAGCTGTAGCTTGATTTATGCTCAGTTCGATTTGCCGCTTTATCGTGGAAGACTTGAAGACAAGAATTGAATTCGTTAAATTGTCTCGACACGAAATTGCTGTTGTCGCCGATTTTTATATAGCGATTTTTATAAACCTGTTAGTAACTTTTAGATACTTAAGATCGGGTGAGGTTGCTTATCTACGCAGATAATACCGAGACTTCTTTGGAAGAGAATATTTGGCGAGCTATTACTTACATACGGCCAACAGGGGATCGTTTTGACATTTTTAGTTTCAAAAGACGTAGTTCGTAAACAAATAAATCGTTGTGCAGTTTTTTTTCTCATTTTAAATTCCAAGGAAATTCCAAAGCTATAAGTTTTGTGCGTTTCAAGAATTTTTTGCTGTAGTACGACTTTCTCCCGATAGGAAATGAAACCCAATATTTTACCTCAAAAATTGTAATGAGGATGTCTTAAAGTCGAACAAAGTCACAGTTGTGCATAAAATTTTGGGCATATGTATCAAAAGTACTCTTTACTTGCGATTACAAGAAGTACTATAAGGCAAGTTTTGCAATCGCATAAAAAATAAAAATTTGAGATAAAATTTATACATGACCTTACGATAATAGAGAATACGAAAAAGTGGGTCCTGTAATTCTGTCTTTATGTTAATGTGTATGTCCGTGTGTTTGTATTTGGATCTACAGGCTGAACAGCTAGAACGATTTTCTTTAAGTTGTGCACTTTGGATGTATGAGGCAATCTTCAAAGATTCAAAGATAATTGATTTTGGAATTGAGTCTCTACATGAAAGTACTTATATTTCTCGATAACGGCTCCAACGATTTCGATTAAATTTTGTGTGTGGTATTAATTTTTGATTGTTTTTTTTTATGATTTTAATAAATGAATTTGAAAAAAGTCTAAGAACCATACAACCTATAATACTGGCCTTTTTCAAACCGACTTTATCGTCAATGGCTAACACGATTTCGGCTAAATTTTTTGTTTAAAAAGTCGCAAAATTTAAGAAATATTGCGTATCAGCATTTTTATTAATTAAAAAAAGAAATTTGGTATTTTTGAATATTTTCAAATACATACCTACATATGGATGCATACTTGATTATTAAAAAATTCTTTTTTAATAGAAAAGGTAAAGAATAAAAATTGCTCTAACGATTTCGATTAAATTTTAAGTATATACATTTGTATTAAAAATTGCTAAGAAATGGCGTTTTTAACATTTCGCTAGAAACGCAATATTTTAAGCGATTTAGTTCAATTGTCAAAATTAATGTGTAGTTGGTGGTGTAGTGCAATAAGGCCCGTGGCAATAAGACTCGTGGGTGTTATTTCCTCTTTGTTTTGGAAGTAAGGCCCACACGGGTACAGAAGCCCCAATTTAGATAGCAATTCAACCTCTAACGAGTTTGATGCGCTATCTGAATCCATAATAAGAATTGTTTCCCTTTATCCTCACACTGAAATCGCAATTGCGGGCGATTTCAATGTACACAATTCTGGTTGGCTTCGATATTCTGGCCAGACAACACCCGAAGGAAAATATGTTGAGATCTTCGCTGAGTTTAACGAATTAACTCAATTTGTTGATGAGCCCACTCGGGTTCCAGATATTGAAGGCCATGCGGCCAACACTCTTGTCTTGACCTATTTCTCACTTCTCATCCCGAAAAATATAGGGTTATAGTATCATCTCCTTTAGGCAAATCGGACCATTGTGTCATATCGGTAGATTTTTCGTCTTCCGTCACGGTAAAAAAAGATAAAGTCCCCAAAAGAACTGTGTGGCAATACGAGAAAGCCAATTGGGACGGACTGAATAATTTCTTTCGAAATTTTAATTGGTCATTGTGCTTTCTCGACGGAAACGTTGATGCATCAGCTGATATGCTATCTAACGTAATTCTCAACAGCATGAGAAATTTTGTTCCTCACAGAACAAAAAGTATCAAAGAGAATTCGTGGTTTGATTCAAGCTGTAAAGAGGCGATTAGGGATCGAGAAAGTAGTTTTCGAAAATTGAAAGATAACCCTACTGTAGAAAACCGAAATTTGTTCAAACGGGCCAGAAATATCTGTAATGCTCAAATACAAAGGGCTAAGTTTTTACATGACCAAAAAGTAAGGCAAAAAATACCATTGTGTCCAAAAGGAAGTAAAAACTTTTGGTCTTTTGTCAAGAACATTAAGAACTCGACCACGTTATCGGTCCCAACACTCGTCTTCAATGACTCTCCGTATGTCAGCTCCATCGACAAAGCCAATTTGCTGGCAGCTCATTTTGCTGCCAACTCGACACTTCCTTATAGCAAATTGGCTCCACCTGAGCTCGAGTCTGCAAATTCTTTGATGAAGCAGGTATTTTTTCGAACTCGCTCGGTAGCGAGAGTCCTTAAAGATCTCAACATACATAAATCCGCTGGTCCAGATGGTATACCTGCCGTTATTCTGAAGAGGTGTTCTTCTACACTGGCAAAACCACTGCGTAAACTTTTCCATCTTTCCTATTCTGCTGGGATTTTTCCGAGCAGATGGAAAACTGCATTTGTCCAGCCGGTCCCTAAAAAAGGCGAATCTTCCTCCTCTTCCAATTACCGTCCAATTGCACTTACGTCCCTTCTTTCGAAGGTCATGGAAACGTTGATAAACCGTCAACTTATGAAATATCTTGAAGAACGAAAGCTTCTTAATGTACGGCTTTCGTAGCAAACGGTCCACTGGCGATTTGATGGCTTATCTCACCGAAAAGTGGAACCAATCTTTACATTGCTTTGGAGAAAGTAAGATTATTGCGCTTGATATTTCTAAAGCATTTGATAGAGTTTGGCACCAGGCTCTTTTATCGAAAATGCGTGCTTTTGGTATCGATGAGTCTCTTCTAGATTAGATTAGGATTAGAAATTACCTTTCTGACCGTTCAATACAAGTTGTGTTGGATGGCTTCAAGTCTGATACCCACTTCATAAATGCTGGTGTGCCTCAGGGCTCCGTTTTGTCTCCGACTTTCTTCCTCATTTTCATTAATGATCTCTTGTCTGAAACTTCTAATCCGCTTAACTGTTTTGCTGGCGACTCGACCCTCAGCTTTTCATATTCGTTTCCAAATTCACGTCCCTGCTCTTCGGATGTGGAACTGGAACGGTTGCTTCATGGGGTCTTATGAACCGAGTAGAATTCAATGCTTCGAAAACTCAATGCTGTCTCTTGTCGTTGAAGCTTAACATTCCCCCATTGCCATTATCCATGAATGGTACCTGCATCGAAGAAACCGAAAAGCTGTCAGTACTTGGTATGTGTGTAAACGATGATCTTCGTTGGAATGACCACATATTTGAATTCGCCAAAAACGCTGCTAAATGCTTAGGTTTCTTGAGACGATGCAGAAAGTTCTTTACCCCTTCTGATCTAGCTACAATTTATAAGGCCTTCATCCGCCCAAAACTAGAGTATAACTCCCATATCTGGTTAGGTGCCGCTCAAACATCCTTGCACCTGCTTGATAGGGTACAAAATAGAGCGTTAAAATTGAAAGTTGATAGTTCAATCGTAGAATCGATTGATTCTCTTGAACATCGTCGAAACGTCACCTGCCTCACTCTCTTTTATCGCTTTTTTCACAAACAGTGCTCTAGTGAAATAACTCCTCCCCTGAAACTATTTAGCCGCAACACCCGCCTCGCTCGGAATGCTCATCAGTTCTACCTTGAGCCCAACTTCGGGCGTACAGTCAAGTATAGAGATTCATATTTTAGTCGCACAACCCGAAAGTGGAATGCTCTACCTGACTGTGTTTTTCCCCTGCATTACGATTCACAAAGGTTTAAAAGCAACGTGCATCGGTGTTTCCTTTTAAATCCCCTCCTATTTTCCTAAATACTCGCACTGTGTTTTACAACATTATAAGGGTATTCATAACCCCTTGACGTGCGCGTTAATTATAAAAAAAAAAAGTTTATTTCCATGATGAAATGGTAGTAAGAGCCGCGGGCCATAGCCTTTTTCTGCGAACTCAAATGACATTTCGTAATGGAAAGAAGTCTTCAACCGCAAGCCCGGTAATACCCGGAGGTAAATTTTGTTCACAGAAAAAATTTTCGCTCGAATTTTTATTTTGGCACCACACATCTATACTCCCTTGAGAACATTTTTTCCGCTTCGCATTTAGCTTCATTCTTCTATCCGTGAGTAAAAAGCGAATCGAAGCGAACAAAATATCCCTTCGAGTAGTACGGGTTAGGGGTTGAACATAAAAAAATTCGGTGCAGTGCAATAAGGCCCGCGGGTGTTATTGCCGCTCAAAAAAATGGAAATAACACCCACGGGCCTTGTTTCCACTTTGAAGAGCCAATAAGACCCACCAAAGTAAAAAATTTAGGCCCATGTCTTTTGTTGCCATTTTGAAACAGCATTTATATGAGTTTGATGCACATGGGATCTTAAAATTATTTTTCCTTCTTAGAAAGGATTAAGAACATAGTGGATGCGCTAAATGTATATATTCTAGAGTCCTTTTATTTGAAGGAAAATCATTTTGAGGTACCGAAAAACAAAGCTCCAAAATTTTGGCACTTATTTCAGCTGTCAATGGATATGAATTCATAGCTCACGTTGTCTCCCACTTCGTGACATAAGATGATGGAAACTCAGTCCACTTTCTTATGCGCATATAATAACTGAATCCACATTCTTAATGTTTGTTTTGCTCTTAGCTACTTGCTCTTGACCTGTTCGGGTGAATCTTTCATGTTAAACACCAAGCCCGTACAACCCGAAGGGAAAATTCGTTCGCTTCGATTCGCTTTTAGCTTCATTATTTTATCCGTGAGTAAAAAGCGAATCGAAGCGAACGAAATTTCCCTTCGGTGAGAATACTTTCCGATTTGATTTCGCAGGATAAGGAACTAAGGCCCGCGGCTTTTACTGCCATTTCATCATGGAAATAGCCGCCGCGCCGTGGGCCTTACTTCCAAAACAAAGAGGAATTAAGACCCACGGGTCTTAATTGACGCGGGCCTTAATTGCACTGCACCTAAAATTCACACGAACAGACCAGAAGAAAGTAGCTAAGAGCAAAACAAACATTGAGAAAGTAGATTTAGTTATTATGTGCGCATAAAAAAGTGGACTGAGCTTCCTTCATCCTATGTCACAAAGTGGGAGATAACGTGAGCTATGAATTCACATCCATGGAAATCTGAAATAAGTGCCCAAATTTTGGAGCTTTCTTTTTCGGTACGTCAAAATGTTGTTTCCTTCAAATAAAAAGAAACTAGAGTACATGCTTTAGCGCATCCACTAAGCTCTTAATCTTTTTTAAGAAGGGAAACTAATTTTAAGATCCCATGTGCATCAAACTCATAAAAATGCTGTTTCAAAGTGGCAACAAAAGAGATGGGCCTTAATTCTTTTCTTTGGAGGATCGTATTGCCTCTTCAAAGTGGAAACAAAGCCCGTGGGTGTTATTTTTTTGGGCAATAAGACCCAGTCTTGTCTCTTATTGCCGCGGGGCTTACTGCGTTGGTAACCCTTCACCACCTAATACATTGTGAAGAGCAAATACGAGAACCTTGTACTCGACTTTGAGATTTTGATATGGAACACATTCGCAAGTTCGTGCGACCTAGCCGTACCCATTTTCTTGGAAAAGTGTGGTTTTGAATAATCTGGCAACAATTTTTTTTGAGCTCGTCTTTTTGACTTCTTTTGGTTGATTTATGCTAAGTTTGGTTTGCAGTTTGATCGACCAGGAACTGAAGACACACAATCACTGGGCACTGCGTACGTTCAGTAAATTCTCTTGTAAAGCGGGATCGCTATTGACTCCGATTTTCACATAATTTTGAATTTTAAACCTGTGAACTCCTCCAAGATTGTCTACGTAGACAAGCTCAAGACGATTTACGGTTGGAATAGAATATTCGATGAACTGCTGCCCCAAATGCTGTAAAAATTGGTCGAAAATTCAGCCTCTCGGCTGAAATTTTTGCAACAGAAAAAATCTAATTTCATACCCATATCCTAATAATTAACCTAAATTCTCTGCCATAACATTAAACTATATGCGTTTTATTTCTTCTTGAAAAGCACACGTCTATGACCATTGTCCCTGTTTTTGAAAAGTCTACTCAGTTGCAACAAAATGTTGCGATTTTGGTCGTCATTTTGATATTAATGGTATCGAGCAGATCATTTGTCTACATTTTAGCTGATTACGCAAAATGTAATCTCCTCAAATTAAAGTTTCTATTGGTTCTAAATGACCTCAATTTATTTGTCACTTGCTGTAGTAAAAAATCTCTCGTATGAATCATTAACAGATGCGAGGTAATAACTGTATCTTGAAAAACAAAAACCTCCCTACAGATCCTAACCTTACTTATCTAATCCTCGCTTTTTGATGTTCTCTGAAAAAATGCAGTTAAGATTTTCGCTATAATATTGACAAATTTATGTCGAGGCCTTGCCCCTGGTTTTATCAAGAGATGGTGCACTGAATTTTGCAATCAAATTAATACCGAGCCCTTCTGCAGCGCCTATGTTCGACCTCCACCATGGTTATGCATCGCTAGTGGGGGCTCCATATTAAGTCACTTACATCTCAAGGATCGGAACCGTTCAACGTCGTATTCTACTCTTTTATTTTCGGGATCTCTACTGCATTGGAAACTTTTACTTCTTGCCTTTTTATTTATTTATCCCCTTTAAGTTCGAAGCGAATTGTTTGACATCATTTTCATTCACCAGCTTCTTACTGGTGCCGCTAACTGCTGTGCTCTGCGTTGCGTTGACTTTGTCTCATTTTCCCTCTCAGCCTTGGAGAATGGAAAGGAGGTCGATGTAATTTCAACTGACAGTAGCTGACAGCTGACAGTAGTAGAGTAAAGCTTTCGATAAAATCTCTCACAAACTTATTCTTTTCAAACTTTCCACCCTCGGCTTTGAACCCATTCTGTTGAGATGGATTTCTTATTTAGACCGTTTTTACAACGTTCGGTTCAGATCTACCTTATCCAGCCGCTTTTTAGCTGCATCCGGTGTTCCCCAAGGCAGCCATTTAGGCCCTCTCCTCTTCATTCTCAGTATTAACGACAAGACAATGATCATCATCAAACACTCCTCTATATCTCTCTATGCGGACGATACTAAGTTTTACCGAGTCATTTCTTCTTCTGAAGACTCTTCCTATAGGTATACCTCCAACAGGATCTCGACAATTTTTCAATATGGTGCTCCAAAAACTGCCTGGAGCTAAATGTTTCCAAGTGCCAATCAATAACTTTCTCACGTAAACGCATCAAATCTCCTCCCCGTCTCTATCTTCTAAACAGTCAAATTGTTTCCACCGTTCAGGTGATCCGTGACCTTGGGATTATTTGCGACCGTGAGCTGAGTTTCCTCAAGCATATCGACGATATAATCTTTAAAGTAAATTCAGCACTTGGCTCCGTGAAACGATGGTCCAAAGAATTTGAAGACCCCTAACCCGATCCCTTTACATTTCATTTGTTCGTCCGCTTCTTGAATACGCTTGTCAAGTCTGGTCGCCTTTCCAACAAGTGCACATTGCCAGAATTGAGAGCATACAACGCCGTTTCCTCCGATTTGCTCTTCGAGGTCTGTATTGGAGTAATCTTTTGATATTACCTCCTTATCAAGACCGAATAAAACTCTTCAACCTCAATACGCTGAAAGATCGAAAAGAAATATTTGACATTCTTAATTTGACTGCCCGGCCTTTCACGAATCCATCTTTCTAAATACTAACCCTCGTAACACACGGAATCCCCGTCTCTTCTATCTTCCCACCCATCGAACCTCTTACGGCTCCAATGAGCCCATCTCCCGAATGCTGAGGAATTTCAATTCTCACTCTTCTAGTTTTGACTTCAATATGAGTACTCCCTGCCTAAAGCTCCGTCTCCTAAGCCCTCCGACCAGTTAACTTAAGTCTAAGCTATTAAGATTCTTAGTCTGTAAGTTAGATTAAGTAATATCTTGTATTAAGCCTAATAAAATTAAAAAATTAAATTAATATTAAATTAAATTTAAATTAAGACCCTATTAAATTCAACACTAGTTACCGAAATGTAAGATCATTCGCCTGTGTTCATAGCACTTCAAATCGTGTCAGAGAACCTTTAACACATATGCTGAGTAAGACTTATTTTGAACCTTTTTACTTCGAGCTGAGAATTCCAAATACTTGTCTTCTCCTATATTAAGTTTCAATTAGCGTTTTAGCTTAAGGTTTAATATTAATCCTTGTAGTAAGCTTATAAATGGGGTGTAAGCCAAAATTAAATCAGAGTTAAATTAAACTAAAGTTAAGCTTGATTTAAACTAATCTTTTGGAATTCGAATCACGAACTCATTGTAATCGGCTAATTTGCTAAATATCCCCGAAATGTGTTGATCTTGCTAAATCAAAAATAAAAAAAAGCTACACTCTTTCAAAAGACGTTTTCGCAATCGTGAACACACAAGCATTCCGTTTGAAATTCCAAACGAATTTAAATGCAATACACTGTTATTTTAAATAGTTAAAAATCCATTAGAAAATTACGCTAATTTGAACTTTTCTTAGAAGTTCAAAAGGAAAACACTTCAAGTAGAGCAAGGACTTACGTCGCGTCGCCGTTGGTCGTTGCCGTTGTCGTTGTCGTCGTCATCATCATCATCGTCATCGTCGTCCCCTTTGTAGTTTGTAATAAACAACTCTCGATCGACGACCAATTTGCTTCAGATTATGCAACGTGCCCTTCCTGCACACAATTTACATTAGTTGAAATTCGTTTTCTTGAGTTTATGCACTCTACGTTCAAAAAGCAGGTAATGTACCTACAACATCACAAGCGAACTGCTTCTTGTGTGTTTGGCTTATTGCCAATCGTGGGTGGTCTCCTTTGATCCTTATGTTGACGCTAAATAGGAAATGGCAAAACTGATTGGAATCAATTATTTATATTTACGGAAGTTAAGTGAAGGCAGCAAGCACCATGCTGCGTTCACTTTCTTAAACACCAAACTCTTTGGATCAATAAGTTCTTTGACAAAAAAAAAAGGAAAAAAGGAGAAAGAACTTCCTCAGTGTTTTTTCTGTTCTTCAGCTTTTTGCAACAACAAATAAGAAAGGAAGTAGGGTAATTATGGTTTAATATTATATTGCTGTGGCAAATGTGCGTGCATAAACAATTTTTCTTTATCCTTAGGTTTTCTGTTTCATTTTCTTTATTTTTTATTTATTTCGTCTTGTGTTGGTAATGGTGGGCTTTAACTGACGTGTTGTGTTCGGTGGTGCTCAATCCCTCCATGTTTCTTTCAATAAACGACCGACGCGACGTAAGGTATCCTGGTTCTTCAACAATTTATTTATTATAATGTCGTTGGGAATGGGCATGGGTAGCTCGAAATTCGCAGAGTGCTTTTGTTTCTAATTAAAAAGTTGAATGCGTTTGATGTTTTACTTACTTACTTACAAAAAAAAACCCATTCACATCTTGACAACTTTTGAATGTTGAGAGAAAAAATTATTGCTTGTTCAATGTTCATTTCACTGTAACTGTGCTGTGAAAAGATACATAAGCATAGTCTTGCCCAGCTCTGGAATATTATTTTATACTTACTTGAACTTTAATTAGAAATATTGGGTGATTTTGTCGCTTTTTGTTTTTCATTTGAAATTTGTGTCTGAGACAGAGACATAGAGAGAGCCATTCTCTGGAAAAAGTTCGCAACTAATTTTCAAGTTTTTGGAAAATGTCCTTTGCAGACTCTCATTGTGTTGTTTATATAGAAGTCGTGCTGTGCTTGAAAAACTTAATTATAATAGGATCAAGTAGTAGTGAATGAAATCAGTTGAACTGGAAAACTTAAGAAGGAATTTTTCCTTCTTATTTTTATTTTCCTATTGCCAAACTTGAGCATCTAATCTCTTGGTCTCGATGGAAAAGGAACTAGAATTGAATTTCGCAAGCACAAAAGTAGCTGCTGTGCTTTGCAAATCGGGAAAATATGGCCTAGGGAAATCAAAAATAGCATTCTAAAAAGATAAAAAAAAAGTTTTATGATCCACAAAGTAAACACTTCAATTTAATTATGGTGGCTCTGAGTTTTGACAGAAAATTGCGTTTGAAGATATAATTAAGTGGTTCGGATGGCGTTCACGAGTAGAAACAACTGCTCATCGAGCAAAATCCATTTGGACAGCGATTTAAAAGTTGTCAACATGATTGCAAATAAAAAATTTAATTGGAAAACAAATTCCGGATTTGTTCTAGCGTATCTTTTTAGTTGGTAATATTTGAAATTGCGGAATAAAATAGCCACACAGAAGAAAACTTAATGATATTTGGATTTGTATTTGAATGGACAATTAGTGACTCGGTATGATGAACAAGAGACTGAAGAAGGGTAAATAAATAATTAAATTATAATCAAATATCCAAATTGAAAAATGTTATTTGAATCGTTGCGTTGTAGACGTCGTAGGATTAATCAAGAAAATCAAACAAAGTTGATCTTTATGTAGAGACGAATCCTCTTTTTCGACGATTAATTTTGTGATCGGCATCTTTGTTCAAAACTAAGCTGTTTGTCTCTTTTTTAGATTCGAAATCCTTTTCGCTAGTCAAACCTGAAAGAAAGTTTGACACGATGCGAATATAACTTGGTATAGCGTGTCTGCCAGTTAAGTGGCACATTCGAGGTTCGAGTCCCAGAATCATCATTGGAAAAAATGGTTTCGCCTTTAGCGAGAAATTGACAAGTTTTCCAAAAGTCCTGCAATGAAAATCGCTTGTAAGACCTTTCGGGACTAGTTAAATATTGTAGGTCCCTTTTATTTCATCATCAGGTATGGTTGAGAGAAATGCCCAGGGAACATCCACATCAACGATGTCCGGTTGATCCATTCCACGTTATGTTTCCGTACATCGTAAATAATGTGGATGTCTTGACAAGCATGTGTGACATAGGCATTTTTTTAAGCAAATGTTTCACCTCTCGGAACATCCTTACTTACTTACTTAGGTGGGCATTACAGTTCGGGGTGAACCTGGGCCTCAACCAACATCCTTCTATAACGATTTCGATCTCGGGCGAGCTCTCTCCAGTTTCGCACTCCAAGTCGGTTGAGGTCTTCATCCACTTGATTGCGCCACCTAAGACGAGGTCTTCCCCTTCCTCGATTTCCCTGCAATGTGCTTTCGAACACCCGACGAGCCGGAGCGTTTGGGTCCATCCGCTCTACATGGCCCAACCATCGTAGCCTCGCGATGCGTACTCTTCTGGCTATGCCCATGTCGCGGTACAGCTCATACAGCTCGTTGTTGTATCTTCTTCTCCACACATTGTCTTCGCATACGGGACCAAAGATCATTCGGAGAATTTTTCTTTCGAAACGACCAAGAGTTTCCTCATCCGCTTTCGATAAGGTCCATGCTTCCGCGCCGTACAGCAGGACTGGGATGATTAAGGTCTTATACAAGGTCACCTTGGTTTTTCTGGAGAGGGTTTTGTTTCTCAATTGCCTTCTTAACCCAAAGAAGCAACGGTTGGCAAGAGTTATTCTCCGTTTGATCTCCGCACTGATGTTGTTGTCCGTGTTTACAGCGGATCCTAGGTAGACGAAGTCCTGTACTACCTCGAAGTTATGTCTGTCTATTGTGACGTTTTTGCCAATTCGTCGATGTTCTGTGTCCTTGTTTGATGACAGCATAT
This sequence comes from Melanostoma scalare, assembly GCA_949752695.1. Taxonomy (NCBI): domain Eukaryota; kingdom Metazoa; phylum Arthropoda; class Insecta; order Diptera; family Syrphidae; genus Melanostoma; species Melanostoma scalare. The sequence continues at coordinate 251,185,122 of OX456984.1, read as the reverse complement.
ACTTCGTTTTGCCCTCATTAACCATCAAACCCATTTTTGCCGCTTCTGTTTCAATACTCGCAAAAGCACCTATGACATCACGCTTTTTTCTTCCCATTACGTCAATATCGTCTGCATAGGCGAGTAATTGTACAGACTTTTGAAAGATTGTTCCTCTGGTGTTGACGTTTGAGTTTCTTACAATCTGTTCAAGTATGATGTTGAAGAAATCGCATGACAGTTTGTCGCCTTGCCTAAAGCCTTTTTCGACATCAAAGGTCTCGGTGAGTTCTTTTCCGACCTTGACGGAGCAGCGTGAATTCTCCAAAGTCATCCTGCATAGTCGTACGAGCTTTGCAGGGATGCCGAAACTAGACATGGCTCTGTACAGCTCGTCTCTGTAAATACTGTCATACGCGGCCTTGAAATCGATAAAGAGGTGGTGAATATCGATATTATGTTCTCGGTTTTTTTCCAAGATCTGCAGTAATGTGAAAATTTGATATATTGTGGACTTCTCTGGTCTAAAACCACATTGATAAGGACCTATCAAGTTGTTGACGTGGGGTTTCAGACGTTCACATATTACAGCAGACAAGATCTTATAAGCGACGTTAAGGAGGCTTATCCCTCTGTAATTGGCGCAATTGTGAGGGTCTCCCTTCTTTAGGATCGGGTATACGATACTGAGGTTCCATTCATCGGGCATGCTTTCTTTCGACCATATCATGCAGATCAGCTGGTGCATGCTCCTTTCCAACTGATCTTCAGCTGCTTTGAAAAGTTTGGCATCAAGGCCATCTGCACCTGCAGTCTTATTTGATTTAAGTTTGCATATGGCAAGCTTAACCTCTTCTAGGTCGGGAGGACGGCATTCTTGATCATCGTCCAAGCTGAATGGGGCAATCTGCCTGACAGCGGAATTTGTGTCTTCATCGCCGTTAAGCAGTCTGCAGAAATGATCTTTCCAGATCCTCAGTAGCGACTGTGACTCTATAACTATGTTTCCCTGCTGGTCTTTACAGGCTTGAGTTCGGGGTTTGCCACCCTGGCAGGATCTTTTTACCTTTTGGTAAGACTTCCGAATCTCGTTCCTGTCATGGCACCTCTCTATTTCCTCAAACGAGCGCTTCTCATGCTGCTTCTTTTTCTTTTTGAGAAGTCGGTGTTCTTCCCTTCTTCTCTCCTTGTAAATCTCGTTATACTGAACGTAAGCAGCCCTTGTTCGTGTTTGCATAAGCATTTGTCGTGCTCTTTGTTTGGCTGAATTTGCCTGCCTGCATTCTTCATCGAACCATGGGTTTCGTTTTGGTGGCCGAGTGAAACCCAGAACCTCAGAGGCAGCGGTTCTGATGGCTTCTTGGCATTGCTGCCACTGGTTTTCAATGTTTAATGCTGGCAGCATGGGATTCAAGGATAATTGAAGGGACACTCGATTGGAAAAGGCATTGGCAATCTCTTGCGATTGTAGCTTTCCGACGTCATATCTCTTCACAGCGTTAGTTCGCGCTGGTCGTGAACAAGATATCCTCATTCGCACCTTGGCTACAACAAGGTAGTGGTCCGAGTCAAAGTTGGCCCCTCGGAAAGTTCGGACATCTAGCACACTGGAAGAGTGCCTTGCGTCGATCGCAACATGGTCAATTTGGTTGACGGTTAATTGATCTGGGGATCGCCATGTACCTTTATGAATTTTGAGATGCGGGAAGCGCGTACTACTTACAACAAGATTCAGCCCCCGCAGCAAAATCGATTAGCCTCAGTCCGTTTTCGGAGGTTTTGTCATGGAGGCTATGCTTACCGATTGTGTTTCCAAAGATGTCCTCCTTCCCTAGCTTTGCGTTAAAATCGCCAAGAACGATTTTCACGTCGAGTCTATGGCACTGCTCATACGTTTCTTCGAGGAGCTCGTAGAAACAGTCTTTGGAATCGTCGTCTTTCTCTTCTGTGGGGGCGTGGGCGCATATGAGGCTAATGTTAGCGAATTTAGCCCTGATGCGGATGGTCATTATACGCTCATTGACTGGATTTTGGCTAATCACCTTATCCCTGAGTCTTCCTCTAACGACAAATCCGCACCCAAATAAGCGTTGTTTCTTTTGTCTGTAGCAGTCGCCATAGTAGATGTCACAGTTTTTCATCTTCTTTATGCCCGGTCCACTCCATCGCACTTCTTGGATGGCGGTTATGTCTGCTTTGCAGCAGTCCAGGGCGTCCGCTAATTCTCCAGCTGCACCTAGTCCGTTAAGAGAACATCCTGTTATCTCAAAATTGAATCCCCCAGAAACATAAAAAAATGTTTATCGGCTTTCGGGAGTTGCCAATAAATAAATAAATAGGGTGGCGCAACAGAACGAGGAGCCCCTGGGCCTAGCGCATTTCTCACAACCATCCCTTGTGCGGGAATGGAGGGGACCTACAATTTTCTGCCGGTTCCGAACGGCTTTTTGAGAAAGCGCTTTCATGACAGTGAATTTACTAACGGAGGACTTGTCAATTCCTCGCTAAAGGCGATACCCGTGGAAAAACATTTTTGCCTCTGCTGGGATTCGAACCTCGAACCTCTGGATTAGCAGGTGGACATGCTAACCATCACGCCACGGGTACCACAGGGAGTTGCCAATACCTCCAAGAATAATAGCACTGCACTGTCTTTGAAATGTTTTGGGTTCCGAGGAATCCAAAGCCTTGTGGCGCCACAATACTTTGCTTTTTAATTTATTTTAAGCGTTTTCCCACCAAACGACTGATCTGCTAAGCATTGGCTATGTGGACATAAAAACTCAAAGTATCTGGTAAGGATACGATCAACACTAAGAGCAGCATCCTTTTCTTTTGCTTTGTTGAGAGCTCTAGTTGAAATTTGAAGTAATTATCGAGGTTATCTAGATGGTTTTTTTTGGATACCTTGCTCTCAAAGGTGTAAAGACGACATTGTTTGCAACGAGGAAATGAAAGTAAAGTGTGTATTTCTTAAAACGTGCGGTTTTCAAGAAGAAGTAAAGTGCACAACATCAGGAATCTAGCTTTATCATAAAGATTTCTCGCAGCCACTTGCCAGCCGCGGTTGCCATAAATAAATTCCAGTCGAAAGGCCCAACTTTCGACTACTTTTTCTAACATTTGAGGCTGTATGTCAGCAAAAGAATATCAGATATTTTCTTCTAAGTGTCAATAGTCTAGGGCTATCTGTGTAGACAAGCACATAACCCCACAAAAAATAGTCCAACGGTGTTAAATCGCACGATCTTGGTGGTTGGAAGCCATGCCACAGGTCTACGACTCCAGATAATGCACTCACCAAAAGTTTCTTTCAAACAATTACTTTATTCGTTAGCTGTATGGCATGTAGCGCTGTCTTGTTCAGTATGCTCTAATTCTGTCTCGAAAAAGTCTTATATTATTGGTCTACAGCGCTCTCTAACATTGTGGCGTGCTTCATTTTTGAAAAATATTTACCAAGTCCCTCTGCCCATAGAGCGTACCAAACAGTGACTTTTTGCGGATGTAACGGCGTAGCGTCTCTGGAATGGCTTGTGGATATTCATGACTACAAATGCAAACCAAATCAACGAAAAGTGAGCCATATCGCTGAACAAAATTTTTTTGAGGGAATCGGGTTCGGGGGCAATCTCGATTTGGGACAATTCACGAAGGTGTAACGCTTTTGATGGTCGTTCGGCTTCAATTCTCGTACGATTTGGATTTTGTGAGGTAGCAAACCCAAAATTCTTATAGAAAATATTCCATAAAGTTGATGATCTGGAAGATTTATTCATTCGGGTCTTCTTCAATACTCTGCTCCACAGCAACAATAGCGCCTTCGGTGCACACTGTACGGCGTCTCAGAGGTGAGAAACCGATCCATAGTTACTTACTTATTTAGGGGGGCATTACTCTTCGGGGTAATTCTGAGCCCCAACCAACATCCTTCTGTAACGACTTCGATTTCGGGCGAGCTCTCTCTAGTTTTGCACTCTAAGTCGGTTGAGGTATTCATCCACTTGATTGCGCCACCTAAGACGAGGTCTTCCCCTTCCTCGATTTCCCTACAATGTGCTTTCGAAAACCCGTCGAGCCGGATCGTTTGGGTCCATCCCCTCAACATGGCCAGCCATCGTAGACTCGCGATGCGTACTCTTCTGGCTATGCCCATGTCGCAGTACAGCTCATACAGCTCGTTGTTGTATCTTCTTCTCCACAAATTGTGTTCGCATACGGGACCAAAGATCATTCGGAGAATTTTTCTTTCGAAACGACCAAGCGTTTCCTCATCCGCTTTCGATAAGGCCCATGTTTCCGCGCCGTAAAGCAGGACTGGCATGATCAAGGTCGTATACAAGGTTACCTTGGTTTTTCTGGAGAGGGTTTAGTTTCTCAATTGCCTTCTTAACCCAAAGAAGCAACGGTTGGCAAGAGTTATTCTCCGTTTGATCTCCGCACTGATGTTGTTTTCTGTGTCTATAGCTGATCCTAGGTAGACGAAATCCTGTACTACCTCGAAGTTAGGTCTGTCTATTGTGACGTTTTGCACAAATCCTTGATTTTCTGTGTCCTTGTTTGATGACAACATATACTTCGTTTTGCCGTCATTTACCATCAAACCCATTTTTGCCGCTTCTGTTTCAATACTCGCAAAAGCACCAATGTCATCACGCTTTTTTTCTCCCATTACGTCCATATCGTCTGCGTAGGCGAGTAATTGTACAGACTTTTGAAAGATTGTTCCTCTGGTGTTGACGTTTGACATTCTTTTCAAGTATGATGTCAAAGAAATCGCATGACAGTTTGTCGCCTTTCCTAAATTGCCTTGCCTTGCCTTTTTCGACATCAAAGGTCTCGGTGAGTTCTTTACCGACCTTAACGGAGCAGCGTGAACTCTCCATCAAGTCATCTTGCATAGTCGTATGAGTTTTGCAAGGATGCCGAAACTAGACAATGGCTCTGTACAGCTCGTCTCTGTAAGTACTGTCATACGCGGCCTTGAAATCGATAAAAAGTTGGTGTATATCGATATTATATTCTCGGGGCCTGTTGTTATTTGAAAAGAAATTGAAAGAAATTGTCGACGTGGGGTTTCAGACGTTCACATACTACTAGCTCAGACAAGATCATCTTATTAGTGACGTTAAGGAGGAATATTCCTCTATTCTTCTTCTTCTTCTTTTTCATTTCCGGCGTTACGAGTAGTGATCTTGAAGTGATCACAACTCTCCTCTATAATTGGCGCTATTGTGAGGATCTTCCATTTCTAGGATCGGGCATATGATACTGAAGTCATAATTTCTTTCGACCACATCATGCAATTCAGTTGGTTCGTGCTCCTTTCCAACTGATCTCCAGCTGCCTTGAAAAGCTCGACATCAAGCCCATCTGCACCTGCAGTCTTATTTGATTTAATATTTGGATATAAATCCATGGTTGCTCAAATTACCGACTCCTCTGAGCGATTATGTCAACCGAATATTGGACGCAGCTCGCGAAAAGTCGAACGAACCGACCCATTATTTTTGTAATAAATTTGCACTATGCTTCAAAGTACGTCTATTCAAATTAAAATGGTTAACCAAATTCAAATAAATCAAGTGACAGCTATCGAAAAACCAGCCTTGGAAAAAAATTTTAATGTGTTCTGATATCGACACATTTAGCAGAACTTTTCAGTTAAAAATTTTTAGTTCCTGTCTTCGTTCCCCAACTAAGATTATCTTGGGTTATGTCCAGGGTTAGGATTTTGTTGACCTAAAAAATAAAAAATTGGCAAAACAAAACACTTAAAAAGGCAAAGAAAAGGCATTTATTAAAAAATACAAGGGAAATAAACAAAAATACATTTAATTATAGTAGCATTGGACTACCAAGAGTTTTTTTAAGTTCTCAGGTAGCAATCTTCTTCGGTTGTCCCTAAGAAGGGCTTTGAAGGAGCTAAATGATCTCTCAACTACAGCTGAAACGAGAGGAGCTCATCTAAAACTTTCAACATTATTCACTTCAATGCTTCCTGGAAGTTTGGAATTCACGTCACCGTTTATTACAGAATTTATCTGCTCAATTGTTTTTAGCCCTGTGTTTCCATTGAAAACGGCAGTAAATTTCTTCAAGACTTCTTCTGCAATGGGCCCTTTTCCGTTTTTTTTTTTTTAGTTTTCTTCGATGTCTTTCGAAACCGGCAGCACTTCATTTCTGCGTAGAAAAACATGCATACATACCAACATTCTGTTAACGCAATTATGCATTTGCATTTGCTGGCGAGGAAGAAGTACCAAGCATGTTTGCGCAGATAAACATTAATGCATTAATTAATTCGAATATTTTCCATAATTTTTGTGTATGCTGAAACTGTACAAGATTTTTAGCGAAAGGTTCTCAACGGAAAACGAAAATGCTCGCATTTTTTTTTAATGCTGAACCAATTATTAGATATTTCTTAACAAACTTTAATAAAAACGCAAAAAAGGCAGGAATAGGCAACAATTGCGAAGAAAGGCAATTATGGTATAAAAAGGCAAAAAAAGGCAAAATAAAATACATATATTTGCTTCATATTCCGTTTAACCAAAAAAAAGCTAAGTTAGTAAAATCCTATCCCTGGTTATGTCTTAGTGAGAAGTGAGAAGATAAAATGGAAATAATCGATAATAGCTTTGAATGAACAAAACAGACTATGAGCGTTAGCATCGCAGCACATGATAAGTTGATAATTTTCGTCTTTTGGCTTTCACAGAACTCCACTATATAGTTCCAAAGTCTCTCTAGTGAAAAGCTGAAGCAGAGAATTAAGTTGGGGTTAGCTGACGCAACCACTTATGTTTATCACTCACAGTTCTTCTTTTATCAAACAGCTTCCAAAATGATGATGTAATGCTAGTACTTTTCATGGTATTAGTTTCGTAGCAAATTACCTCGCAGGAAAACAATAGCATGCCTCTGAGACTCCAACCTTGTAACCGACTGGCTTTTCAACTAGTCATAAGATTTTTGCAAAAAAATTTTCAGTGTTTGCGTACCTAATTTCTAAGAAGCTAAAAAATGTTTATAATATTTTGTTTGGAAACATAGTGTCATCCTATTGCATGTCTATACCATTGAATGCCACATGGTTGAGTTGTAAACTTCGCTCATTATGCTCTTCAATGGGTATAGTGCAGCATAACCAATTTGGGTTCAAAGCATCCCACTCCACTTTCGACCCGTTGTTAAAGCTTCACGCAGATACAACTCATTCTCTTAACAAAAAAGAGGTAACAGTAGCCTATCTGCATGATATTGAAAAGATGGTCTGATTTTCAAGTTGAAATCATTTCACTTGCCTAGACATCTTATCACAATCATACACAGCTTCTTGACCAACCGTAAGTTTTACGTAAGAGTGGGAAATACCAAGTCTGTATTCAAAAATATCTCTGCAGGGGTTGCGTAATGATCACGTTTTAGACCTGACCTCTTCAATATTTTCACCCTCGACCAACCAGCAAACACGCCAATGACAAAAACCCTACTATATGCTGATGACTCTATCACTTATAGTTCATCCATAAGCCTAGAAATAGCTCTCAGTAGAGTGAAGGAACACATCCTTAAACTCTGGGAGTACTACCTACAATGGGGAATTAAAATCAATCCCACTAAAACAGATAGTTAATCTGCCTTAGGAATCCCTTGCGGAATGGAATAGCCACAAGATGCAAACTCCTGTCCCTAACACTCCGCGATAACACAATCATCACACCCAAGCAAAGCGTTAAATACCTTGGAGTTCATTTCTTCGAAAGGTTCAAATTTAACCAACATGCTAAACACACTCTTCGCAAGACAAACGGTGCCTTAGCTCTCCTTCGTCCCCTTATGAAAGTAAGAGGTGGTGTCCAAACATGAACGAAACTTCTGCTTTACAAGCAACTAATTCGTCCCATACTAACTTATTGCTATCCTATATGGTACACAATAAGTCCAACATATATGAATAAAGTGCAATCATTTGAGCGCAAGGCTCTTCGCTATTACACATCTTTGTATAGAAAACCAAATTCAGTCCGCTATTACAGCAATGAAAAGCTCTACGAAACATCTAAAATTGTTCCTATAGATAAATACCTACACAACCTCAACACCAAAATGCTGAGGAAAATCCTATCCCATCCCAGCCCGCTTATTAATATAATTGCAGGTAACTCAGCCCCCGACGACCGATATCTCCAGGTGTTATCCATAACGGATCCAGCATTTCGAATGTCGTAAGAAGACAGACTTCTAGACTTCTACCTAGCTGCTGGAAGAAGAACGCAGCACAACAGAGGTTGACCAAGAGTCCAAGAGACCCAAAAAGTGGAAATACAATAGCTTCCAGGACCGAAGCGACCATCCAACTAACATTCCTCGCCCATCAACATTCCAACCAACGACCGTCAGCACTGCTCAAGCCGACGAGAACATACCAATTATTTATTTAAGAAACAAGTAAATGTTAGACATAGATACGTTTTTAATAAAAATGTATAAAACCCGCCAATTTAACGAAGCAGAGCCCCATCTGTGCTCGCAGATTTTAAAACAATAATGTTAGCCTAAGAATTTATATTGTATATGTATACAGGGTGTCCCGTAATTCGTTTTACATACTTTGGGATATGATTCTTGGTCATATTCTAAGAAAAAAATTGTTTTACAGTAAAGTCCGTTTCTCAAGTTTGACATCACTTTTAGACAATTTAAAAAAGGCTAACTTTGGTGTACCCTGACCTGTGTTAAACTCGATATCTCTGTCAATACTGATGATAGAGACCTAATCTTAGACTCAATTTTTTGTAGAAATAACAATCTTTAAGACTGTATTTAAATTGGGCTTCCATAGGTTTAGGGCTGCCAGATTTTCAATTTTAAGTGGTGTTCAAATTTTCTTCCCAAAACAAAGTTTTGACTTTGAGGTAATTTTTTTGGAGAAAAGGCCTGATAAACATAGAGTTTCTTTATTTTTTACAGATGAACAAAACAATAATAAAGAAAAAACTCAGCATTAAGTTAACTCAAAAGCCCATACATTTTATGATACTTGGAAAAATACGATATGGGAAAAATTTAAAAAAAAATAAAAAAACGTTTTTGCTTTGAGGTTTGTTTGAATAAAACAATAATATGATCACTTTTAGTAGATTTTTTATGAATTTAATACAAATACAATTATAACAAGTGCTCAAAGCCCCATCCTTCGTTTTGAATCCATGCCAGAGCCCGTTTTTGGATTTCATTGTGGGTGTTTGCTGTCGATAACTCTTGTCTTACTTGTAGTCTTGTAATCTTTGAAACTGTATTTAAATTTGACTCCTATAGGCTAAGGGTTGCCAGATTTTCAGTTAGTATAAAGTTCCTGGTATCCTTTATTGTGCTTTTCTTCAATTTCCATTTAAAAACTCATATAAGAAAATAAATGTCTGCGTATTCTTCTCTCGTAAATGAAAGCATTTCAAAAAACTCTCTGATCAAACTGCAATCGTGACTTAATTTGACAAACTAATGAACAAATTTGTTTTCTTATTCTTTTATACGACTTATTTACCTATTGAACATTCATACCCCAAATTTAAAGCAAACATCCACAATGAAATCCAAAAACGGGCTCTGGCATTTATTAAAAACGAAGGAGGGCGCTTTGAGCACTTGTTATAATTGTATTTGTATTAAATACATAAAAAAACTACTAAAAGTGATCATATTATTGTTTTATTCAAACAAACCTCAAAGCAAAAACTTTTTTTTATTTTTTTTTTAATTTTTCCCATTTTGTATTTTTCTAAGTATCATAAAATGTATGGGTTTTTGAGGTAACTTAATGCTGAGTTTTTTCTTTATTATTGTTTTGTTCATCTGTAAAAAATTAAGAAACTCTATGTTTATCAGACCTTTTCTCCAAAAAAATGACCTCAAAGTCAAAACTTTGTTTTGGGAAGAAAATTTGAACACCATTTAAAATTGAAAATCTGGCAACCCTAAACCTATGGAAGCCCAATTTAAATACAGTCTTAAAGGTTGTTATTTCTACAAAAAATTGAGTCTAAGATTAGGTCTCTATCACCGGTATTGACAGAGATATCGAGTTTAACACAGGTCAGGGTACACCAAAGTTAGCCTTTTTTTAAATTGTCAAAAAGTGATGTCAAACTTGAGAAACGGACTTTACTGTAGAACAATTTTTTTCTTAGAATATGACCAAGAATCATATCCCAAAGTATGTAAAACGAATTACGGGACACCCTGTATATCAAATATTGTAAAAAAAATGAGCTTTTCAATAAAAACTTAAATTGTAAAAAAAAAAATTGGTTGAGTTGTAGGGCTTTTACTGTTTGCCGTTCATAAAAACTATTCTAATTATTATGGATTGCCTAGAAGATGTAAATAATCATTGCAGTTTGTTAATACTATCGTAGAAAAACAATCGTGAAGTCCTTGAAGAAATAATGAAGATAAATAACCTCGGGAAATATCTCAAAGCCTTAATTAATGTGTTAAAAGGGAAATCAGTGGAAACAGCTCACAGAATATCTTCTATAGCATAAGGAGCTCAGTATTTTGTAGGGCTCTCTTTGAAAGGAGGTGCCATAAAAATAACTGAGAAGCATCTGCAATCTTACAGAATGTCAACCCATATTCCCCCTTTAGAAAGCAAATATTTGCCTATGAGATCATCTCTTTAGAGAAACTCAAACTTATCCACCAAGAGAAGATTGTTTGCTTCTAGCTCATTGCAGGAGCTTAAGAACTGCTCTGAAGCTTCTCATGGATTGGTACAATAGTTTTTATTCAGACACTGAATTGCCAAGAGCTGCGCAAGCTCGACCCACCATATAATCCCAGCTAGTCTAATATAATGTCGATGGGGTGTTTGAGATTCGAGTTCAAACCTGCATTTCCCCAGATATCGCCTTTCGCAAAGATTACTCCTTTCGCAAATTATAAGTTTTTAAAAATCGTTAAGCTTCGAGGTTTCCATAGCTTTGCTGAACAAAATTGTCTACCTAGCTCGATGTGAAGAGCATATCCAAACCTTGATATTTCTACACTTTTCTTGTTTAATCGAAAATTTTTTCCAAAGCCATATCAGAGACAATCAAGCGGTCCGATACGCACAACCACTCAGTTCTCGGCTGTGTAATATCAACGAATGTAGTTTTAAGGGCCACTTTAATAACTTCTGAAGAGTTTTTTTTAGAAAAAAACCTTCTAATACATACTCTTACAAGCTTTGAAAATTTTAGTTCGCCAGAAATGATTTGAGCAGTGAAACTTGTCATGCTAATCTCATGCATTTAGTCTTAAATAATATTTCGTATTTTTCTTTTTCTCTCTTTAACTAAATCTCTTCCAAATCGATTCCTAGCTTTTATATGTGTGCCGTTTTGCATATCTGCCATTTATGAGCACACATTCAATAAATCAACAGAAAAGGATTTATAGTCCATCACAATTCAACCTCTGCATTGAATGATGAGGTTGATCTGGATAGTAAAATAAAACATTATTAAATCTTTATTGGTTTCCAAAGAGCACTCACAGTAAAGCTCTTCAAACAAACCAATACTATGAACTTACTTTACAAATACTCGTACCGTACTTTCAATCCGACAAAATGCTGCAAAAAGAAATTCTTGTTCTTTTGTGCTGTACTCGGAAACAGGAATCAGCAGTAATAGACTTTCGTTTTTGTGAGTACACAGTCAAGTTAAATACTTTATCAGCAAACGAATGTACACTCTGCACACAAAAAAACTAATAAGCCATGGCTAATATCTCAAAACAATGCAACATCAAGTTTACTCTGAATGACTGTGTTTTGGAAAAAGGGTTCATTTCTTGCTTCGACAGCAATAAGGAAAAAACAAACCCAATATAATTGCATGCACTTTTGTTTCGTACCCTGTTGTGAGAGCTTTTCTCCTTGAGCTAAGCAATCATTTCCTCAATTTGATGTCGATTGTTGAACATTTGAATAACACCAAGTCAGTCAGTCCATCATCGTCTCGTCGTGACGGTGTTCCTAAGGCAACAATAAATTTCTATATTCCCAACGATGGGAACTATTAGGATGGGTTTCTGAAGTACGAAAGAAGGAGGATATCCTTTGAAAAGCAGTAGCAACTCCATTTAAAGGTCCTACAAACTTACATCGGCGATTGAATGTATGTATGTGTACACACAGACTGTGCCGTAGGTCGTGGGACTTGACAGCAGTTTCTGTGAAGTAACTTTCCCACTTGCCAATGCTCCATATCGTCTGGTTTTTGGTTGTGTTCAGGAGGCCTGGCTTGAATCGCGATGGCAGTTTCGTTTGAATAAGATTTAATTACTCGCGCAGAATATGGACTCCCTGAAAGCTTTAGACAATGAGTACTATCAGACATCAAGTTATTCGTATGCCCACCTCTTGAATGGTGGCCAATTCATGAGCTGTTACAGCGAAGTGCATTTCAATTCCTCAAATCTGTTACAGTTTTGCTTCAATTTTATATGAATTCCAAGGGCTCTGACTTTCAAGACAGTCTGTAGAGATCATAAAAACACCACAATGGAGCTTTGACTAACGATTGAACAACACAATATTCCGTGTTCATGTTCTCGGAACTTTGACTTCAATAAGTTCGTTGTGGAAGTCTACAAAAAAATAGGAAAAAAAAAAATGATGATAAGCAAATATGCACATAAGAACCACTACATAAATAAAATGGGTCAGGCGTCACTTTCTTTTGCCCATATAGAACCCTCTGTGCCTATGCTATAGGTGCTTCGAAGCAGGAGTTCCTTTGCGAAAGGAGTTACACAATTCTTCCGTTTTGAAGTGGTGCGTCCTTCTAAGCAAAATGCAAGCCTCTTTTTTTGTACTGTTCGGTTGGAGCTGATGTTGTTAGGGCACTTGTCGCTGCATCCTGTTCAAACTTGTGCGGCGTAAATGCCTCCTGTGCAAACATTTTGTGCCTAGTTTTTCTCAACTCCCTACTGTTTTATTTGCGCTTCAATGTTCAGACACGGTTGTGTTCCGTCGTGTTCTTTCTTCGAAAAGGAGTGTATTTTCATTCTTTTGTAATAGACGCGTATCTACCTACATGAGTGCCGTCGTTAGTTTAGTAGCCTTGGGCAGACAACATCCACGTTTGATTGTATTCTCTGCCATGGTATTGCATGTCTTTTATACAACAGCATAATGGCAGATGGTCTCTATTTCACCTTTCAACTGAACAATGGACTTTATTCTCTTCATGTTTTTGAGCCTTTTCCCCAAAATTCCCATCAACAAAAGAATTCAAATTTGTGTGATTGAAAATATCCAATCACTCCTCTTGGTCAAGGAAGGATTTGGGTGGCTAGATGATTTATTTTGTTATGAGGAAATAGTGAATGATTAAAGAGATAAGAGGTGATTTTGTTTCGTCAAAAGCATGTTGTACTCAACTATGCGTTAGTATTCAACTAGGTAAAGTATAACAAGAAGATGGTTTTTATATTCGATTATTCCTTTTGGAGAATTGCAGACGAAGGATTTCATAATGAAAGCTTTCAATTTAATCAGGTTTCGGAAGTAATTTTGACTAGGCACAGTCACGCACTGGTCTTGGCTTCGGTCGCATTAAGTTTATTTGCTTTGAGAGCACTTTAAGGGTCTTTTTACAGGCTTTATGTAAACTTTTTCGAAAAGCCATCATTATCGCCACTTCAAAGTGTTTTGAAAATGTGAGCTAGTTGAGCCCATTCATACGGTTGCAGCATTTGATGATGACTTTACGCTTTACCGATAGAATGACTGGAAGTGACTGCGCTGACGACATTTTATTTTCCTCAGAATGGGGTGGTATGGTAATGAGTAGAGTCGGGGCTCATAGAAAGCATCTTCAAGCGTGTGTTGGTAGGCTTGAATCAATTAGAGCTTCTGTAAATAGGAAGATGATACCCGTGGCGTGATGGTTAGCATACCTGCCGGCGATGGAGATCTGAGTATAGACCTTTCATATCTTTCTCGTCCCTAGAGTTTCAGAATTTTTCAATTCCACACAAAATTTGTGGTGATAAAAAATCTTGGGGATGAGGGAGTAAGACAATAAGATTGTTCGATGTTGAAGAGTACTCTCAACGTTTTATCAAAAGAAAATCCTATTCTAGAACACTTTGGGAATATCAAATCGGAACGTGCAAGAAGAACTCCGTCAACATCTTTAATACATATGAGCTCTTTACCTTAAGGCTTCACAAGGCTACAAGATTCCAGAGTACTACGGAAGCTTTTTATCAAGACAACATCAAGACCACTAACAAAATTTACTTTCCGATGTCACGTCGAAATTGTTAATGTGTCGCGACCATCATCTTTCGGTAGCCAAAAAGGACTTCTTTCTTAAGTGGGCGGACCAGACGTATTTCACTTAAGGTTAAAACAACAGCAGTTTAAAAAAACTGAAATTATAATACCTTTCACGCTTCTTTGGAAGTGTGTCGGAAAATATATGAGAATAAAAATTACCCCCCCCCCCCCCCCCCCCCACTTGAACAAAAAACATTGGTGCAATTATCTGAGATTGTCAATGAAAACTTCTAGACGGATTTGAAATATCTTTTCACAATTAGAATGCCTTCGTGCTGTGGTTAATAAGGCGGACGCGAGAGTTTGAATCCAGCTCTGGGCATCTACTGTTTTTTCAGTTTCCCAGTTCCATCTGGATGCTGCCCTTAAGGTTATATGTGAAATTACAACAACCTTATTTCCATCTACTGCACCACAAAAAAAGGGAGGGCTGCTACCCTTGTAGAACAATGAACCGGAAATTAGCATTTCTCTGAATAGCATGGACTATGTGTCACTCTCTTACTCCCACGATGAATTTTGAAAACTACTGCAGCATTTGAAACCTTCCTTCCGTCTCTCGCCGTTATGAGTATCGTATAGTAATGAGGGATTCACAGATATCCCAATTACCTGCCTCACATTAGTGTTCCGCTTGTGGGATATACGTCGCCGACGCGTTGATCTCAGAAAACATCGGTTCCGGTTTTGAATTGATCCGTGTCTGAAGCCAAACAAGTAACAGATGCTGTTGCAGTTGTTTGATCCTCACTTTAGTTAGTTAGTTATTTTTATTTCGTCAAATATTTTCATAAGAGTTTGTCATCGCACATTTTACATTTTCAGAGATTTGATATAATATACCTCTCCGCTATAACATTATTTAATTTTTTTAAGAATTATTATTTAATACATTAATTTAAATTAGGAGAAAAGACGAGTAAAACCCCCTATCTGATAAAAAAAAGCATATAGCGTTACGTATACGCATGTTATGGCAATAGTAAGCCATTTAACATAACATTTAAAAATGAATAAGTGTGTAACATGTATTTGTTTAAATTTTTGAATATTTATAAATATTTTGTATATACTCGTATGCATATAATTTTTATAATTATAATGGCTCCACCTTTAGTAAAGAATAATGGATGTACTTTTGTGTTTTGTACTTAATCTTCAATTTCTGCAGAATCCAGATAATCAAGGATAGTTGGAAGGAGCACAGGACTAAAGACGTTTTCAAGTTGTACACTTGTCTTTGAAAGTGTTCAGTGACTCCAACTGAACATCTTACTTTCATCATACACATCCTTGATCGCCGTCCGCACATAGACCTCTTAAACTCCACGTTGTCCAAGGGCCACCCATATGAGATCTCGTGGCTGTCGATCGAATGGTTTTCCGATGTCAACCAGTACATTATCTTCCTTATAAGAAGTCACGATGTTTTCTCATTAAGATCCTTATTATTTTGATTGGATCAGTTGTTGAATTTCCCGCGACACCCGCATTGGTTATAAGATGTCTTTATTTTTTTTAAGAGTCGGTTACCCTGCGCAGTCGCTCAATGATCTCCAAAGTGTGGGAAATCAACTTGATGCGACGGTAGATATCGCAACATCGTGTATCTCCCTTTCCCTTTACATATTGGGTAGAGGGTTATTTTCCTTGAATAACATAACCAAACTATTACCTCTTATATGCTTAGATATATAAGAATCGTCAGCCATCTTGACCCGATATCTCCCACCTTCTCTCAAAGCTCATATGGAATCTCGTCTGGCCCAGCATTTTTGCCTCTTTGGAGTTTATGACAACTTCTTCGATTGCGCTGTTGGATACTTCCGTTAAGTTATGTTTAGCTTCTAAAAGAGGTGTTAACAAAATAGTTTGTTCGACAACACAATACTGTCGGCACTTATGTAGAATTTTGTCGATATTCACAAGAAGATGTCCTTTAGCATCGATAATGAGCTACGGCGAAAGAATTGCCTGGGCATTTCTCCTTCTTATAGCGATTATTTTGAATACGGTTGCCCATTTATTCAAGTTGCTTTACTGTATTTCTTGAATAACATAATTTTTTGTATCAGGAGTAGGGCGAAAATGTCTCCCAGATCCCGAGACCCGAGGCATGCCATGGAACACAAATATAAGGTTGCGTGATGGAAATGAAGTGCTCGCTTTCTCTTTTCCCAAAATTAAATCAGAAACTGTGATCAAGAAACTCACCCAAGAGATTGATCATTTTGCCATCTGACCTTTACTTTTATCATCCAATGTTATATGCATTTACTTATGTTTCACTACTATAGAATTCCGTCATGTGTTTACTTGGCTGTTACTTAGAAGCTCGGAGTTTGAATCTCGGAAGCATCCAATTGCTTTTCCACGAGTTTCCACTTTCAGCGAAGAATTGATAAGTCGTCCGAGAACAGTTACTTCGGCATCAAAATCGTAAATCGTTTCCCTCTTAGAGGTTGGGAATCGGCAAAAAACTTAAGGTCCCTCTCCACGCTAGGGTCCACGTCACCACGTTTATTTATTGCATTGCTGTCATGTACTACTCCATAAATCTTACGTTGGTTGCATGGCCGTAACGGTGAGTCGCTAAGAAAAAAAAAATTGATTTCAAAATCGTATTCTTAATTAATAACGACAATAATATGCACATCTCTTGTTTAGAGTCCAATGAAGAAATAAACGACCTGAGGCGGTAACACGTTGTATCTGTTCCCCAAAACATCACCTACACCCCACTGAGAGAACGATAATGGCTTCTAACTCATATCCTTTCTGGTGAAAACACATTAAGGACACCATGCTCTGCGGGTCAAATTTGAAATTCAAATCCCTCCCAAGGCACAAGTAGTTAATGCGACTATGTAGTTTCAAAAGCCCCGTTCACAATGGATTTGCTAAAAGCTTTTCCCCATTAATAATATTAATCCACCTTGATCTCTATACCTACGTTCGTGGAATATATTTAATAGAAAAGAAATTTTAAACTACATATTAGCATTCTATCTAGGGTTTTAAAGCAAAGCGTTCCGATTGGAAGAGTTCAGAATTCAGGTTTCCACACTTGGGAATACCCGTAAGGAGCTTTTTTTTTTTGTTAAAGAGAAAAACCATTTCATCATATCCTGTATTCCAATCACGAAGTATACTGATGATTCCCCATGATTTCAATTGAAGGCGTCATTATCATCCTATATCGATACAAAAGACAATAGAAGAAAAAATGCTTCTCGCATCCTCTGGGGCATTCTACAACGAACTGTTGCTTCAAATTGCAATATGTGATGTAACCGAATGCCATGTATTCCTGATTGGACAGTCACTATGGCCACTTTGGGAACAGAAATTTCAAGAATCTAAGACAAAAGAAACTCAAATATCATTCAACGGGCGTTCAAATAAAAAAGAAAACACAAAGAAACACACAACACAAAAATAGGTACGGTAGAAAAACGATAAAATTTGTGCTACGTCCACACAAATTAAGTAAACGTGATGTTGGAAAATCCTTACCGTTTTTACGGACTTTCATGTGAAAACTATTTCAATCTACCTATCTGCCTATATATACTCGTATGTATCTAGCCAAGCACAAGGACGAGTTGAGAAGCAAAAACTAGGATGAAAAAATAAATGTGAATGACATACGAGTGTGAGGATGAACAGCACCCTCATAAATTAAACTCGGTGTGAATCTCACGTATTTTTTGGATCACCTGCTGCAATTGAATTGGGCGCAGGATTTAATGGTGTTAGTGGTGGTTGTGTTAAAGTGTAGTGTTGAAGTTGGCCAGGTAAAGTAAATATGGAACTGCATTCACATTATTTAAAGGTTGTATGTCGTCGTCTGGCTCTGTAAATCTGAACTGAAGTGAGTTCACAAAGGAAAAGCACCACAGACACGTAGAACCACTTCGGTAAATAAAATAAAATTACTCTCAGAAGGCAGTTGTATTCATGCTTTACAGGAAATGAACTCATAGATATTCTTCTTCAGTTGTATGTGTTGATTTGTGTGAAATTAATGAGCAGGTAGGTTGTTGGCCTACTACCCCTATATCTGGAAGGATATTACGAATTGATATGATTATTATTACTTGTGCAAGGACACATGCAAGCCAATTCTTTTCTTTTTCAGTGCTTCACACTCTCTCATCACACTGCTGGGGGACTTTGGATAGGCAGTTGTTATCTGAGAGATGATACATATAAGCGGCGGATTGCCTTTCAGCAATGAAATGCAACAGAGCCTTAATGCGTGAGATTAATTTATTAATCTGAAGTGATTTTTAATTAAAAAATATTTCCCATGGTACTTGGGGTATGTGATTAAAAACGGTTAATGCGTTAAAATAAAAAGAAGTGAGCTTCTTTTTTTTGCATTAACTTTATGATGTCAAAGTGCGTTGGAATATTGATCTCGAATAGGTACCTACTTGCACTTCAGTTAGTAGCGCATTACTCACGTATTCTTTTGAAATATTTCCCCAATGGAATGATCAATAATGAATTGGAACTTATCCAGGGTCTTCACAGAAGGTTCCAGAATCGGTAATGGATCTGGAGCTGGTGCTTTTATGAAGAACGATGACATAATACTGTATATACCTACCTCGTATGTTTTCCAAGTGGCTATAAGTTTTTTTTTTTTTTTTTTTTTTTTTTATAATTAACGCGCACATCAAGGGGTTATGACTACCCTTATAATGTTATAGAACACAGTGCGAGCATTTAGGAAAATAGGAGAGGATTTGAAAGGAGACACCGATGCACGTCTGAATGTTAGTCAAGCTGTGCTTAAGGCTCTACTTAACCGTTTACCTACTTCGAAAGTGATGTAAAACCTCTCTAAATGCGGAGAAACGATTAATTTCATTGAGTCTTGTTTGGTTTCCAGCGAACATGATGGCATTACAGAAAACAAGATGCCCATGAACTTGCTAGTCTAGAGTCTGACACAGCTTCTTCATGATTCAAACTAGCTCTTGGTCTGCTAAGGTCTTCAGTAAAGACTTCCGTCAACGATTGGACTTGTCAAGAATGCAACTGGATTGAATGGAGACAGACTAAACATATGCTCCTCATTTTTAAAAGAAAGTTGCACCAGTTTTGCTATTTCTCATCAGAAAGAATGTCCAAGTCTGTATGGTGTTTGGAAAGGGCACTACTCTTTCGCCAGAAGGCATGTCGGGAGCAAGCATGCACATACAGAATGTAAGAAACAAACTTTTGTAACTGAAGAAAAAATTAAAGCAAGATAAACATTTATAAATCTTTATATAAATACACACTTTCAGCCAGACATACCTCTTAAGTCGGCAAAAAAAAAAAAAAAAATTGTAATCAAATTGTAAACTAGTGAATTTAAGACTCAATAAAATAAACTGAACTGAACTACTCTTTCGCCAAAAGCACCAGTGTGAATTGTGCAGAGAGAATGATGACACCGCAACTGGTGTCCAAGCTTTCTTATAATGGCAGCGTCTTCCGGCTAAGTCTAAGGAAAGCTGTAACTAAATTTTAATTGTGGAATGGACCAGTATTCAAGAGTGAGTATTCCAGCTGTTGTTTAAAAACCTGCAAAAGTAAAAGGATAAAATCAATTTCTGGGCCAGTTCAGGAGCACACAAAACTGCTCTGAAGCCTACCATTTGCTGGCAAAACAGGCTTTAATTAGGCACCGCAGTGCCCTGAGCAGCATAAGCTGACATTAAAAATACCATAGTAAATTAGGTGGCTCAGACGAGCAATGAGTCTTGAGGCCCAGTGTATTTCTTTCAAACCTTCCTTGTGAGGAATGGAGGGGATCCACAATCGAGAAAATGCCTTTCAAGGCAGTAAAATTGCAAGCGGAGAATTTTGCAATTCCTCGCGAATGTTCATACCCTTGGGAAAGCTATTGGATGTACAAACCTCAAACTGCCACGAAAGAGGCAGACAATTAATCCACGGTCACGCTTAGATTACTTACAATCTAATAATGTTTTCCTTTCCCAAATCCACAGTTATGAGATGTGGCTGACATTTCTGCGTCAAAAGACAGACCATTCACACCCTACTGACTTTTTTAGCAAGGCAAATAAAAACCGAGTGGCACACTTGCCCTACAAATAATTTGCAACTGAAAGCAAAAAAAAAAAAACAAAAAAATTGGTGATCTTTTCAAGCTTGAATCGAAACCACTACCAAATACGTGATTCTCGAACGAGAGATACACACCAGCTTCAGGAAACCCCGTAACCGGACAAATTGTTCTGGTAACTGATGAAGAAGCTCCGTCAAACAAAATCACAGAGACAGAAAAAGACGTCATCTCTCTGAAAATATTGAAATATTATGGAAGGCGCTCGAAATTACGAAACCTGGGGCCGAAGGGCGGACAACCCACTCGTGATGGGGTAATACAATTTATTACTTTGGCTTAATTCAAGCTTAATACAATTTTGATCATAAACTTAAACTTACAATATTAATATACATTATATAAAAATTTAAAATTAAATAACTAACCTATCTTAAAAGTAAAAATATTAGGGGAAATTAAGGATTACGGGAGTATAAGTTATTTCTGAGGGAAGGTACGCTTATATTAAAATCAAGGGTATGCTGTAGGTACACTGTTTGCTAAGCGTAGCATTCGAGTGATAGGATTGAAATGGCCATAGTTTGTACGATGAGTGGGAAGGTTATAGAGAGGGATTGATCTAAGGTTGCGGGGATTGGTATTGAGGAAGATATTTTCTAGGAGTGGGACTATGACACCAGTGATTATTTGGTGCAAAAATATAATATCGGCAACTATACGACTGTTTGCGAGGGTATGTAAATTGATTAAAAGTAACCGATCTTCGTAAGGGGGTAAGATTAGAGGATTACTCCAAGGAAGGTGACGTAAGGCGAATCGAAGAAATCTTCGTTGAACCCCTTCAATTCTGAGAGAGTGGGTGATTTGGAAGGGAGACCAAACCTGAGAAGCATACTCAAGTATAGGTCTGACGAATGTTATGTAAAGGGATTTGGTGGTCTAAGGGTTGGAGAATTCTTTGGACCAGCGTTTTATGAAGCCAAGGGAGAAGTTTGCTTTCGCAATAATTTGGTCGATGCGGAATCGGAAATTGAGCTCTTTGTCACAACATATACCAAGATCACGAATTGAAGACACTACTGGAACAGGTATCTCACAAAAGACATAAGTCCGAGGGAGTGAGGGGAGGCTTTTGCGGGAAAAGGTCATGAATTGGCACTTACTGACATTAAGTTCTAGAAAATTTTTTTGACACCAGGTTAAAAAGGAATTTAAATCTTGCTGAAGGAAAGAGGAATTAGAAGGTGTGGATATAATCCTTATAATTTTTATGTCATCTGCGTAGATGGATAAATCAGAGTGGGAAATAATTTTATCAACATCATTTATAGCAAGGACGAATAAGAGTGGGCCAAGATGTCTGCCTTGGGGAACACCGGATGTGCAGATATAGGAGTAGATATTGAGCCACGAAAAACTACCCTATAGAAGCGTTGCTCAAAGTACGAGCTAACCCATTGAATAAATAGCGGAGGAAAGCCATAGGCTCTTAGCTTGAGAATAATTATCTGGGGAGAAATTTTGTCAAAAGCCTTAGAGAAGTCCGTGGTAACTACGTCAACTTCATAGCCTTGTTCTAGAGAACAGAGCGTCCTTGACACAAATTGAGTTAGATTCGTCGTGGTTGATCTGCCTTTTAAGAACCCATGCTGTAGTGGAGAAAAAATTTACTTTCAGTGAAAATAAAGGGAGTCATAGACAATGCTTTCAAATAGTTTGGGAATAGAGGAGAGTTTGGCTATGGGGCGATAATTAGAAATATCGTTTTTCATACCTTTTTTGTGGACTGGAAAAATAAATGAATCTTTCCATAAAATAGGAAAGACTGCTTGTGACTGCTTGCTTACGTAACTGAATAATGTGCTTGTGGCATTACATCTCGTGTTATCGGGAACTTTAGTACAACAATTTGACATTCTTTCATTAGTATTTGAGCGATACACGCTCGATAACTGATGCTGCAATTCAACCCCTGCTTGCAGAATGAAGAAAATGAGCTCAAGAATTCCAGAAGCGGAAAGAAATCTTCGATTTGTGAGAGGAATTAAGAGATCTCAGCACATAGTGGCCACGAGCAACAACTACCCTTTCCTGGGAATGCAAAAGAAACAAACTCAGGTGAACTATGATCAAGTAAAGTTATAAACAAGTATTCATCACAGCGAAAAAAACTGCTAACAAAGGATAAAACGGCTTTTAAGCAACATGAAAAGCTATACCCACCCAAAGATCTTTGTTAAGATAAGGCGAGTGTTGCCAATACACTCAAGGTTCAACCACCTCTCCTCTCTCTATATAATTAAGGACAATAGCTGACTCGCTTCAAACGCAAAAGCTCAGCTCTAATTGGTTGATATTCAATCGGTAACTCATATAGATTGGGAGTGTTGCTATTTCCAGCTAGGTCTTTTGTCTCTTGCAGGTTAGCATGGCTTTGGTGTAAGTCCACATGTCTTTCAGCATTGAGATAGTGAAAATGAAGGAAGTCACCTTAGGACTGCGTGTATCGTTGTTAAACTTGTGAAACTTAGCTTGCTAAAATTCGATATTATGTTTATTTAAAGTTTGAAAATTTAAATTAAATTTCTCGAACACGAATTTGATTCTTGTTTTGAGACTGAAGAACGTATCTTCCCAATTCCCAGCGTTTTGAGAATGACACCAGATATCCATTTGATTTGCTTGAAGTACTGCTGAATACTTAATGTTGCAGCGAAAACTTCGACATATTCTCGGCGAGTTTTACTCGAACGAAATTAGGCATGTCTGTCTGTTACACGGGAGGTGCGGTGTTCGAATCGCATTAGAAAACAAAAATTGCTTTTCCACGGCTATCACCTTTACTGAAGAATTGGGTAGTCCTCCGTTAGTAAATTCATTGTGATTGTTAATTAGACGCTCGGAATCATCAGAAAATTGTGAGTGCCTTCCATTCCTTTTCGAAGTATGGTTGTGACTCGGGTTCAGCAGGGAGAATGAAATTTGACCGACCGTTCTGAACACAAAGAATGTTTTCTTAGGCGTGTGTTCTTCAATCTGGCAATACAATTTTTGGAGTTGGTCTCTTTGACCTTTCTTTATTGTAGAAGAATTGAAGCCACACGATCTCTAGGAATTACATAGATACGTTCAGTAGACCATCTCGAAACAGTATCGCTGCTAACCCCGAGTTTAGTAAACAGCTGTCGCAGTAACCTTAGACTGCTCAGCGAAACAAACACAGTAAGTTTAATCTGGGTTCCAGGACATCGTGACATAATCGGTAGTGAAATTGCGGCTAAATCGGGTCAGCACTCAAATCTAGCAAAACGAACACCTCAGTTCTAAAGCCACTAGAGCAAGAAAAGACCAGAATCAAACATAATTTTCTAAAAACCGACAATGACAGGTGGTCTCTTAGAAAGATGCCGGGTCTCAAAAAACCTTTGGCCAGATATTTCCAAGAAAAAACAGAATTTCTACTCTAGCTAAACAGACCTCGGCTCTCTCTGTTGATTGACATTCTCACAGGCCACAACTCGTTGGGTACCAACATGATAAGAATGGGCATTAGCACATGCGACTTATGTAGAGGATGCCAAGATGAGGAGGCAGAGGAAGGATCATTCCACTTTTTCTGTGAGTGTCCTAGATTGGCCCACACTAAAAAAAAAAACTCTCGGAGAATACTTCTTCGACGAACTGGGCGACATCTCTAATCTCCCATTGAGCAACGTCCTGAAATTTACTCAGGGTTCCAAATGGTTCAGTGGGGGTTCCCTACCCCAATAAACTAATCACCAGCCCAACCCTCTACCTCTCCAATCCTCCAACCTCCTTATCGTCTGTTTTTCCCGGGGAGCACAATGGATCCTTGAGATCCGAGTGAGGTGCTGCCACTTGTGGCTGCACCCCCCCATGCAACCTAACCTAACGCCGAGTTTTAACCCTGTGTCGAGGTCGACTCCCTGGACTACTTTGAGTGTCTTAATGTCTACCATTTTATTTATAATAAAGCTAGATTCTTGTCCAAAGCATTAAAATATAATATATGTTTTACTTCGTCTTAAAAACCATACGTCTAAAAAAACACCTTTTACCAGTTGCGCTGACTTCCTCAATTGTTGGATCACGAGCTGCGTCAGATGCGATCTCCTGGACTATTACTGGAAACGTTTCGAGGATTTAGTTGCCTAGGTAAACCTCCGATTTGTCAAAATCTTCGTCTGGCTCACGAGGCAAAAGTAATAAGAAGCAAGCATTCAATGTTGTCGCTTTACTCAGGATGGAATATTGTAGTCAACGGCTAGTGTTCGGTAACCAGCTATATACTGACGGCCATAGAAACATACATACATAGGGTAGCGCAACAGACGCGGGGAGCCCCGGGTAATTTGTCACAACATGTGAGGGAATGGAGGGTTCCGAACGGTTAATTGAGAAAGATTTTTTCATCCAATGAATATACTATCGGAGAACTTGTGAGTTCCTCGCAAAAAGCAATACCCCGTGGAAAAAATATTTTAATTTTTTTGTTATGATTCGACACACGAACCTACCGCGTAAAAGACAGAAAAAGACATGCTTACCATTTCGCCACTGGTACCACGGCCATAGGGACACTAGTGAAATTTCTTCACACCATAAACAAGGCCTTCTTCCTATTTGGCTCTACCCCCTTTGCGTGCCGATGAGCATTTCGGAAGCAAACGCTATAGGCTTCTCTGTTAAGTCAACATAATTGATGAGAAATCGCAGCTCTTATGCTAAAGACTTTTGAAAATTAAGCATTTTAGAAATATCATTGAACAACGCTTTTTTGATTAACCTCTCGGAACTGGAAGAAAAATGGTAGGTCCTCTCCATTCCCTCACGAAGGCAATGGTTGTGAGATATACGCTAGGCCCTTGATTCCAACGCGATGACGCGACGCAACGGTCTGATATATCGCTTCCATCAAATATGCATTTGGCAGAACCTTTTTTACTGCATCCAAGTTTGGAGCTAAGTACAAATGTGCATTCTTCACAAAACTAACGTGCTTCTTCGGCAACTTCCTTCGCCTTCATAAATGAAAAAATTAAGTTGGTGTGAAAACAATTTTTGCTTCATCACGAACAGCCACAGCATTTTCTTACAATTGGACTGAGAATTCGAAAATGATCTGATTCACTTCTATTATTGTAACAGCTCTGAGAGCAAAGTTTACTTAGGACTTGACTTTACGTAAGCCTTTCTCAAGATTTTCAATTACACAAAACGCTATGATCCAAATCCATTCGCTGTTGCCTATTGTGTTTCCCTGTACACAAAAGAGGCACACTCGAATGAAATGTTTGTATACAGAGTTGGTATTGGGCGCACATCGAATTGGTTTGCAATTTAATTCGGTTTTGGTTTTGAATTCAAAATTGTGCGGACACCGCATCAAAAGTTGGATGGTGTAACTGTGTCTGTGTTTGAAGTTCAGAGGTTTGTGCACTTAAAGAACAAAAATACACCATTGTCAAGCCTATA
Organism: Melanostoma scalare; assembly: GCA_949752695.1. Classification (NCBI taxonomy): domain Eukaryota; kingdom Metazoa; phylum Arthropoda; class Insecta; order Diptera; family Syrphidae; genus Melanostoma; species Melanostoma scalare. The sequence goes on along the minus strand of OX456984.1, from coordinate 251,159,215 downwards.
AATGACTCGGAGGTGGCTTTCCACATTTTTGGAGAAAATTGAACCATGGTTTTGGTAGGACTCCCACTGCACTACCTACTACTTGACATGATGAGACCCTAACCTCGTATTACAAGTAAAACTCTACAGCGTTATTTGTATTAAAAATTTCAACTCCCATTTGCCACTCAATTACATTCCTCATCATGAACTTAGAATTTTCAAGCGAAGCAATAACTCGAAACTTAAGACACTGAATGCTTTTACCAACTAATTTCTAACACAATCAAAAGTCTTATGTTCCTTAAATGCGAAGTAAAGCTAAAACATTTCACTTCACTTCAAAAGTCATTAATTTCATGATGTAGAAGCTCGCCCTGCAAAAGTTTCCTCATAAAGTATTTGCATTTGAAAGGAGTTACTATACATTCTTGGTCCCAATGAAACAATTGGCAAATTAGGTGAGATCCTGAGATATTCGGTTTTATATGAGCTATTTTAAGTTTCCCACAGAAAAAGATTATACATTTATGATTGGAGTCTCGAGTAACATTAATTTTAGCATAGAGTAGTCGTTTTCTTTGGATTCAAGCCTTTCATCATCAGATGGTGCTTTGTAATTTCTCAGATTTCATCGTTGTTCTAGTAAGTCAAATGGTTTCATCTTGAACAATGTTGAAACTAAATATTACTTAATACGATGTTAATTGCAGAAAGGATGTTGTGAAAATTAATCAATGGATTTAAAGCTTACTTCCCTGTACATCTGGCACCTTATTCAATGTGAGTATGTGAACGAATGGTGAACTCTTTACAAGTACAATTTATACACTCTCTCTGACAAAGACTTTGAAATTGAATGCGGTCTTTGGTGCAAAGTATATTAAGTCGAATGCGCAATTACTTGGAATATAATTTGTAATCAGTTTATTTTGTTAGACGCCATACGAGTATTTATATATTCAACTCACACTTCACACAAATCCAATTCATTCAATCAAGCTGTGGCAAAATTAACAGGAATACAACATGAGATGTCATCGTTTCCACAGGCAAATATGCTTATCCCTAGAGAGGTAACCATATTTTTTAGGTGCGTATAGGGTCATCATTCGTCGAATCGACCAAGTTATCAAGAAAAGTTATTGACTAGCTCCTATGAAATTAAATAATTTATGTATTTTAGTTTTTTATTTTTCTTAAAGAAAAACCAAAAAACACTTTTAGAAGACTAGAGTTACACGAAGCGAGAATGCAATCGGAGAAAGAAGTAAAGAATACAAAAAAAAAAGAACCGACGAAAGTTACCTTTCTGATGTTAAAGAGGCCAATTAGTTTAGTTTAGTTTAGTTTAGTTTATTCAATTCAGGTAAATACTAACACATTAAGATAAATCTTATAAGCTAGTGTAGTAAAGGTTTAATAATACATTTAAAGTAAAGTTTTTAAAATTGAGAAAAAAAAAGAAAATGTATAGTTAAACAAAATATTATCATTGGTGAAAAGCAAATAATGATAGTTTATTTTTGTTTAAAAAGGAGTACATATTATGTAAGGTGTTGAAAAAAGAAAGTAGAAAGTAAAAAGTTGAGTTGAGGTAAGAGTTTGTTTATTAATAAGATATTAAGTTAGATGTTATTAGGTTAACAAGTAAATAAGTAAATAAGTAAGCTGCTTTATTTAACTATGTTGGTAGAAAATTATAATATTTTCTCCAAACTGCCGTATGCTGCTTGACTCACGTATTTGAGTTGGGAGTGAATTCCAAGAACGTACAGCTGCGATAAAGAATTGTCTTTCGGATGTTAGACAAGAGAAACTAGGAAGCATAAAATTAGTTATTCTGTTGAATGCTGGCAATTGAAGAAATTCGTAGAGATAGGGGGGCTGTTTTGTGTGCAGAATAGTGAAAAGCATTTTCAATGAACGAAATTTAGTATAATTTCAAATAACATGTCTAGAAGGTTTTCAGAAAGATGTGATATATGATCATATTTTCTTAGGCCATAAACGTAACGGATGGTATTGTTAAACGCAACTTTTAATTTCGCTCTGTTCGCAGAATCGCAATTGTTATAAATTTCGCAACCATGCGAAAGGTTTGGCATTACGAGGGTTTTTGCAAGGAGCATTCTAGTGTTGGAAGGTGTAAAACTCTGAAAGGTCCATAAAGATCGTATAGCATTCCGTAAGTTTTTCCCACCACCGAATTTATGTGGTCATTCCATGTTAATGTTCTGTTGAATATTACTCCTAAGTTTTAAGATTTGTTTATAAACTTTAAAGGGGTGCCATTGGAAAACTGGATAAATCAAGTTCTTTCTTAGATATAACTAAACATTTGCATTTCAATGGGTTTAGCATAAGTGCGTGGCAATTTGTCCATGTAAATATATTTTCAAGTTCTTCGTTTATGGTGCAGACAAAGTCTTCAATAAGTCCTAAAGGACAGCTTTTATATAACTGTATGTCGTCTGCATAGAAGTGCTTAGATACATTGCACAAAATTGATGCTATTTCATTTATGTAAGGGGAGAATAATACGGGTGGCAAGCTAGATCCTTGAGGTACGTCATTCAATATGAGCAGGCATTTAGAATGTTTGTTGCCTTGATATACCGATTGTTTCCTATCGCTTAGAATCGAAGAAAAGAGTTTCAAGGCTTCTGTTGAGACGTTGTATTTTAATTTAAACTTATTAAGAAGTTGCGAATGATTGACCATATCGAAGGATTTAGAAAAATCTAAAAGCACTTGGAAGGTTGCCCAATTTTTATGGAGTTGGCTTCTAATTTCCTCAATTACCTTTAGAGTAGCTGTTGTACCTTGTACAGCTGTGCTTCGGGAGCCAGATTGGACGTTAGTTAAAAAGTTGTGGTGCGCTATATAGCTGTAGAATTAATTTGTAATTATTTTTTCGAATGCCTTCGACAGAAAAGGCAAGATAGAAATTGGACGGAACTCAGTGCATAGTGAATTTTTGGGAATTGGAATGATTTTAGCGTTTTTCCATTGATATGGGAAATTACCGGTGGTAAAAATGGTGTTGAAGATATGTGTTAAGAAAGGTAGTAGTATCGGCAAAATTATATAAAGAAACATTGGGTTTATGCCCTCAACACCTGTTGCGTTCGATTTAATCGAAATAATACTTTCAAATACGTCAGCGTTGTTAACACAAGCAAAACTAAAAGCAGAAAAATTGAAGTTAGCGGCGCTTCATCAGAGTCTTGGCTAATCCTAGAGACACTTCTAGGTGGCGGAGAGGAAAACTTCATATTAAGTTCTTCAATATTGATGTTGTTTCGTAAAAGAGTATTTGCTTTCCAATACCGAGATCCCAAAGATTTTTCCAAAGCTTGCGACTATCTCCAGACGCATCGATGCGACTCGAATAAAAAATCTTTTTTGCATTTTTAACTTGCTGTACAACTTGATTTCGTAGAGTTTTGTAAGTGCCGAAGTTTGCCTCTACTCTAGTACTAACCCTGCGTTTATAAGCCTGATCCCGTTTGTTTATTAAGTCCTCAATCGTTTGAGTGAACCAAGGTTTACATGAATTGATAAGTCATTTGGTTTTGGTATTTAGTATTTTAGTATTTAGTATTTATTTTATTTATGATAAGCTTACACTGTAAGACAAAAAAATATCTTATCTATAGTGCAGCTTCTAAAAAGTTTAATTAGTGTTTTAAGTGTAACATGTGTGCTAAAAATGTGAATAATGTTTTCATTTAAGCAATTAATTTGGTCATTAGGAGATGTCATATTAAAAACATTTTCCCAAGGTATTGAACGGAAATATTCTTCAAGGTTTTTAGAATTGATGTTTTTAAAGTCCCTGAAAGTTTTCGTTCCAGAAAATAACATTAATTGTGTAGTAACCTCAAATATTTTCTTCCTTTTATTTTATGCCAAATCACATTTCAAAAGGATTCACAAAAATTTGCAGAAAATTTATCAATTATTAGTTTTGCTGTGGTAGCTATTTTATAGAGATCCCAAAGACATTTTCGTTAAGGGGGGACGCTGGTCTAGAGCGTTAAAAAATGGGCATAATATATGAATTTTTTATGACTCAACAAAAAGATCTATCGAAAATCTGTGAAAAAGGTCTTATAGTTTAAGTTTTAATATACAAATACAAATTTTTTCGTTTCAATCAAATTCAAAATGGCGGCTGTCCAGCATTTCTTCGGAGGCACTTCATTTTTTAGATGGGTCCATGGCCGAAAATGTAACCTCCTTAATTTTGATCCTGAAATAAAATCCCGAAAATATTTAGTTCTATATAACAACAGCAAGAGCCGTACGTAGGATTTTTTCAATACTTTGTCGAAAAATACGTTTGAACAAAAAATTCAGATTTTCACTAAAAAAAAATCGAGAAAACTGTTGATTAAAAAAAAACTATGCAATATAAAAAAAAAATCCTACGTACGGCTCTGGAGAAAGGTATTTTGAATGTACTGTCAAAATTTCGTATAGATCGGTGAAGATTTGCTCGAGTTATGTTTTCGGCCAGTCAAAAAAAAGTGATTTCGAGAAAAACGCGTTTAAAGTTTTAAATACTATAAAATCATACGTCATACCAGAGGGGCACTGCAGAATGGAAAGTTTAGGCATTTAGACATTTTTGCCGGCATCCATCCTTTGGTATGTTATTTTTAAGACCCTAAAGCACCTTTTCAGACAAAAAAAATTTTGGTTTCTTCAAAATTCTAGACCAGCGTCCCCCCTTAAAATGGAAAAGGAGATTTTCTAGAGAAAAAACTTTCACTGACATTAATAACTTGAGTGAGGGAAGTAGTTCAATCGTACAGTAAAAAGAAAGCTTCAGAAAGCTATAAAACATGACATTCCGATGATAAGGAGTACAATAAAAGCGAGTCCTGCAATTCTGTCTGTCGGATGGATATATTTAAAATTTGCAGTCAGCAGCTAGCAGGCAAGTTTTTGGGATGGGGTTTCTCGGTATCAAATAACGATAACCGCTGTGCTGCCCATGGGTAGGTATCTATGGTAATACTTATTTTAGTGAAAAAAAAAAAAAAACTTATAATATTTTTAAAGTTTTATTTATGGGATTAATTGCTGGTGGTTTCGGAATCATGAGATTTGTACTTGGTTGAGTAGTTAACTCCACACACAGCCTCCAATCTGGAGGACCAGGTCTTTTTGGAATTCCCTTGGTCATTAAAGGCCTGATATTCCGGAGTCAGTACAGTACTGCAGACGTGGCAGAGCTGCCGTTGGATCGCCAGGATCTCATCTGCCACCATCTCTGTTCTAATAAACTGTCCTAGTATTGAAAGACCCAGAAATACCATTGAGCCAAATATGTCACAGTAGGTTATTCAGGAATTTCTTCTTTTTTGACAGCACCAGTCCACAGTTGACACCTTAAATAAGCTTTTGCTAATTCTCTTCGTCCTTTTTTCAACACTCGCACTAAATTGTTTTTGAAAGTCACCTCCGGTTGGAGGATAACAGTTACCACATTTATTTATAGAGACGAACTGTACAAAGCCATGCCGGGTAATCGAAAAGCGCTTTTCATGGCAATGAATTTACCATCGGAGGACTTGCCAGTTCCTCACGAAAGGCGATACCAGCGTAAAAATATTTTTGTATTTTCTGTTGGGATTTGAATAACAAGCTTGTCAAAGTCCAGCGAACGAGAAGTATGTGCATTAGCGGCGCGCTAAAGACAACTCCTTCGGATGCCCTAGACATACTACTAAGCCTTACACCCCTAGACATTTTCGGCAAACAGTCAGCAGCGAACTCAGCTACTCGACTAAAAGCTCACAAAAGCTCCACAAAAACTCACAGTGGACCAACAATCAAATTGGTAACACAAAGATTGTAAACAACTTAAGATTCATTCCAGATCGATCATACTACACCATCCCTAAGTTGGTGTTTGATAATAATTTCCAAATAACCAAACCCTCAAGAGAAGCTTGGGAAAATGGTACTTTATTGGACAATGAAGCCTTACACTTCTACACTGGCGGATCCAAAACCAGTGATGGTGTAGGTAGTTGAATTATCTCGAAAGGACTGAATTTAAGCCTTTTCTTCCGCCTTCCTACTGTAGCGTGTTCTAAGCGGAAATTCTGGCGATAAAAGAAGCCCTCTCCTGGCTAAGAGAAAACGTTGTATCCTCCACGAATATTCGCAACTTCTCGGACAGTCAGGCTGCTCTCATAGCTCTTGCCTCTGTCTCTACAAAATCTAATACGGTCCAAATCTGTCACACGTCTCTAAAGGAGATGTCAGAACTGTTCAACATTCACCTTTCATGCGTGCCGGCTGCCGGGTCACAGGGATATATCAGGCAACTGCATGGCAGACGAACTCGCCAAAAAAGGAACGACTTCTCATCTTCGACCTGAAATTAACAATGCAGGTATACCTATCGCTACATGTTAGCTTTTGCTAAAGCAAGACGCCTCTGAGAAGATGAGCACTAGATGGACGCAGAGTAATACATGTCTTATGACTAAACGAATTTCGCCATGTGTGAACTCGAAACGTTTAAAGAGCTTATCGAATCTAAGAAGTCGTCTTCACATTAGTTCCACTATAGGTGTCCTCACAGGATACTGCCTAATAGGTAGACATGTCAAAAGACTTGGCTGTCGACTCAAATGACTTCTGCAGAAGCTGCATGGACGAGGAGGAAGAGGAGACAATCCAACATCTCCTTTGCTCATGCCCCGCACTTGCTAACAGACGGAAAGCTCACCTAGGTGATTACTTTTTCGACGACACCAGCAATTTAGTTAATAAAGACTCAAAAAGTCTCTTCCTTTTCATACGAAGTTCTGTATGGTTTTACTAACTGGTGATCAACTCTTTAGTCCAGGTGCGATTAGAGTGTGTTTCAACTCCTTAATCCCCTAGATGGGAACCAAAGGGTGATCAACTTTCTGGCTTCAATGGTATCACAATGAACCCTCTGTGGTCTAAGTGTGTCAGTCTCCGTGCACCGCCATCGGCAGCCACTTCTAACCTAACCTAACCTGAAGCACAAACCTCCCGGGCAACAGGGAGACATGCTAACCATTACGCCACGGGCTCCACGTCGCAATAGACGGACATGCCTTCTAATTTAGTACAGAACTTCGTCTAACTAGCATCTGGTAGAAATAAGGAAAACAACATAAGTGCGGAGATGAAACGGAAAAGAAGGATATTGAGAAAACCCTCTTTAGAAAACCCAGTCCCAGACCTGCTCTACGGCGCGGAAGCATGGACCTTATCTAAAGCGAATGATGAAAAAACACTTAGTCGTTGATCTTTGGTCCCGTTTGCGAAGACAATGTGTGGAGAAGAAGATACAACAACGAGCTGTATGAGCTATACTGCGACATTGGCATAGCTAGAAGAGTACGCATCACGAGACTACGATGGGTAGGACATGTGAAGTGAATGGCCATCAACATTCCGACTCGTCGGACTTTCGAAAACAGGAAGGTAAAACGCTGAAGCAGTAGACCTAGCCTTAGGCGGACAAATCAAGTAGAAGAAAACCCTCACCCAAGTTAGAGAGCAAAACTCGAGGTAGCTCTCCCGAACTGAAAATTTTTGCTGAAAGATGTTGTTTCAGGTCCATTCATTGTTGGTTGTTTTTTTATGATGTGAAAAAAGTTTATGGAAAAAGTCAAAAGTCAGTCGGTTGGGAGGTTAACGATACTTTCAATAGGACCATTTTTTCAAAACCGACTTTCTCGTCAATAGCTTTTAAGAGTTTTACGAAATTTTTAATTTGATTTGTCCTAAGTTCTTTAAAAAAGATTTCGGAAATTTTTGTGTTTCAAATTTCTTATGAAATTGTTGTTTTTAATTTTTCCTTAAGTTTTTGTCAAAGAACCTCCTGGTAAGATATCATGTTAGCGTAAAACTTAAAAACCGATGGGTCAACTAGAAAGTTCGTCAAAATGAAGAGCTTACAGACGTCAACTTAAAAATGATTTTTAGAAAAACAAAATATCGTACTCACCCTTTAAATTAAAACTAAGCGACACCTTCGTGCATTTAATTTTTTATTGTTTAATAACCTGACTGCAAAGGAACTCTGATTGGTCTATTGTTTCTGCCATTCTTTTGAATTATTTTTTCGTAGTAAGGAATTCTCAATTTACTCTGGGGTTTTGTTTAAAACAATAAAATGAGTCTTTAAAAGACTGGACTTTTATCAATAGAATTTTGTCAGGCTCTTTTTCCCAAAGATTCAGAAAGCACTGCATTGGTATGAATGAAAAGAAAAATAGAGAAAAATGAACACAAAACCTCTGAACCAAATTAATTGTAAATTCTTTTCATGCAACAGCAACCATGGCACAATACAACAACAAATAAACTCATAAAAATATTACAGCTTTTTTTTAAAAAAAAAAAGAAGTCATAATAGCACAAAAGGTGAAAACATTTTCATCTTCACATATTCACCAAAAGAGAACGAGCGTGCTGAACAATTTATGAGTGTCCGCAAAAAACAAAAAACACGTAAAGTTGCCTTAAAGTACGATCCTTAAAGGGAATTCATGTGGACATGACGACGTGAATTCCATTACCACTGCTGCTGCACTCTGCATACATATATCCATTCCAACGAGGCCACAAAGTGTTCGGTTTACACAGAGAATAATGTAATATTAAGAATAAAGCAAAAAATAAAAATAAAAAATTAAGAAAAAAAGTAAAAATGGAAAAATTACCAAAAGCCCAAAGGGTTTGGTAAAAATGTTGGAAATTTAGAAGGTACGCCACACCGGGAATAGTCAACTCTTCGCTTTCCTGTGCGAGTTAGCACAAGAGAATTGTGTGTGTATATATGTATGTGTTATAAAGGTGCATTTCACACCAATCATGTGCCACAGTGCCGAGAAAGCCCACCCATGCAGCTATCCAGGATACACTGGCGAAATGTGCTAGTGGCCAAGAAAAGGATGCCGCACCGTAGAGCACAGTAGAAGTTAGGTTATCATTTTATGAAAAGGACGAAAGTACGTGATACCAAAATATATATAATATGCCGAATAAACCGCTTCCGCTTCTTTAATTTTGTTCTGCTTTTCATACCATTGCCCATTTTAGCTTTTTTCAATGCCGTCTTTTACAATCTGCAATGGGTGGCGGCAGGCGAACTCTACTTCAACTGTGTGGAGAATGAAGACTGTCTATTCATGGAAACCTATGGTGAGTGGGCAATAATAAGATTTGTTTGTTGGATTTTTACTTTACTTTTTTTTTCTCCTTTGGACTCCTTTGGAGTACGTAAGTATAAATAGGTATATTTCTGTTGTTTGTGGAGGACGTAGCTGAAAGTTAACTAATCTAGGACGAGCATCATAAAGTTCAAAAGAGAAAGTGAATTTTAACTAAATTTAAGACTTTTTAATTTTAATTTTTTGAGGATACCACAGTTGTGGTTTCGGCAATTCTTGGAAAGGAAATTTTGCTTCGTTAGAATTCAAATGAGGAAAGAAATTTATTTTTCAACAAATTTGTGTTCCAATAAAATGTGGTAGGAAGTTTAATTTGGGAATTCGGAAAGAGGAGTCATGTTTGTAGCGGACTGTTGTAGATAAACAAATTTTAATAACTTAAATAGTTTCGCTCTTCCGAAAATTCACTTGCACTTTGATTCGAAGAAATGATTTTACAAAATTTAATTTTTGCTGCCGCATATTTACTTTTCGAGATGAGATAATGCCTTATAAACATTATACAATTGAGTTTGTACGTATTTGAAATATTTTAGAGCATTTAAAGTTTGTCTGTAGATGAATGTTAACGGATCGCTACGCGCGCCGTGCGTCGCCCGCCGCCGCAAAAGACTCTTGTTGTTGGTTGTTCAAACGAACTAGAACTTTGGTCTCAAAGCACTGCACTGCACATATACTGATTTGTGCCCCAATTGCTGATTTTGTTCAAACGAGTTGCTGAAACCGAAAAAATTGTGGTTTTTTGCCGAATAAATACTGTCGAATTTATCTACGTGCATTCAGTATCAATAAAGGATGCATTCATTCTTATTCAAAAAATAAAACGAAAACCATATCAGCATTCTCTCTACCTAAAAAAATTCGAGCCGCTAATTCAACTAATTTTAATCTCTTTGATTGATTGAAAATTGTCAATTTGGCAAAAAAAAATCTCAATTTTTTGGATTTAGCAACTCGTTTCACCAAAATCAGTGATTGGGGCACGAAGTTCAAGATTGCAATTTTTCTTCTTTTTGTAATTTAACTTAAGACTAATATAATTAAAAGATAACTTAAAAATATTAATAATCTCACTAATATTATAAAGAGGAAAGGTTTGATTGTTTGTTTGTTTGTCTCGAATAAGCTCCGAAACTACTGCACCGATTTGAAAAATTCTTTCCCCGTTGGAAAGCTACACTATCTCTGAGTGACATAGGCTATATCTAGTTTTTAAAAACAAAAATAGAGTTCCTTACCTAAACTCCGATAGCTAATAATCTTACTAATACTAATATTATAAAGAGGAAAGTTTTGATTGTTTGATTTTTTGTGTTATCTCGAATAGGCTCCGAAACTACTGCACCGATTTGAGCACGGAGGTACGGAAGGTGGGCTAAGATCACGAAATAATCATGACGCGCGGCTCACTCGCGCGGTCGGCTCCCTACTGAATGGTCGTGTGCGGAATTAAACAAATTGTCGCTTGATAATATTTTGTCGCAAAAAAATTACCTCAAAATCAAAACTTTGTTGGGGGGAAGAAAATTTGAACAACATTTAAAATTGAAAGTCTGACAACCCTAAGCCCTTAGGAGAGCAATTTAAATACAGTTTTAAAAATTATTATTTCTACAAGAAATCAAGTCTAAAATTCGGTCGCTACCATCAGTATTGACAGAGAAATCGAGTTTAACACAGGTCAGGAAATACCAAAGTTAGACTTTTTTTAAAGTGTCAAAGAGTGATGTCATAGTTGAGAAACGGACTTTTCTGTAGAACAATTTTTTTCTTAGAATATGACCAAGAACCATTTCAAAAAGTATGTTACACGAATTACGGGACATCCTGTATATAAAAGCAGCTAGCCCGGGCGGGTGAACTATATTTTAAAATAAAACACTACTTTTAAGAATTACGCCTGTTTTTATAATTCAAAGGAATTAAACATTGAACAGTCACTACGAAAGTGTTTTTTAGTTATCTCTTCACCTCAAAAATAAGCAAATAACAAAGTGTGAAATAAATAAGATTCTGTGTTAAGAATTCAGTCTACCCTGCCCTTCGTCTTACTTACACTCCATTGCACAATAACCGGCACCTATCACCTTTTTCAAAAAGCTTTTTCAAATAAACAGTAAGTATGCCTAAATAAGAAGATCACGACTTTCAAAACAAGTGCCTACAGCAAGGACAACCAAAATACGTCGCATTAGAGTCTTTAATAGAAACAGACAATCGCCTTATAATTCAAAGGAAATCTCGAGCTATAGAGTCTATCACTAAACGTTCAAAACGTTTTGCCAATCACAAGCTCGCATATCGGAGCTTGCTTTTCGGAGTCTAACACCGAACGCTTTCAGCGACTTGAACGTCAAAATGCCAGAACCTCACAAGCCCGCGTTTTAGCACTGAGCGCTAAACAGATTTCCTGAATTCTTTCAACATTAGAATGCTTCTCTTTCTTATTCAAATATTGAGAGCAAAGACTATGCTATTCACTAGGTCGAAGTAGGACCCGAGCTACGCCGGGAGGGTTTGCTAGTTATTAATAATTTACGTTAAAATTAAGATCGCATGAAATATTTTATTACTACACCTATGCTATTAAGAACATATTTCAGGTTTCACTTCCGAGAATAAGTTCAATCAGTGGAAAATTAACAACACTTTGTTTTCCAGAAAAAGTACCTTTCGTTTTTTAATAATTTCTCAAAAATCAAGAAAGAATTTTTCGTTCGTTTTTTGCTTTTGACATTGTTTCTAAACTATAGTACTTTTACTGAATAGCTTTTTTATCTCCTTCTTTGTATGGTTGGTGGCGCAAACGTCGCTTGTCAGCTGGTAAGGCTGATGTGGAATATATCATTTAGGCGGGCAACTGCGCAATGGGTTGGAAAGAAAGGCATATACATGTTTTAATTTGAAAGAATGAAAGTCACCATTGTAACCAAAATCGGTTTTGGTGAATGTATGTGCCATAGTCTTTCAGAGTAGTAAAGCTTTGAATGTAATTGTTTTGGTATGAAAAATAGCATTGCGACGTTGACTTGCAAGTTTCATTCAAAAGTTTTTTAAACCAAAAAACAGTAAAAATGAGCAAAACAAAAATTTTTTTAAGACACAATTTTTAAGTTTTGTTGGAAATGGAAATTGTAACGAATTTTACTGGAAAGCAATAGCCGAGTTTAATTGAGAATCTGACTTCAGCGAAACATCGCAAAACATCGCCCATGGGAATACCACAGCTCAAGTGGACAAAAATAAGTCACTTCCAGAAGTGAACAACAGGGATGGCTGGTAAATGGAGTTTATGGAATAAAGTTGTATAAGTGAGTACAGCGTTTCATTGAGCGTTTAAGTGAAGTGAATATAAAAATTCCCAATAAAACTTAGCTAATGTAAAAAAAAATTTCGACGGGTATTTCGGAAAAACTTACCTAGGGAAGATTTTGTAAAAATTAGAAATTAAACAGGACAATCAATAAAAGATAAAAATGTACTACATTAAAAAAAAATATAGGAAAGCATAGTAAAGTAAGCAAATATATAAAAAGAAAAACTAATCTAGTGTATTTCTTTCCGCATCACCCAGGAGGTAAAATACAGGATTCGTTTTTTTTAACGAGGTTATCCCTGGAGCCCTACTCTGTATTTCGTTTCGAAGGGCAAGTCTATTCTTATTATTAAATTAAGATTAAATAAATTAAAAAAAATTAAAAAAGGCGTTTTCGAATTTGCCTTTCCGAAAGTAGAACGTTCGAATCCGCATTAGAAATAAAGAGTACAAAATATTCGTTTTCGTAAATTTTTGTTTTCGAAACGAATTGCTGAATAGGGCCCCAGGCCTACTCCTCGCTACAACTACAACTATTTCTACTTTGCATGTTATTTTAAAAATTACAATATATATATTTATCAATTTTAAAAATTCATAGAATAATATAAGAAAATAACAAAATTAAATATAAAAAAGTAACAAAAATGTATATATGTACAAAACAAATAATTATTAAGAAAACCACAAAATAAAGAAGTATAACAAAATAAATATAATGACTATCTACGATCTACAAATTGCACAAAAGATAAAAAGTATCACAGCATAAGGACAGTTCAGGGGTACGTAAATGGGACAAAAAATTTGTTAAAAAATATATTTTGCTAAAAAAAACAATGGTAAAAAATTTAATCATGATTTATTATGTAAAATAAGTATACAAAAATATTAAATTTTACTATTTTTTGCTTAAAACTAAACTTAGTCTAGACGTATGTTTTCTTATATTTTTTTTTTCTCAGCAGCTCCTTGTTGGTTTTTTTAATAGAGAACAACATCATACCTGTCAATAGATATCTGATAATTTCTGCTCTATGTTCCTGATCCGTGCATTGTGTTTTCAGCTCTTCGTCTTCAAATTTGAGGGCAGTTTTCATCCAAGTTTCCATCAGCTTTCTGATATGTTGAACATATGTCGATATGATATGAGTTTCACACCAAGATATTTGATTTATTCGCGATAAAACCCCTAGCAAAATCGACTTTACCACGATAGTCCCTGGCTCTACCGAATTCGAAAAATTAGAATCTAATAAAAGAAGCAAAAAACCCCAGATCGCGCGGTATCTTGGGGGGGGGGGGGGGGGGGGGGGGGGGGGTCTTAAGTAGAGACAGATTAATAAAATAATAGTATTTAGGAACATTAGGTATATTATTAATAATAATAATACTAATAAAAATAGTAATAATAGTAATAAAAATAAATAATAATTATGAAAAAATTCTAGATTTTTTTTACTGTGGCTATAAATTATACCAACAGTGGCAACAATATCTGAAAGGAAAAAAAATTATCAAATCAAGATTAAGTACTCTTACTCAAAACTTCAAAACTATACCACAAATAGTTTTTATTCTTCCAAGTAATTTTTTATTTGTTTGGTTTTTCATCACTTATCGTTCACTATACTATCGTTCACTTTGATATCTTTCTGATTTTTTTAAATTCTTTTTATTTTCTTAACTCACTTGTTTTATAGCACTATATTTTTCCAATGTTTCTGAATTTTTTAGATTCTTAGATTCTTTACAAAACTCACTAGCTTAACACAATATTTTTACTGTTTCTGATTTTTTTAGATTCTTTTTATTTTCTTTACTAAACTCACCAGCTTAACAATATTTTTTTCGTATGTTTGTGATTTTTTTTAATTCTCTTTATTTTCACTAAATTCTCTAATATCTTTCCTATGTTTTTGTTTTGTTTTTTAATTCAATTATTCTACTTTCCAATTAATAGGTATTTTTAATAAATTTTTCTTATTTGCACTTCTTCGCATTAAAAACAACCTGTTGCTGCTTGCTCATCAAAATTCCGTTAGCCAATGAACAAAATTATACCCAAGCTCAAACAACTTTGCAACGGCCAAAAACGGTTTTTTTACCTACCTGCCAAATTGTATGTACAAATGATTGCAGTCTCTATTCGCACCTACAAAAAATATTAACCTTTTCACCTACTCTTGTTATTGTATCAAAAGTATAAACAAAAAATATTCTACAATACTCTATACCTATACTTATATTTATTCTATACTTACGCTTTTCCCAATTGTACATTATGCCTTGCCGAAAGGCTAACACACAGTTCAACATTTCTCTATACGTGAACATTATATACCTAAAGACTTTATTTCAAGAAGAGAAACATTTGTTGTTATTTGTTTCCTGCTCTTACGCATATTTCCCTCCTCCTTCCTCTTCAAATACAATTTTGTGGAATACATTCCAACTTTTGTGGTGTCCATTCAATTTCCATTTTGTCACCGGAACGGGTCGAAGTAATAGTACTATGGAATATATATTCAATGCTTTTGAGTAAAAATAGCCCTAAATAAAGCAAAACTTTGTAAAAGAAATTAATTTAAAAAAAATATTTTCTTTTAAAAATATTTTTTTTTTTTTTTTTCAAAATTTTGATTGAGACTTGATTTCTTAAAAACTATTCATTAAGTGAACTCAAACTAAATTGAATTCTTTTTTTAACTTTTTTCTATACGCTATTTGAAACACATTTCCGAAAATTTCATGAAAATCCATGGATTGACCCTGGATTCCGAGGTTTTGCCATTTTTAAGTCGAACGGCACTCCACTACAATTAAATGAAAACATTAAAATCCTTCTCGGTTCAGGCAACGATGTCACATAAATTGAAATTAGCAATAGGAACTGCCAAATAATACTTACATATATGGGCCTGAAGAAAAGTAGTATGAAAACTTGATTCAAAGAACAAATCAGCTGTTTATAGCTTCAAGTATAAGCAAGTGAATAGAAAATCGCTTGCTGCTCATTTCTTTGCGTTGTACTACGACCCGACGACAAAGAAGCCCAACAAAACATTAGAACATAAGAAGAAAGCGTTCTTTATCCAACTAGCCTTAAATACTTAATGAATCATAAAGCGATTGGGCGGGCAGCCATTAATTTTTATAAAACTAAGGATGTATTGAATGCTTATGGTGTCATATCAAATGACAGCGCTACCAACTCTAAGCCACTAAAAATATAACTGATCTTTATTTCGTTGTTTCAATTAAATAGCGCTAGCTTTTGACACATTTCAAACTTATACAGACAAACGCGAAATTGAAATCAATGGTATCTGTCATCTATCGATATGTACCTCCAGGATTTTTCTAAGATCTATCGTAATGTAATTAAATAATCGATTGTGGACTTCCGAACCGAACTAACAAAGAAAGACCTATGAAATCGTTGACTTGGGGCTTCACACTTGACAGAAGCAAAATCAGCCATTTTTAGATCAGATATGGATTCAGCGAATAGCAAATCATCGGAAAAGCAATGGTTTGATTTTGGATTAATATTTTTTTCAGGTTAAAACAGAGGAAAAAACAAAAAAAAAATTATTTTTTCGATATTGAATGCTTAGTATCTCAGAAACGCGAGCTATTTAGTAGATTGTGAGCTCATATTTAGATTCAGCGAAGCAAAAGCCTTTAAAATAATATAGTTAGGCTTTGGAAAATATCAAAAAGTTCAATTTTATAGATCAGTGTAACAAGCGCAATTGTAAGGGTCTCCCTTTTTTAGGATGGGGTGTACGATATTGAGGTTCCATTCGTGAGGTATGCTTTCTTCCATTTTTTCGAGCATATAATGCAGATCAGCTGGTGCCTGCACCTTTCCAACTCACCTCCAGTTACCTAGAAAATCTTTGCGTCATGGCCATCTTCAGTTGCAGTTTTATTTGTTTAAAGTTCGCATATGACAATCTCATCTTCTTTTAGGTCGGAAGAATTGTACATTCTGCCTTACAGTGGAACTTGTGTCTTTTCGCCGTGCAGAAGTTAAATAAATAAATAATAGGGTGGCGCAACAGAGCAAGGAGCCCCTGGGCTTAGCGCATTTCTCACAACCATGCTTTGTGAGGGAATGGAAGGGACCTACAATTTTATGACGGTTCCGAACGGATAATTGAGAAAGCACTTTTCATGGCAATGAATTTACTAACGGAGGACTTGCCAATTCCTTGCGAAAGGCGATACCCGTGGAAAAACATTTTTGCCTCTGTTGGGATTCGAACATCGAACCTCTGGGTTAGCAGGTGGACATGCTAACCATCACACCACTGGTACCACGGGCAGAAGTGGTCTTTCCATTTCCTCAGTAGCGACTGTCTTTCTATAATTATGTTTTCCTGATGGTCTTTACAGGCTTGAGTTCGAGGCTTGCCACCCTGGCAAGATCTTTTTACCTTTTCGTATAACTTCCGAATCTCGTTCCCGTCTTGACACCTGTCAATTTCCTCTAATGAGCGCTTCTCATGCTGCTTCTTTTTCTTTTTGAGAATCCGGTATTCTTCTCTTCCTAGCTCCTTGTAAATCTCGTTACACTGATCGAAAACAGCCCTTGTTCGCTTTTACATCAACATTTGTTGAGCTTTTGTTTAGATGCATTTGTCTGCCTGCATTCTTCATCGAACCATGGGTTTCGTTTTGGGGGCTGAGTGAAACCCAGAACCTCAGAGGCAGCGGTTCTAATGGCTTGTTGGCATTGCTGCCACTGGTCTTCAATGCTTGATGCTGGCGTCATAAGATTCTAGGATAGTTGGAAAGACACTCGATTGGAGAAGGCAATGGCAATCTCTTGCGATTGTAGCTTTCCGCGGGCATATCGTTTCACAGCGTTGATTCGCACGAGTGGTGAACATAATATTTTCATTCGTTTATTGGCTATAACAGGGTAATGGTCCGAGTCAAAGTTGACCCCTCGGAAAATTCGAACATCTATCACACTGAACGAGTGCTTTGTGAGGATTACAACATGGTTAATTTGGTTGAAGACTGTTTGATCTGGGGATCGCCATGTACCGGGAAGCGTGTTCTTCTAACAATAAGATTTAGCACCGCAGCAAAATCGATTAGCTTTAGTTCGTTTTCGAAGGTCTTGTCATGTAGGTTATGCTTACTGATAAAAAATTTCCTCCCTCCTTCTTGCAGAACGTTTTAAACGTTATGTCTAGGAGCTTCAGGGAGCTCGTAGAAACAATCTTGAAAGTTCTCGTCTTTCTCTTTTGTGGAGGCGTTTAGGCTTTTGTTGGATGTGGGCTGATTACCTTATCCCTGAGTATTAATCTTAGGCTAAATCGTCACCTAAGCAGTAAACGTTGTTTCTGTTGATTGTAGGATTCCCCGACGTCGCTTTTCATAATCTTTATGCCCGACCATTTTGAACTTCATAGATGACGGTAATATCTGCTTTGCAGCAGCTTAGAGCGACCGCTAGTTCTCCGGTTGCCTGTAGTCCGTTAAGGGATCTTACGTTCTAAGAGCAGATCTGAAGGTCTGTGTCCTTTTTTCATTTACTAGGGTCAGCATTGGTGAAATGATTTTTCGAGACTGTTGGTTGCTTCGAAACAATTTGTGTTTTATGTGGTTCAGTAAACACTCAAAAACTGCTTAACCCCAAGCACAACCCCCTAACAGTAGGGCCTGATCCTTTTGGAATCACTTTCTGTGCAAAGTTCCATGCTGCAGAGGTTGGAGCGCTACCATGGGCTCGCCATGAGCTCATCCGCCAACATCTCTATTTTAATACCCCTAAGACTTTGAAAGATCCATAAAGCGAAAGTGTCGGAGTAACTCAATTAGGGTTGTCTGCTAATGCACTCTCTTAGTCAACTTCATTCGCCAATCTTTATAAGGCACTGAGGTTCGGGCAGTCAATCATTAGTCGGAGTGTCACTTTGGTTAACAATCGCAATAGCCAGGCATATCCGGTTTGGACGAGATCGGTTCAGTGGTTACCACTTGGAGGTGAATTAAACTATTGTAAATTGCTACCTCAGAGCGCCACCAATCAGAGCCTTCCCAAAAGCACACGTCCAACCAGTCTCTCAATATTGCAAAAAAAAAAAATCATTTCCTTACAGATCTTTTTTTTCATTCCCAACTGAGGCGTCCTTGAATCCCTTGCACCAAAACTACAATCAAAATTTATTAAAAAAAGCTTTGGTAACATTTGATGAGCAACTACATAAGTATTTTTATGAAGTCCAGTTTTTTTTTCCATGTGAGTTAAGAATGGATTCATCGGAGATTAGGAATATAGTTCCCGAAGAGCTCAACATGTTTAACAACTAAGATTGAATCCATGTGAGCACAGAAGTTTGAAAGCAAATAATCATGTGTCGCTCACATCCAGACCAAAAAAAAAGCCAAGTAAAATAAAATTCATCAAAAAGCTCTGACATGGCAAAAAAAAACCAGCAGATGTTGTAGTGAGTGCACGTTAAACTATTACAAGCAACTAAAAACTGTCATTTTCTACACACTTTTTCATTGGATTTTCATTTTTCATAACTAAAAGTTGTTTCATTGTTTGGACTTTCGCATGTAATTCCCGTTAAAGTTCATCTTCTTCCATCAACAATTTATAAGAATATTATTAATGTTTGACTCATGTTTGTTTGCCACTAAGGCGAACTTCAATATGATGACTCCTGGTGTATCTACTCTCTCCTTTTGATGTTTCGTTGATAAAAATATTTCTCTTTTGTATTAAAAGTCTTTAAGTCATAAAGTTTTTACGTGTCCCAGCCATGTAAGGGAGAAAAAAGAAGTAAGGTATCAAAAAGTTTATCCTCAATATTAAGTTTGTTTACTTTTTCTTTATTTTTCTTTGTGCGGTATCTTAAAGGAGAGAAGAAGGTCCTTTTGATTGTTCCTCAAATATACATAGACATTTGGGGGTGAAAAAAAAAGAAAAATTAAATCCAAAG
Organism: Melanostoma scalare; assembly: GCA_949752695.1. Lineage (NCBI taxonomy): Eukaryota > Metazoa > Arthropoda > Insecta > Diptera > Syrphidae > Melanostoma > Melanostoma scalare. Next base: position 251,139,710 of record OX456984.1, on the reverse strand, counting down.
AACAGGAGAAGTTTGTGGTTTATAATGCTTAAATTTACATTGAAATATGATGGACATTTTCTATCTTCTGTTTGTATCCTTCGTCATACTTCCTGTCAAGAAAAGAAAACCTTGTACATAGAGAGGGATGTGTACATAAGATATAGAGGCGGCGAAGAGACCAAAAGGATGTTGGATTTTGCTATGGTAATAATTTAAATAAGTTTTCAGGTGGTTTTTCTTTTCAATCCGATTTAATTTAAGAAGTCAAATAACGCAAAAGATATCAGTAAAAGGAGACTTTTTTGGTGTCTTGTATTTGGCAGAAAGTTTTGAAAGATGAAACTAAGAAATGTAATTTGGGAGGATTAGCCAGATTTGTAGTCAAGCAGTCGCAATGAAAGGAATTCTGGAATGAGCGGCTTGTTTTTGACTAAATTGAGAGGTGCAGGTTCAATATGTTCACTTTAATGAAGTATTGAACGGGGAACACTTGTGAAGAACGGAGGGGAACTATAGTTTTTACCGATTCCGGACTGTTAGTTGAGAAGGGGCCTTTTATTACAGAGAGACTGTAATCGGAGGACTTCCAATTCCTCGCGAAACGTTATAACAATGGAAAAACAAGGTTTCTGGGATTCAAGCCTTGAGCCTCCCACGTAATGGTTAACATCCGTTACGCCATACCACAAGTACTGCAAGAAGCAAAAAACGATCAGGACTCTTAAAAATCAATCTTGATTATGAATCTTGTTTTTTTATGGCAGCTTTGTTAGGCAAGTTACACTCCATCTCTAAAAAATAAGGTGCACAAGGAACCCAATCAAGTAGTTATTAGTTGCGTCGATTTTCACTGCCAATATTGCAAGTCGCCTTATATGCGAGGTTAAGGCTTAGTTAGCAACGTGACCGATTCGAGATTTAGAGCAAGGCGAACCTCATTTTAAAGTCATCCAATAGCTCACAGACTAAAGATTTTCCAACAGCTTACCCTAACAGACAGTGGAAGAGTACTCATCGCTAGACTACGATGATGGCTGGAACATGTAGAGCGGATTTACGCCCACGCACCGGCTCAACGAGATCTCGAAAGTACATTGCACGACAATCGCATAAAGGGGAACCTCGTCTTGGAAGAAGAAGACCTTAAACGACTTAGAGTCAAAACTGAACAGAGTTCGCCTGATATTTTTTTAGTACATATTTTAGTATTTATTTGAATATTAACATCTAACACAGTAAGAATACACTTATAAAGTTGTGAAAGATAGAATTTAAAAATTTATATAAACTTAAATAAAAAATATTTTAAGTACATAAGAGAAGTAAAAAAAAAGAAAGAAAAGTACATAAGAAATAAAATTTTTTTAAATTGATGGCTGTAATGAAAGTTAATCCAGCTTAAAGAATTTGTACATAAATAGATTTTATTAGTGATTGAAAGTTAGTTAAAAAATTTTCCAGAAATTGCTTGAAGGGGAAGGGGAAACTTTGAAAATTTTAGTTGCTCTGATTAAGGAAATGTTGTAACTGCTTCTAAAATCCTTGCGCATCATTTAGATCACGTATATTACGTGGAATTGAGTTCCAGAGACGGATAGCCGCGATGAAGAACTATCTCTCAGAGGTTAAGTATATAAGTATATAAAAGGTAAGAAGGTTGTTTGTTTTTGATAGTGTTAAAGAGAAGCATCAGCGTACGAAATTTCACATAGTTTTCGAAAGACATATTGACTAGACTATTAGCTAGGTGTGAAACGTGGTCATATCTTCTAAGGCAGTAAACATATCGAATTAAGGTGTTAAAAGCTACTTGTAATTTACTTTTGCTCGCAGCATAAAATATTTCACAACCATAAACTAGCAAAAGGAACTACTAAGGTTTTCGCTAGCAGCAATCTCGTTTTAAGTGGAGTTACATTTTGCACAACCCATAGATTTCGAAGAGCACCGTATGACTACCACTGTATGACCACTGAATTTATGTGGTTTTTCTAAGTTAGTGTTCTATTAAAGATAACACCGAGATTTTTTGCGGACTCTACATAATCAATGTTGAAATTGTTTAACATTATACTAGGAAAATATGATAGGTCCAAGCGTGTTCTAGATATTACTAAACATTTGCATTTAGCAGGGTTAAGTGCCAGGCCGCACATTTTGCTGCCCACTCCGAAACACGTTTTAGATCTTCATTTAAATTTGAAGCACAATCCTCGACAAGACCAGGACAACTTCGGTAAATTTGAACATCATACACTAGTGGAAAAAATTAAAGGATCAAAAAAAGAATCCAAATTTTTTGGAGTTTTTCAAGTAGTTGTAATTCTCTTAAAAATGGTCGTACAGGAACTTCAAAAAAGCATTTTGAAGCTCAAAACTTCTAGTTTTGAGATCTAATGACAAAAAATTTTTTCAAGCTACGTAGTTTGCTCAGTCCTAATAAATACTGAGAACAAATTTTTTTCGAAATTTTTTTTGTTTTTTTTTTTGGTGTATGAACTTGGAAAATTTTTTTTCAACTGAACCACTATATGGACTGGATAGCTTGTTTGTTTAGCTTGAATTTGCTTTTTTGGAAAGTTCGATTCGACTTTTTCTCATTGAGATATCGATTTTTGAATGAAAAAGGGTCTGTTTGTCTTTAACCATCAATATCTCAGCAACCGGTGATTGCACAAGAAAAACAAGTAGAGTTTTGAAATCTTGACTACATTACCAACAAAAATCATTTTGGTTTTTTCGAAAAAAAAAATTTCTTTATAAACTTTACATTAATTTAAAAAATTAAGAAAAATGGGCTTTTGGTGTGTTTTGGAACAATCAAGCACCAAGTTGGATCTGTTAAGAAAACCGGTCATGTTGAGCGTGCCTTTTACAGTTTAATATCCCCACAAAAACCTCACTAAGTTTCGATTCAATCCATCAAGCCGTTTTTCTGTTTTATTCGATCAATTTTTGAAAAAAAAATTAAAGGATCATGATCTGATATTAAACTGTAAAAGGCACGCTCAACATGACCGGTTTTCTTAACAGATCCAACTTGGTGCTTGATTGTTCCAAAACACACCAAAAGCCCATTTTTCTTAATTTTTTAAATTAATGTAAAGATTAGAAAGAAATTTTTTTTTTCGAAAAAACCGAAATGATTTTTGTTGGAAATTTATTCGAATTTTCAAAACTCTCTTTGTTTTTCTTGTGCAATCACCGGTTGCTGAGATATTGATAATTAAAGACAAACAGACCCTTTTTCATTCAAAAATCGATATCTCAATGAGAAAAGGTCAAATCGAACTTTTCAAAAAAGCAAATTCAAGCTAAACAAACAAGCTATCCAGTCCATCTAGTGGTTAAGTTGAAAAAATTTTTTCCAAGTTCATACACCAAAAAAAAAAACAAAAAAAATTTCGAAAAAAATTTGTTCTCAGTATTTATTAGGACTGAGCGAACTACGTAGCTTGAAAAATTTTTTTGTCATTAGATCTCAAAACTAGAAGTTTTGAGCTTCAAAATGATTTTTTGAAGTTTCTGTACGACCATGGATTTTTTTTTTGATCCTTTAATTTTTTCCACTAGTGTAGATATGAAGAGAACATAAATAGATATGAAGAGATGAGTCGAATTGCTGAGTTAGAAACTGAAATTTTTTTTTGTTAATTTATTGATTAATGTGGAATGTACCACCATATCGAAAGCCTTAGAGAAGTCTGAAAGGACTAGAAATGTGACAAAATCCTGTTCCACCATTTCTCTTATTTCTTCAACTACATTAAGTACAGCTGTTCTACAGCTATGCTTCGCACGCCATCCTGACTGAACCGGTATTAATAGCTTATAACGAGTAAAAAATTCAGTCAATTGCTTGTGCATGATTCTTTCACAAATCTTTGAAAGAAAGGGCAGAATTGATATTGGTCTGAATTCATCACCTATTGAGTTTTTTGGGATTGGTATAATCTTTGCCAGTTTTCATTTAGATGGAAACACGCCGGTCATAAATATTGTGTTAATAAATTATGTAATAAATGGCAATAGTGATGGCAGAATAGCTTTGACAAAATTAGGATGGATGTCATCAACCCCTACGGCATTTGACTTCACAGATAGAAAACTTTCCACAATATCTACGTCCTCAATTCGTCTAAAAACAAAGGATGTTTCTGCTTGTGAGACACCAATATCCGTCTGGGAATCTATAATTGGAGAGCTGAAATTTGATTTATGCACAAACTTACGATTAAGATCATTTCGATCAATATTAGTGGGACAAGCTTTACTTTCCCTATCCCTAGTTCACGAATATTATTCCATATCTAACTACTGTCTGAAGTAGACCCGAGATGATTGGAATAGTATTCCATCTTAGCAGATTTCATAATAATACGACTTCGTTATAATGTAGGTTGAGGCCCATGTTCACTCCGAACTGTAATGTCCACCTTAGTAATAAGGTTACTCCAGCAGAGCATGATCTCCTCGTCTGCAGCAAAGTGGCACTCCATTCAAAGAAAAGGATTGAAGAAGAAAACGTCATAAGTGTTTCCACTTCCAGATTACATGGCCTTAAAGAGACTAACCATCTGTCAACATTGGGACTAAATCCAGGCCTCGTCATTTCTCATATATCCATTGTGGGAAAAGGTGGAGACAGGATAAGACTAACGCACGACAGAGGACTGATCTCAGAAGGGTGTATTACTCTTATGAAGCAATTGAAAGATTGCTCCCAAGGAGATTTCGGGCGGGTATTTCGAATGCTCAAGAAAAATAAAGTCAGATTTAGCTTTTCGTTTTTAGTTTAGGGCTTCCAAAAGGTGCAATGGTACTTGTACAAGTTTACAGATTTGCCTGTAACGTGAAAGTTCAAGGTACCAATCCCAGGAAAATCCAATTCTATATCTATTATCCTCCGTAGAAGTCAAACCAATTCTTTTAAATGAAAATCAGCGTAGCTTACATCTTTTATTGTACACAACAAGGAGAAAATTTACTCCTTCAAGTTCCTTCTTTAAACGAACCTAAACGAAAGCATATGAAGTTTGATAATTGTTCCACCGTGCTGGTTGGTAACTTGTTATTAGTGTAGAACTGACGACGCTGCTAGCTCTTAATGTTTACTGTGTACTCGTTGAGATACAAACAACACCGGAAACGGAAAAATTTTCTGCCATGATTCCTTCTCATAAAGTCGCCTGAAGGTTTCTTAATGCTCTTTTCCACTCATTGTACACATTACAGTGCAGCTTATTTTTCGTAAGAACTCCCTTCACTGATAGCGTCATACTCGTAGATGTCTACATATTTTTCGTTGTACACGCAACGGATATATATTTCCTACTTTATCTACGATTCATTTTCATTTTGTTATTTTTTTTGTCCTTTGCATCTGTAACTTCTCTTGAAGCGGAGAACTCAATCAAGGCTCAAGGTAGATGGTGTATTGTTACAAAGTCATTTGATGAGTTATGTGAACTCCGATTTTGGAAACGTAATTGTGATTCGCAATGAGAGTCAATGAGAATTAATATATTTTTTTGTGAAAAAATACACCATCTTGTTGTTAGATGAACATGATTACACAAAATTTCAACAACAAAATTGGAAGGAATATGAACTTTTGATGAGAAGTTTCTACGTAATTATTTCGTTCTCCTTTGAGTCATAAAGCGCATCGGTTCGAAGTAAGTTTAAGTAAAACACAAAGCAGACAAATAGAAAGCTGGGAATTGAAATTTTTCATAGAAGAATAAAAAATGATTAGGGAGCAAGTGTCTTTGTGTTGACTGATGACGAGCAGCAACTTTTTTCAGAATGTAGGAAAATGAATCAGAACCTTTTTTGAAATCAAAATTGCCATTGAAATTCATACATGTGACATTATATCAGAGACAACTTTACCATCAACCCTTACTATTGCTGCAAGACCAAAAAATGTTGTAACCAGAATTACATAGGTGTTAAAGGCCAGCAAAGTCAAGTAATACGTTTGAAGAACTTTGACGATCGAGGGCTGCAGCATTGTAACTATGATTCGAAGTCGAAGTTTCGAACTAGTGAAAGTCGCGGGAAATGGTCGAGCATGCATCTTTTATGACTACGAAGCAGAAAGACGAAAACATTGGAAAAAAGGTCCGTTTTGTGGATATTAGGACAAAGATGTTTTAACAGTCACCAGCAGGTGTAAAGTTCCAAAGAGTAGGCTTAAGGGGTCTTAAACAGCTTCGACCCGTTCAAAGCACCTGGGCTGGATGGAATCATTCCTGCCTTCACCATGTGTCTGACATGATCACTGCGAACTAAGTGGTAATCTTGAACACTTGCATCAAGTTCTCTTACATCCTTAAAGCCTGGAGAGTAGGTACCTAAGGTGCTCTTTATCATAAAGGTCAGCAAATGCTCTCACGTAACCCCAAAGGACAGACCTATTAGTGTGACATCTTTCCTACTCAAAACACTGAAAAGAGTATTAGAAATATATTTAAGACAGAAAATTAAACCCTGTCTGATCTCGACAGCACAACACGCATACACGAAGGGTGCATGAGAGAAAACGGCATTGCATTCCCTGAAATGCTCCATTGAATATTCCCTACACCATAAAGAGTTCTTATACTCTAGTCGCCTTTTTAAACATTGAAGGTGCATTTAACAATGTCAGAAACTCCAGCGATCATGAATTCTCTTGATGATTTAATTATAGAAGATCCTATCAAAAACATGATTAATTCAATGCTTTGCAGCAGAATCATCAAGTCGAAAATGGGTGACTACGAAACTAGTAGAACAACCAATAGTGGCACTCCACAAGCAGGAGTACTCTCCCCGTTTTCTGGAACTTGGTCGTCAACGAACTTCTAAACGATCTAGAAGAAGGCGGTTTCGAGGTTGTTGCCTACACGGATGACTTGCCAATTTCTGCCTTAGGCAAACACCTACAAACTCTAGCGGAGCTGTTGAAAACGGCTCTAAATATACTCAATCACTGGGCTGAAGCTCGAGGTCTGAATATCAATTATTATAACGGAGGCTGATCTCTTCACGAGAAAATACAAAATCCCGGATTTCAGACCTCCTGCCACTAAAGGTGTAACTCTGACCCAGCGAATCAGGCTAAATATATTTGAGTTATTTTTGAGGAAAACCAATAAAGAGCAAAGAGTAAATAAAGCTAACATTACATTTTTCTCATGTAAGAAGGCTATTGGTGGCAAATAGGGTTTCTCCCCCAATATTGCTCGATGGCTATACCTATCGGTCATAAGACATGTACTATCCTGTGGGGTAGTAACATGGCGGACTGCACTTGACAAACAGGTAAGCTATTACAAGCTCGTCAAAGTCCAGCAAACAGGAAGTATTTATGTGCATCAGAGGCACACTAAGGTCAACTCCTTCGGATGCTGTAGACATATTTCAAAACCTTAAACCCCTAGATATTTTCGGCAAACAGTCAACAGCGAACTGTTACCCGTGGCGTGATGGTTAGCATGTCCACCTGCTAACCCAGAGGTTCGAGGTTCGAATCCCAGCAGGCGCAAAAATGTTTTTAAACGAGTGTCGCCTTTCGCGAGGAATTGGCAAGTTCTCCGTTAGTAAATTCATTGCCATGAAAAGCGCATTCTCAATTAGCCGTTCGGAACCGGCGGAAAATTGTAGGTCCTCTCCTCACAAGGCATGGTTGTGAGAAATGCGCTAGGCCTATCAGGGGCTCCTCGCTCTGTTGCGACACACTATTTATTTATTTTTACTTATAGTCAGCAGCGAACTCAGGGGCTGGATTCTGTAACGTTTTAGACGACTATCTTTTGAATTTTAGGCATTAAAAAAACGTGTTTAAGACCCTGAAAAAATTGCCAAAATTTGTATTACGATAGTAAAATAGCTTTCCCATAACCACTGAAAGCAAGATTATGTGAAACAATCTTTTAACGATGCAATTTACCATAGAACGATAATCATCTGAAAAGCTACGGAATCTGGGCCCAGCTCCTCGAGAGAAGCTTGGGAGAATGGTATACCCTCTTTGACAATGATCCCTTACACTTCCACACTGCCGGATTCAAAACCGGTAATGGTGCAGGATGTGGAATTCTCTCGAAAGTGCTGAATTTAAGCCCTTTCTTCCGCCTACCTGACTACTATAGTGTGTTCCAAGCGGAAATTCTGTCGATAAAAGAAGTCCTCTCCTGGCTTAGAGAAAACATTGTATCATCCACGGATATTCGCAACTTCTCAGACAGTTAGGCTGCTCTCATAGCTCTTGCCTCTGTCTCTACAAAATCTAATACAGTCCAAATCTGTCGCACGTCTCAACATTCACCTATTCATGGGTGCCGGTCACAGGCACAGGCACTCGCCATAAAAGGAACGACTTTTTATCTTCGACCTGAAAGGAACAATTTAGGTATACCTATCACTACATATTAACTTTTGCTAAAGCAGGACGCTTCTGAGAAGATGAGCACTAGATGGACGCAGAGTAATACATGTCTTATGACTAAACGAATTTGGTCATGTGTGAACTCGAAACGTTCAATGAGCTTATTGAATATAAGTCGTTTGCACATTAGTTCCACTATAGGTGTTCTCACACTGCCTAAAGACTTGGTGTCTACTCAAACGACTTCTGCAGAAGCTGCATTGACGAGGAGGAAGAGGAGACAATCCAACATCTCCTTTACTCATGCCCTGCACTTATTTACAGACGGAAAGCTCACCTAGGTAGTTACTTTTCGACGGCATCGATAAAGACTCTAAAAGTCTCTCCCTTTTCGTACTAAGCTCTGGATAGTTTGACTAACTGGTGATCAACTCTTTAGTCCAGGTTCGATTAGATGGTGTTTCAACTCCTTAATCCCCTAGATCGGAGCCAGAGAGTGATCAACCTTCTGGTCTCAGTGGTATCACAATCGACCCTCTGTGGTCTAAATGTGTCGGTGTCCGTATACTGGAGCCAAATCTAACCTTACCTAACCTAGGCCCGAGAGAAGCCTCGTCTCTCTTCCGAGAAGAATGGATGAATTAGATTGTTTGATGGTTTCTTGGCCATCCCATGGCTAATAATGGTAGGCATTCATCTCAATTATTCTGTTAATCGTTGGAAAAATTTCAATACGAATTGTAAAGTTGTCCTATTCAACCTTTGAACGTGTGAAATGTGCAAATATGTGCAGGAAGAACTGGATTCCTTTTAAAAGTTATTTTCCCGGCTAGTAGACAAGCACACATTTGAGACGGAATACGGCAGAATCTTTATAAAAGTATTGAATTCGATATAGAAAAATTGTTTTTCTTTCTTTCTTTGCGTACTAAATGGATATGTGCGCAAGAGAATAGTAAAATTGTCATATGTTCTCGTCCTAGAATTCAATATATACTTTAAAACTTCTGTATTTATAAGAAATCATTCGCTTCGCGACAACGTCACGTGCCGACAAGGATTCCGCACAAAATCTAAAGCAATGCTTTTGACCCGTAATCTTAGCGGGCAAACAGAGTGGTGTTTTCAATGATCTCACTGATTGAAAAAAAGCGCTGGATTTTCCTATTCAAGTAGTAGCCTTGACCATTTTTCAAGTAAAGGGTTTTCCAATAGGTATGATATGATTTTGCAGTGGCCTTTCGGCCATTTGTAGTATGTCATGATCTGTCATTTGTTTTTTATTGCATTCAAAAATGTTTACAATTTCACCATTGGACCACCGTAAACGTCGTGAACTTTCTGATTTTGCCTTGGAACAACTTGAAATCGATAACGATTTTTTAAGAAAATCATCTTATCCGATGAGGCTTACTTTCATTTGACTGGTGCGGTAAATAAACAAAACTGGCGATGAAAATCCACAAAATATTCATAAAAACCATTAAATTCACCTAAAGTGACAGTTTGGTGTGGTTTTTGGGCTGGTGGAATCATCGGTCCGTACTTCTTTCAAAATGAAGCTGGTAAGACCATTACTGTCAATGGAGAGCGTTATAGATCGATGATAACCAAATTTTTATGTTCGAAATTGGAAGAAATTGATTTTGACAACATTTGGTTTCAACAAGACGGGACTACGTGTCACACAGCAACTGCAACAGTTGAATTATTGGGAGAAAAATCTTATTTAAAGAAATGGTGATATTGAATGGCCTCCAAGAAGTCGTGATTTATCACCATTAGACTATTTCTTGTAAGGTTATTTGAAATCATTGGTCTTTCAAAATAAACCGATTCTTTTCAAACCTTACAAGTCAATATTGATCGTGCCATTCATGATATACGACTTGACTTAGTGGAAAAAGTGCTCGAAAATTGGTTTCATCGAATTTGTTGCTGTTGAAGAAGTCGTGGTGGCCATTTGAATGACGTTTTATTAAAAACTTAAATGTATTGATTGAACTGCACATTAAATAAAAAATATTTGAATTTCCTTAACAAAAAGTGTGTTTTTTTCAAAAAAGAAATTATATCACTCTTATTGGAAAACCCTTTAAATGATGATTACATTGCAAGACAACTCTGTATGCTTGCTTCGGTTTCACCAAGGGAGCCACTAAATACCGCTCCGCTCTCCTGGAGTAAATATTTGTTGTGGTTTGACCAAGTCATTAACTTTAATAGCCATGACTCGGCAATAGGTTAATAGACTCTTTAAATATTAACACCAGTGCATCTAATTCATAAAAAGCACTCCTTTTCAAGGCCAGCCCACCGCACCTCCTACATTCCTAATGAACTCTCTAGCATACTGCCAAAAATATTTTTCAGTACAAAAGTGCAAAAAGTTAATAGTATGTACTTCAATTCCGTGGAATAAATGGTTGGATTATAATCACGAGAGCATTAAACAGGAATTTGTTTTGTTAAACTCGACCTCACTATTTAAAAAGCTTTAAACTTTGTTTCCACCACATCCAACCCAGTCCAAGGCTTTCAAATTCCAGCAGCTGAAAACTATACAAATACCCGGAAGTTATTTTTAATAAAAAGTGTATTCAATTAACAGTTAACGAACATATTTCCCTTCTCCTTGGGGAGAGCTATGTTTTCCATTTGGAGGAAAGTCTTTCTCTCTGCCAATACACCTACCTACGACACAAGCAATTCATTAAAATGTCGCTTCATAAATTTTCCAAAGAAAATAAATTTTATTTTTTTTTGTTTAGTTGAGAGAGAGTCAGGTAACTGCATTATCTTTAAGAATTGCAGTTATTTTCCTCAGAAGAAAAGGAAAGAAAAATAAAAGAAATACTTGCACGTTCCACGTTCCATGTCGTACGTTCCTTGTTCTCTTATACTTTCGTTCGATAAAAATCAAATAGCCCACCAAATTATTCAGCTTGAGAATAAATTCAAAGGCAATCCCCGGCCCACAACAGGAATCTCGGTAAGGAAACCTCACATTCGCAATCATCCAGCCTGATCTATAGCCGAAGTGAAATTTAATCCCGACGTACCTACCACCATTTATTTATGTACATATGTCTGTGTGAGAACATAGAACGTAACTACTCTGGCACACAAGAGTATCAAATTTTAAATTACCTCCGCTTCTTCCTTGGAATTTCCTGATGGTGAATCCTTTCAAGAGAGAATTGAAAGAGATTAATCCATTTTTGGGGTGTTGCAAATAAGTCCGCAATCAGCAAACACCACTATCGACCAAAAACGGTTATCCTTTGGCAGCCATCTGTGAGCCCACCACCACACCGTCACCGCGCACCGCTCACCGCTCACCACGACGAAACATGCCACGGCAGTGCACAGAATGTGCCACAACAAAGCCCCACTCACTATACGAAAAACCGGCCACGGAACTCTCGAACATGCTATATAATTGGCTGATGGAAAAGCCAAAAAGGACTTTTAAATTTATGCTTAATGTCCATTTTGCAGGAAGCAGATGGAAAAAGAAATGAGAGTAAAAATGTATTTGAGGCTAAAGTGGAGTAAGCTATCGCTGACTTCAGATCTCAAGGAGTCACGCGAATGCTGTTTTATGGAAATGTTCTGCGAAGCAGCTGTGTTCTTTTTTTCTTTCTTCTGTAATTTTTTCTGTAGGTACTTTACCTTCCTTCTGCACCTAGTGGTGGCCGGTGTGGCGCGGAAGGGGGGGCAGTCCGGAACACCCTGTGTATATTATAAATTAATTTATGTGTTCTTACCACTTTCGTAACCACGTAATCTAACAGAATAAATGAAACAATCCCTGCGTAGACACCAACCAATGGGGATTACCATACCAACGAGGATTAGTATTGTGTAATCCGGATATCCTTTATCGAAACAAATTCAGGTGAAATGAACCGCATAAATCGACGGCGGTTTCCAAAAAGCCTGTTATCAATGGCCAATGTAAAGTAATATCGATGGGATGGGTTGTGTTGAGTTCAGTTGCTGCAAACTACCATCAGCACTGTACTCTACGCTACAGGGTTATAATTTTATGGTATATGGGTGTGGTGATCAGAGACAAATGGTGTTGGTATTTTGACTTGTACAATGTGCGGCTGACATTTTGTTGTGCGTTATCACGCAATAATAGTTTTCACTTTGTTTGGAATTATGAAGTACTATCGATGGAAAAACGACACAAGTGATTATTTTTGTTGGTTATTTTTATGTTTGCTCTTTTGAGTTGGTTTGATTCTCCAGATAGCGAAAGACTAATTGTAGTGTAGCCACTTAGTGTTATTCATTTTTGGGCCGAATTCACAGCCATTAACGTCAAAGGCAAGTAATTTGAAGTTAATTAAGCAATCGCGATTCAAACTGTACGTACACACTTCATTTTCAAATGAAAACTACTGAATGCTTTGTTTACTGAGAGGGTTAGCCAGAAATTACTTTTATGTGCTTTTCCAACACACTAAACAACTAAAAGGATTTGTATCCCAATAAATTTAGCTCCTTACACAATGGAAGGATATGGGATTTTCTATTCCGTGCTTAAGATGTGTTAAGTAAGTAGCCTGTTACTGTTTAAGTGCCTCGAAGGTCGAAGTTTATAAATAAACTGGAAATGAAATGAATTTTTTTTATGTTTTTCTTAGATTTTTAGGAAGCGAAGCATAGTTGTGGTTTTTCGTCGTAATTTCCTTACATGTTTGGGTATAACAAAACACACATAAGCCTCTTTGGGTTTCATTTATGTGTTGTCTATGATAACTGTTTGGGTTCTATTTGTAGAATGAGTAGGTGCAGAAAGTTCAGAGGATGAAACATGAAAATTTAATGATTGTCTTTAAATTGTATGGGCTTAGTGTTAAACTGGTTTTCATCAATCGAAGTTTTAAAGATACTGCATGTTAAGTAGGCTTAGAGCCCAAATGGTGATTGCTGATGAGTTATTAATAAATTAATAGAAAAACAAAAGCTTGGCACCACAAAGCTTTGGAAAAGTCTTTGCCTTGCGTATTTCCATGACCTGCAAATTTATGCCGATTTTAAACAGCTAAGTAGGAAAGCGTTTTTCACGGCAGTGTGTAATTACTGTCGAAGAACTTGCCAGTTCCTCGCGAAAAGAGATACGTGTGTGTTTGATATTTCTAGGATTCGATCCTCAAACATCCCGCAGGTGGGCATGCTAACCATTACATCGGAGGCACTATACAGCTGATTAGCTACGGAAAAAATAATTGATTGGTCCTTTAGCTTTCGTGCAAGAAAATGGAAAAATTTTTGATTGGTAAAAATTGTGCGGGTGTAAAAAATAAAAAAGGATAGGAAAGGAGATGAACATTATTCTTGAATTTCTGTGCATGGTAATGCGTGCGGAGAATTGAGTTAGGTAAGGCATTCCACATCCAGGTGGAGCGACTTAATTTTGAATTTCTGTATTTTAATGCACGGCCGAAATTGGGTTGAAAGAAGAGCTGATGCACATTCCTTGTGAGGCGGGTATTGCGGCTAAACTGCTTCAGGGGAGCAATGCATCTGACTATTCCAATAGAGCACACTCTGTCAACCAGCATAGACTCGTAAGTAAGAAGCATAAGTGTACGTGTGAAAAATATTTATTTCTTTTCAAAGCGTTTTATTATATACTAGCTGAGCCACCCGGCGTTGCTCGGGTCTGTAATTTAAAGGTTCCCGTTCTCATTTTTCCGTTTATGTGGGAACTTGGGGAAGAAAAATAATGGTTTTCACTTTGGGATTATGTGGCATTCCAATGGCGAAAGAATTTATGAAATCTGTCCAGTAGTTTCTAGGTTTCCGTTCCCAGCCCCGTTCCTGTGGGAATCTTCCGTTACCGTGGAAATATGTGAAACATAAGTCTATGTCACTGAGGGATAATGTAACATCATATAGTTCAAAGAATTTTCGAAATCGATCAAGTAACTCTAAGGTTCCCGTTCTCGTTCCCGTTTCTATTCCAGTGGGATTATAGGGATGAAATATAATCTAAATTACTAAATATAATTACAATTACTCTAATTAATTGAGGGGGATAATGTAGCAATCCTAGTGCAGGAAGGAGAAGGGTTATAGAAATCTGTATAGTAGTTTCTAAGTTTCCTTTTCGAAGCCCGTTCCTGTCGGAATATCCGCGCAATTTTTTAAATTCCGTTCCTGTGGGAATATGGGGAACAAACCTTGACAGGAACCATTTATAAGTCATTGTGACTGAGGGATAATGTAACATCCTAGAGTTGAAAGAATTTTTGAAATTGGTCAAATAACCTTAAGCTTTCGGTTCTCGTTCCCGTTTCTGTTCTTGTGGGATTATAGGGATGAAATATAATCTAAATTACTGATGGAGAGGGATAATGTACCACCCCTAATGCTGGAATCGTTTTAGAAACCTGTCTAGTAGTTTCTAAGTTTCCATTCCCAAACCCGTTCCTGTGGGAATATCAATTTTTAAATTTTTTATGTCATAAGAACCTTCTCCTGACAATAACAAACACAACAAAAAAAGAGTTGGCAAAATTGGTTCAGGCGTTGTTGAGTTATGCGCTTACCAACACATTTTGCGATTCATTTTTATATATAAGATAAGATAATAAAAAAGTTGATGTCACTTTTCAAAGATGTATTTCTAATTTTCGGTATGCCCACAACTCAGCTAATCTTAAATCTCTTTTAAAAACTTAAACACTGCTTTTTAATGGACTAACAACTGATTTGAAATGATTTTCAATTTGTTTCTATCCTAATGAGGATGTAACTTACTTGTTGCTTGCAACTGTTGCATACGTATTGCTAAAGGATTCGCGTATGAATTTATATTGCTTCTATATATTTCCATTGTATTGGTGATGATTAACGGCTTTAAGCTGACTTGGAACTAGTCTCCAACCAATGTTATATTGTTGTGCCAATTGACAGCTCGAATAAATATTTTTACTATTGTATTGTAAGTTGCAGACAACAATCATCGGTTTTTCAACTGTTTTCCAACTAGTTTTCAACCGATTGTATATGATTTTATAAAATGAAGGGTGTGAACAGATAACTTAAGGGGGTGTTTTAGTCTAGAAATTTGGAAAAATCGATTTTTTTTTTAATAATTCGATAGTTTAGATATTCAAAAATATTTCCCAAAAACGATTTTTCAAAAATTTCAAATTATTTTTGAAGTTATAGCCGTCTGTTGACGTGAAAACTGATATGCATTTTAGATTGAACGCTCCGAAATACGTACACCCAAAGCTTTAAAAAAGGCCAGAACTGCTCGATTAGAAGAGAGATACGCAGAATATAGTTTTTTTCGAAGTATAAGAACGTCCGATGTATAAAGCAGAAATGGTAGATTGAGTAAAAGTTAGTATACCTAATATATAATTTCATGACTTTGACTACGAAAAGCTTTACGCGAAGCCTTAAATGCGTTTTTCCCGGAACATACTTTTTCAATATGATACCCACGATTTTTCGAGTTCTACTGGACCGATAAACTTGAAATTTTCAGAAAATCTTCTTTATAGACCTCTCTCGGGCATGAATCAGCCTCATCCCCAAATTTCAATTTTTACTATTTATAAAAAATACGAGAAACTCAAAAAATGGTTAAAAAATGTTTTTATTTTTTTCAAATAGTCGCCATTTCGTAAAAAAAAAATTTTTTTACTAATCGCTGGTTCATGCGATAGAAACATCATATCAGATTACTAATTTTTTTTTTTCAATTCAAATGACTAGGATGGTTGAAATCATGCGGGTATGGTCATGTGTCAATATTTTGAGATCCTCCACTTCATTTCCTGCTAGAATTCAAAATTTTTTAATTTTATATTTTGAATTTTTTTCTGTATTCTTTTAACACTAATAAATAACTGACAAAAAAATGGAGGATGGTAAAAATATTGATTGTCTTTTCTTTACGACACTTTAAAAATTACTTATGATTCCTGTCTCTAGACTAGAATACCCACTTAACGAATTCAACAACACTAACGTGTAAAAATTCTTCAGATTCTCAGTCTAGACCAGATGAGGTTAGCAGGTTGATGAGTGTGTGCGGAATCTTTCTCACCACATTCAAGCAAATGCAGACATATCCTGAAGCCTCAATGTAGGTTAAATTAAACTTAATTCATACCACGCAATTTTTCAAAAGAAAACTAAACGGCGATAATTCTACTAACACTAACTCCGCTGTCAAAAAACAAAATTCAACTTGAACGATGATCAAGAATGCCGGCCTCTCGACCCAGAAGAAGTTAAGCTTGCCATATGAAAACTTAAATCAAATAAGACTGCAGGTACAGATGTCGAGCTCTTCAAGGCAGAGACGATCTATACAGAGAATTGTCTTGTTTCGGCATCTCTGCAAAACTCGTACGACTATGCCGGATGACTTTGGAAAATTCACGCTGCTCCGTCAAAGTTGGTAAAGAACTCACCGAGACCTTTGATGTCGAAAAAGGCTTTAGGCAAGGCGACGAACTGTCTTGCGATTTCTTCAACGTCATACTTGAAAAGATTGTACAAAACTCAAACGTCAACATTAGAGGAACAATTTTTCAAAATTCTGTACAATTACTCGCCTACGCAGACGATATTGACTTAAAAAAGCGTGATGTCATTGGTGCTGTTTCGAGTATTGAAACAGAAGCGGCGAAAATGGGTTTGATGGTTAATGAGGGCTAAACGAAATATATATGTTGTCATCAAACAAGGACGCAGAACATCGACGAGTTGGACAAAACGTCACTATAGACAGACCTAACTTCGTGGTAGTACAGGATTTCATCTACCTCGGATTCCGCTATAGACACGGAAAACAACATCAGTGCAGAGATCAAACGGTGAATAACTCTTGCCAACCGTTGCTTCTTTGGGTTAAGATGGCAATTGAGATACAAAACGATCTCCAGAAAAACCAAGGTAACCCTGTTTAAGATCTTGATCATCCCTGTCCTGCTTAACAGCGCGGAAGCATGCACTTTATCGAAAGCGGATGAGGAAACCTTTGGTAATTTCGAAAGAAAAGCCAAAAGTTGAACATGTTCAACTTTGCCAGCCGCTGCAAATTACTCGCCAGCTGCCAGCGAGTGTGGTGAATTTCGTGGTCACACAAAACTAATCAGCGGCTGGCAGTAGCGGCTACTCGACTCGCCGCTGGCAACCAGCCGTGTGTGACCCTTGCTTAAGTAAGAAAGTAAGCAAATCTTTTCCTGTTTCAAGCTTCTTGTTTCCTTGGAAAATTTTCTATTGACAAATTTGATAGCTTTCTGCAAGTCCATAAGACTCGTTCTCAATTGATTTTCAATTTAAATGTAAAGTGTTTTTGTTTGAAATATTTTTTTTGTTTAATATTATTATTGTCTGGCATTTTTTTTAACTACATATCTTCCTTCTTGTCTTTTTTTGTTTCTCATAGCTATTGTCTTCATGTTACAGTGTTCTTCACCAAAGTCACTATAATAAAATAAAAAATGACACAGAGAGAGGAGCCCCAGAGCCTAGCGCATTTCTCACAACCATGGAAGGGACCTAAAAATTTCTGCCGTTTCCGAACGGTTTATTGAGAAAGTCCTTTTCATGGCAATGAATTTTTCTTACGGAATAATTGCCTATTCCTCGCGAAGGGTGATACCCGTGGAAAAAGCATTTTTGGATCTGTTGGGATTCAAACCACGAGCCTCTGGGTTGACAGACCGACATGATAACCATCACGGCACGGGTACCACAAACTCACACTGAAGCAACGTGAAAATGCAAAGTTTTCAGACATTTTTAGTCAACAATAGTGTGCGTCTTGCAACGCGTATAAGTTTTGTTTCGAGAGAATTCCGTGAAAAGAGAAAACTGCAGGAGTAGAACGAAGTGACAGACGGACGAAAATCATTATATAGAGGAAAAGAAAGATGAGTAGATAGTTTTTTGATATTTTGTAATATCTGAATTTTACGGTCAATATTTTATCGATACTCCATACTCAAGATTGTGAGGCTTTCGCCTCTCTCGTCGAACAATTGTAGGTCTCTGAAATGCGTTAAGCCCTTCGCCTTCCCAAACTTTGGGGTGCTACTCTGTTTGCTTATTTTTTTCCATTTACTTAAAGCATGTCTTTTATATCAGGTTTACACAGATAACATATCCGATTGCGATTGCAGTCTTTCGAAGCTCTTAATTACAATTTAATTTTTTTTTGATACTGGCAATCTTAAGAGGTCAGTATTTTATTTAATGATATGACACACAAGTGAGTATTAAATAAATAAATAGGGTGACGCAACAGCACCAGCGCGTTTCTCACAACCATGCCATGTGAGGGAATGGAAGGGACCTACAATTTTTTGCCGGTTCCGAACGGCTAATTGAGAAAGCGTTTTTCATGGCGATGAATTTACTAACGGAGGACTTGCCAATTCCTCGCGAAAGGCGATACCCTTGGAAAAACATTTTAGCCTCTGGTGGGATTCGAACCTCGAACCTCTGGGTTAGCAGGTGGACATGCTAACCATCATGCCACGGGCACCACACCCTGCATTGCAACTGATAAATAAACTAGTTTGATAGAATGAAGCTCGAATAAAATTTGTGAATAGCTATTCTTAAATAACAACAAGCGAGTATTGTTCAATTTATACAAACACAGCGTTTCATAGCAGAAACATACCGAAAGCCTCTTATGTATATTCCGCACTCCAAAAGCCTATCGTTATCTAATTTTATGGACTTAACTTCACAATTCACTTGACAAAGCACTGCGACGAACATATACAATTGGGTGTAGTATGGGTACGCTAAAATTCACTTTTGTTTAAATACCCCTGATACATTTTAATCTTTTGTGATGTAGTCTTCTAAAAAAAAAAAAAACAAACAGATTTCAATTTAAATCAGTTCTACTAAATCGGCTTTTCATTTTAACAATATTTCGACACGACGCGACGCGAAGAGACATTTCATAACAAATTCCCGCCCCATAATTCAGCTCTATAGAGGCGTCGTGTATTGTGTATCCTCATCCAAAGCAAAAGCATAACAAAAGGATATCAATTTCCGAATAAAACCCATGAGTACGGTATAAGGTTTTGTCAACCAATTCCCATGCGAATCAAAATCAAATCAATCGATGTTTTGCTAAATAGCTGTATTCAGCTAGCGACTTGCAACTTCCATGCTCCACTGACGCTCATTCAAAACCTAAATGAATGGCATGAATTGAAATACAAAAACGATTGCACATCAATTTCAAATCAACCAAAATCGTTCACATCTGCAAATTTGACTTCATCAATCAAAAAGGATTCCATATTTGATTTTTATTTTGTTTTACTTTTAGCGCTGTGTTTGTCATGTGTGATATTTTGTTACATTGTGACCACATGAACAAGCCAGTTAGTAATCCGTTTTGCAGTGGTGACATCAGATACAAGTGACATGAAACCAGATACACGGATGCAACAACTGCTAAAGTACATCTATAAAAACGATGGAAGCTGAATGGATATTTTCTAAATAGGGAGGCGACTTTAACGGCGACGCCGACCTCGATTCCGTTCGGCATTGGCATTAGCATCAGTAGGTATCAAATTCAATTGTCATTTGAAATTTAAACAATCAGCTTCTGGATTCAATTACCAAATCAAATTGCGTTCCGGCAGGAAGCATTTGGCTAAAAGAGTCGTCGTTGGTTACACGCACATAACAGCCCAGCAGCAAATACAACATGGGAGTTTTGTGTGATGCAAAGGGAGACTTAGGTTAATTTATAAATAAAAGTGTAAATAATAAACGTACAAATGTAAATATGTATGCAAATGGAATTATGTTTAACTAAGCAATACCATGATTTCACCAATCTTGTTTGACCTTTTCCGTTTCCGACAAATTGCTTAGTTTGCTCTGGACTTGATTCTGTCCAGGGTCATGGCTGCATGGATGCAAACTTCCTACCCACCCATAAGGTTGGATGCATTCAAATAACATTGCACATCCCGTGGTTGTGTAAGTTGTGCTAATTTTGTTTAGAGCAAATTGTCGACGCGTTTGTGTTTATCTCGGTTGATGTAATTTTTTGAATTAAATATGGTGTTTACAGTGCAGTGGATAATTGGAACATAAAAAATGGAAAGCCACCCAGAAACACTTTATTCATGGGACTGGATTATGGTCATGGCAAATCAGATCCAAGATTGCTGTCTATGCACTCATGGTCCAAGCTATGGAGATAAAAGGACTTGATTATTATTTGCCGTCGTCGGTGTGCTCTATTCAAAGAAAACTCTTAATTGTTGGTTTGTGATACGTTACTTGTATCCTAAACGAGGTATTGAAGTAATCTGAAGAGCTCTTTGTCATTAATGGGTGTTGTAGGTTGTAGCTCCATAACCAGGGTTGGTCTTACAGAAATAAAAAAATTAAAATATGGAGAGCTTTGAAAATCAGTCAATAATACATATTTTATCAATTCTGTTCAGCCAAACATAGCACACGTAAACTTGTGCTTGAAATTTATCAGATATTAACAACAATAGGCGACTATGAAACACAAACTACAGACCATAAATTACAGATTACAGATCAAAGGTCAATGAAAAATGATAGATCACAAATCACAGATCACAGATCACAGATCACAGATCACAGATCACAGATCACAGATCACAGATCACAGATCACAGATCACAGATCACAGATCACAGATCACAGATCACAGATCACAGATCACAGATCACAGATCACAGATCACAGATCACAGATCACAGATCACAGATCACAGATCACAGATCACAGATCACAGATCACAGATCACAGATCACAGATCACAGATCACAGATCACAGATCACAGATCACAGATCACAGATCACAGATCACAGATCACAGATCACAGATCACAGATCACAGATCACAGATCACAGATCACAGATCACAGATCACAGATCACAGATCACAGATCACAGATCACAGATCACAGATCACAGATCACAGATCACAGATCACAGATCACAGATCACAGATCACAGATCACAGATCACAGATCACAGATCTCAGATCAAATATCACAAATCACAGATCAAAAATCACAGCTCACCGATCAAAGATCACAAATCACAGATCATATTTCTCAGCTCACAGATCAAAGATCAGAGATCGCAGACCACAATTCGTCGACGACTTATTACAACTCATGAATCTCTTATTATAGATCAATGATCATAAGCCTTAGATCACTCATCATGATTCACTTATCACAGATACGTCATATGCTTAAAACACTTCTCTGGCGAAAAGAAAATTTCTCCGATTGAATTCAACCTGGAATTATATGTAACTATAAGATGAACGGTGACATGTTCCTCACTATGAGAGCATGATCCGCAAGGCTGCGATAGATGGGCAGGTGGAGAGAATGAACACATTCACCTCAGTTGGATGGGTCTTCTAAAACATTTAAGAAAAATCACAAAGCGGGAGATTTCATCTTTGGTACAAGGTTTCCTAAACTGACTAACTGTTCAAAACTGGTATCAGAAATCAGATTCCTTGGGTAGAACATCATAACATAGGAATATGATGCAAAAAAAAAAAATATTGTGCCTTGCTCCTGGGCTGACGAGGTCCCATACTTTTCCAAATTGTGTAACCCTTAGAATCTTCATCGATTACTCGGTGTTTTCTTTCTTTGTTCAACTACGCCCTACAATCAAAGTGGCGTCCGTGGCGTAATGGTTAGCATGTTACTGCCTGTTACTCAGGAAGTTCGTGGTTCAAATTCCAACAGAGACAAAAAAAGATCTTTACCCGAGTCCCATTTTTCGTGAATAATTTGCTAGTCGCAATGCCATGAAAAGCGCTTCATCAATTAGCCGTTTGGATTCGGTAGAAAATGGTAGATCCCTTCTATTCGTTCTCAAGGCATTGTTGTGAGAAATTTGCTAGGCTTCCGTTCTGTTGCGCAACACTTTTTGTTTTATTTGTGTAGTCAAATTGAGTTGTTGTTTTAGTTGACATTCTCCATGAAAATGTAACGAAGCGCCAAATAAGTCAAGGCTCCTCAATATAAGTTGGTGAATGAATTCAAAAGTAAAGGGAATGAAAAAAGGATAGAGATTGAAATTTAAGTCCCTTCTACAAGCAATTGTCTATAGCTCTGTACAGGAAATAAAACAAAAATGGGACAAAGAATTCAAGTCTGTTATATGCGCCCATAAAGGAAATATGTCATATAAACTTTAATTGTCAACACATAAATCTCAACTGAACAACTCTTTACAAAACATTTCTCAACTTTTCCACCATCGACCAACCGCAGAAACCAGCCTTTATAACCAGCCATAAACGAATCCCACCCAATAAACTTTTTTTTTATGAATCGTAGCTCGCGCCATGTTTCATTTATTAAATTCAACTAAATTTACGGCTCATTTATTCACCTCCTTGTACATCGTTTATATTACAATTCAGACAAAAAGGAAAAAGAACAAAAAAAAAAAAAAGGAGTAAAGAACGACACCGAACAACAAAATTTCGAATATTAAATCCTTTTAATTTGCAAAATTGCGAGAATTTTATTTTCTTCACAGAGATTAATGGCAACTAGTGGTTTATGGTCAATTCTTACACCTTAAAGTAAATATCCATGATTAGCTCCCTTAAATTTATGGCAGCAATTTCATTCACTTGAGCTAAGAACATTCAACATCATCCCCCACTTTAATCACCTTGAATTCAAATGAGTACATTTACTGGGGTGAAATGTTCGAAAGTACTCGACCTTACTCAATATGGAACTTGGAGCCAACCGATGACAGTGATTTGCCAGTTGGATTCTCTTTATCCGAGGTTCGATTGCGTGGGGTTGGACTTCTCCGAAAGAGGGGTTCTAACACAAACCCCAAGATCGTCTAATGTTCGATGGAACTTCCTGAATAAAGAGACTTTGGTTGGAGAAACAATGCGCATGTTCGGATAATATGCTCATTTTACCTCCGGATGAACCAGACTACTTGAGGAGGCTAAACCTAGACCCAGTTTTTGTTGGAAGCACCACATCGCCAACGCCAAGTCGGCAATAACCCGCAAAGAATATTTGCTCATATTTAAACTTTGCTTTCCTTTTGCCAAAGGCTACGTCTTCTTCATCCTCACACTATACTCGAAGAGTATCATGCGCCCAAACATACCCAAAGCAACGGGTGGATGTATCTTTGAACTTTGATAGATACTTTCTGTTCGCATTGAATAAGTAATGCCCCCTTAACGAATGCCGGAAAAAGATGAATCCAAGAAGAATGTGTGAATTCATGATCTCTTTTGGTCTCCGGAGGAGCATCATTTGCAAAACCTGAAAAACGAATATTCAAAATGACAATTTATTCAGAATGTCATAAGTATTTAAAAATCAAGTTGTGTCGACTTGTGTTTTTTCTTTTTAATGGAAATACCTGTGTGTGCAAATACACAAGTTTTATACAAAAACAATGTTAGGGGGTCGGACGAATGGACGGTCGATGGCAATGGCAAAAAAAAATCTTCTCCAAATATAGCTCCAAATAATAGTAGTTTCATTAATTCAAGGCTGTGATAAACACAGGTTTTTGAAATTAAATGCACGTAGCAGATACACAGAGATGGAGTGTGAAAGAGGGATGGAAAGAGAGAGTGAGGGAGGGAAAAACAACACAAAAAAAAAAAAATAAAAAAATAAAAGAGGGTGGCTGAATGGGAAGACCTAGTTTTTAGTTGACCCATTAAAAGGAGACCATGACTGGTGGAATGGCTTGTGATTGTTTTGGGGATGTGTGAGGTGATTTTGTTGTTGAAAATTAGAGCCAAATTGAAGCGAGAGGAGCATGTTTTAGCTCAGTTGATTGGAAAGCACTTTCAAAATGTTGTTTTTCCAATCTATTCGGGGTGGTTTGGTTTCTGATTGATTTTTTCTATAAGTACGAAAATTGTATTTGCTTTTGTTGTATTTGAAAAGGTTTTTTTTTCTAGATTGGGTGCGCTGTTATATTCGGTCGATTAAAGAATTTCCAATTGAAATTGTGAGAAGTTTTTAGATTTTACTTTACATTGTTGTTGGTATTATATACCTTTCGTTTAGTTAACTGTGTTTCTTACACGATTTTAGATGGCTAAGGAAATGGAACACGATTTATCAGACTTCTTAACTTCGAGGTAATAAGTAGTTTGGAGCAAAAACATTTAAGAAAGCTTTTTTAGTGTGAGACTTTTTCTGAAAGGTATATACCCTTGTATCAGCTGTCTAAGTGATGGACGTGAATCCTAAGACTGGTACTGGGTTTCTTAAGTTCTGACGGAACCTAAAAAATTTATGTCTGAGGGGATGCTATATTTATATGCTTATAAGGGTGGGAGATAATGTTGGAAAATGTTTGACTTTCAAGTAATAATTTGTGAAAGCATTTTGGAAAATGGTTAAAGCAAAAATCAATTTGGAAAAGCATCACTCTGCAATGTGTGATGTTTCCTGTTTGGGAATATGTTAGTTTGGCTTGTGGTGAAATAGGGGTATTTAAGCTTAACCCTGGTATACCCGGTTCGGCTATACATTTGAAGGTTAAATAGACTCTTAAGCTCGTTAACTGAAGCCATCAACAGTCTCATAAATAGTTAAAGTGCAAAACAACACTCCGATGTGTCATCTTCTCCCATAAGGAAGAAGCATGTAATAAAGAAGTATTCATCGATCCGAAGTTACAGGGGAAGGCAATGATATCATTTTTCACTTATCAAAAAAGGTGCGGTAAAATAAAAAGGGAAGATCAAGCACTAAAGCTGTCTACAGCTATGGAAAGACCAATACTTTCCTACGCGATTACTAAGTCTAATGTCAATTGACTAACAAAGCCTAGGATCTCCCAAACTAATGCAGTTGTTTGGTAGCGGCAACGGCAGAAAAGCTATTGACAACTAAATGGTGTTTTCTTTGACGTGACACTTTCAAGAAGAAAACGCAATGAAATTGGATAATGTTTCCAAGAGAAGGGTTCGGCATTATGTTTTGAAAATGATTTCGGCCCCCTTGCCGCCGCGGATGGCACAACAACCAGAAACCAGAATGCATTTGTCATTTTCAAAACCGTGGTACAAATATTGAGATAGTAAGCTCTAATAATCAGGCCATTGTTCAAGGTCATCGGTCTTTGCAGTGTGACCTCTAGTCAATTTTATGATGAAGTTGTATATTCTGTTTATTTGAGTGTAATTGTATAGGGCTCCATGAGGACAGTAGAACTCCTACAACGTCTTCGGTGTTTTGCGTAGTCCAAGACAGCTACGCAGACATAGAATGACATATTTAAAAATCAAGTTGTGTCGACTGTCGAGCGATGCTTGTGTTTTTTCTTTTTAATGGAAATACCTGTGTGTGCAAATACATAGTCTTATACAAAAACAATGTTAGGGGGTGAGACGAATGGACGTCTTCGGTGTTTTGCGTAGTCCAAGACAGCTACGCAGACACTGTCTCTTAACCACCCGAATTTTTTCCATTTAAAACGCTATAACATTGAATAACTCTGGGCATCCATAGACAATCATTGAACTCATGAAGGCCATGTAGCAAATCACTTTGACCCTGCTATCAAGTGATCTACTGCAAAGCAGTCGCCTTATCAGAGCGAAAGCTCCTCTAGCCCTGGCCAGAATCGCATGAATATGTTTGTTACAATATACATATATATAATATACATATATTGTATCTTACTGATCTAGCCAGAGGGCAAGGTACTTCTAAGCACAATTGCTTCCGATTCTTGATTAATTTTCAACTTCGAGTCATCGCAATGTCCCTGTCCCTGAATCTTATCAGTCTCGATGCAAAAGAATAAGGTCGTAATATCTTCGTCAGCGTACGCTGTAGCATGATGGAGAGAAGGAATAAGATCGCTAGTGTAAATACGAGACAAGATACGTGAGCTCAACCCTGTTGTTCACTGTTTATGATTTTGAAAGTTCTGGTAGAAGTAACATTGACCTTGACCGCTTTTGACAACAAACGTTATGCCACGATGCATGTGGATAAGAGTATATATATATCAGTGGTTTAGTCATGCCATATCTAAGCAACTCATAGAAAAGGTCTTCTAACCAAAAGGTATCGAATGCCTTCTCCAAGTCTTGAAAACATGAACTTGTACACTTCTATTTAGATTTGTTCCATTGAACATTTGATGATTGTTTAGATGCAGCGTGTATGGTAATATTTTCGTCCTCAGCCCATGTGGACAGTACTCTATTGAGAACTTTTTAGAATATCTTGCTGATACTCGGAGGTTTGCTGGATCGGAACCATCCTTCATATTTTTAATTAGAAGACATACCACTGCCATCTTCCAAAGCACATGATATAATATGAATTATTCAGAGCATTTGTTAAACAAGGTTGCTTAGTTGCCCCCAGCTTCTAAAGGGAGGCTTCGCAGCACAATATTGGATGTGCCATCAAGTAATGCTGATTTCTTTTTCTTTATTTTGTTAAAGATGTCTGCGAGATAAATCTATTGGCCTTCCCTACCACACAGGGCTCTGCTGTCGAAGCACTGCTGAATCTTCCTTCTCTTGATAGCTATTTCATATTTTCACAGGATATACTCTCACGACAATTTCTCGTCGAAACAGAAGTAATTTGTGGCCCTTTTCGCTCTGAAGCTTCAATGATCTATTGCAAGCGGCATATCTTTTCAAAATAATTTTATGGACTTGATTTCCGATACAAAGGCTCTGCGTCAAAAAGGTACGATCTATTTCTAATTGTATCAGGACTGAGTTACTCTAGAATCTGGAAAGGACTGTTATGGTGGTGGTTAAAAAAAAAATTATTATACCATACGGCGCGCGGCGCCAGCGTAAGGGACATATGCGCTTGTCTCCTGAGCGAAGACGCCTGCTATAAGCTTTGTTACGAAAAATGGCTCGACGGGAAAAGTATATGTGTTTACAATAGTACTACTCGACCCAAAAACTACAGTGTGGATTATTTTTTACTGACTGATTTGTACTGGTTTTAATTTTTGATTTATTTATTAATTTTTATATTTTCAAATCATAAGGAATTTTATATAATTTCATCATGTCATCATACTCAGTGCAAGAACAATGCAAAGAAACTGTCATCAGCATTTTAATACTGCAAAGGCTTTCTGTTCAATTGTAATGAAAAGTATAGAGACTCGTATTAACGACTTCAGCGGCTTTCACTTAGAGTGAGTTTTAATTACGCAATACGCACACCAAAAAATGTGTACAATTTCTTATTTCGGTTCTGCAAAAGTGATGGTGTGCTTTTTGTCAGAAAGTGTGTTCAAAACCCTACAAATTTATCAGGGATCTTTTACTGCGTGAGCCTTAAGAATACCATGGGTGTGAGTTAAGTTAAGACTCGCTCTATAGCGGAATCTGGTTCCAGCATGCGATGAATAATAAAGAAATGGCACTCGACTTGTTCGCATTGGACAAGCTGTTTTAGTGTTAACACGGATTCCTCCGTATATACCTACTGGTCGAATAGTCACACAATAGGGCGTATCCAGGACGACGCATAGTTTTACATGGATCTGAGGATGTTTTCGTATATTAATCCAACTGACCCAAGAATTATTGCGATGGGGTACACCATCAAAAAGTCTAGGTTCCCTCCTCCCCCGTCAATTGCGACACCATACCAAGTTCATTGACTCCCGTTTGGGTTCTAGGACCTCACTTTAAAATTGAAAAATGTTCACCGATAAGCTTGCTAGGCTAGACTTATAACGAAAAGTTCAATCGAGGCAATGCATTCCATGTTGTGTGTGTATTGTCGATGTTGGTCATTTCTGTCTTCAATTTTATTTGAACGAAAACTTTGACTTTTTCTGTAAGTGTTGTTTTAAAAATGGCATTTTTTTTCTCATAACTGTTTCTCTTGTAGAGCTCTGGCTAGTTGTTGTTGTTAGAATAGCAATGAAGCGTCTTAAAATAATCCACCCGGTCACGAGAATATAAATTCTTGTCTAAGATGTTAAGCTTGGAAAAAATTACTGTATAGATTTAAGAAAAAAAAAAAAAATATTACGTAAAATTTGTAATTGTGACCTCAACTGCAGAAATTAGCGTATGTAGTAAAGCTTAGCACTCTTTATGCGTAGCGCGTAGAAGTTCGGGAATAAAATATCGATGTACACCATTTTTATCTATTTTTTTATCTATTGTTAGACGGCGTGATTACAAAACCACATTGCAGGGAAATCGCGGAAGTCGAAAACCTTGTTTTAAACGGCACAAACAATTGAAACATGACCTCAACGCTCAACTAAGAGTACGAAATAGGTCAGAGCTCCCTCGAAATCAAAGTTGTTGACGAAAGATGTTGGTTTACGGCCCCGAACTGAAATACCCATACCAAAGTAAATTAGAAAGAAAGCCGACTTAATTATAACGGTTGAATACCACGTACCAAAAACCATCCAATTCCAATTACAAATCTGTAAGTTAACTCAGTAACTTAAAGGGAGAAATTATAAAAAATGTTGCAGTTGGTGCGAGTCCCACTCCTTTTGAATTATATATATTCATAATATCCTCATTTTAAGTGCTTGACTTGCCTCAATGTTCCCTATCTACATGTGTTTCCTGAAAAGGTAAGGTCAGTTCAGTTCAGTTCAGTTTATTTAAAACAATTGTACAAATAAGACCTAGTCTTTCATAGTACATAAGATAATTCGAACAATTTCAATTCAAAATAACAGTAAATGAAGGTTATACAAAAGTTAATAAACCAAAATAGAAAAGCAATAAAAGTATTAAATCAGTGTTTTGATTCTATTAGGCATTTTGAACAATTGAGATTGTCATAAAGAAAAAAATTATTGAAAAGTAGACGTATAATGTTTAGAAGTAGATATAGAAAAAAGACTGATAGACAGAAAAGTGAAATGAGAAAAAAGAAAAAAAAATACTGACCCAAGCTTCAAGACAATGATATTTTTTCAGCCAAGAGAATTTTATCATTATAGAGATGAAAAATGTACCAATACTGCAGTTTTGAATTCACTATCACCAACTATATTTTCTATCACCGTGGAGAGGGACTTCCATAATTTGGTCGCATGAACATTGAAAAGGCGTGAGGAGTATAAATAAGCAAAGTAGGGGCTAGGGGGTTATAAGATTGAAAGTTCGGCTAGATTGAGCGAATTGAAGTTTTTCATATAAATATATTGGAGTTTTGTTCATAATGATTTTATGCATATAGGGGCAGCACCTTGTGTCGAGAAATTGTTGAAAAGTGCATTCGAGGACCAATTTACGATAGTGCGATATATGTTCAGATCGGCGAAGCCCATACACATACCTAATCATATCATTGAACGCGACCAGTAGCTTATGGTGGGAGTGAGAGTCGAGTTTACAGTACTCAACTGAAGAGTAATCCAAAATAGGCAAAAATAGAGTCTTAATAAGTCTTAGTTTCGTAGCTACTGACTATTCAGCTTACCTTGGTTGTTATCTACACCTCGGCGAGCTTTTCAACACCCTTTACCAACGCTACTTAATCGAAATGAAATCTTACATTATTAAGTCTTTTTATAAATTTGTCAACCACAAGAGAAAATCTGACGGGTACTCTTCCTCCCTTTCCTTCAATAACGAAACCTCGTCCGATGCACTCGCCGTAGCAAACTATTTTGCAAGTTACTTCAAACAGTCTTTCACGGGTGATTCTTTTGTTCCTGACTCAGCTTATTTCTCGTTTTTATCGAATTTTTCTTTTGATCCATTCCTTCCACGTTTCTTTGACTCCCATCTAATTGAAGAACAGTTAAATCATCTAAATAATGAGTAAATTTCTGGCCCCGATGGTATACCTGCCATATTTCTTAAGAAGTGCTCCTCAACTCTTTCCCTTCCACTCTCAAAAATTTTTAACTTGTCCATATCCCTTGGAGTTTTCCCCCAGGCTTGGAAAACGGCGTTTATAACCCCTATACACAAAAAAGGCCCTAAGTGTGACGTGAAAAATTATCGTCCCATCGCTAAACTATCGCATATACCCAAAATTTCTAAAAGCATATTGTATGAAAACTTAAGTTTTCGTTGCAAATCTCTCATTTCCCCTAGACAACACGGGTTCCTCAAAGGCAGGTCAACAACAACAAACCTCGTTGACTTTGTCATATTTTCCCTCTCAGTCTTGGAGAATGAAAAGGTGGTCGATGTAATTTCAACTGACTTTAGTAAAGCTTTCGATAAAAACCCTCACAAAATTATTCTTTTTAAACTTTCCACCCTTGGCTATGAACCCTTTCTGTTAAGATGGATTTCTTCTTATTTAGAAACCGTTATTTTTACAGCGTTCGGTTCAGATCCGCCTTATCCAGCCGCTTTCTAGCTACATCCGGTGTTCCCCAAGGCAGCCATTTAGGCCTTCTCCTCTTCATTCTCAGTATTAACGACATTGAAATCTTTATCAAACTCTCCTCTATCTCTCTATATGCGGACGATACTAAGTTTAACCGGTTCATTTCTTCTTCTGAAGACTCTTCCCACCTTCAACATGATCTCGACAATTTTTCAATATGGTGCTCCAAAAACGGCTTGGAGCAACATGTTTCCAAGTGCTAATCAATAACCTTCTCACGTAAACGCATCAAATCTCCTCCCCGTCTCTATCTTTGAACGGTCAAATCATTTCCACCGTTGAGGTGATCCGGGACCTTTAGATTATTTGCGACCGTGAGCTGAATTTCCTCAAGCATATTGATGACATAATCCTTAAGGCAAATTCAGCACTTGGCTTCGTGAAGCGATGGTCCAAAGAATTTGCTGACCCCTACCTAACCCGATCCCTTTACATTTCATTTGCCCGCCCGCTTCTTGCTTTTCAACTTCTCGCTTTCCAACAAGTGCACATTGCCAGAATTGAGAGCATATAACGCCGTTTCCTCCGATTTGTTCTTCGAGGTCTTAACTGGAGTAATCCTTTGATATTAGCTCCTTATCAAGACCGAATCAAACTCCTAAACCTAAATACGCTGAAAGATCGAAGAGAAATATTTGACATTCTCTTCATTCACCGAATCTTCACAGGTACCATTGACTGCCCAGCACTTAACGAATCCATTTTTCTAAATACTAACCCTCGTAACACCCGGAATCCCCGTCTCTTCTATCTTCCCACCCATCGAACATCTTACGGCTCCATTGAACCCATCTCCCAAATGCTGAGGAATGTCAACTCCCACTCCTCTTGTTTTGAATTCAATATGAGTACTTTCTGCCTAAAACTTCGTCTCCTAAGCCCTAAACTAGTTAGTAAGTCTTATCTATTAAGTTTCTTAGTTTGTAAACTAATAGCTTGTATTAAGCCTAATAAATGGGGGTTTAGCCCCCACCAAAATTAAATTAAATTAAATTACAGGAGTAAAGTTGGATGAAAAACTAAGTTTCCGCAGCCCACCATAAATTCGTCCTATAACAAAATTGATGTGATCAGTTCCAGACAGTGAGCGATTAAGTTTAAAACCAAGGTTATTTACTGTGTCCGAAAATTTAAATTGCAAATTGTTAAAGAATATCCAGGTGGGATTTCAGTAGTGTTATAAGGTTTCTTAGAAATACATATAAGCTGAGATTTGTTTGGTTAATTAGATAGGTCTTCATTGACTCTTGATATAAGATTTTCAATAAGTCCGATTGGTCGAGATAGATATATTTGAGCATCGTCTGCATAAAGATGTAAAGATACACTTGAGCAAACTTTAAGGAAATCGTTAATCAACAGACAGAATAACAATGGCCCCAAAATAGGTCCTTAGGGAACTCCCGAGCACAACGACCCAGATAGGGAGCAATTCTGCCCATAAACAACCCTTTGGTGTCGATTGATCAGATAATTCTTTATCAGGCGCACCGGTCACTCACTAAAGCCAAAATACAGTCCAAGTTTCTGATGAAGCACCACACTATCATAAGTTTTGGAAAAATCAAGCAAGCAGAGTAGCGTTAAGTAATCCATATCAAATTTAACCCTAATATCATCGGCAATCTTTACCATAGCAATAGAACAGCTGTGATGTTCACGAAAGCCAGATTGAATTGGGGATATCAAACTATGTTCATTGAGAAATGTAGAGATTTGTTTAAAAATAATTTTTTCAAAAACTTTCGAGGAAACGAAAAGGTTGTTTTCTTTTCTTTCAATTTCAAAGCCGAGAGTATTGGGATTGTTAAGAACGCTTTGATTTCTCCGAATTAATATTTTCCAATCATTATACACTCACTACTTTTAAGGAGAAACTTAATTTCGTATTTTCTACAACGAAAAAAAAGCCAAACGCACACATTTTCAAATTCGCCTAGATGTGTCTATGTAACAAAGTTCACTTGAAGTATATGTGCGTCAACGTTCAGTCCTTGGTATTGCTGTTGTTATTATAATCCGATTACAAGCAACGGAAACTAAGAGTTTCTCAAAGAAGTGTAAGTTTTGTCTTTGAAAAAGACTACGAAACATTTTTCCCCATGGTATCGTACTCGAACTATTCAAAAGATATTTTTGTAAGGGGCAAGGGAATAGTCAAGATTGATCTATAAAATTAATATTATGCATACCAAGAACTGAAGAAACTTATAACGAAAGCGTAAAGTTTGAGAAATAACCACAAAAGTTTCTTGATGAATTTCAATGGAATTATTTTTCATTTCGATTTGAAAGACCATCAGACAAGCAAGCCACTGAAACTCATTTCATTCATGAGAATGTCAGTCAGTAAATGTTTCTGGTTCATTCTGAAAAGGAAGCAGAATAAATATTGATTAAAGTCGGTGCGAATTTGAGGAAATTTATTTGTCTGTTTGTTTATTTTGTTTGCTTTAGGGAAGCAATGTTAGCCTTTATCATTAATTAATTTAGAAAAAGTCTTAAGGTGTTTTATTTGTCTAATTAGAATTAAAGTTTTCAAAGCATCTACTTCATTTTTTCGTGATCTGCGTTAGTGATTGAACACTTATGTCCTCTATCGAAATACAGGGGCATTTCGAGCCAATCTACACGCTGGCGCTATAGTGTTTTCTGTTTTCCAGTTGTGTTAAACTATCGAGGTCTCAATAGTTTAACACAACTCAGCTGGGGAGCCTTTTGGAGCTCAAGGCATTTTTTTCAACCTTGGTGAGGATTGGCTCTGACTTACAATCGAAGGATCCAGCAATTCCTCTCGAAAAGCAATACTCGCGGAAAAAAATTTAATATTCAAACCTTGAACTCCAAAATATTAGGCGAATAAATGTTAGCCCGTAAGCTAAAGGCTCTGGGAAAAAGACCAACGATAGCCCTCAAGAATGCACTTCCTGTTCTCCATTTTGTTCACATAACGAGCCTGAACTAATAAATGATGCTCTTCTTTAGTGCGTAATTCTGCAAGAAAAGAGCGAAATCCAATTAAATTTTCTAAGAACTGCCAATAACAGGTGGTCATCCGAAGAAACTGGCCAGAGGCTTCCAGAAACCATTTGTCAGACAATTACAAGAAAAAATCGTAACCTCGACTACAGCATATCAGGCTCGTAACTACACGCTGATTGATACTCTCACGGGTCACATTGGGTACCCACATGATGATTAGCTCCTCCGGCATATGCAAAGGATTACTAGACGAAGAGACGGAGAAAGGATCAGGTCGCTTTTTTGTGACTTCCTGAGCATGGAACACATTATACCTAAAGAAACCTTTCATCGGCAAACTGACGACTTCTCCACCATCCTACTGAACAGTATCTAATAGTTCGTTTACAGTTCCTAAAGGTTCAGCGAAGTTCTTCAAGCCAAATAACCCAGTCACCAACTATTACACTCCCCCCATTCTCACCTTGGTACACTGCCTCTCTCTCCGTTATCTCTGAAAGCAAAACGGATCCTAAGATGACCGAGTGCTATGTTGGCGTTTGCAGCTGCAACCCCTATCAAACCTTGTGTGTTTTTCTAGATTTGTTCCCAAAGTCAAGAACGATTACTGGGATGTGATTGATGACGCTGTGCAACAAAATCTTTTTAACATTCTAAGTGTGCTGTAATACTGTCATGTCATTATTTTTATTTGATAATATCAAAAATGTTTAGCCGCTTCCCCCACCGCTGAAAGGGGAAACAGCAATTAGATTAGTTTTGTTGAGTTTAGTTTAAGTTTTACTGTAGTAAGTACTTAGTGAGATAAAATATCTTTAATACACTTTGCTACTGAATAAAAATTAATACTATGATAGATTTGCAGTATTCATTTGTTTTTGTGTTCAGTGGCAAAATTCATTGCTGAGCTGACTGTAGGCCTGCTGAGTTTTTATCTTCTTATTAACTCATCTGCAAATTTCAATAGGCTTCCGCGACTCAGGAGTAGATTCACCTTTAGCCTCATAATTCTTTTGAAGTAATTTTCTCATTTGCTCATTTGGGGAGGCAGTTTCGCGATAACTTGAGTAACGTACATAGGTTGTCAATGCGTCTAAGGCGGGAATTATTCGAGAAAAAAGCCTTTTGTGTAGCGTTCAAAAAAGTCTTACGGTGTCAAATCTCATAATCTTGGCTTACAATTGAGATTATCTTAACGTGAAATTACGCGGTCAGAAACTTCTGACGCAAAAAAGGAGTAATTGGTAGAGTTGTTTGGCTGTTGGGTGATTTGAAGCTGAAAAGAATGCAGGTAAAGTGAGGTGTCCGACACTTTTAATTGCTGCAAAGGGCGGGAAATTGATAAGTTTAGTTCATCAGTAACGCTTCAATTCTCTTATTTTTTTTTTACAATTTTACCGATTGCTAACGTAGTCGGCAAACTATGACGAGCGAAAACTAGCTGCTTTTAAGTCAGCATTGTAGAAAGTTTAATAATTTGACGCTTTGTCTGGTTGCTACGCGATTCAAAGTGATTTTGAAAAGTGTCAAATGCCAGAGCAATCAGCTGAAACCGCGACATGAATGAATCGCTAAAAGTATTAGAAACAATGCCCCCATAACTTTTAAATCATAACTTATAGCAACGTTAAGTTTATTGGCCTGAAAGACTTTAACTCATTGTCTCCTTTTCACCAGCCTTTGACAAATACTACTTCAATTTTCTTCCAGCAATACAGAAAGTAAACCGTCTTTCAGAAATGTTTCTTTCATATTAATCAGCTTTTTGCGCATCGATATAATATGATTATGCCCGCCTATTTCAGTACCCTGTTGTCATTAAATAAATGAACAGAAAGTTTATTTGGACACAACAGTTTGAAATGAATTTACCCCTTACGCATTACTCTCAACCTCTAATTTTCTGTAAGTTTCAAACAACAAGGCGAGAAACGTACTTCTTGTGAAAGTACTGCTCGTAGACGAAATTCCACTTACTGTAACAATTCCTAGCCAGCGCCAGCGTCAATACCCATTTTATAGATACTCAAACCACGACCACCCTCGTAAGAGTCCGACAATACATTGATGTGATGTGATCTAATTTGATGAAATCATGCAATCATTGCGAAGCCTGCATTCT
Organism: Melanostoma scalare; assembly: GCA_949752695.1. Lineage (NCBI taxonomy): Eukaryota > Metazoa > Arthropoda > Insecta > Diptera > Syrphidae > Melanostoma > Melanostoma scalare. The sequence continues at coordinate 251,103,817 of OX456984.1, read as the reverse complement.
TGAAGGTTTTAACTCTTGGAGAAAACCCCTTCGACGAATTAGAACCTGACAGTTTTAACGACTATGTTTAACGATAACCAAAAACAACACCAACATATTCGCCTAAGTAAGAACTTGATTGCGTGTTCCAAGGAAGTTCACTGTTCCTTGTGTTAAATTAGCCCGTAAAGATAATGTAAAGAGTCCTGAGAGTGCAGTCGTTGAGACGTTTAGTAGCCTTAATACCGCCATTACTGAAGCATTCGTGTGTATTTTGGATGTGCAGTGGCATTAAAATGGACAAGGATAACAAGGTAAGCTTCCCTGAGTATGCGTTAATAGATGTTAATAGACACACCGAACAAGACTAAGAATTTTTACGAGCTGTAAGGCAGCAAAGACCGGCAGTCTAGAGATGAAGTCCAGTTACTCTTATTTTAAAAAGCGCTAAGTTTGGGACTACAGGGTGCTCCAAGTTGAAAGTAGCTTTTAATATTTAACAAAATCAAAAAATGCGATTATTTTTGTGTAAAAAAGACTGTTTGGAGGAGTATGCTAGAAGTATGCTAACAGGACAACACTCCCTTGTCAAATTAGGTCTGTTTCTTTACTTTCTGGGTAAAGTTTGGGAAAAAGCCCGGGAAAAAGTTTGGGCTCGAGCTTTTAATGTTGTTTTTGTAATCTCCATCCGAAAATGCAAAGTAAAGATACGCCTTTGGGATGTTTCTTGCTGAATGACATTTATCATGCACTCTCCGTAGAGATAGTAAAAAAACATACAAACAATTTTGTTTCAGAAACGTGTTAAAATGAGCTCATAGGAATTGCATACTTACCTTTATTTTGAATTTTCTAACCTACAAAGAGAGATTATGCTCTCCATTTTTTCAATTTATTTCAAATATAAATTTGAATTCAACTAAAGTGTTTCGATCAGCTGATTTCACAAACAGCCCATTTGACAAACAAGAAAGTGCAGGTGGAAATTATTTGGGTAAATTCTTGCTTGAAGGGAAGTGACAAAAAATCAAAAGCTCGGCCACATTTACGTACAAAAAAAGTAAAGATACACGTTTTGGGATCCCGCGGGTGAGTAAAGATATACAAACCAATTGTGTATTGCTGCTGTAAGCACGAACTCCATCATTGAAGAATAAAATCGGTTGCATATCATTGGCATGCCCTTAACTTTTACTTTAAATAAATAAAAGTGAAAAGTGTGGCTCCACAAAGCTCGGGTAGAACCTAGGCCGCTCTTGTCAGCGATCTACACCATTTTATGTTGAATCCTAAGGACTAAGTGGGGAAGAACTTTTAATGGCAATGGAGGCGATTGCTTCCAGTGAAGAACCAATTGTGTGTCTCTACGTCTCGAACGGCAGACTGCGTCTTAACAGATAGACATCCCAACCATTAAGCGTGGTCATTAGAAAAAAGTTTAAAAGCCTTAAATCACAAGATCTCAGCTACCAATATACGATCAACTCTTCTAATCAGATAATTAGTGGACTTTTCACGTAAACGGGCAATGTTTGAAAAAAAAAAAAACGTTCCGTCCGTCCATCCAAAGTAACATCGTTTGATAGCTCAATATCAAAGTAACACTTGCTCTAGCGTCATTTTCGAAAAAGTAATCGTCAAGCCAAAAACCGCATCAAACAGTAACACGTTAAAAATGTATAGAGGCTTGTGTTTTCCTAGCCACAAACTTAACAATTCTGCTTGTAGCAGCTACCGAAGTGAAAATGAGCCTAACGTTTAAGACGATTTTTCGAAAAGACTTCGAATCATTTTAATGCATTTCATATATATTTAATTACTCTTTCTTCAACTGACCACCAAATATTTATAAGTTTTTTTGAAAACTTCAAAACACTTTCTCAGAATCTGTACTCTAGCTACGTTACCCAAATGGGCTGTTCTCTGAAAAACGATCCAAAAAGCTTTTGGTCCTTTGTAAATTCTTAAAAAAAAATCAGACGGCTATCCAGCGATCCAGCCAACTTTATTTGTAACGCCATTTCTTTAAAAAATACTCCCGACATTTGCAATTGATGAAAAATACTTTGAATATTTAACTCACTGCTCGCAAGTGAATTTTAATAATATCCCTATTCAAAGAGACAGAATTACTTACTACCTCTCTTCTCTCAATGATGACATTTCTTCTGGTCCGGATCCGGACATGATTCCGCCAATTGTTTTAAAGAAGTGTTCCTCACGTTTATGCTCTCCATTCGAACATCTTTCCAAGCTTTCTTTAAAATCTGAAATATTCCCCACTCTTTGGAAAAAATCTTTTATCACACCTGTTTTCAAAAAGGGTGAAAAACCGATATAAAAAACTACAGACCAAATACAAAGCTCTCATGTATACCTAAGGTATTTGAACAAGTAGTCTGCGAAAGCCTATCCTTCTTTGCAAGGAATGTTATCTGCCATCAGCAGCATGGATTTATGCAAAGAAGATCGACGGCTACCAACCTTCTATCTTTTTATCATAAATGTTCCAACGCCCTTAAATGTGGGAACGAGCTTGACTGCATTTACACTGATTTCTCTTAGGCGTTTGATCAACTGTCTCATAATATTATACTATATAAACTAAAAGCATTTGGATTTCCCCCATTATTTATTGTTTGGATAAGCTCCTACTTAAAAAATAGGTCTTATGAAGTCAAGTTTCGAAATTTTTTATCAAAACCTTTTATTGCTTTGTCTGGTGTGCCACAAGGAAGTCATCTTGGTCCCTTACTTTTCATTGTTGCAATTAATGATGTAATTTGGAGTTGTTGCCCAACCTCTGCCGACTACTGACGTGTGTGTTTTATCTTAACCTGATTTAAAAGGAATCTCGTTTAATTTTCCTCCGTTTTTGACAATAAAATAACATTAAAAAAAAAAAAAAGCTTACACACAATACCAAATCAACTTATAATAAAGTTCTAATATAATACACAATAACAAGTAGTATGCGTTCTGCAGCAGTATGTGAGGATGGAATACCTATCTCGTTTATTAAATTGATTTTGCCCTACATCTTGGGGTCTTTGACTCATTTGTTTAATTTTTGCATCATGTCGTCCCGTTTCCCTGATTGTTGGAAAATTGCTAAGGTTATACCTGTCGCCAAAATTTCAAACCCTAAGTCTTGCACGGACTTTAGGCCAATTAGCATTTTGCCATGCCATTCTAAGGTCTTTGAAAAAATCCTTGCCAAGCAAATAAAATCTTATCTTGATCTTCACAGTCTTTTATCGCCGTACCAATCCGGTTTTAGAACAAATCACAGTTGTGAAACTGCCATGGTGAAAGTTTTAGATGACATAAGAATAGACTTCGATGCAGAAAATGTAACTATTCTAAATCTTTTAGATTTTTCTAAGGCGTTTGATAGTGTTGATCATGGAATCCTATGCCTCAAGCTCAAAACTTATTTTGGATTTAGTGACAGAGCTACACGTCTTTTACAAAGCTATTTAACAAATCGGAAGCAGAAAGTTGTCATTGGCAGAAGTTGCTCTCAATACAAAAACATTTTAGCTGGTGTACCCCAAGGTTCAATAATTGGTCCGTTACTGTTTTGTATCTTTATTAATGATCTTGTCAGTGTATGCACTAATGTTAAACTACACTTATATGCAGATGACTTGCAAATTTATCTATCTAGACCTATTGGGCTCATAGAAGATCTTGTAGTACGAGTCAACGAAGACATGTCAGCGATTTTGAACTGGTCTAATAAAAATGGACTTCTTCTCAACCCGAATAAATGTAAGTCCATTATCATTGCCAAAAAAGTGTATGACCCGGAGGTTTTTCCAGCGATCTTTTTAGGAGAAAATCAAATTCAATTTTCTAAAAAAATAACCAGCCTTGGGTTCAAAATAAACCGTACCTTGTCAGCAAACGACCACATTAACTACGTTCTTGGGAAGATTTATAGTTGTTTACGTAAACTTTGGATTTGTTCGCACTTTACACCCAAGAACACAAAGCTTAGACTTATTAAGACATTGATTTTGCCATTTATTACTTATGGATCAGTCATTTATTGTAAGCCAGATTCTCTTTCATACCACAAACTCTTGGTTGCGTTCAATGATATGGTTAGATATGTTTTTGGCCTTAGAAGACACGAACATATATCTCATCTTCATAAAGAAGTACTTGGCTGTTCACTGCAAAGTTTCCTTGAATTGAAATGTTGTTTATTTATGCATAAAATCGTTCAGTCAAGAACACCCTCTTACTTGTACGAAAAAATTCACCACGGTCAATCATGCAGAACTGCAAGCCTTGTACCACCTCAAGCTAGATTCCTTAATGCCTCACGCTTATTCTTTGTGTATGCAACTAGGCTTTGGAACAATCTCCCCACTCCAATGAGACAAATCATTTCCACAGAAAAATTCAAAATCGTAGCCTTAAATCACTTTGCTAATAACGGGCAATAATATGCACTGAGAGGAAAAAAAAAAAAAAAACCTTTTGTTATTATACTATAATTTAAAATAATAATACCAATCTATAATGTCTCAAACAAATTCGTAATATATGTTTTCATTATTTTATTGTTATTTATTCATCTTTTAAATTTGTATCTATCTTTTACTTTTTATTTGTCATCTATATATCTTTTAAATTTGTATCTTTTAATCTTTCTTTACATAACCTCTGTTTAAATGGCTGTATTATCTTGTACTATAAAAGACTAATTTGTCTTACTGTACTTCCTTTTTCTTAAATAAATTGAATTAAATTGAATTGAATTTCTTGCATCTCCTACAGCGACATTTTAATCTTTGCTGATGATATGAGGATTTCTAAAATCATCAAAAATGCTTCAGATCACGACTTCTTACAAAAAGATATTGATAGTTTTATTGTATGGTGTTCAATGAACGGGCTAATTTTAAACACTTCCAAGTGCCAAAGTATGACCTTTACCCGCAAAAGATCTAGTAGTGATCTTGAAGCGATCACAACTCTCCCACTTTTCTGCTTCACACTAGTGATCCGCCTGTGGGGTACGCCGCGTTGACCTCAGAAAGCGTCGGCAAGCCTCCCGGTTTTGGATTGTTCCATGTCTGAGGCCAACCAAATGCTGCTGTTTTTGCATTTGCTTGCACCAGGAGTGTTTTGGCCTGCCTTTTCTTTTTCGTCGCGAAAAAGTCACTATTTTATGATAATCATTAATCTCGAATCGAAGCAATACAGCACAGATTCATACACTTCGCTCTCAAAGGTCTTTCTTGGGAAGATCCTTTCAATCTCCCTCCTTATGAAAATCGAATTCGCTTATTAAATCTTCAAACCCTCTCACAGAGAAGAATCAACAATGATTTAATATTCTTTAGTCAATTAATAACCGGTATAATTGATGCTCCCGACTTGCTCTCCCACATATAGGATTCAACTATTGCGGAGGAACTCACCAACTACGTAATTTAGAGTTTATACATCGCTCCCACCACCGAACTAACTATGGCTCGCATGAGTAGGTTGTTCAACTCTAATCCTTTTATTGCCGATTTCAACATCAGTAAAAATAGTTTAAAATTAATATTAAGAACCAGTTTACCATCTGCACGATTGATGTTTAGTAGTTTTCTTTTATTACTGTAGTTTAATTTCATTTCTAACTTATAAACCTTGTTTAGTATTGTTTCACTAGTTAAGTTTGTTCTATTAATGTTAATTTTAATTTAAATTAAGTTTTACTTTTTAAATTTTGTAACGTTTCTTATTTTTTCTCGTATACGTTCCCTTTGTGTTGGCGTTATTTACTAACCACTAACACTTGCATTAATGATGAAGAGCGTAGATAAGTGTGTACAACTGAGCTTGCTCTAAGTTCAATACCACTTAAGTCTCTGAGATGTAAAAAAAAAACAAAAATATGAAATCAGGCATAAAGAGGTCGATTTTGGAAACCTTTAGTGCGTTATCGAAACATGTGTTATCTAAAATTTGAAATCTACTAGGCCCAAGTCTCTTGGCAAAATTTAGTGTAATGTCATTTGCGGAATGCTCAATCCCAAAGATAGGGGAGAAATGGACCTGTGTATTCTTCAACACTACAGGCTAAAAATAAATAAGTAGGGTGGTGCAACAGAGTGGAGTGCACCGAACCCTATCGAATTTCTGACAACCATGCCTTGTGACCGAATGGAGTAGACCCAAAATTTCTGCGGATTCCGAATGGCCTTTTCACAGCAATGATTTTACTATCAGAGGACTTGCAAATATGTACCTCGATACCCGTGGAAAAACATTTTTGGCATCCGATTCGAACCACGAAGCTGCCGCGTAACAGGGAAACATGCAAAACATGTTGGTATGCAAATAAACAAACAATTTGGCCAATGGGATCTTAAAAGTACCTACATAATTTAACCAGCTAAATTAGCTTCACAGTGAGTTGAGCTAAATAGATACAAAGAAAAATGTGGACGGAACAGTTGGTCTTATAGTCAAATAACAATGTTGCGCAATGTCGAATCTGACGCCTGAGTCTTCCTTTTGAATTTGCATATTAGAAAAATGTTAAACTTTTCTATTGAAATAACAAACGCAGGCTGAGATGGCTACAAAGCTTAGAGCCTAGTTTATATGCTTCTTTTGGTAACTTCTGTGAGCGTGCAAATGTGTTGCAGGATATGAGGGGATCTACAGGCTTTCTGCTGGTTCATGACAGTATTCTCATAAAAGAGTTTGCCAAAAGTCGATACTACAAAGCGTGTTCGAAATTTCTGTAATAATTAATATTTACAACGTAAGGAGTTTGGTAAATCTTCCTGAACAAAGCGTTTCCGAAAATATTTCGCCTAAACTCACTTGAGTGAAAGTTTAAAGTGTAATTAAAATCTGGTATATTTTTTATCAACATTAAATAAATACCAGTTACAGAGGAGAAAAGCCTTTCCATGTATATAAAATATAACTCTCCGATGGTTATACTTGTGGTTATAGCTGGATGGACACAAACCCCTACAAAGTCTGTCTTTAAAATGTAAATTTGGTTTGGTTTTTCCATACTTATTCCGGATTACGTATTACGTATTGTGTGTACAATGGAGATGAGTAGAGTTGGAATTCAGAATCCAAAATCCATTTATTTTTGTTTGCAGTAACACATATTTTTTTTATTTTCCTTCCATCGCATCGCCCACCGTTGCAGGTGAAATATATGAAAATGAAAACAAGACAAAATATCTCTGGATCTCTCTTTTCCAACCTCTGAATGTCTCTGTGTGTAAACGAAGAGTTCTTTTGTTAAAGAAGAATCACATTTTATGTTTGAAAAATAAGTTTCATTTAAGCAAACAGTCACAAAAGGCAAAGACAAGTCTGCGATGAGATTTTGGTCCTTTCCTAGACTAAGGGGAGAGGTGGTATTACTGTAGTCTGGTATTCATTGCATCTCTATACCAACTTCAACCCTTTGTCCGAGTTGAATTACATGCTTGTTCAGAAAGTACCCCAAAATGTGTATGCAATTACTCTTGTATTTATGCTGCACTTGCCGTCATCGTAGTAGTCGTCCTCTCTCATGACTTGAATCGTTTTCGACCATAAAGGATTCTACTATAGTACTGGTGGTTGATGTAGGTACCAAAAAACATTCCTGCTGCTGAGCAGTTGTATGTTCCCGCACCAGGGCTGCGGTCGGAAGAATCAGCAGTCCATGTTTGTTCAGAATTTACAGACAAAACGAATGACGACGACGACGACGACGATGTTCCTGCCTGCTGATTTTCTGTGCAGAAGCCTCACTGTGTGAATACATGGGACGAACAACGATGACGAAGAGGAAAAAAAAATTCAACAAAAAATTGTATTCCAGAGGACTTCAAGCTATGCTCTAGTGCGGTGAGGATTATTTTTCTTGTTAGATTTCAAAGCACATAGTTGGATTGTTTGCAATATCTATGCGCAGATTTGAAATTTAAATTATTGTGGACTACCACACAGTAGGTACCCACAGCTCTTCACCCTTAGCTCGCTGCAATCCAGATGTGGCTTTGACAAAAATTCATAGCATCAGTCTGCAAAAGGCTAACGATAAATTGTTGGGGAGAAAAAAAAAAGAAAAATTCAAAACGATATCACTAAAATGCTTTAAGACTCATCAGCCTACAAAGGCCTATATGTCGGAGAGAGAAGATGGCAGCATATAACCTTTAGAGCCCTTATCGTCCCTTATCGTAATTATTTCCAACAGCATTATTTGGTATTGCAACTGCTTTAACAGAAACAAATCATTGGGGCCAAACGGACAGGAATGGAACGTCATAATAAAGAAAAGAAGGAATGATTTATCGACGATAAAATGGAAAGTAAGTCAAAGCAAATAAATGATCACTCTCGAAGCAAAAATCTCTTATATTTGAATTCAATGTTAAAAGGAAAACAAAATAGCAGATGCAAAGCTTTCTGAGGCAGAGAGATGGATTGTGGTCTTATGTACTTCCAATAGAACAAACTAACTCAGGCATATATGAGCAATAAGGTGCTGAGTGTTATAGAGCCCGGTTGAGCATCCACAGTGTGGGTGTTGGGTACAGACGACCTCTTCAAAGAGGATGAGTCCCCGTTTTGGACTGTAAACTTGGTGTTCGGGATCCTTTTTAAATTTAACCAACTTCTTTTCTTTTCTTTAATTTTTAAATTTTCTTCGGGAGTCAGCATTTAGATGTCAAAACCAATGATATCTTCAGATTCACATTCACGAGAGCTCAGGCAAACCCCAAGAGATTTTCAACTCAAACTACTACTTGAATGAGCTCATTCTGGATTGATTAATAGGAAACCATTTTCATCAGATTTAACAAGTTGAATTAGTTTTACAAGGTCCAAAAACGGTGAGTCTCTTTTCCTTATGCTGATTCTGGAGTTAAGTCTGAGATCAAACTACAAAGGCACTACAGCACGACGCTGCATCTTTAATTGAAAGAAACGATATGGAGACTGAGCAAGCCAACATTTTTGATGACAGCTAAATCATGATTATGAAAACAAATTAAAGTTAAGGACGTCCTTGTTTTGATTAAGGCCTATGAAGGGTCAGACCGATGCTTATAGCCCTTGATTTTTGACAATTTTATTTTCACCTCATTTTTTTAAACACAATTTTATTTATTTTCCATTTTATATAAATGAACATTTTTAATCCTGAAGGCTTTAATCTCCGAAGGAGTTTTGATATTGAATTAGGTTTTAGGATTTAGGATTAGATAGTCGTTGGGTAGTAAATAAATTTCTTTTTTTATTTACCTGCACTTTTAAGGCAGACAAAGCATTTTAGCTCTACTCATTAAAAAGCGAATGATTTTTCTCGGTTTGCCTCCTTTTTTCGAGATTGGCAGTTCCTCGAATATTCTCTGTGCCCATTTCCAGCGCTATAAATTCAACATTTTTACTCAGTGCTGTCTCACTGCAAATCTGGATTCCAGTGATGTCTTACTATGACATTGGTATAAATATTCAGTGGTGTCTCACAATGCTCATGTCCACCACTTTTGATTCAGTATACACACCCAATACTGTCCCACTTTAAATTTGATATTCATATCCAGGGGTCAAATTCTGTAACGTTTTAGACGACTATCGTTAGAATTTCAGGCTCTAAAGAAACATGTTTAAGACCCTCAAAAGTTTCCAAAATCTGTAGGACGATAGTAAAATATCTTTCAACCAACCACTGAAAGCATGATTATTGAAACAATTTTTTAACGATGCAATCTACGATAGACAATTGAACTATGCCAATTTAGTACATCTCTCAAGGGTCGTGTTTTTTCGAATTAAGTATCCACTTGCTTTCTCACAGTGTTCTCACTTGGTGCTAGGAATTTAGTACAGTCAGTGTTGTCTCATTGTGTTTAATTCCAGTATGATGTCCCACTTTGAATTAAGTTTGCAAACCTTGCACTGTCTCTCTGTGAGTTTTTGATTCATATCCAGTGTTATCATACTGGAACCCAAATAGCTCTCTTTGAGTAGGGCTATGAAATGATAAAGTATTATATCCCCAAGCACTTTGTGTTACCTAAATTTCAAGGAGAGTTAGTTAAAGTCAACTTCGTGTCATAAGCTTAAGTTTGTTCTTTAAGAAATCCATACGCCTAGGATCCAACAAGAACATTTCAGCCTTAGACAAAAAGCTTCCTAAGACTTTATATTTTTAATAGCTTCAATTTTAGACCTTGGCGCAGCCATATGTGTGTTGCATATAAAACTAGTATATGTATTAACGATTGACCAACATTATGATATTATTTCATTTTCATTAACATAGCAATGAGATTGTTCGGAATACAAAACAAAAGTCTGGACGATAGAATGGTACATGGTAGACATGATTTATTTCTCATTACACTGACTGCTATGTGCAATAACATTCAACACACCGATACTCACTATAAGCCGATAATGGAATTTTAAATTACACCCAAAGATTTATATCCCCATTGTAGTACCAATACCATAGTGTTCACTTGTTTGGTTTAAGTGAAACCTCCAAGCATCAAACATCCCATTAAACCATTCGACACAATGCCTTGAGGTGCAGGTTCGAGTATAAATTTCGAAAATAAATTTCTTTTTTTATTTACCTGCACTTTTAAGGCAGACAAAGCATTTTAGCTCTACTCATTAAAAAGCGAATGATTTTTCTCGGTTTGCCTCCTTTTTTCGAGATTGGCAGTTCCTCGAATATCCGAAAGTAGACAAAAACAAAGTTGGTATTACTAGCACTGTTTGCTTGTAGTATGTTGAAGCGTTCTTATAGAATTACATAGCTCGAATTTTTCGAACTCGAACATTTTTGTTATAGAATCAAATTAATTAGTTGGGCCCCAGTACTTTTAGTTGAAAAATGCGTTTGAAAAAATGTTAAAGTGCGCCTGGCAAGCTGAAGGCTGAAGCCAAATCGTCTGGGACACACTTTTTTGTTATCAGGGGAATTTTTCTGATATCTTGACGTATCTATTATTTATGAGGTTATCACTTCGAATTCAAAATCTGAAAAATTCGTAATTTCGTACGCCAATTACGAAATTTCGAAAAGTCAAAACGAAAATTTTCCTCAAGGGATGTTTTTTATGGGCCATAGGTGTTTCACTCACACAAAGACAACACGTTAAACTGAACAGACGTAATTGAAAGTGTTCCAATGGTTTCAAAATTGAGTGCTAACTGAAACCAATAGACAGCGACATTAGTGCGGCACACTTTGGCGTCTTCCAATCGTAGTATCACAATGAACCTATAATTGTTTTGAGAGTGGCAGTGTCTTCCTGGAAGACATTTAAGCCTAATCTGCTAAAAATCTTAAGGCCCCAGCCCATAGAACGCGTTGCGTGCGGTAGGAGCGGCGCGGCAACTGATGCGGTGGGTTTTGCCGCGCGCAACTGATAGGGGTGACCCAATGAACGCGGCGCGGTGTTCTGACAATTGTTTATTTGCTAGAATTGTTTTTCAATAGGCAACACAAACGTCAAATGAACTAGGGATGAGTCGATAAGTCACTATAACTAGAGGTGAGTGAGGTTTTCACTGGTACAAGGATTATATTTTCTTGAATGCTTCAAATACCTCACTTTCACTCAGGATTGAATCCCGTTTCAGTTCGAACTAGTTTCAGGTTATACCTTTTTATGATACGTTAAAAACAAAACAGCAAAGTTTTTGACTTTAATAACCAAAATATGTAGTAAGGTTGCGTTCCACTGGTTATACGATTCGCCTTTTCTGATTTGAAAAAGTTTTTCGTGGAGCTGTGAATATAAATGGCGATACCAGCGTTTTCACTACTTTTTTCTTAATTGGAATACTTTGCTCTATACTCGATTAAAGAAAAAACACAACTTAAGTAATTTATTGTCTCTATTTATCACAGGAAAAACGGGGGTGTATTTACTTTGAATAAATAATTTATATAAGTTTGTAATTTGGAAATGAAAATGGCGCCCTCATAGATTTTGAAAGTTTTTTTTGAACTAGAATAATTTACTATCTTCTGGCTTAAAGAAAAACACTATGAAGCTACGCCGCCGACGCTGCATTTTCGCTGTTGTCACAATATTTCTTCATGTTTGTGTGGTTACTTACATGCTCTTGATAATTATAAAATTTTGTATGTAAAACTGTTGCCGTCACAACAACGAAATCGCTTCAATTTGGGAAATCTCTAAATAGCCTACTCTCACTGGGACAAAACGTAATTCTTTTACGAAAAGTAGTGAACAGTTCCTAACAGTTTTTGTTTGACGTATCTCAATTTTTGCACTAGAAATCACTTTTATTAATGTTATTGTATTCTTACACTCATTTATTGTAGAATGAAAAGATTGAGTCAAACACAAATTAATTTATATCATAAAACACTTAAAAAATTATGTGTTCGAAGTGAAGGGAAAAGATTTATCATAACATTTGCTTATGGTGAACACATTTAGAACATAAAATAGCTTCTATTCCGTCACTTACTTGAAATGGGTTTTATCATAGGCGAAATGAAGACATCTCGCTTTAATGGAAATATGAGGTTCTGGAAAAATTAATGTGAAAATTCGTAAGTATTTGGGAGTTGCTACCAAAACCAAGTTTTTGTCCCAATGGGAATAGACTATAAGCCTAAAAAGTGCATGTCGGAGTTCATATATTCACATATCATATACCTATAAAAAAAACATTGTATCTGTTCTGGCACTTGACTGAAGAATAAATTTTTTTCCAACAAATAAAGCATAAGCCTTTTGAATTGTGACTACAGTAAAATATAGCAAAAAAATTCGTTTTTTAATCCTTTTTTTTGCTGTTGTCAAACTTTAAAATGCTTTTGTTTCATTATTTTCAAAAGTAAAATTGATTGTTATGGCTCAACTAACATATTTTCAACATTTAAAATAGTTTGACAATAAAATCTGATTGAAAATGCTACTTAAACTGTTATTTTAGCAGCAGTAGCAACCACAGTTGAGTCACATCTCTGAGGTATCAGTTTGTCATGTCTCATCACTAGCAACAAGAGAGAACTTCAAATTTGTTTTGACAGCAAATGTCACCGCGTGAGAGCCGCGGCAAAGTAGAAAGTTGGGCTACTCGGCGCGTTCGGCGCGGTGCTTATGGGTCACCTCTCATAAGAACGTGTGTATTTAATCGAGCTGTCAGTTGGAAGCGGTGCCGCACGCGCGCAACGCGTTCTATGGGCTGGGGCCTTTATCCGGGAAGGGTAGTGTCTCAATTCTTAGTGAATATTTTGTATGTTGCTCTTGATCTGTGTTCCAGTATTTCTCTTTGTTTCTCATTTCCACGACGTGCCTATTCAGTCTCCCCATCTCTCTTTCTCTCTTCCTCTACCTCTCTTTTATCTATCACTCTCTCTTTCTCTCTTTCTCTTTACCACTCCCTCGATCTCCTTGTCTTCCTATCTTCATGTCTTCATCACTCTTTTCCACTCGCTCTATTACAAACAACCAGTTCTTTTTCGATCTTTAAATCTCTCTCTTTTAATATTTATCACGCTTTCTCTCTTTCTGCTTCCTTCCTCGCCCCTTTTTTCTGTCGTCCCCTCCTATCTCTTCCACTCTCACTCCAAAACTCTCTGTCTGTCAATCTGTCTGTTCGTAGGTCTGTCTGTCTCTCTCTGCCTTCTCTCTCTCTCTCTCTCTCTCTCTCTCTTTCTCTCTCTCTCTCTCTCTCTCTCTCTCTCTCTCTTTCTTTCAGTCACTTTATTTCCTTCCTTCTATTTTCTTCTTTTTCTCTTCCTCCCCTTCCTTGTTTGTCTGCCTTTCTTTCTATCTTTTCTTCTTTTCAGCCACTCTACCTCTCTCTCTCTTTCCCTTTCCAGTCGGTGTGCGCTTCTCTCTTTATCTTTCTATTCCTCTTTTAGCTTTACGCTATACTGTCTAAGTGTCTAACAAAAAGATCTTGATCGAATTTCTTGCCCTTTTTAGATCTTAGTTCATTGACGATCCTTCCTTCTATCAAAAGCGATAGTTGCACTCCAACGAAGACGAAGTAAACGTTTTCGAAAAAAAAAAACTATACTGCTCCTTTTAAAGATAATTTTTTCCTTTCCACTTAAGTATTCCATGTTAATTTCTGTGTTTCTAACCATTCACCGGAAAATGTCTTGTTCCCTACGAATACCTAATCAAGCATATGCCCTGATACACCTGGAACTGTAGCAACACAGCCTGGATTCGAATACGAATACAGGCCCGCTTTGTTAGATGTGAATATCGATACAAAATTGCAAAATCAAAAAAAAAAAAATGGGTCACTTACTATCTGAACAACTCGTGGTGGTTTTCCTTTCAATAGTGAATCGAACTTTCGAACAATTACTTTCTCTATTTTCGTTTTTTGTTTTTTTTTTTGTTCCTGGGAGAAGGATAGTTGAAAGGGCACAGGATGGTTGGCGGATGAATGAACACGAACAGAACATATGCAAATCTACAAAACAGTACAAGCTTGGGGGCACATCACTCACGTAAGGTTACCTTCGGTTTGAATCAATGGCATTTTTACCACAAGTTGAAAGCCAAAAAAGGAGAAATTTTAAAATTCCGCTATCAAAAAAATGCCAATACTGTAGAAGCATTGTATTCGAAGAATCATACACTCGTAAATTCCTTGTGGCTTATTGTGTTATAAGAGGCAATAGGTTTGGGTAGGAGTTTTGGATGATGGCATGATGGTGGGATGGTGGGATGGTGTAGGGCGGGCGGTAGGTATATTGTATGTATGTGAATAAACTCGTCCTGCTCCTGATTTCGAATGGAGGGTCACGCTCAGTTGAGCGTATAATTTTGTATTGTATTATGGTTCGGTATTTATTTATGATATGAACTCATAAGATTTATTGTAAGGCTTTACAAAGTTGTTTAAGATAAACGGTATTGGTATGCTTTGAATAATAAAATGTGGTTTTGGATTGAGCATTTCAAGGGAGTTGAGTACTTATGTATAAATGACTTTAAATTTTCATTTTAGGCTAGAGCCGATCAAATGGGCTTACATTCGTATTTTCGATTAAAGTTTATTTGGAAGATTATGTTGTAGGCTATCGAAGCAGTGCAAGTTTATTGAATGTAGATTGCAATTTGAAGGTAATTATGATTTACTGGGGCACGAGTCTAATGATTTGAATGGGGCCGTACAGTGTACACATTTTTTAAATTTTCCTTACGAGCTGAATGTTGTATCGTAAATTGTCTCACTGACACGGCAACATCATACTATGACTCTGTAGACTTAAATTTCTGCACGAAACTTGTTATCGCCTGCCTACTAGGGTGAGAATAACGACCAAAAAATTGCAGTCAACGCTCTTCAATGAGCGGTTTCCGACTCCAAATTTTGGTAGAGAGATTCTAAATTTACAGACGTTGCTCATTCGTGTACTTTACAATAGTGAAAATGTTGAGTGTAATAAATTAATCCAAAAACAGTGCATTCAAAAATTAAATTCGAAGTTCTTAAGTCTAATGTTTTTAAGTTTTTTTAGTTTTATGGTTACATCGAATTTCATGTTTTCATCAAACAAGGACAAGGAACATCCTCAAATCGGATAAAACTTCACAACAGTCAAAGCTTCGATGTTGTTCAGCTAATCGCTGCTACTTTGGGTTAGAAAGGGGATTGGGAAACAAAATCTTCTGTCAAAGAATGTGACTATCTTAGTTCAACTTTACATAGTAGCAGAAACATAGACCTTATCTGTTAATGAGATTGAATCTCCTCCTAATTTGTCTTCAACACTTGTTTACCCCTTTCTTGACAACTTTGCTTCATTTCCACAATACCTTCCCTAATTCACTGCCCTAAAAAGGCAGCTTACATTTCTCAGAAACATCTAAACGAACAAACTGAACAAAAATAATTTCTAAGCCTTCTCTCAGTTACATTCTAAAGCGCGGAAAATAAATTGAGAAGGACAGGAAGGAGCTTGTTGAGCAATTTTCAACATACGCGGCTATAGCTCCTCAACAATAAGCCTTAACTGCTTGGTGTGTATGCTAATGGATTAGTAATTTGTTCCTTTACAAAAAACTCCCTAGCTGTTAATTTTTAACAAGTCAAAAATGCGAAAAGTCAAATATGCGTAACGTACCTCATTGGTGAGGTAAGTTGAGCAGGGGCATGGTGCCAATTGAGCACTTATAGAAAGCCTAGTTAAACCGATATTTGCTGGACATGAAATAAAACTTCTGTTTGACAATAATTTATTATTTTGGGGTCATTTATTGACAGAACAACAAAACTAAACGAAAATTATCTGATGCACTGAGCTCATGTTTATCTATTACTATTAATTTGTCAAAGAAAACTTTGACATTTTCTGAGCATTAATCGGTGTTACCCTGCCAAAGCTGGTGGGTTCTGGCTAACGAATGGATTGCTCCTCATTTCGTTTTAAAAACATCGTTAGCCATTCTTTTCCAGTTATCTTATTTTAAGTCTAGGAGGATGGAATTTCAACGCTAAATTTAATACCATTCGAAGGCAAGTAGACAAAAGTCTTTTGGCGGATATTCATAGAAGATTGATGCCATTTGCCTTTGGTTTGACTCATAACTCATTGATGAGTCACAACCATCGTTTCGATTATTCAAAAATCTTGCCAAATTCATCCGTTTGATATCAAATTCTTTAACGCCCTACGTCAAACTATTTCCCTTTGCAGCATCTTTCAAGTCTTGAACAGAGTTAGAACCTATTGAAGTCTGCATTATATAAGTCCGCATCCTAAGATATATATCGGTACATAAATGATGTTTTTTTAGAAGTATAAGACTTCGAATAGAAATAAAACACCAGAATATAATTTTAATGTCCATCAATTTGGATTTATTGGAAGGATAATATTATGCCACTAATGTTCAAATATGACGCGGCTGGATCGAATAACGCCATGTTATGAATGTTTCCCTCAATAAATCAATTGTGACGTGCTGTGTGGCATATATCACCGTCTTGTTGAACCCACATCTCATCCCTATTCATGCCATCCAATTCGGAAATAAAATAGTCGGTTATTATGGCTCTAGTTTTAGTTTTAAATTCATTTTTAATTCCTATCACTTATAACTACTTACATGGTACATGCTAACAAAAATGTTTAAACCAGCTTACATAATAACTTAATTAACTTACTGACCCTAGGCGGGTACCTACTCTTAATTACTCAATAACTTAATTCTAATGCCATTCGGCCTAAGGACACAATATACATTCTAAACTATAACTAATATTAAAACTAAGAAAATTAAAAAAAAAAAAAACTTAGTTTTTACGGCTCTATACCGGTCTCTATCAACGGTAACTGGCTCGCCAGCATCATTTCGGAAGAAGTATGACCCAATGACTCTACCAGCCAATATAGCACAACAAATAGTCATTTTTTGTGGATGATCTTCACTCCAAATGCGGCAATTTTGCTTGTTGACCTAACCATTCATACAAAAATCAACCTCATCACTGAATAAAATTTTGCGATGAAAATCAGCATTGAGATCAATCTCATTTTCAGCCCCATTTACCAAAATCACGACGCATTACATACATATAGTAAAGGTAGTGCAAAAACAATCCATTGTTAATGGTTCTAATGGACGATTATGTCGACCATAAAGTGGACGGAGCCGGTGGTATACTTTGCGAATTGAACCATTAATTTCAAAATAAATTTGCAAGCGTTGTTCTTTTGCTAACCTGTTTAGATAAAATGGCAAATCAAATTGAACATAAATGACATTGAAGTTGGCCGATTTGATCACAAAATGTCAGTTTCATCCCTGTTCAAAAAACCAACTTCTAAACAAACACCCGATATATACATATCATTATTTTGCATTAGTTCTTCAAAAGTCGCGAGGTTATTTGAGCAACTGTAGTTCAACTACCCAAGTCCCAACTTCGATTTGGGAGTTATGTGCCACGCCACCGGGACATAAGTGCCAACTTTTTTCCGTTGAAGACGAGACATAAGTCCCAACTTATTTCCGTTGAAGATGAGACATAAGTCCCAGATTTTCAGGAATAGAGCTTAGTAGATCGTTGTACATTTCAACTAGGCAACCAATCAGTTTTTGCTTGCCATAAGGTTGTTGGTCCTTGACACCTTTCTCTCAATTGATTTTAGGTATTGGAACCAATAACCTGTAGATAATCTCAGAATCATTATAATATACTCTTTGAATTCCGTTTTGAAGGCTCTGTTCGAAATATGTTGTAAGGGCAGCGGGCGATGGAAAATGAGTACTTAAATTATAGTTGAGGTATTTGCACATATAGTTCCTCCGACTTTCTACTCATTAGAAAGTAGAGATATGGTTACTCAAAAATTAAAATTTTTAAATTGTACTAGCTTCTAAAAGTAAAACAATATCTTCTTATTCCGGAAAACGATATTTCTACTTTCTAATGAATAGTAAGTTTTTTTTTTGAAAAAAAGAAGAAGAATTTGAGAAAAAAATGTTTGTAAAAAATTCTTGTAAAAACTATATTCGGAGGGACAAAAGTCCCGACTTTTGTTTTAGGGACTTATGTCCCATCTTAGTGAGACATAAGTCCTAAGACGGATTTGGGACTTATGTCTCACTTGAGTGGGACATAAGTCCCTAAAATAAAAGACGGGACTTATGTCCCTGCACCCAACATGTAAACGGCAAAAGCGTTAAAAATTAGGTAACGCAAAAACGTTTCGCACAGATATGCGTAAAAAGAAAATTAGCACTTAACTGTTAAAGAGCGAATAACATTCAATTCAACAATAACTTTTTTGTCAAAAAAATAAACAATACGCGCAGGTAATTCATTCGGTCAACGAGTCGTCTCTGGTGATTGCATAATCAGTTCGCCTCCCGCAACTTCTTCTCGATTGCCCAACTTGCCCTTAGCTTAGGACTAACCCAATCCTAACCAAAGGGCCAGTCAAGGGTTTGAAGGTTGCCATTTCATAATTCAATGGCAGGAATTGATTTACCATTGATGTTTTTTTTTGAGTGGTGCTATGCTTCATTAAATTATGTTTTCGTGTTCATACCAGGCGATTCTAGTTTTTCGTAAGACCGCCAGTATGAACACTGAATGTCTATTTTCTGGTCTTCATTTGACATTACCAAATCAATGTTGTATGCTGTTTGAGAACGCTGATGGGTAATTAAATTATAGACTGATAAAGCTCTGGCTGCCATTTACTCTCACATCAGGCTTATGCTGCCACATCCAAAAACCAAGGAGTGATAAGGTTAAGAGAAAATGAAAAGTTCAAGTGACCTTCACTCCTTATGCGTTTCGCCCAGGTACAAACAGTGGGCTCATCAGTTCGTTAAGAGAAAATATCAGAAGTATACTTTTAAATAAATAAAATTTAAATTTAAGTTTAACTGCCACTCAAGAGGCGGAGATATAATATATTCGGAAATAAAATTTTCTATATTAAGTTTACTTAATTTTTTTATTTGGACATTACAGATGCTATAGGCAAATTTTCACAGAAAAGTTCTTCGTTCACTTAGCATTAATATAAATATATATGAAATAATGCAGCGAATGTTGTTTTTCAAGTCGTGAATCATCTCTGATTTATCGATGTTGACTAGCAGCTTCACATACTGCTACAAAAAATAGTCTAGCGGTATGAGATTGCTGACTCTTGAAGGGCAACTCACAGATCCAAAGCGCAAAAATATGACTTCACCAATCGTTCCCTTCAAAAAATCCACTGTATGGCATGTGCTGTTTGACATGTTGCACTGTCTTGTGAGAACCGTCACAACTCTCTCACATAAAAGCCATTAAGTTGAGAAACGAAAGGGAATCCATTGATTGCTAGCTTCTGACTGGCATTGTTTTAATAGAAGTAAGAACCAATGATTCCCCCAGTCCACGAAGCTCAGGCCGTGCCGTCGCAACCATGGTGTGAGAACTATCTACAATTTCTTTAATGTTAGCTTTGGAAATTAGTTCTTCTGCCTCGCTAAATATTAACATAACAACAATTTCATGCAAAGAGGGTTAATTAGAATTTCAAAGCCTTGTTGACCTCTACTGGACGAGGACGTCAGTGTTTCGACCTTTAAAAGAGAATGTATGAGTAAGAGGAACAGCAAATATTAAACTTATTTTATCATTTATCGTCAAGAAGAAAAAACAAAAACAACGTTAAAGTCAAAACCGGCTTTGCAGTGCAGTGCAAACAAAACTAAATTAAAACCCCCTAACTTTACCACTTCCTCACAGCTTTTAAGGTGTCAACGTTGCAGGGCATACGGAGCGTAAAAAAGGACTCTCCAAGGATATTCCAAATAATTTTCAGCGGCAAATATGTACATATCTCTCGGTAGCATCCAAAAAATTTATTTCAGCGACCTTAAAATGCAAATATAAACTCACATCCAAAAACAACCTTATTACTCAAGGGACCTAGCCAACGTAGCATTTTCGCTTATCCGCAAGATTTTAATGAACCTTATTTGGCGCAACATAGAAACACTCAAGGGACGTTTATGTGTAGCTGCTCTCATAAAATCGAGGTGAAGGAATATGAAAATCATTTTATTGTCCCTCTCCCGATTGTAAGAGACATCGAAGACGTTTTATGAAACCATTATTTTTGACATCCTCTGTAACTGTATAACTCGTAGATATACAAAAAATATAAAACAAACAAACATCAAATCAACAAAAGCCCTATCCTAGGCTACTTACTATACAACACAAAACCTTAATAAATAATAGCTGCGAAACTTGTACTCTTTTCTTATCTGTATACTGGATATAAACATTAAACCAAACAATGGCTGTTGTAATCTTATAAATACTCTTTATGCTGACACTTAGATTAAAGAAATCGTGCGACAGAAAACAAATTAGAGTTTCTTCTTTGCTTCGCTTTTTGTGTGGCCACAATTCATGTACAATAAACCCCGACGGACCATTAACACCCTCATTAATAAACATTTCATCTATCAATCTTCCGGTTGGGCAGAAAAAAAAAAAATACTACAACATAAGACTGTAATTTATGTTCCCAGGTGGTTTTGCAAACTTAAACCGAACCCAAATCATTTTGGTGTCATGATAAAAAAAGAAAAACAACAAGATTTTGAATGGCGTTAGGCGTTACTTTCATACATAGTAGAAGGAGGGATATATCCGTATCCGGAAAATATAACTTAACGCCATCGTCATCGTCTAGTTCAGATTACATTCCATTAGAGCCAAAGCACAGCTTTAAATATTTCCTGCTTGGGCACTCAGGAAATAACTAAACATTTTTCTTATTCACTAAAAAATGTATGCTCAACGAAACGCGACGATAAATAAATTGCGTATAAAATTAGTAAGGCAAAAACGAACGTATCTGTTGATGTTCCCACCATACGAAGAGAAAACGTAAGATTACCAAAGGACTTTTTTTTTATTTAAATGTTGTTGCTATAATAATGTGAAGGAAAATGTGTTCAGACAGATATTGAAGAAAAATCGGACGACGGCGCAAGGAGCATAAGGTTCCTTTTGAGTGAAATAAATTCAAAATGTTTCCATAAATTCAAAGTCTTTTGGATTAATTAAAATTCATATAAAGGGAAGACCGGTTCGAATGCGTTTTTTGTTTAAATTTTGTATAAATGCGTAAGAGTATTTAGTTTGCCTATTGGATTTTTCGTGTTTCGGAGCTCTCTCGTTTGTCTACTCAATGCCTGCACTAGTGATTCTACTGTGGTGTATGCTAGGCTGAACTCATCAAGCGTTGGAAAGAATCTTTGTTTTTGATTGTTTCGTTCAAGTTGCCATTTTGATGCACCAGTTGCATTTGTTTGTCCATTGAGTCTTCAGCTATTTTAGATCTGTTTCCGATCATTTACTGATGGTGATCTCCTAATCTTTTCTTTCAACATGGCAAAGGCTACCTGAATCTATCGTGTTGTTTTCTGTTAGACGGTATTTATGACAGTAACCGTAGAACTCATAAATAGACGCTGTCGTTTAACCCTATTCATTCTACATTCCACAAAAAAGGATATGAGAAAGGACAAAACCAACGGCATCGTTATTTAAGAAAACACTTTACGGGAAATCGTTCCAAAGAGCAGAGGCATTGCGACAGCGCTGAAGCATTAGGCAATTATATTGAGAATATATTAACGAAAATAAATAAAACTATTACTGTGCCAAAAAAAGCAAATGTTGATAACCACCGCAACCACAATATAACAATATTTTTTCGTATAAGCTTTTCATAGCCTCATCTCTAAGTGAAGAGACGTGACATGAATTCAAAGAACTTTCAAAATAGACGAAGTTTTAGATACTTTCTATTAGAACACTATGGAGGTGTTTAAACTACGACTCAGTTGCGCGGCAAAATAAGGAAGATACCATCTGAACTATATATCTGGTTTTCACAGGACCAAAGGAAGCTCTTTGCTTTTATAGAAGCCAATTCGGTGGACTTCAGCGATGTTATTTAGTTTCCGTAAGACTTCTCTTTACAGGCTCTATGAAAGAGCTAGTTTCTCCTTTAATGTCATCATAAGAGCTTATGCAATTCCCTTCCAGATCCATAACAAAAAGAAGAACAAAACAGTTCTGCTTCGTACAGGAACTGAACTAGGCATCCCCCGGATCTTTAGTCCAACACTATCTAGGCCAAATTGTCAAAAATGAATTGAAGACTACAAATAAATAAATTAGTCATAATATTTTATGTTCAGCTAGCTAAAATGTTACAGCAACTTAATGTTAGTTAATTTTGGTTGGGTTGAAGTGGCTGCCAGCCAATGAGTACATTGCCTGACAACTTAGGCCGCAAGGGCTCATTGTGATACCACAGAGATCAGCAAGTTAATCACCTACTAATCTCAGAAACCCGATGTAAGATTAACGAGTTGATCACCCATTTATCTTCCATTACGTGACTAGCCGGTTTATTGCCCGCTAGTCGAACCACGCGGAACTTTTAATGTATTTCGAAAGACTTTTAAGGTCTACGTTAACTAAGTCGCTTGTATCATCGAAGAAGAATTCACCGAGATGAGTTTTCCTCCTATGAAGTAGTGCAGGGCATAAGCAAAGAAGGTGTTGAACAGTAATGTTATCATAGTCAGACTCAATTAATTGCGATATCTTGGCGATCTCTTTTTCCTACTTTTAACCTTTTTGTTCTTTCTTATAAACAAAGTCTGAAATTTGTTTACCTACCATGGCATTCAAAACTTCGAAAAGTTTTTGGTATAAAGACTTGTGCTATTTTCAAAACAATTTATCAAATAAAATAAATTTCAACTGCTTGGATGAAACATCGCATCGTTAACGAATCATTAACTTTTCTTTGATTATGCTGTCTGTTGTAGTAATTCGGTTCTCAAGCCTTAAAGAAACTACTAGTTATAATTTCGAATAAAAGCTGTAATAGAAAAGCTTAAGCTGTGTCAGCCCGAGTTGCAGCTAATTCGAGTAAAACCAAGGTGGAAAGTTTAATAGAGTTACCTATAGAATCCAACCGACATAACAAGCCGAAACTAATTGACTCCTGAATATGCCTTTTTGTTAGGCTGTCGCCATCCTCGGTGTGCTCATTAGCTACTTGAATTCGTGTTGGTAATTAGTCCTTTGCTCTGCGGTGCCTGCGGCGCAATGGTTGCAGCGAACGAAACAGGGATATCATTCTATTGATTTCCAAGACGGATCTTGAAAACATCCTTTACAAAATAAAGAAAAAGAAATCAGCATTAGTCAACGGCATACCCAATATTGTGCCGCAAATCTAAATTCGTAAGTGGGGCTTCTACACCACGTCGCCGTCGCCTAAAAATGCTTTGAGTAATGCTTATTTTTCAGTGCTTTGGAAGAAGGTAGTGGCCCATACTATCCTTAAAATTTAAAGAATGGTTCAGATCCAGCAAATCTTCGATCAATTAGTCTCTTCCATGTAATGTATCAGCAAGTCATTCGAGAAGGCTGTCAGTCAGAACACTACATCTTCAAGAGCTAAGTACGAAAATATCATTCCAGAGAATCAGTTTGGTTTCAAGGCGGATCACGACACCGACATGCCCCGTCTAAACTAGCATCAAATATTCAAAGGTACAAAGCAAAAAGCAGTTTAAGGGTGCATCATTGGTAAACTAGAAGAAGGCATTCGATGCCGTTTGGTTAGACGGCCTTTTCTATAAGTTGCTCAGATATGTCATGAGTAAACCACTGCCATATATTCTGAATGACATGCTTCATAGTGGAGCGTTTGTTGTCAAAATTGGCAATGACACTTTTACCAGAACTTTCTAGATTCAGAACGGTCTGCTAGAGGGACCGGTGAACTTGCCTACTTTGTTTAGCGTTTAGGACCTGCAATCTTCGGTATTCTATAGTCTACTATATGCCTATCATTCTATTGTTGAAAATCAGCTTCCGGAAATCGGGAAGGGTTGTGCATGCAACCTCGTTGGCTCGAGCCTGTAAGGATACGAGAAAGAACTGGCAAAAGTTTTTGATCATTGATCTGCATGGCCACCTACTTATAAGCAAAGTAGTGGTCAAAATATTTCGGTCTCTGGTTAGATCAATATTCAAAGAGTTTTACAAAAAAGACTTGAGGACTTTCAATTTTAAAATTTTTTTTACCGAAATTACCAGTCAGTGACTGCCACTTTAATATTTCGGTAATAATTCTCGCCCTAGTAGACAGACAATAATAAGTTTTGATCAACAATTTTGGTCAACAACATGTGATGTTGCGGTGTGAGTGAGACAACGGGTTGGTAAAAGTGTCGAAAAAATATCCGCATCTGTAGCAAAGGATCCAAGTCAGTCAATTCCATGCCGTCCCATCGGTACCAACGAATCATCAATTCCTTATTGGAAAGCCCGATATATTTAAACAAACATGTGGATTCTTGTAAGGGCTAGACGAGCTTTCGCTATGACAAGGAGACTGTTTTACAGCTGGCAACTTGATAGCAGGGTGAAGTTAATTTGCCGCATGGCCCCTGTGCGGTTCAATGTTATAACGTCTCAAATAGAAAAAATTCGGTTGTTTGAAAGACATTAGGGCTGTTTTTTTTGGGAGGAAGTCCGGTACCTTGTATTGTAAATACATGTAAAGCAAAAACAACAAAGATACAGGGGATAAAAGGATAAGTAAATCTTACAAGGGATAGATTAATCGAGTATCCATAACCATCAAACATAAAACGCGAACCGTTTTTTGGATTTACAATACAAGGTACCGGACTTCCTCCCAAAAAAACAGCCCTATTGTTTGGAATACACAGAACACAGAACACCAAAGTCATAATGGTAATACAATTATCCTCATGGAGTCGTTTACAACGGGACTCAAATAAACACAATCGATAACTTCATCATACAACTAACTCGAGGTCACACTGCAAAAGCCTGTGACCGAAACGCAGTAGCTCAATAATCAATAGTAGACCCTAGGCCGGTCTCAGATCGCGGTCGTCGTGAGGTTGCCAAAAAAAAGGCAAAAGATTTATGGTAATTATCTGAGGCTAACAGCTCAGAAAGAATAAAAGCAGATATTGATCGTAGTCGTCAGTGGCTGGCTTACCGCTTTTAAGTAAATACTTAGCGTATAGGAGGTAGGTGCAGTATCAAAAAAATAGCAAAAAAATTAAAAACATGGGAGTCTTCGAAAATTAAATAGAAAAAGCAAATTTGATTATTTTGCTATCTGGTTTTCTGTTACGTAATCTCAAGTAAATTTCGGGTAGATTCAAGCAGCATTAGGGGGTTGCGATCGTGTTTCTTTGCTGTGCGCTCACACTACAAAACCCAGGCCTGCTTTACTGGCTTCTTGTCATCAAACTTAAACTTCATGTCGTTCAAATTTTGCATTCGTATAAGCATCTCATCCATTACTGTTTTATGTTCAGATGCCCAATTTCAAAAAGCAATTTTACTTTTAAGGCGTTTGATGTGTTATATGACTGTGTACATGTTAAGAACTGTTTAGCATTATCGTCACTCGAATATCGCAGTTGTGGTCGATTTCCATATACACAATTCGCCATTTTTGCCAGTTAACACCAGAAGAATAGTGCGATCCTCGCTAAATAAAATCTCATAAAATTTTCAAAGTAGCCTCATTAAATCATCTGGAGGAAAGTACTTTTACCCCTCTTCACAGGTAAGGGGTTAATATTTTTCTGGATGAAGCCAAGAGTAATAAAAATGTAGTCAAAGCTGCTTTCACTGCCTGAAAAAGGGAGCGACTCTTCCGATAAGAGCGGCAAATGCAAAGACCTGGAGGTATCTGAACAGTTAGTTTACAACTGAGTTGTTTTAGATCGGAGCCGGGCTTCTTAATCTTCAAAGTAAATAAATAAGATTCTGTAAGTATTCGTAATTTCCAAACAGCAAAGCTTCCTAAATTAATCACTTCGTTCTTGACCAATCGTAGTCCAAATTCATTGCCATTGAAGCAACCAGCATTATGCTTGCCAATCGCTCAGGAAGGAATGGTGATTAACGAAAGACAAAATTCTCTCGCTTTCTTTTTTTGAATATGGTAAGCTCAAAAACATTCAGGTCACCATTTCTCTAACTTCCACACAACCAAGTAGCGCATTGTTGTTTCATCTCACTCATGCAGGTGAGATTGTTAAGAAAATTCCAACTCATTGCATCACAATACGAATCCAACTATCTTATGCACATAATCAAAACGAGACCAAGTCCAAAAGAATAAAAAGAAAATGAAAATAAATCGTAAAATCGGCACAAAGACAAGACTTCTTCTTCTAATTCGAAATAAAAACAAGCTAAGCTAAATTATATGCAAGTCTAACTAAACAGAGGAAAAATAAAAGATGAAAAAAAAAGAATAGAAACATAATCATAACAAACAAAGCGAAAAGAATCACTCTGACGCGCGTCCCTAATGCTGTTAAAGAGGAAACTTTTACACAATGCCAGAGAGTGCCCTTAATGGCGGTTCTGTGAATAGCGAATTTTCTTCCTTTATACGTGCGTCTGTCTGTCTGTTTGTCTGTCTGGCTCTGGCATCAACTTCAACAATTCTGCTTGGAATATGAACTGTCTTCCATCTCCCGTATTTCCCTCTTACCTTATATCTCTTGTATGTTGTATACTGTATCCTATCGTTTGCCTGCGAAGTGTATACTCCCTGTATAGTATAGCCCCTTTTTATGTGCACCCACAAAGAAAAACAGCTAGCACAGTATTGACAATAATCGTCGGGGATGAGTTCTTTTTTTATGATACCACTCAAAACTGGGTGGAAGACAAAAACTGAAAATAAGCACGAATGAAACCAAAGAAACAACACAACAAAACCAAAGCAACAGAGAAGAACAACAGCAGCAATGGGAAATAAAAAAATAAAAAAAAAAATGGGGAAAAAAAACAAAAACTACTTGGAAAAATGAAAACATAGAAATAAACCAGAAATTTCTTTATAAAAATAGAAATATGAATGAGTGTTCTACAGGATTCTGTAAGTGTGTGTGTTTGTGACGTATCTCATTGGTTTGCATTCGCTGCGGAATATATTTTATACAAAGGCTAGGAGACTATGAAAGTTTAATGTAAGCAACAAATAAAAGCAACGTGAAATGCATTAAATATTAAAGTAGGCACTTGAGTCCTTGAACATGGGCTCGCAAAAGATGGACGACTGGGAGTGTAATACACACAACCACCTACCTGGGTGGAGTGGCTGTTACGGAGGCTCCTGGGATAAAGGTGATTCCATTCCAACCACCCAGAATAAAGTCAAGAGTCGAATAAGAACGAAATGAAAGGATAGACATTTGAGGGCCTATTTAAAATTCCAGGAGGTATGAAGGTACTATGTTTACATAGGTATTTGCTGTAAGGTCGGCAAATTTAACGTACATTCATATATATTTTGTTTTAATTAGTGAGATAAGGCTCGTTGATCATCTTGAAATGAGGATGAGCTCCATACTCCACAAAAATAGTCAATAATTCCAGAAGGTCGTTTACCTGAAACTACTGCCCAACAACGTTTGGATTGAAAATGGGAAACACTTCTAAAGTTGTTAAGCACCTCAAAAGTGTTTCAGGGGAAATAATTTCAACTTTGTGTTTTTTCCAAGCTAAGTTTCTGTCAAAAATTTGAACAGAAGAGAAAATAAAACAAATAAGTCCATGGACTTAAGCTTTAAGGACAAACGCATTTAAAAGACCTATAATTTTTAGTGATTCCGAACGCTTAAGTGGGAGAGCGTTTATAATGGCAATGAATTACTTCGACTTGTAAATTCTTGGCGAAAGGCTATTCATGTAAAAAAAAATTTATTTTTCCAATACTTGAACCTCAAACTCTCACGTAATGCATCACAATCGGGCACCACATTACGATAACAGAGAGTACGAAAAAGTGGGTCCTACGAAAACAACTCTACCGATTTCGATAAAATTTTATGAGATCTTACCTATGTAGATCTAATGATGTTAAAATTTTTTTGGAAAAGTGCTAAAACCGTTACCCTCCACACTACCGTGTTTTTCAAAACCAACTTCCTAGTTAATGGCTGACACGATTTTGACGTAATTTTATATTTAAGAAGTCGTAGGTTGTTTAAGAAAGACTGCATGTTATCATTTGGAAAATTTTAAATTTTGGAGTTTTTAAATATTTTCAAGACGGTATTGCTGATTTATTTCAAATTTTTTGTCAAAACGTCTTCTAGCAAGATTTTAAAACTTTAATACCTAGGTTAGGGTAGGTTGAATGGGGGTGCAGCCACAAGTGGCAGCACCCCACTCGGATCTCAAATATCAGAGGATGAGGAGGTGGGAGGATTGGAGAGGTAGAGGGTTGGGCTGGTGGTTGGTGTACTGGGGTAACGAATCCCCACTAAATTATTTGGAGCCCTGAGTAAATTTCTGGACGTTGCCCAATTGGAGGTTAGAGATGTCGCCCAGTTCGTCGAAGAAGAAGTATTCTCCGAAGGCTTTTTTCCAAGTTTGGGCCAAGCTAGGACACTCACAGAGGAAGTGGAACGATCCGTCCTCTACCTCTTCGCCTTGGCATCCTCTACATAAGTTCGGATGATACCCAACGAGTTGTGGCCCGTGAGAATGCCAATCAACAGAGAGAGCCGAGGTCTGCTCAGCTGGCCAAAGGTTTCTGGAGACTCGGCATGTTTCTAAAGATGACCACCTGTCATTGGCGGTTCTTAGGAAATTATCTGTGATTCTGTTTTTTTCTTGTTCTAGATTCGTTAGAACTGAGGTGTTCATTTCGCTGGATTCGAGTGCTGACCCCATTTTAGCCAGCTTATCCGCCATTCCATTACCGATTATGTGTCGATGTCCTGGAACCCTGGTTAAAGTTACGGTGTTTGTTTCGCTGAGCAGTCTAAGATTACTGCGACAGCTGTCTACTAATCTGGATTTTGTGATAATGGATGAGAAAGCTTTAATGGCCGCCTGACTGTCTATGAAGAAGTCAATATTTTTGTTTATAAAGTTTTGCGTAGCTAAGTGCCTTGTGGCTTCGCACACTGCAAGACACTGAAGAAGTCGGGAAGCTTTATTGATCTATACATAGTAGGGTAATCTGAGAAGATACCTGACCCTACCCCTTCGTCCGTCTTGGAACCATCTGTGAAGACGGAAATGTGATTTACTTTTATAACCCTGTTTTGCATAGTAAGCTTATGGAAAACTTTAAAAAAAAAAAAAAAAATTATATATAAAAAAATGGTTTCTAAAAAAACTGCTCTAACGATTTCAGTAAAATTTTCAGAGTTTATATAAATTAGCAACAACAAAAGAATGGCTATTTTTAATTTTCGCTTGAAACCTTTGGAATATTTAATTTAGTTTTTTTCAATATTTTACGTGATTTAATTCAATTTTCATAATTAAAAAAATTTTCATAAAATAAACCCTGAAACCACCAAATATGTTATGAGCGAATACTAAAACTTTTTACTCAGCCTTAATATTTTGGTATTGTACTTAGCACTTAATCGCAAGTTCGTGCACAATTTTTTGCCTAATCCGAATGGTAAATCGTGAAAGAGCTCTTTATTTACTATACTTGCCAATTTTTCGCGAATGGCGATGTCCGTACTATACTCGTTGGGGTTCGAAAGCACCGCAGGCAGACACGCTATCCATTACGCCATGGGCACCACAGTATAGTTTATAGCAGCGTTCAATTGATGGAAGTGACAATTTGCTGACTGTGTTCACTTGCAATTTGCAAGGACATCAGTAAACACAACTAACGCTTTTACCTTTTCTTGAGTTTTTGTTTTTTTTCGTTTTTGAATGTTCAACAGATCATGCTCGTGTTTATTATTTTTTATTTTTAGGCCAATTTAGAGATCTACCCGCAAAAAGCTCTATTTTCGTTCACTCTAGCAAATACTTTATCAAATACCCGTTTTCATCACCGTCTAGGCGGGGCAGTCCATCGAACTTTTCGGATGGCGGTTATGTCAGCCGCCAGGCAATCTAGTTCATCCACACCACACCACAACTATCTCTAGGTCTTAGATCCAAAGGTCATTGTTAAGACATTGGTGTCGGTCGTAGGACTCTGTATCAATAAAAGGTTAGTATAGATCAATTGGAGGCCAATATACAGTTGAGCTTTGTGCTATGGTTGATGGTTCTAGCTAAGGATCTAATTAGTAACGTTTCTATTTTACTACGGCTGAGGCAAGCTACTCGGTGTGTAGGGTCTTATCCAAATAAACATGAAGCAAGTTTAATTAGCAGCCGAAAAAATAAATTTTACTCTAAGCCTTAGATACAGGCCGGGTGCTTCAAGAGCCATATCTCAAAATGTTTCAGTTCAGGTGCACCCGGAGACAATTTTATCAAAGTTGAAAGCGAATTTGGAGTCTTAAGAGACACTGCGGTGTCACAAGCTGGTTTTGTTGCCTCGGAATGACAACTTAACTCAATTGTAGGATACTCGATGTAGATATTTGGGAAATGACGACTTCATGTTCTGGTCAGAATCTTGGCAGCATATATCTCCTAAACGGCTAGGCGGAACGGCGGTGGAGTTTTGTTGCTACTTTTAGGGACAATATGAGACTATTAGGGAACAGAGAAAAAGAGCTATTGGGTTATCCACAGAAGTCAAAAGATGTGTTCCTTGTTTTTTTCCAATCCGAAGATGCATACCTGTAAAACGGTTGGTCTGCCATCGTAAGGCGCAGTCTTAACTAAGAGTGAACCGATTTTGACTTCAGTGGACAGGTTTTTCTAATTTTGCTCCTAACTACTCATGCACATAAGGATTTGTGAAGAAAGAAGATTCTGTTACTGTACTGAATGGTATGCCCGTAGCTATAGCAATTAAAAGCAAGTCACCTTTCAGTGGATGACTTCCACACCAAAGTATTAACTTCTTTTGTGGTCAAAAGACTTGAAATCATAACCTGATGACCTGAGGTGGCACTTTTCTATTGATAGCTGCTTCTAGAAGCTAGACTATTCGGCGACAAATTAAATTTAGAGTTATGAAATTGTCATCGAAAGTGCGAAGTTCACGCTCGGACAAAATTACGAGGGTGATTTGATAAAAAATATTTTTTCTCAAAAAAAAAAAAAAAAAGTTTATTCATAAACAAAGTCTTTATTTGGCTCAATATAATTATTGAATCCATCGTTTTTCCAATTTTCTTTATGGTGACTACACACGTACCCGTGGCGTGATGATTAGCATGTCCGGTCTGCCTGTTAACCCAGAGGATCGTGGTTCGAACCCTAACAGAGGCAAAATTGTTTTACACCTTGAATCGCCTTTCGTTAGTAAATTCATTGCCATAAAGAGCACTTTCTCGATTAGCCGTTCGGAACCGGCAGAAAATTGTAGGTTCCTTACATTCCCTCACAAGGCAATAGTTGTGAGAAATGCGCAAGACCTCGGGGCTCCTCGCTCTGTTGCGCCACAATATTTATTTTACTTTATTTTATTTGAATACAAACGTATGTTTGTTGTGTATGAGCAATTATCGCGCGGATAGTTTTTCCACATCCAAATGTTCATGTAAAATGTGATGTGCCCATTTCATCACGCACTTTCATTCTCCGATCGTCCAAAATCGATCCATAAGTCTTATCGATGTTTTCTGGTGTGACGACCTCTTTTGGGCTTCCTGGAAGTCGGTACTACTTGTGGTGATACGACCACAACTGTGCTCCGTAAACTAGGTTTTAAACTATGGAAATTGATGGCGCAGAGACCCCATAGCACTTGGCTGTAAAACACAAACTTAAAGGCAGAGCTTGCCCAAAATATGACAGTAGTTTATAAATAGAAGGCAGAGTCAAATATTAAAAATTGCGTGGGAAAATCAAAAAGGTACGGAATTTTCACACCGCTCTAGTATGTCAGAAAGTTCTTTGAGAAAGCTCTGCTTTTTTGGCATTTGATTGAACATTGCAGTTTAATGATTCTTTTCTGGGCAGTACTAACATTTGATAGTCAAGCGTACTGAACAAGACCTTTATATCAAAATTGACGTCTTTGGTTTTATTTTTTTATTTTCACGGCTTCATACGACTATTTTGCTAGAACAGACGTGAACGTGTAATGAAGTGTGAGTTTGCAACATCGGAACGCTTCCAATCAATGCCATTCCTTGTTTTTCCCATTGTTGAACCGTTCAACTACATCACTAACAGACTTCTTACTTTCTCTGCTTAAGTTACACTAAAATGTGAGTTTCAAAGTACCAGAAAAAGGATGGGACCCAAAACTGAACCTTCTATCCATTTTTGGTTGCCATGTCCTTACATAGACAGTTTTCAATAAATTTTAATCAAAAATGGAATGAAAGGACTTTAGCTGCTAACTTGAAGATAGATATGTAGGTAGACAATTTTATTTTCAGTTAAATTTTTACAAAAACATGAGTTTGCTGGATTTCAAAATTAAATTTGACAATAACTTGCTTTAAGTTGCCTGTCAGATTCAAAAATTTATTTACTTTATAATAGCAAAGCTAAGTGAGTTCTAACTATTTTCGTTAATTATAAGGCTTCGATATTTTAGTGAGTTTTTAAATTTTTTTTTGTAATTTAAGCCATTTAAGAAATCTAGAAATGTAGTCCTGTCCAGTATTTCGCTCCATAGGTATGTTTTACGGTATCCTTTAAAGATGGGGCACATACCAACGAAGTGATATGTGTTTTCTGAAGCATCCATATTACGTATACTGCATATGCCTACAGTATCATTACGAAAAGCTCTAGAATTTGAGTTTAAAAGACCACATCGTGCTTTGAAGACCAAATTTATCATTTCGCGCGGATTGCTATCTTGAAAATAGTTTGGGACATCAGAGTGTACTAGGTTGCTATATTCGTCGTGAAATTGTGATTGATGTGCCTTTCCCACAAAATCAACCCAGTATTTTTCGGAAAGCTTTGTAAGTAGTATGTTGTGATATTCATTCCACATTAAGCGCGGGGCTTCAAAACTGAAGTCCATTTGTGTTTGTTGGAAAAGGCCTGACCATTCCTGGGCCAAATAAATATTTTTCTGAATGATAACGTCAGAAAGAATATGTGGGAGACGATTACGATTGACATTACTTTCCGTATGTACGTAAAATGAGTTTTCAAAGTTGTAAGGAATGATTTTGGAAGGCCAGTTTCAATATGAATTGCATAATTAGGTGTGTTGTCTGGCAAGTGGCAACCCGAAGCATCTCTTCACGAAGAAACGTTGGAGCTTTTCAATTTGAAGGTACTCTTTGAATCCCTATACACCTGTGCACAATAATGCATCATTGATTTGGTGGCTGCGTCATGCACTTTGTATTTAGCAGAGTGTGTAACAAACTTATTTTGAACAAATTTGGACCATGTCGAATTTATTGAGTCTTTTGACATTGCAAGACGTTTTGGCAAATGTTCGGACCAGGACATGTTATATGTGAAGATTACGCCGAGATATTTGTACTGATTTGATATTCTTATTTCTCCGTCATTGAAATACCATTTTTCAGCACCCGCTCTCCTACCGCCGTTTCTAAAAATCACAATTTCTGACTTTTCTAGGTTAACATCTAGGTTCCATTTTCGTCGATAAATCCTTTGCATTATTTTAGGAGTATCAGAAAAGAGAACTATGTCATCTGCGTATAAAAGTACGTTTGTTTTCAAATTATTTAGAGTGAGACCAGTTGGTAGTTCAAAGCGATCCTCTAGGAACAGAACGAAAAGTAAGGCGCTTAGTACGCAACCTTGTTTGACTAAATATTTTGTAGAGTGTGTCTAAAAGTGAAAGCCCACGGTAGTTTGAAGGAAGACTTGGGTCACCCTTTTTGTAAGGAGGGAATGCTAACTTGAAAATTTGCTTGGTTATTCATCAAAAACATTGCCATGTTTTGTTGTCATAGAATAAAAGCGCTGTTACATCCGGCGATGCTTTTGACTTTGGTAAAATGATCTGACCTATAAAGAAGATTGGCAAGAATAAGCACTGGATATAATTTCATTAACAAATTCCTCTAAAATTTGTCTCAAAATTTGGATCTATTTTCGTATAACACAAATCAAACGTTTTGCATTTCCCGAATACTTATCTAAGGCAATTGAGAATCATGTTACTACAAACCAATTCTGGTAGCTCTACTTTGATATTCTGCAAACAAATGTGGTATTAAAGCCTTTGAGATTGTGTCTTATTTCAAGCCATATAAAACCATACACCTTTCTTAATGAGTCTCTAAGAATTACCAATTTTTTCAATCACCACCCAACCTAACATTAGGACTCACATTCCCCATTTTCATTACAAATTTTTAAAAGGATTCAAAGAGGTTAATACAAAGTATACCCACTCCAGATAGAAATTCATATCAAATGTATCTCTCATGTGCAATCCTTGCCATGGAATCACTTATGAAAGAACACTAATTTCCTTGCTCGTGTAAATGGCTTTGAGTTGGAAAATCCGATAAATTACCTTAACCCACGTTTTCGATATCAATTTCAAAATACATAATAAGTATTCCCTTGAGATTCTTTCCAAACAATTGCTTCGATGTGAGGTTGTTGTTTGGTTCTCATACCCCGTTTGATGAAGGTACAGGTACACCAGAAACGAATAGGGACAACAATATATGAGACAAGTTCAATTATTTGAAATTGCATAAAATTTCTCTCACTTATAAAGGTGCCAGATCTTAAAAAATAGATTTTCAAAATTAAAACACAAGTAACGCCGAGATGTATGAATCAGTGTGTGTGTGCGCGCTTTGTACATGCTATTGAGTCTCCTCTCCATATCCATCCTATATAGTGGATTCCTTTATGTTAAGCTTTTATCTCTGTGATTGTCCTGATTTATGCAGAAATTTTTCTCCGTCGAGATAACGTCGATGATCCCATTTGTATGCCAAGACTCACATCGTCATTATAAAAGGTTATAGCGGTGGGCGGTATGATGTGGCAAATGGCAGGTGGCCTTCTCGGCTGTATACACATTTGACTTAGCTCACCGAACTCATTTAAAAGCCTAGCCGCACCAGCTCGTTTCGATTCCTTCTCGACCCAACCCAACCACGTCTACCGACTCAGTGGTTGAGGTGGCACAAAAGTCATGTGGTTGATATTTAAATAATACTCGCCAAGGTTCCACATAACCTTGTGTGCGATGCTATGGCATATACCTAGTCTTTCGGGAATATGGAGAAAATCAGAAAGCAGAAAGCACTCTGTGCATATGAAGTCGAGCAACTGGAGTGTAGTATATACCTACACTCTTGCAAAAGCAGGCGCATTGAAGGTTCTGTTTGACTTTGAAAATATAAGCGTCATTATGTCTTTTTGCTTGAAATATTCGGAGTTGCCATTTTTATTTTGAATTTAAAATATAGCGGAACACCTTTCTGAAATACTTTAGTACATGAATGGGGTTCAAAAGAATCAAAAATTACTTTATTAAACAGTAAACTGAAACTATTTTGAGAGTTGAATCTTTAAGTGCAAAAATTTTACCAATGCCAATGCCACGGCGTAAAAGGCGATAGTGATGCTCGTGTCACCTTTTTGGGATTTATATGAAGTGGTACTCGTACGTTGAAAACCAATGTAACAGGCTACACCACGTTCACCACGATTGCTGCTTGATACTTGATTGCGTGTGTTGATTTATCTGAGCTGCTGAAGTGATTTGGTCTTAAAATGCATTCCACCTTTGGTGCCGTGGAACAAAGCCGTGCGAAATAAGGCCCCAACGACTTTATTACCACTCCTATGTGGCAATAATGTCGAGTTGCACCTCCTACAAGGGTCGGCGCTATTTCCTTACCGAAGTGGCAATAACGCCGAAAAAGAGGAAATAAAGTCGAATTGGGAAAAATCGCAAAGCAGATAGAAATCGGAAGGTAATAAAGTCGAAATTGAACAAAAATTCTACAAAGAAGCACATCACCCATATGGCATGTGGAATAGTTTTGAAAAAAAATTGTACAGGGCATATTATATGCAGAAATGTGAAAATGTGAACACCTTTGTAGAAAAACAAAAAGTAACGTGGGCCATAACCATGAAAATCAGAAAGAATTGTATGACAAATTAGATCTTGTGAATTCAATAAAAAGTGGATGTAAGACCCTAAGTTTAAAACGATCTAACATCAGGGACATTTTCGATGAGCAATGCAAAGCCAACCCACAGGCTTCAACATCTGTAGAGTTCGGTAAAATGCGAAGACAATTGCTAAACATAAAAAAAGAAGTCTTCCCAAAGTCACCCAATAGTTTTGAAGACATTATTAATGTGTTCCAAAATGAAAATATCAATAACAATTTTGGAATGTCCCGTTGGGATACCAGGCTTCCATTTTATCGTGATACAATCATAGAGGTTTGTTATTCCGTTTTCGCGTCTGCTAAAATTATTGAGGAAATAACGAAATCAAGAGAACACCTCTCTATGGACTATTTTGTTGACGGTACTTTTAGTATTGTTCCGTCATGTACCGCTTTTAAACAACTTCTGATTATTCACATTGCCCATGGTTACGGTGACCATATTTTCCAAAACAAAATAATGAACAGTAAGAAAAAAAATAGTGCGTGCAGTCCCCCCGCGCGGAAGAAGTGAAACTTCCTAATATGAAAATGAAAATAGGAAGGGGTAGAAATTTATTTTGAGTGAACTCGTATTGTTTCTTTAAAAGAAAAAGAATTAGAACAGTGTCCAAGTCCAAATCGTATTTATAAACACTTTCATCGCTGTCTAAGAAATGTCTAACTTTAGACACCGAAATTGGTTGTCTAAACTATGGCTAAAGTGACCATTGATACAGCAAAAAACAATTTTGTTGAACATGTTATAAAACACTGTTGAGGGTGTTAAGACCGAAAAAATTAAGTAGTTTGAGGTGCAAAAATACTACTTTCAACAATTCCACTTATAAATTGCACAAATTTGATCATTTTATGAGACTTGGAAAATCAAACATGTTTAGACATGATCAAACATGTTTAGACATGATCAAACATGTTTAGACATGATCAAACATGTTTAGACATGATCAAACATGTTTAGACATGATCAAACATGTTTAGACATGATCAAACATGTTTAGACATGATCAAACATGTTTAGACATGATCAAACATGTTTAGACATGATCAAGCACGTTTAGACATGATCAAACATGTTTAGACATGATCGAACATTTTTGGGCCGGGCTTAAATGGAAATTGCTTATATATACATGATTATGCCTCCGCTAACTACTACATACTCATTACTACATATATCAAAATTCTAATAAAATCTTACAGTTACCACTCACCAAAAGCTCTGATTTGTACATACATACATACATATGTATATTGTCTTCCTAATAAAATTCCGCAGTCAGCACATTCGAGGAGAAACTTAACAATTGGTTTTTTTGTTAGAATAATTTAACTCAATCGATTTACACACTTAGTAAGCACTTATCAACATATGTACATATTTACATACATTTATGTATATTATACAAATTAAAAGAAACTGCTTTAGATATTTTCTATCGTTTCATTGGAGAAAAGAGTAAAACTCAACACTGATCGACTTTTCATTTTACGACTGAATATGTTTAACACGGAAGTGTAACGCTGCATGTAACACGGAAGTGTAACGCTGGATGTTTGCAAGTCGCATAAGAAGTTTCACTTCAACTTTAGATATTTTCTATCGTTTCATTGGAGAAAAGAGTAAAACTCAACACTGATCGACTTTTTCATTTTACGACTGAATATGTTTAACACGGAAGTGTAACGCTGCATGTAACACGGAAAAGTAACGCTGGATGTTTGCAAGTCGCATAAGAAGTTTCACTTCAAAAAAACAAATTTTAACCAATTCTTTTCTATTAATTAAAAACTTTAGAAAAAAATAACTCAACTTTAATAAAATGCATTTTGTGCATTGAGGGAATTCAGTCTTACATGGATTTAAAATGAAAAAGAGGTTAATAAAAACAAAAACTTATGAACAAAAAATGAAAAAACTTAACATGAAATTAACACAGTTCATAACGATTTCTTAATTTTTAACATATTTTTCTGAATAATAAATTAAGCCCACTTTGTCTTTTTCTTTAATTAGTCCCTGAACTCAAGACAGTTCATTTCGTAGTTATATTTAGTTATCAAAATAGATTTAATTGTTTCTACCTTCATTTGATTCTTTTCATTTGTCCAAATATTGTTTAAAATAGAAAATACACGTTCTGTTGGTGCATTTGATCCTGGCAGACATAAAACAAATTCGACAAGTTTCAAAATGTTTTTGAAACTTATGTTTTTTTCTGTAAAAACATTGAAAATTTCTACCCCTATCAGCTGTTGTCTTCTGAATATCTATCTACCCATTCTCTAATTTTGCTCAGAGTGACATACACAATACGTCATCTACTCTGAAGTCACTTCTCTTACTCATAATAAACATCAAACTTGCTTCTACTTGCTCCCAAGAAGGTATTGCACGGACCCACTCCAAAACTTCAACTTCAATGAATGCAGTGTCCCATTGACTTTCATAGTCGACGCAACTACTGTTAAAATCACTTGCATGCTTCTTGATTTTCTCTGAAATAGAATGATATTCTTGTTCTAAATCCGAAATCATTTTTTTAATTACTATTGGTAAAAAATTTCATCTATTCTTCGCTTAATTTTACATAGATTTATGCATATTTGCTGAGACTCAATTAGTAAAATGTTGTTATGGTAAAGATTAGCCTGACGATGTGCAAAAAACACCCATATTTCTGAATACGGATCATTAAAAAAGTCATTTAAAATAGTGGGGCACTTTGGATGCGACCTAAAGTAAACCTTCAAGGGTCTAAAAAGTTTTATAATTCTTTCTATAGCTGGTTTAAGAGTAAGCCACCTTGTCTCGCTAAAACCCATTAGCTGCTCCACAAATTTCTTTCTATTGCTCTACACGAACTGTGTAAATGTAAAAGAAAGAACATATTTTGACGATAATTACTTCCACATCAATGCTTTGACAATTCTTGACACACTTAACATTTACATTTTGGATTTTTGGAATTGATATGAAATACAGAACAAATAATGAACAACTTTTAAAATACAGAACATTTATGTGTTTTTGTTTCCAGCAAAATTAATAATGAGCATCGTCTTCAAATACAGAACTGTTCATTATTATAATGAACGGATGGTCACCGTACCCATGGTGCACACGTAAGTACTCAATTAATATGAAATCAACCATAAAAATATGAAGAAGTAATTTTCTTAACTTTTACTTAGACTTTCCCCTTTCTGTACATACTGATGTCGAATAAATCAACAGCTGCATATACACATACACATGCGTTTAATTATATAAAACGTAATGTTTTTGACTTAAAACCAAAATCATTTACAACTGACTACGAAACAGCTCTTCGTAATGGAATAAAAAATGTGTTTCCTCAAGTAAAACTTGTCGGATGTTGGTTTCATTCATCACACAAGCAGTTCGGCGGTAAAGTTTAACTAAAATTCCAGGTTTTGTTTCCATATTAAGGAAAAATAAAGAAAAGAGTAGAATTTACAAAAAATTCTTACTGCTGCCACTCTTAAGCCCCTGTAATATACTTACTGCTTTCGGAATTCTAAAGGAAGAAACAACTAAATTTGGATTTGAAAGTTTTTTTGATCCATTCTTGCTTTACATTGAAAATCAGTGGATGAAAAAGGTATGTTATATTAAACAGCTGAGCGCAGTGCGGGGGGGGGGCGTGGCGGCGCGGACGCAACACCGCGCCCGCGGTTCCGCGCGCCTGCGCGCCGGCCCGCATCGCACTTCGTGCACCCTCTCTCTCTCTTATTCAGCAATTCTTTGGACTCTTTACAATTTACTTACAAAACCCATTGCTCTCTTTAAATATAGGAAGGACCCGAAAAAATATCATGCTATAATGCTTTGCATAGGACTACCAGCTCTTTGGAGGGATTCAATAGTATGCTTTCAAGGAAGCTTCCTAAGCGCGGCAATTTCTTCAAGTTCTTGGATGTGCTACTGGATCAAGAATTCACCAAATGCAGTGATTTCTTAAAATCGTTAGACGGCTGCACTGATATGTATCAACAAAAAAAGAGAGTTTGTGGCCGTTCTTTTGTTATTGAGAAAACTCTTCAAAACTTGCGTCAGCATCGCATTTCATTAACTGATTTCTTCAATCAGTTAACTAAGAAAGACTTTTTTATTTTGCCTTAGGCGGTGTCAAAAGTTAATGTTACATTTTGAAATTTTCTGTTTGTTTTCATAGGAATAAAATTTTGTTTGTTACTTCAATATACATGCGGTGTTTTACATTGGGTAATAACGCCTAGCACACAAATATCCCCAATCCAGAAATCGACATTATTTCCACTTTTTACAATTTTTTTGCGAAATAAGGTCGAATTAGGAAATTGTTTCAATTCGACGTTATTTCCGATTTTAAGTGGAAATAAAGCCCCTTCGGCTTTATTTCGCACGGCTTTGTTGCACGGCACCTCCACCTTTTCTCGTGTATCGCAATGCGTAATTAACGCGTAATGCTGTAAGGCTTTTCATGGGTGCCCTTCTTGAGACTTGCTGTTAGCAAAGCTTGCATACTTTTATAGTCGATAAATTGTCACAGACACTCTTTGTTTTTGAAATGGATTCTTCATAAAGCCTTTTATTTGTGTAAGGACAGAAAAGATAACAGTCTAATCTGAAACAAATTAATTATTTTAATCTCAACACAGAGACAATAAAATCCGCAAAGCTCACTGTATATATTCCTTCATCCAAATCGAGAGCATAATAATTTTCTTCAAAAAAGATAACCCAATAGCTTCCAAACACAAGGCGTGTCAAATTTTATCGATTTTTTTGTGTTCAAGCAAATATATTCTCAGAAGTAACTTCCTAAACACAATAAGAGGATCAAGTTCTTATGTTCTGCGTTGAATGAAATGAAATACATACACAAACAGCTGGTGATGGGTACTTCCACTCACTGTACTTCTACTACACAGAGTTCATTGCCTTAATGAAAGTGTTTCGCCTCAGGTTCGACATTATTGTATCGATTAGTTGACAAAGATGGTGCTTTTCACATAATAAATGTTTACATAATGTTGGTCATTAAGGGAAGACCATTGACAAAGTCAAATTCAAACAATGAAGTTTACTGTGAAGTAATAAAACTAAGGGAAGGTTGGGTTACTTAAGATGGGTGACAAGAGGTATTTTAAAGTTTTGATGGGACGGATAAGATGAGAATCGTTTTCCCGGATTCAATGATATTAGTTTTTGGTGCATAGTTGACTGGTTGACTTTTATTGCTCAAAGGAGTGAAAATAAAGCTTTTCGGCTCAACACAAGATTTGATCGGGTAGCTAAAGAAGAAAAGGATTTTCAATTGAATCAACAGTTGGAATAAGTTTCTACGAAATTTCAAAAGCGGCATTTTGATGGAATTTTCAAATCCTTACACAGACGACAGACGCATCTGAAGAATAGAAAACTACTTTGATATTATAAGCAAATGTGATTCTATAAGACATTATAGTTGGTATGGCGACTGTGGATCTGCTTATTAAGTGCGGGACTTAGAGGTTTAGATTCCAGAAAATTCATTTAACTAGGCATGGATACCATCTTAAGATACGATTTGCCAAGTCTTTCGAGAATAATTACGCTGCCATGAAAGAGCTTTCTGACTTAGTCGTTTTGCTTTAAACGAAAGTTAACTCTCGTCTGGGAGCAGTGACTTCTGTGTTGCCATCCTTTTATAATAATTTAATTTTTCTGGGATTTGAACCTCAAACTCTCATGTAACAGCAGATATGCCATCCATTATACGACGGCACCACCACTATATAACTTTATGTATCATTTGAAATAAAAGAAGAGTGTGCTACACGCCACAAGCAAAATCAATTTATCTGAATTCATTTAAAGGCTTTATTTTGCATTATGCACGTGCTTTCAAAGATGTCTACTTTGCCCAGAACGCCTTTAAGTGAGATCTTTATCGTTGCAAGCAAAAATCATTGTTCATATTTCAATTAAGTCGTCAACAGTTAAATTTTTTCATAAACTACGCGCACATCAAGGGGCTGTCATTCCCCTATAATTAAATGTAACACAGTGTGACCGTTAGAAAATTAAGTACCTACCTAAGAAATACCGATTCATATGATTTTTAGTCCTTGGTCATTGTAATGCAGGGGAGAAGCAGACTCTGGCAATTCATTCCATAATCGGGTGGAGCGGCTAAAATATGATATACTTAACTATACGTCCGAAGTCAGGCTCGAGGCAAAACAGATAAGGAGGAATGAGACTGGCTATTTCACTAGACCAATATTTGTAGAAGAAGCGATAAAAAAGAGTATCGTTTCGACGATGTTCAGGAGAATCAATCGATACTGCAATTGAACTATCAGTTTAAACGCTATGTTTTGTATCTTTTCAAGCAGGCACAAGAATATTTGAGAGGTGCCTAGCCAAAATTAGGAGTAAAACTTTTGTTTTGAGCAAATATTGGCTTTATAAATTGTAGCCATAAGAATTGTATGACTTAAGTATGTCGTCACTTCAACGAAGGTCATCGCCCACTGATTTTTTTTTTTTTTTTTATTCAAAAAAGAGGAGGATTATATGCTAATCTGGAGAACTCAGACCTAATATCCAGTCCATTGTACTACCAGAGTAGCAGTCTTCCCTTTTTTTTTGTGTTGCAGTAGTTGGAAATAAGTTGTTATTAATTTCACATATATAACCTCAAGGGCGGCGTCCATATGAAACTGGGAGGCTGAAAGAAAAGTAGATGCCCAGAGCGGGATTCGAACCCACGCATCCGGCCTCTCTACCAAACACTCTACCACTGCACCACGGCCGCCCTCAGCCCACTGATGCATCTGTGCCATTTATCGATAATGGCTATGGGGGGATGATTAATCTTAACGGCAAAAGACTGCATTAGGTTTTCGAAGCATTGAATTCTACTTGGATCCTACTACCCCATGTAACAAGGCAACGTTAGAATTTAATGAATTAGTCATACGAAACCGTTGCAGCTCCACATCCGGGAGAGCAGAGACATAAAGTTGGAAACGAATATGAAAACCTGAGGAATGAGGCGTCAGCAAACCAGTTAAGAGAACTAGAAGCATCGGACGAGAGATCATTTCTGAAAATAAGAAAGAGAGTCGGAAACAAAACGAAGTTCTAGGGTACACCAGCATTTAAAAGTGTGCATCAGACTTGAAGCCATCCAAAACATATTGTATTGAAAGTTCGGAATGGTAATTTCTAATCCAATTAGGAAGAGACTCGTCGATACCAAAAGCACACATTATCGATAAGAGAGCTTGATGCTAAACTCGCAATGATTTTATTTCTACAAAACAGTGTTAAGATTGGGTCCACTTTTCGGTGAGATATGCCATCAAGTCCCCGGTGGACCTTTTGTTACAAAAGCCATAAGTCGGTCACTAAGTTCATTCAAGAAGCTTTCGATCCTCAAGATATTTCATGAGTTAACAGCTTACAACTATTCCATGACTTTAGAAAGAAGGGACGTAAGTGCAATTGTACGATATTTGGAAGAGGAGACTAATGGGCTAGGCAAATGCTATTTTCCATCTACTCGGGAAAGAGACGAGCAGGATAGAAAAGCATGCGTAGTGGTTTTGCCAGCATGGAGGAATACTTCTTCTGAATAACGTCAGAGATACCATTTGGATCTTAACAATAAAGCCCAAACATTTTTATTTCCTTTTTGGCTTACTTTTTGGTCATGCAAAAACTTGATATTATGTATTCGAGCAGTACAGATATTCCTGGCCCCATTGATCGAATTTCGATTTTTTACTGTAGGGTTATCTTCATAAATTTGAAATCTTCTTCCTCTTCTTTGGGGATGATACTTTTTGTTCTGCGAGGAAAAAAATCTCTCAAGCCGTTTAGAACTGGTATTCGTCAGACATATCAGCTGATGCGTCAACGATTTTGTCAAGAAAGCACAATAACCAAATGAAATATTGAAAGAAGTATTTAGGCTGCCTAAATAGGTTTTCTCATATTACTACATGTTTTCAACGTGAAGGGTAAAGTAAAATCCTCCGATATGACACAATGGTTCGTTTTGCCTAGAAGAGATGATACTTCAAACCTTAATTTTTCGGGATAAGTAGTTAAAAAAATGGTCAAGAGTGTAAGCTGCATGGCACTGGGACTGAACCGATGGGCACTGCGTATACGTTTGGTAAATTTACTCGAAACGAA
This sequence comes from Melanostoma scalare, assembly GCA_949752695.1. Taxonomy (NCBI): domain Eukaryota; kingdom Metazoa; phylum Arthropoda; class Insecta; order Diptera; family Syrphidae; genus Melanostoma; species Melanostoma scalare. The sequence goes on along the minus strand of OX456984.1, from coordinate 251,059,033 downwards.
ATCGCTGCTGACGCCGATTTTAACATGATTTCGAGTTTTGATCAAGTGAGTTACCTCCAAAAGCGAACGATTTAAGACCATTGGACTATTTGTAGGTTTATGTGAAGTCGTTTGCCTATTTTATTTAGCTCTAGACGAGCTGGAAGAGACTATTCGGCGCATTATTGATGACAAAAATTTTGTTTCTTCCTGAATATCACACGTCTGAAAAATAGCTTTTAAAAATATTGGGTGTTGCAACAGAGTAAGGAGCCACAGGGTCTAGCGCACGCCCCTACCTTGCAAGGGATTGAAGGGGACTTACAGTTTTCTGCCGATAGTGAAGGGCTTGCAAACTCCTCGCTAAAGGTGATACCCCATTTTTACTTGCGCTTATAGGTACTATAAGGCATGTCTTGCAATCGTGCAGAAAAAATTTTTGAGATAACAACTAAATATGACATTACGATGATAGAGAATACGAAAAAAGTGGGTCCTACAATTCTGTCTGTCTGTCTGTCTGTCTGTCTGTCTGTCCGTATCTGCAGCCTGAACCGCTTGACCGATTTTCTTCAAAATTTAGAGTTATGGTCTCTGGAGTAGCGTACAGAGGGGTTTTTGGAATAGGGTCTCTAGGTCTTGAAATAAGGGTACCTGCCATACAACCGATATGACAATACCTATTTTTCTCGAAAACGGCTCTAACGATTTTGATAAAATTTTACGTGAGGTATTATTTTTAAATAACTGTTTTAATGATGTAAAAAATTTTTTTGGAAAAAGTCTAAGAACGGTACCCCCCATACTACCGTTTTTTTCAAAACCGACTTTCTCGCTAATGACTAACACGATTTTACGAAATTTCATTTTTAAGAAGTCCTAAGTTGTTTAAGAAAGAAGCCTATCTACATTTGAAAAATTTTGTTTTTTCGAAATTTCATTAATTTAAAAAAAAAAATTTGATTTTTCGAATATTTTCAAAACGGTATCTTTGATTTAGTTAAAACTTTTTGTCAATACATCTTTTAGCAAGATCTTAAGACTTGTATACTTGAATTTTTAAAACCTCATTTTTTTAAAAAATAAAAAACCAGATTTTTAAAAAATGGCTCTAACGATTTTGATCAAATTTTAAGGGTTTATATGTATAAGCAATTGCAAGAAAATGGCGTTTTTAAATTTCGCTTCAAACTTTTTGAATATTTAATTAAATTTTTTTCAATACTTTGCGTGCTTTAATTCAATTTTCATAACTAATGTGTAGTTGGCAATCCTGTACCACCAAATATATTAAGAACGAATACTAAAACCTTTTACTCAGTCTTAAGATTTTGGTATTTTACTTAGCAAACGATCGCAAGTTCGTGCGACCCAGTCGTGCCCATTTTTTTTTTAATTCTGTTGGGATTCTGACCATGAATCTAACACGTAACACGCTTCGGGACGGTTTATTTTATCCATACGAAGTCAATGGTTAAAGTTGGAAGGCAACATCATTGGTTTGCTCATCGATGCTGTTAGTTATTTTGGTCCAAACATAAGGAAAATGAAGAAGATAATGGGATTTTATGAAGTTGCTCTCGAGAGAATCATCAACAGAGTTTTGCTATATGATGTTCACGATCTTGTTCGTTTCGTATCATAGTATTTGATAGTTGCATCCAAAAATTTTTCCATCGAAATGGACATAGATCTTAAATCACCTCCTGTGGTACCCGTGGCGTGATGGTTAGCATGTCCACCAGTTAACCCAGAGGTTCGAGGTTCGAATCCCAGCATAGGCAAAAATATTTTTTCACGGGTATCGCCTTTCGCGTGGAAATGGCCTGTCCTCCGTTAGTAAATTCATTGCCATGAAAAGCGCTTTCTCAATAAGCCGTTCGGAACCGGCAGAAAATTGTAGGTCCCCTCCATTCCCTCACAAGGCATGGTTGTGAGAAAAGCACTAGGCCCAGTGCTCCTCGCTCTGTTGCGAATTTTTTTTAAATAAATATATAATAATTGAATGTTCCTGATGTAAATTAAAGATTTTAGTATTTTTCCTTCAAGTAGTTCAATAAAAGCGAGCTTCAAACTTCAAGTTAACGTTCCTTACTCTTTATGATAGAATTGTGTATGTATTGACATTTGAATAATGGCCGTCCCAAAAATATTAATTATTATTAATTTTGGTTATGAAGGGAAAAGTTACTACCAGCAAAGTCAATTCAACTCCATAACGCACTGCTCGAATATCATCACATCAGTCTCCGTCTGTTGTCTGTTTTAAAGAAGAGAAAAAGTCAGGCTAAATACATTTTGTAGTTCTCCACTCATGATGTCGATAATTCTCATTCCTTTATTCAAAGCATTCAAAGTGAGTTTAAATTTAATGCATAACGCCATATTATTGCTTCCGTTCAGCCTAAAAATTCAATGACAAAAACAAATTAATAAAAATCTCTAGATAAGTTGTGATTTGTTTGGGATACAATTCTTGAAAAAGGAAACCCTTACAACAAATTATTGTTCCTTAAAAAAACCTTCACCTAATCGAAAAGCCCTCCAGTAGTCTGCAGCTACATAACTACTTGTTTTTTTTTTTTTTAAATTGGGCTTCTTCGATTTAAATTTATTTACAATGAAAGTCAATACCTTGCCCTGGGTGTTTTCTTAGTTTTTTTTTCTCCTTTTCTCTACATAGCAAGGATAACTCCTTTGAAAAGGATACTCTACTCATGCTACACCAAAACGAAAATAGATTTGTTCACTTCTGGTGTCTAATGACCTGATTTCCGTTAACTCATGACGGAATGGCCAAATTAGGGTTGAGCAACCTTTATAATTTTTTTTTTTATTTATATTTTGACTTATCCAGTGTAGTTTCTTATCTGAGAAGCCATAGATGACGAACTCACCCATTTAAATAAAACAACTTGTCCCATATTTTGTAAAATGATTCTCAGAAATCAACTCTGTGTCCCAAATTTGATTGGATTATCATAAAAGGCCAAAAAGAGGGACATGAAGGCTCAACCTCCTCCATACGCAATAGTCGTCCGCCTTTTTCGGTAATAAAGGAGAAGAAAAAAAGAATACTAATAATAACAAAATCTAACGCAAATAGGTAGTGGAGAGTATAAATTCATTCCAATTTAAATGTGTGCCCTAAAACCAACAACTATAGAACCCTTGCTAAACATAAAGGACAAACAAAATAACAGAACACATCTTTATCATCATCAACATCACCATCGCATATCCTTAGCCAGATGTGCATATATTATCCTTAATGGACGGAATGTATAGGATAGACCTTTGGCAGTGTATTACACAGTGAAATGTAACGTGGCCCCAGTGGGGAGTTAATAGGTATCTACAAGTATGGGGGCTGAAATTCTATACTCACCACGGGACCTGATATTATACAGAAAACCCTCTGCACAACTCAGGACAATATCGTAGCCATCGTCGGAGTCATCTAATTTCAGCTCTGCCCTCGGGTGCGCTCAATACTCCAGTAAATTGTTAGCAAAAAAAAAAAAAATATATATACTCACACACATTGCCTTGCCATACATGGCTGGGTTTTGGGGCGTATGGCAACTTAAATAAGGGACCACGAACACCAAACTCGTTTCACAAAGATGGCCGGGTTCAGATAGAAAATTTCAACAATTGGTCCTTTGTGCGGCAAACACACGATCGTAATACCTTAATTTGGTTCCAATTTGAAATTGGATTCATTTGGTTTCATGTCCGCTTTGAAAATGGGTTTGTATTACACCTACTCACACACACACACCCACAAAACTACATCGATTTTGGAAATAGAAGCTCAATTTGGAGAACAATGTTTAACACGGCATCTCACCGGTTTGGATACAAATGTTCGCGAATGATAGTCCCTAGCCCTACAGTTAGAAATAGGAGAGCATTCCAATACTCGATTGTTAAGCCCTCTATACTCGAAGCATACAACTGTCAAGCACGTTGAAGTAGGTCCACACCTGATGGAGATTAATTCGTTAGGAAGTTGGAGACTCCCAAACGAAGATAGTACCCTTGCTCTTATTTAAATGGGATTTGAGCTTGTAACAGAACGAAGCAGAAGGAGAAGGGGTGTGTGTGCTTACAGAGAGAAGATTTGGCATAGTTGTTTGCATTGAGTTGAGGGAAATGTTTAACGAAAGGTAAGGTAGTTAAAAAGTTTCAGAGTCAGATTGGAATAGATTGTGTTAAATGAAAACAAACTTGATTTTATTTATCTTAAACAGAAACGATTTTGGGTTAAAACGGGATCAAAGACCTTAAACAAATGACTTTTGACAATGAAAGACGATAGGCAAATCAACTTAACACAACGTTTACAAAGTATCTTTTCCGATTAGTAAAATATATACTCACTTAGAATTTTCTTGAAAGAATCAATTGTTACTAGCAACCGGAAGAGAGTGATAGCACTGTTATTTTGTGCATTGTTTCATAGCATTTTCTGGAAGCCAAACTAAACAAGCAAACGGATGCATTTCATTTAGGAAGAACTATTTTGTCCCCTGCAATGCAAATGTTGTACTTTCAATCCACTATCTTGTTGCAGTTGACATAGTCTCAACCTCTCAAATGACGATGTCGACTACGAAATGTAACAAACTCCTATTGCAACTAAATTATCAAAATGAATAAAAAAAAAAAAAACGAAAAAAAGAAGCATACCCCAAGGATCCAGTGCTCTGTTAGGGCGATGATACTGTGGGAGAAAACACCGCAGTTGATCTGTAAGTAATTGAAAACATTTCGTCGAAATTTGTTTGGTTATTGTTTTCAGAAGACTGAAAAACATTGACAGCAAAACTCCCAACTAGGTTAAGGATACACACAACACACATCCTTTCAGATGGTATATTATTGTTGGATGCGCTTGCTTTGAACATGTGTGTGTGTGTGCTGCTAAAGGTCTGGAACTGGACTTCACCCATATGACGAGCATGTGTTATGTGGTGATGGTCAAAACATCATTTGAATCAGAACAAGTCATCACATTGGAAATGGGATAATTTGAATGCAGTGCAAATTTGGAGCACGTGTTGGATGCAGTTCAATTCAATTTCAACGTAACATCTCTGAAATTGAAAAGAGTCAAATTGATTGATTTACATAGCAAGGTAAATATACTGTTGTGTTTGTTTGGGAATATGTAGTTTTATTTTTTTAAATCATTTGTATTCGCAGCCAAAAAAATTGTTTTCCATCTGCCATGGGCACTGAACACCTGGTGATGTTGGTAACTTTGTGTGAAAAAAAAAACTTTGAGTGAAAATAGAGCGATGCGTTGTTATTAGAAAATCCAAAAAAGAAAATTAAAAAAAAAATATCTTTAAGGTATGTTTACATAAATTCTTATTTTTATTCTTTTTTTCGGGCGTTACGATCATCATTAGTTTGTACGGCAACGTACAGAGGAATTTGGTTTCTAGGTCTTACGACATTGGTATATGTCATAAAACCCATAATATCTTGATGTCTTCTAAACGAATTCAACAATGTTGATCAGATTTTAGTTTAGGGACTATTATTATTATTATTATTATTATTATTCTTTATTTTTTCAATAAAATATACAATATGACGTAAAGAATACGGACATTTGCTAATTTGCCGTCTGCCGGATATGACATTATAATATTGTAATTTAATAAAAAAAATAACAATTTGGAAATATAAATACAAGAATTTAAAAGAGTTATATAAAAAAAGAAAAGGTTAAAAAAAAGAAAAATTATCTACCTACATGTATTCAACTATGGTTTTACATTTTCCAAATGAGAAAGCGAGAATATTTTCGATTCCTCTACAATTTTAATGATTTGCAACATAAACAAGAGATCAATTTTAACAGTGATTTGAAACACAAAAAGTAATAATTTTGAAATGATTTAAAACATAAAAGTGTATTATTGCATAAAGCAAACTCTTCAATTTTTAAAAACTATTTCGGTACGTTAGGGCATGCTTGCAGAATTTATAAAATATAGACCAGCCTCTAGCACCATTAAGTAATTCGTAGAAACTATTGAGAGACAAAAAACTTTCTTGGAAATACAGTCGACGAATTTCTTGCAAAATTGGACAAACTGCGATAAAATGATAGACATCTTCTAACTCACGTCTGTTACAAAGATTGCAAATTTGCGGAAGATCAATTCTGTGAGGGATGAAATTAAGGTTAAGAATTTCAACCCTAGCTTTGAAAACCATGCTTCTCAGCTCTGATGAGTTCTTATCGTTGAAGTAGTTCTCTGCAGTAGGCAACCGGTGATTTAGATTCCTGTAGATAGTTCTGGAAGAAGACGATGATGCTCTGGTAAGGTGCTGATCAAAAAGACTGCCGTCTATTTTTGAAATAATGTTCGCAAAAATGTCATTCCATTCGTACAGATTTGCTTCGGTTACTGAACACGTGAGATCATTGGATAGAGCATATTGATTCCATTCCCTGAAAGGTGATGCATTTGTTTGCAGCAGTCTCAACATTATTTTCTTATGGAGACTGTTGTCACTTCTTCTTATCACTCTAGTAATATAGTTTGAAACCGCTTTGAGATTCCTAATGTAAATTGGTGGTAGCCCTGTTTCGACGTGTATGGCGTAGGTTGGTGTGGAATTTGGTAATCGAAAGATACGTTTAAGAAAATTTCTTTGCACCTTCTCAAATTCTTCAATGGGGGTAACTCCGAAAGCCTGAATACCATAACACAGACAACTGTTAATAGTCGCATTAAAAACTTTAAATTTAGAGGAATGATCAATGTCTTGTTTCGCAAAAAATGTGGGCCACATTAGATTCAGTGCTAGCGTAGCTTCACTGCTTTTTTCCTTAATATGCTTATTAAAATTTAAATTGTATGTTAGGAGAACTCCAAGGTACTTAAATTCACGTACAGTGTTGATTAGCTCACTACCAAGCCGCCACGTTTCTTCAGGAGCTCTATTTCTTTGTCTGTTTTCGAAAACTATGGCCTTTGTTTTCTGTACGTTAATGCGAAGGTTCCATGTTCGACAATATTCTTGCAGTTTATTTATTTGGAGCTGTAACGAAAACGGATTGTCAGCCAGTAAGACCAGATCATCTGCATAAAGTAAAACTTTGATGAGAGTTCCCGCGAAGATTACACCACCCGGTAGGATGTTTGAGACGTCATCGATAAACAGTGCAAATAACAGCGGGCTTAAAATGCATCCTTGAGGAACGCCTGCGGTAGTTTCAAACCAGTTCGAGAGCTTGGATCCATCCCACACCGCTGCGTTTGAAGTCTGGAGAAATTTGAAGTATAGTTGTAGACATTTTCGTGACACTCCCAAAGTTGATAATTTATACAACAACGCCTGTCTGTTCACTGTATCGAATGCAGCCTTAAAATCAACAAAACAGACATACAGTTTTTTGTTTTTTTCAATGCGATTCTTAGCTATGCTGGTCAAAGCGAAAATGTGATCGATTGTAGTAAATCCTGGTCGAAAGCCAGCTTGGAAAACGCTAAGTAGATTAGCTCCTTCAATCCAGCTACAAAGTCGTTCATATAAAATTCTAGCAAAAATCTTTCTCAGGGAGTTGAGAATCGATATTCCTCTATAGCTCTCAGGTATAGAAGAGTCTCCTTTCTTAAAGATGGCGAAAATAAAAGCTTTGGTGAAATCAGACGGAACGCAAGCATTGTCATAGAGGTGGTTAAAAAAGTCCAGAATGTAGTTTTTCAGAAAATCGTTTTAATTTTTAAAAAACTCGACTGGTATTCCATCACTTCCAGGTGCTTTGTTGTTTTTCATTCTACTAAGCACATTTTCCAGCTCTCTCGCGGATATCGTTGTATCTAGTTCAGGTACCAACGTGTTCTGTAATGCAAAGCTGAAAGTATGAAGATTCTCCTCGGCCGACAACAGAGTTTTAAAATGAGCAGCTAGAGTCTGAGCTTCGAGAGAAATCTTCATACTTTTATGCCAACCACTAACTTCTCGTACATTGTTCCAAAATTCCTTTGAATTCTTGCTGAGTTGAAGCTGGTGTACAAGATTTGTGTGATAACTCGTCTTCTTAGCTATGCAAAGTTGCTTGAAATCCTTGTTAGCTTTCAGGTACATGTTTTTAAAGTGGGCAGCATTTGTTGTTCTAAACAGCCTTAAATATTTAAATGAAAGTTTCCTCAACCGGTTTAGGTTTAGGGACTAATTTTATTATTGGTTTTATCATGTAAAAAATTTATGAAAATTTTTTATAAATGTTACATCTTATTGAATAGAAACTTTCTCGTTAATGTCTCAGGCGATTTTAGCAAAATTTTGTATTCAAAAAGCCATAAATTGTTAAAAACAATATTGAGTACCAAAAATTCGAAATATTATTTTTTTTTAAATATTTTATATGAGGTATCGTTGATATTGTTTTAATTTTTTTGATGAATTTTTTAGTTGAGATAATTAATTTTTTTGGTAAGATTTTGAACTTTGTCTTTGAAAAAGTGAAGAAAAAAAACCGATTTTGATCAGATTTTCAGCGTTTATGTATTGGCAGTCCTCGGGTCGAATTACCGAATCTGTGATCGAGTGAGTGGGTACCATTTTTTTTCCCAAAAATCGATCTATATCACACAACCTCTGTCTGCAGTTCATTTATCGGCTTCAATTCGTTCAAATGCTGGTGAAAGAATAACAAATTGTGGTTCTAAAGAGCACGATAACGCGAGTAAAATGCCAAAAATACATAATTCAAGATCACGTGTGTAGAATTCCGACCCCTGTGTGTATAATCTAGTTTCATGATTTTCATGGTTTTATTTTAATACAACATGGGATTTTGTCTGATTTTCTGGAATAGTTGGCAGCCTTGTATCAAAGAGTATAATGACGAGCTTAGACCAATTGCTATCTAGCAATTTCTCTCGAGAGCATTTGAAAGAATTTTACAAAATCAAATGACTTAGTATCTAAGTACATACTTCAAATCATCTAACACCTAAACTTATGCACTAATTTGAAGGATAAATTTTAGTTTGTTTCATTTTCAGAGAAACTTATTTTTTCGTATTTATCTTCAAAGTATCAAGCAGTCAGTGGTTGCTAACAATCAAACGTCAACCTTCCTTCCACTAAGCTGTGGTGTTCCTCGCAAGGATCGATTTTGGGGCCTCTCCTATTTACAATGTATGTAAATGAGCTGCCGATTCTAGGTTTCAATTCGTCCTTTCATATGTATGCTGACGACATACAGCTTCGATACAGCTGTCCTCTCGATTCAATCGAAAGTGGGACATGTGACATAAACGAAGATTTAAATAAGGTCCAATTGGGGTCACAATCTAATGGACTATATTTAAATTCGAGCAAAACCAAATGTCTGATTATTTCTGGAAATGCAGTAGAAACGGATCATTTTCCCTCATTACTGCTCAATAATACTCCTATCGAGTTTGTTGAATTAGCAAAAAACCTAAGAGTAGTATTTAACAGAACGCTTACCTGGACAAACCATATAAATATAATCATCGGAAGAGTATTTGGAGGCTTACGAATGTTATGGACTTCACAACACATTACCCCAATCAAAACAAGAATGATACTTTCTAATCAAATGTGATTTCGACCTTTCTTTTTTCTTCTTTTTTTTTTTTTTTTGATTTCTAATCAAATGTAATTTTTCATTTAGTAGTAAGATTACTTTTAACTTATCATTCAATTCTCGTTTTATATACATAAATAGTATACTTATACTGAATCTTGCACTATCTTAAGAGATGTTGTATCTTATTGTGTAAGAAGTTGCTATCAATAAATAAATAAATAAATAAAGAAATAAATAAGTGGGCCTGCGATCGACTTAGAGAAGATGCCGATTTTGCCAAAAAAATAGTTTTTTCAGATGAAGCTCATTTTGATCTTGGCGGGCATGTAAATAAGCAAAATTTTCACAGAAAACAAGCACGCATACATTGAAAAACCGATAGACCCAAAACGGGTCACTGTTTGGTGCGGATTTTGGTCCCGAGGCATTCTTCGAAAATGAGCAAGGAGTGGCCATTACACTCAATGGCGATCGTTATCGGGCCATGTTGAACGAATTTTTGGTCACAAAAATTGAAGAGGAGGATATTGGCAACATTTCATTTCTACAGGACGGCGCTACGTGCCGCACAGCCAAAGCTTCACTCGATGTTTTGCGCCCTGTTTTCGAAGATCGCATTATCAGCTGCAGAGCTTATGTCGTTTGGCCTTGGAGCTGCGATTTGACACCGTTGGACTATTATTTGTGGGGTGCCGTAAGAGATAGGTGTTACGCCGACAAGCCAGAGACAATTGACGCTTTAAAGGACAATATTCGTGAAGTCATTGGTGAAATACAGCTGCACACAATCGATAATGTGCTTAAAAATTGGACCGACGCGACGCGACCGTATAGGCTACTGCATGGCCAGCCGAGGCAGCCATTTGAATGAAATTATTTTCCATTATTAACTGGAAGGATTGCACTTTCAAATAAAAAAGAAATTTTAGAAAATATTCTGTGGTTTTTTTTATAGCATTTTCAAAAATAAAAGGAAAGTTATTTGGCGGACCCTTTATCATACCAAGTGGATAACTCTAGTGAATTTTTACATCATCAGTGTACAATGTACATATGTATATGTTTTGCTTCTATTAAAATAAATAAATAGGGTGGCGCAACAGAGCTCCAGCCCTAGAACTAAGAACATTTCTAACAACCATGCCTTCTGAGGGAATGGAGAGGACCTTCAATTTGCTGCCGGCTCCGAACGGCAAATCGAGAAAGCGCTTTTCATGGCAAAGAATTTACTAACGGAGGACTGGCCAAATCCTCGCGAATGGCAATACTCGTAGAAAAACATTTTGCCTCCGTTGTTGGGACTCGAAGCACGAACCTCTGGGTAAACTGCAGACATGCTAACCATCACACTATTGTTACCTCACAATTTGCTGCAATTGAGTATCGACAATAAGTCGGTTTTAAATAGAGTAAACAGAAGTGGACTTAATATGGACAGGTAGCCTGAGCTTATGGTGTTAGTTGGCTTGACTTCTACGGTTCAGGTGCTGTACTGTACAGCTAGCGATAATGCTGACGATTCAAAATGGAAATAGTGCTTTGGTTTATGCAAAAGTATTTTATGTGAAACTGAATGCTTTCGGAAAATCTAGCAAGACGCATTGTAGAATGATTTGTATCTATTTGCTGTCGTATGTCATTGATTATTTTGAAAACCGCTGTCGCACAACTGTGTTTGGCTCTCAAATCAGATATCGAAGGAGTTATTATTTGAAAGGTTTTCAAATAAGACAATGAACTATTATCGTACAAGACAATCAAATGCTTTTGATATAAACGGAAGAACAAATATTTGGTCGGTATTCTTTTCGTTGTGAGGTAGATATCTCATGGATTGGAATAACTATTAAAGATTTCATAGTTTTGGGCAGCGTAAAATAGCCAGGAGCATTCCTCCTCTGAAACAATTTAGCCGCAACCACCCGAATGTGGAATGCATTACGATTTACAAAAATCAATGTGCCTCCGTGACTCCTATTCAATCCTCTCCTGTTTTTAAATGCTCGCAATGTGTTTCATAACATTACAATGGTATTCATAGCCCCATGATTATAAAAAAAGACACAGCGATAGCTGTGCAGGAACCACCGCTTACGAAAAAGAAACACTTAATAGTGAATGACTGCTGAACTTTATATGCCTGTTATGGGACTTCCATAATAGTCTCCCAATCTGTGTTGAATGTAGATCTGGGACCAAGATGTAACTTGCCTTCTTTGAAGATATCATTTCAAAAACTCAAAGACGCCGTCAAATGAATTCTCGTAGCTTCAGTTTCAGTTTATTTTATTGAGTCTTAAATTCACCAGCTAACTATTTGATTAAAATTTTTTTGCCGACTTGAAAACTATGTCTGGCTGAAAATATGTATTTATAACAAAATTTATAATTCCTTATCGTGCTTTTTTCTTCAGTAACAATTAGTTTGTTTCTTACATTCTGTTTGTGCATGCTTGCTCCCGACATCCCTTCTAAAATAAATTCTCATAGACAACCGACAAGCACTTCAAGATTGAAGGTAGAGTAGGAGTATCTTTCTCTGAACATTAGTTGACAGAAAATTTAGTCTGTCTCTCCTTCTTGAATATCCTTTTTTAATTCTAATGAGGTTAAACTTCTTCAAGTAAATTATTATGAACAACAACCTTTTTGGAAATACCAATTTCAGAAGCTTCATTGAGTTATGCGCTTGTATAAAGAACCATTCAATCGTAAAGGCTCTCGTGCTGAGGAAGCCTTAAGGACCATTTTGCAAGAAGCTTTTAAATTAAATTCGTCGAAACTCAGTGTAATAAACTAAAAATTTTCTATTTGTAACAACTACCCAGGGAACTATTTGAATTTCCCAAGCGCTGTTCAGTTCATCTCCGTTTTGAAAAACACGAGGGAGAGGTCCCATTGACGTTGCGCAAGGACTAAACAGAGTACAGAACATTATGAAAATAATGCGAAAAATGAAATATGCAAATGTTAAAGATTTATTGTTATTCCTAGTGCGGGTTGCCAGTTGCCACCATATACTTCCAACTACAAAACAACAACAAGAACGTCATCGTCATCATCATCGTCATCGTCATCTTCATCACCATTACCATCACCATTGACATCGGCACGACTGGAGGCTTTTGTATTCACAGAGCCCTTCATCAACGAGTACGGTACCTATATAATCCGACATACCTCTTCAGGAAGCGATTCCATTTACATGATGATATTTCATGTCCTCCAGATAAAAGATAGAGATACTATAGGTATATAGAGAGAAGGCGTTCGATGTCTGACGAAGAAAAAGAAGAAGAAGAAGAAGAAGAAGAAGACTATGCCAATGTCGATGACGATGACGATGATGACAAAAGTCCTTATGGAAAGCAACTGCAAATGATGATGCTCCTCTATAAAAGTAATATTGCCGCGTTGATGGGATTTATAATTGCTTTATGATGGATTACATCGAAATTAATTGAAGATGTTCATAATTTTGTAAAATTAGAATAGCAATCACTTGGTTCCAGAACATCAACGAAATCCCTTAACAATTTTTTTTTTCTTTTCCTTCGTAGGTATTTCTTCTTGAGAATGATGGTGTCCCATGAACCTACATCAGGAACTACATCTTGCCGAGCAAAGCACTTGTGTCACGTTTATATCATTCCTAATGACTTTCGTATGTTTTGGGATGGTCCCAAGTGATTAAATGTCGTTTTTGATGTGATAAAGGGCAATGTAGACGACGGCGACGCCGATGGTAGAATGACTCTCCCATCGTCTTTTTCAGTTCTTTTATTTTCTCATGCAACATTTACCAACACGTTTCTATTATTGGAAGTGTGAATCTTCCGGTAATGTCTTCATATCCAGTGGGAGTTTCTTGTGCGTTTGTAGAACTGCAAGAGGATCTCTTAAATATTTGTATATTCCATCCGTGCTCCGTGGTGTGTGTGCTTTTTTTCAATTCTTGAAAATAACTTACATTAGCAACGGATAACCCTCGAGAATTGATCTCATGACAAACAATTTAAAAAAGACCAGGAAACGGCAATATATTTCGACTTTATGATGATTGCAATCAGATTGAATGCCATGGGAGTTGTAAACTTGGAATAGAAGATTTGACACGGATATGTTTTCCGATTCGGAAGAGAATCCCTTAATTTAAATAATAAATTATGTTGCTGTGAAGTAGACAGATGAGGTTTCTCTCTGAGAATTGGTTAAACGATTTAGTATGGTTATGGTATAATCGTTTAGGACTTCTTTGTTTATGCCAGGCAATGAATCTCTACTTCCACTAAACAAGTTTATTAATATACACAGAACGGATGGTTTTCCCTAGACGATGAATTACCGTCAATTACCGGGACCAGAGTAGTAAAGGAATGAAATGTTTTGTAAGTATAATCTTCTAATTCAAGGACTGCATTCATTGAATTCATTTTAAAACAAATCCTTCCGGCGTAAGTCGGCATCGTTGTAGTCTAGAAGGCATTTGCGGTAGCCATTTGTAAACGATTGTACGTACATTTGGGGCTCTTTGAGTTCTTTTGAACGATACTTGCAGCGTCATTCAAGAAATAAAAAATGTGCAGAGGGAAGCGGAAAAACTCCAAAATGGACTAAAACATAGCTGAAATTTTACGAAACTGCAAATTTATATACCAATTGCTGAAGCGCTTTTCTGAGCAATTTAGTTGCTCTCGAAGGACTTGCTAACTCTCCCGATTGGTGATACCAGTGAAAAAGCAATTTTTCTTTTATGAATTCGAACCTCGAACTCTTATTTATCAGTCAGACATGCTACCCAAGCAACACAATCGTCTCTTATAGAATACATAAGGAATCAGTTTCATAAGAGTTTTTACCCTTTAAATCTTCGTAAAGTAGTCGATAAGACCACAAAGAGACCAAAGGAGAGGTGCCAACTGCATGTACCGAAGAATTCTTAATATACTCTTCTTAAGAACAATTTAAGGGCACTGGCTTCCAATTGCTCCACAGTACAATGGAAAAATAAGTTTCTTTCTCTTTCAGAAATACTAATTGAATACAGAATTTGTGAAATGGAATACACTTAAAATGATAGGAGAAAATATAATGCTTGGTTTACTTTCGTCAACGACTAGTAAATATTTTTGCCCATAATTTAAGGAAAAAACTTATTTTTTTAGCTTTTTGAATGTCGCGTGGGTTTCACATCACACATTCTACCTCCCTTAAATTTGACTTACCTCCCAAAATATTTGTTTCTAAGATTTTATGACAACAAAAATAAATTGAAACCGTGCGACAAAAACTTTCGACGTGTGTCCTAAAGTGACGATTTACAAATAATAGCTCAGGAGTATGCAAAAAAAACAACTATTTTTCCTGAAACTTAACAATCAAATGCATTTTTGGGATGTATTTTTGAAATTCAGCAAAACTGAACATGGCAAACATTCTCTTAGAAGAAAACAAATAGTTCTACAGGGTATATCGATTCTAAAGCATGTACATTGTACATAAAAAAAATTGGTTCTGCTTGATGCGATTTACTAGGAAATATGTCAAAAAACTTAAGCATATAAAAAATAAATCCAGCAGGCTTTAAAAGAATGAGTGTATTAAAAAACGAGTATATCAGAATTGCATATTCTAGAATAGTTTTTGTTTTTTTTTTTTTCTTATCATTGTTGTTGAACACAATACTCACCAAACTGAAAAGCACGAAGTTGTTGTTATAATAATCTATATATGAATTTCTCACTTTTAAAGAATTTATTTAGCTTAAGTCTATAATCATTTATAACCGACTTAAAATGAGCCATAGTGCCGTTCGAATCCAATTGAATTTTTTTTTCATATCTTTCGTAAAGATGCACCCTTTGTCCATAATTATCTTGCAATTGTAACGTTTCTATTTAGGATCGAATAATCGAATCTGATTGTGAATCCACGATCCCCGAGCAAAACCTACTTAAATAGGTTTTAAATAAGTCCTGGAAAATGTCCGTATGAGAAACACTTATTATGAATTATTTAAGATATCCTAAAGAGTTTTTGGCTACACCTTAGACAAAAACCATTTACTTAGAGATAGATTAGAGGTTATGTATTTGAATAGTATTCTTTAGATCAAATTAAGTGCTTGTTAAGGACTGAGCAATTTTTTTCGATAACTCAGAGCTTGTGTGTTGCCAATATTGTACCAATACGCCATGGGTCAACTCTTCCCAGAACCAGTTACTAATAAAGAAATGTGCGGATCGGAGTACCTTACGCTTTAACATGTACTTGCTTTAAAAAGGTTCAGTCACTTTGCGTTGAGAAATCCTCACTGAACAATACTCTTGCTCTAACTAATGTCGCTTTCCATTGGACGAAAAGAACCGTCCAGGAGCGTCCAGGAGCATTCTCAAAACGTTCCATTGGTTTAAAAAGCAATAATACATGTAACTCAAATGTCGAAAAGAAAATTTTACTGCGGGAATATTTTCTAAGAGCCATTTATGTAATTCACTCATACTCGTACAAAGGCAATTAGGTTAAATTGAATAGAAACAATTTTGGGTGTTCCGTTGGTTTTTAAAATGAGTGCTTCCCCGAGTGAAACAAATGGAAAGCGACATAACACGATTGACACTGTCTAACTTTTTGGAACAACCTGGTTTGAAGGATGTTGGATGGTTGATTGCTGCAAGCGTTCGCATTGCAGCGGGTAATCCAAAAAGACTTCCAATTATGAATAACAATACGTTGTTTTGCAGTAGCGGGCACAGGTAATGGGGATGAGTAGCTCGGTTCGCCGAAATTCAATAGCCATGGAACGTTTCATGGGTGCACAGCGTGCGTTTTGCGTAACAAAATATTAAAGAAATAATGGTTCCGGCAGTGTTCTTCGACTTTTATACCCATCATAGTACGGATCAAACGACCTAAATCAATGTCCGATTAGGTGAAGTTCGTCTCTACTAATTCAACCCCAATCAGAAACGGTCGAGGTGTCCAAAATCAACAGGAGCAAAAGAATCAATTTGGTAAATTTAAGACTTCTGTACATATTCCTATCAAAATCAGCGGAGCCAATCCACAGGTTTGTTCCTTTAAACAAGTTCAAAAAATTTAAGGACTTAACCGTGTGACTTAGTTTAAACAAAATGGAGCAAAGTGCCTTACAAGAAATAATTCGATAGCAGTCGTAAGCGAGAGTCTTTGACTGAAGCTATAATATCTCTCAGAGGTAACATAGACGGCCACAAAGACGCCCGAATTCGAGTCCACCAGAAAAATAGAGTTTACGACGATAGTCCAACCACGTCGACGACCGATATCGAAGAAGAAGAAAAGGCGACTACCCCAACATATTTGAAAACAATCCAAAAAGTCGTACCAGCGGGCGTTTGAAGGTTCATAATGTTCTACAATCATCGCACATGCTTCATCATTGTGAGCTTAAAATTGTGTGCGGCTTGTTTTTCGGAGGATGATTTGAATGGGCTAATGATTGCACTCATGCAGTTTTCTGGTCCCATTATCCAAAATTGGTCGTTCAGACTGAACCAACAAACTTACAAAATAGTTCGAAATCAAAAAAGACATGAGATGTCGTGGACTATAGGTGTGGAACGTAATCTCACAATGCGTTCTCTTTTAGCTATGTTCATGACGCGGTACCGTTCATTCATTTCGTTGGTGATTCACTTTCTACACAAATTCTCTTCACATACAAGGCCAAAATTCGTTAGAAGAAGTTTATTTTTCGAAACAACAAGTTTTTCCAGCAGACAATCAGATCGGGGATGATCGAGGTGTTACAAAGGGTTACCTTGAGTTTTATTTCTCCATTGCCTTCTCAACCCGAAAGTACAACGTTTTTAAATAAATAAATAAAAAATAGTGCGTGGAGTCTCTCCGCGCGTGAAACTTCACGTCAAAAACTCAGTATTAAATATTTTCTATTATTTTATTTGAGGAGAAAAGAAAACACAACACTACTTTCAAAGAAGCTATCGAAATTAATTTTGCAAGCACAAACACGATTTTCACACACGCCACAAATTGAAAAACTATTTAGAAGGATTTGATGAGATCTTGAGATTTTTCTTAGGAGATGAATTGCAAATATATTAAACGCATTAAAAAGAACAAAGAACTAGTTTCAATTTGATTTTCTCCGAAAATAATGCAAACTTCCACCGAAGAACACATTTCACTACAGTTAAATCTTTTGGCTGAATGACGAATTGCGAGCAGTGCCGAAATGTATGCAATCGATAATCCGCGTTAAACATGTTACGCATTTATGTTTGTAAGTCGCATAAGAAGTTTCACTTCAATAAATAAGGGTGTGCAATAGTGCGAGGTGCCCCAGTCCCTTTCACATTTCATACAACCATGCTTTGTAAGTGAGTGGTGGGAACCTACAATTTTCTACCGGTTCCGAACGGCTAACCGAGAAAGCGCTTCTCATGGCAATGAATTAACTAACGCAGGACTTGCCGATTCCTCGCGAAAAGCGATACCCGTGGAAAAACATTGTTGGCTCTGTTGGGACTTGAACCACGAACATCTGGGTTAACAGGCAGACATGCTAACCATCACGCCACAGGTACCAAGCAGCGGTTGGCCAGAGTAAATATTCTCCGTCTGATCTCCGCACGTATGTTATTTTCCGTGTCATAAACAGATCATATGTATGAAAAGGCTTCCACAACCTTGAATTTATGTCTGTCTTTTGGTACATTTTGTCGAATTCGACGATGTTCTTTGTTCTTGTTCGCACGTTCATCGGATTCGGCAAATAATGTTCTCCCTAGCGCATTCCTCATAAGGTTTGATGGTGAGAAAAGTGCTAGACCTCAGTGCTCCCCGTTCTATTACCCCACCATATTCTGCTGTTTATTTAAAAAAATTTCTATTTTTTCTTCTTCATTTTTTCTTCGTCTTCTTCTTCTTCTTATTCTTCCTCTTCTTCTTAATTTTCTTCTTCTTCTTCTTTTTCTTCAGTAAATATTTCGAACTTGGGTTATTTTAACATCACCTTTGAACATGACAATACCAGCTGCGCAAACGGATCTTTGTTCTTCTTAGGCTATGTCCTGATTGGATTTGCATCGCGCGAACGAACAATAAACTTCGATCGGTTGCGTTGCTTGTTGGTAGTGCTACAGCAATGCGTGTCCTATTACCAGTGCATCTGCTGGGCTGCATCTTCACTTGCTATTTGCTAAGAGCAATGCGACGAAAATCAAACTGTTTTATTTGAATCAACCAGACTACTTTTCCTAGTGTCGGTCGGCCAAAGTTTTTCCTTGATAGGGCACTCCCTTACGAGTATGCAGTTTGATTATTAAATGCTTTAATGATAAAGCTTACAAACATATGCAACCGCGCTACCCCATCACGCGACTGCTTTGCTCTGCTAATAAGGACACACAATAGGGTTATTGTTGTTTGATATTTTGATCGTCCGATGCAGCGCCCGTCGCTCGTTGTTCGGTCGCGCTATGGCTGCCAATTAGGACATTGGGTTAGACGATCAAGCTTTGCTACTCCTGCTACATACGTAGTATCTCCACTTCAGATGCCGTCAACTTTCATACCTTTTGTATATTTGTATCTAAGATGGTGGATTCTCTTTGCCACTTCATCCCACCCCAGGGTAGGTTAGGTTAGGTTACAATGGCTGTCAGGATTACACCTGACACACTTAGACCAATACTAGGTCCATTGTGATACCATAGAAATTATGCGAGGGAGTACCTCACTTAAGAAAACCATTTGGAGCTTTTAACAAAGCGAAGGAGATGCAGGGGATCTGTATTCGCCAGATCGCTTGGATCATCGAGAAAATATTTCCCCAGATGCCGCTTTCTTTTAAAAGAGAGTGCAGGACAAGAGCAGAGGAGGTGTGGGATTGTCTCCTCCTCCTCCTCATCTAAGCAACTTCTGCAGAAGTCATTAGAGGGAACGCCAAGTCTTATAGCGTGTCTTCCTATCAGACAATGTCCGGTAATGACATTGATTACGAAGCTAACTTGCAATCTGGTAATGGATAACAAATGTCTTGTGCGTTTTGGATCTAGTCCTGGCCATATCCGTTTTGTTGCCACGCACGTGGTGATATTGTTCCACCTGTGATTTGTTCTGTCCATTGCCTCTTGCTTTAGCATAAGTTTACATGTAGCGATTGGTATACCAATATTCCACCTGCTGGTTGAGATCGGTAGAACGGTTCCTTCTCTGGCGAGTTCATCGGCTTTGCAGTTACCCACGATATCTCTGTGTCCCGGCACCCAAATAAGGTGAATATTGAACTGTTCAGCCATCTCCCTAAGAGATAGGCGACAGTTAAGGGCGGTTACTGAGTTCGTAGAAACAGCGCCGAGTGATTTGAGGGCTGCTTGACTATCTGAGAAAATCCGGATACCCCCAGGGTAACTCAATAATTAATGTCGTCATCTCAAGATATTACAAGACTTTTCATACTCAGGAAGTATATTTTATTATTTCTAAGTTTTCGTCCCCAGTCCCGACCCGATTGATTATGGTCATAAGACAAGACTTTATTTACCCTTAAAATTTCATAAAATCTGTTGGGCGACTTAAGCCGATATGGAAACTAAAAGACGAAGGCAAAAGAACAGTAAACCAAATCTCAATCACCCCACCAGAAATGAATCGCCCTGAAATTCATAATGGAGCCAGAGAACTATCCTCTCGAAAGTCGAAAGTGAATCCTGCGATCACTTTTGTTTGCGTGTTGAAAGTTACAAGGTGCCTTTCTCATTTAAAGTCGTTTGTTTAATCGTTAAATCAATCAATTCTATCGAAAACACCCAAGAAACAACCAAATACATGTTCAACCAAGGGAAGGCGTTTGTGTTGTTGATAGCCACACTCCTCAATGATCTACATCTACATCTCTGCTCTCTAAGAACTTCCCCCTTGACAGCGTTGTTGTTGAGTAAAATTAAATGGCTCTGAAATTAATTAACATTTGGTTCAAGGCCACAATCGAGAGCCTCTCATTTCCCAGATAATACTTTAATTAAGTATAGTCTTCTCTTATATGCTAAAACCAATTGATGCCAATCGGATAAGGACTTTTGCTTAGCTTTGGATTTTGTAGAAAACAATTTCTAATCAACAACATCATTCCGCACTCAAAATGACAATACAAAAATCATCGTGCTGAAGAACAATACGACACTATCAGATGGTGTGCCAATGACTTATTTCCGCAAAACGTACGAAAAGTTAAATTAATCTTAACCAGTAGACGTGCTGAGATCAAGGACAATGCCATTGAATATCCATTCCCAACAAGATGGATGATTAAATTTCTCACAAGATGGATGATTAAAGTCTTTGACTGTAGAAACAAATGATTCGGTTAGATTTCAGCAAATCGATACAGAAACATAAAGATGAATGAATGAATGTATACACGACTTCGTTTCAAAGAGTAGCTTCGTACCAAAACAAAGAACAGCATCAAAAAATAAGTAGAGTCTATATGCGAATACCATTCAGAGAATGATTGGGGAAAAAATAAACTAAAATGGATGGTTCCTTATAGGTCAATGTGCCAAGATGATATCATGTCGGCAAATTGTATTAGGATGCCTGTCTACACAATGGATTGTAGATAATTGGAACTAATCAGTAGCAAATTTATGGAGTGAAGGACGAAGCCATTTGGTGGAATATAAAATGAATAGGAATTTTCGTATACGGTTTGTGTATTCATGCGGTTCAGGTACGTACTCTTGTATATAGTTCTTATCTGTAAGCACATGTGGATTAATTCGACATATGGGAAAATTAAATCGGCTTTGTTTCGGATAAAAACTTTTTGTTATGTTCACAAAATTGATTTCCGGGCGAGAGTAGAGGGATTACAATCATATAATTGTTGCAAGGCTTTCAGCAAAGAAGGATATTGTGACTTTCCTTGCTCACTTTGTTTTAATTTCTTTTTATGTTCTGAAGATAGCATGACAGGCGGAAGAACAATTAATAGTAATCTAGGCAATCTTTATTGCATTCGACACACTGCGTGTCAAACCGAACTGACTTGGACGAATGAGATGGATCGAATTTCTTTTCTTTCCAACAACATTAAAACTAAATGAAGAGAAAATATGATATAGTTTCAATGAGAAGTTTTTGAGACATATGGAAGCCAGTGCGCCATAGTAAAACACTTCTTATCGACACCAACACAGGCAATCAGGTATACTTCACCTTCTGACTTACTTAAAATCGAATACAGTTTTGTAATGAACCCTTACCTACATATTCACCAGAGCAGCAAAGTAAGTAAATATAATAAATAAATAGGGTGAATAGGGTTTATATCTACTATAGGGTCTGTTTGGTATGATGGCCGTTATTAGAGAAGAAAAACAACCTTAAATATATCCAAAATTCAAAGACTTTTATGCATTGGCTCAACCAGATAAAGGCACGAGCTGCTTCCCTGGAAACTTTCCTGTTGCCAGCTCATCTAGAACAATACTGAATCACACCGATAGGGGCAACGAGTTACACTCCACCGTATTACGATTTCAACTCAGTGGACCTAGCTGACGATCCGTTGAGTTCACATCACTCGCATCTCAAGGATCTATTGTGCTGTCAAGGATGACCGATGATGATGATGATGGTGTGAAGGAGGTTATAAGTAGGGGAGAAAATGTGTTGGTGACAAGGATAAGGCTAGGACTTTAAGCCAAGTACTGAATTCTTTCGTGAAGTAAACGCCTCACAGTGGAGAAACAAAATTTTTGATATTTCTTGTCGGTACACTCTGCCAAAATGCGTTGTGAAAGCATGAAGCTGATGCTTAAAGACATACTTTTCTTTGACCTAGAAATTATGAAAAAACAATAAATCAAAAGCACTGCTACTCACTACACATAAAGTTTTTTCTTTCGTAAACAAACTGTCAGAGCTTCACTTCATACACAACTTTGCAGGATTCCCGTACATTTTGTATGTGAATGAGACTCACGACTCGTGGACGGTAACCCTCCTTCTTGGTTTTCACATGGCTTCACAAGCAAGCTCACGAGTTAACGAAAATGGAAAATTTGTATGGGTTCCCGACAAATTTTTAAAAGAGTACTATGCCTAAGGATGATGTTCAGTCGAAATGTTCTCCGGAGGCTTTTTCCTAGTGTAGGCCAAGCTTGGGCACTCACAGAAGAAGGGGAATGATCATTTCTCTGTGGGATAATTTTCCTTTTATCTCCTGATTCTTATCTTGGAGCTAACAATTATTTGATGGTCACTGGCATCTGAGGATGTCATTTGAGAACCTTTTGGAATAAATGTATATTATCCTCTCATTAAAAAACAAAACACGGTACGAATTTTGGTTGTGTGAAAAAATATATATAAAAAAACACACAATTTATTATCTCCGGTTTTACACAAGGGAATATACAACTTGCCTGTCTGCTGGACAGAACAAGACTAAAGAACTACCCTTGCCTCTTATTCTAAAGTATACAATTCAAAGAGAGACATAAATAACTACTGCATACTTCTAGGACTCTTCAAAACACGAATGGTTTAAGTTGCCATTCGTAACAGTCCCAGCTAAAAACCTCTGTTTTTATACTCCTGTATCTTAATTGATGATCTCCTGATCGGTGGTCTTCTAGCTGAGTGTCTCCTGACTAACCGGTAAGATGCAGATTTTTTTGAACTGGACGGCTCAGTTTGTTAGTGGCCGTCGCGTCGTGACTTCCTTTCCTGGAAGCAGCTCGCATATTCGGTCCATCTCCATTCGGACTCTCCATTTTTTCCGCTCCTGTAGGGTAGTCAGATATTTCGATTGCCATCGCTCCCAGAAATGCTGGACCATCTGACTTCTTTCGTTCCAAAGTTTAGCTCCTGTCTTCTCTGACCTTCCGTCATATCTGAAAGAAAGAGATAAAATTAATGGTTCCCCTACCAAAAAAGTCCCGGCGTCAGCGCCTCAACGTCCGAAGGATCGTCGCTCAATAGGTACAGAGGACGAGAATTGAGGATAGCCTCTATCTGGGTGAGTAATGTTCCAAACTCCTCGTAGGGCAACGTTCTTTGCCCGACTATTCTTCTTAAATGAATTTCATCGATTTGACAGAAGCCTCATATATACCTCCTTGGTAAGGTGCTGCAGGGGTCATAAAATTCCACTCCGTGCCTTTTAGATGTAAATGATGTACTGCTTCTTCATCTGAAAATATGCTTAATGCCTTAGTTAGTTCTTTTAAAGCTCCAACGAAACCTGTTCCGTTGGCGCTAAACATTTTTTGCATCCACCCCTCCTGGCGATAAACTTTTTAAAACAAGCAATAAATGCCATTGAGGACAAATCTGATACAATGTCAATATGAACCGCAATGGTTCTGAGACAAACAAATATTGCCAAACAAATATTGGACCCGCGTAATCCATTTCTGTGGCCAAAAACTGGTTTCAAAATTTGGACTCTATCGGATGATAACCCCACCATCAGCTGCCCTTCCATCTTTTCGTTCATACGCACGCAAACAACACATTTATGAATGTGATTTTGTAGTCCACTACGTAATTTTGCTATCCAATATAATTGTCTAATAAATTGCATCATTACTTGGACGCTTCCATGCTTCGTCTCCCGATGAGCATAATCAATTACCAATTCTGATAACCTTGATCCCTTTGCAATGATCTTGTTAAGAAAATGATTGTCAACTACTGTCAATATTTTGTTCTATATAGGAAGTAGCATAAACATGTTAAAAGAAATTGTGAAATTGTAAAAAAAAAAACTGTATTTTGTTAAAAGTTTCAACGAAATAATAAACATATTGTTATTATTATAATGATTACTGGATGTTTCATCTCGTAATCAAATTCCGACCTGCCTAAACTTCCCCCGAACCTCAGCAGTCCTTGCTCATCCATTATAGGTTGTAAGCCTATCAACGAACTTTTATCTGTCAAACGCCTTTCAGCATTTAAAGCGGTTATTTCCTGGTTGTAGTATTCCTGTTGATTTTTCTTGATGAAATATTTCATAGCCGTCACTTGTTCCGTTTAAGTTTGTGGCGACACTCCCGTTTGGATTCTTCCTCTCTAAGATCTCCTCTCTATTTCTTTAGAGTTTTGGTTTCGTTGCTTTCTCCGTTTAATCCAGTTTATCATATATATCCTGACATAGCTAAGAATGTTAACTATTCTCTCCAATTGATTTCTGTAATCCAGTATTGATACACTAGAGTGACTACTGTAAAGTCTTATGTGTACTATTTCCTCAATAGAGATGAGATAGAATAAGATGAGATAGAAAATATCTTCACTTCATTTCCAACCTCCTGGTTAGTGTTCTCCTAATATAAATCACCGTACCTAATGCTAACCCACTGCTATCCGAAAATCCGTGGATTTGAATCCTTGAAGATCTTGCTGTCCCCAGCTATCTGTCTATTTTAAAATTTTCTAAATAAACAATAGAGTTCCAAATTCCATCCACCTGTTCTCCAAATACAAAGACGGTCTACTATCATAGTCAATTTTTAATTTCCATAACTCAAAATTTCCTAATAATTGTTACCGGAGAAATATATAATTTGGGTCATATAATTGTGCCACATGACTCACAATCCTTCTTTTTATTAGTTTGCCATCAAATTTAGGGTTTTTACATCAAATGTAAACCTTATCTATCAACCATTTCGGTCCTGAAATGGTTGTACCTTCCCCCTCTGAAAATATCAAAGATTTTTCAGATGTAGCATCGATTGCCTTAACAACCTCCCGATTGTTTGATTTTCATTTGCGCAACTCAAACTTTAAAGTTTTTGAGACGCAATCGATTTCCTTTGCCAATTTGATAGCTGCTCCAGCGGTATGAGATCCTGTCACATAATCATCCATGTAAAAATCCTCTTCCATTGCCTTAGTAGCAAGTGGATATTCTTCTTTTGCCCTCCTGGCAGTTTCTATGGCCGACCTGACGGCAAGGAATGGTGAAGCTGTTAATCCAAAAGTGACTACTGTAAGCCAATACTCCTGTAATCTTTGTGAAGAGTTCTCTCTCCAAAAAATCCTTTACAAGTTCCATTGACTCCTATCCAGCCCAACCTGACTAAACATTTTTCTAAAGTCCGCATATATAGCAACTTTATGCCTATGGAATCGCATAATAGTTTCATGTAAATCTCTTTAAAGCTTAGGTCCCAGCATTTGAATATCATATCAGTGACAAACCTTTGTCCGTTTTATAACTTGAGTCGAAAACAATCCGATTATCTTTCGGACTACAATGATGCGGTATGTAATATAGGTACTATTTCCATTGATCTTGGCCTTTCCGTGGCTGAAACAAGATGTCTGATTTGCAAACTCTCTCTCATTTTATCAACATAAATTTTTTCTATCTCCTAATTTTTAATTAATTTTTAGCAAGATGTCCTTCTAAATACAAAAGGCGTCTTAAAGCAATTTCCTTAGAACTTCCAAGCTCTCAGATTCTTTCTCTCAACGGAATTTGAATAACAAATCTTCCTGATTCATCCCGTGAAAGTATTTTTGAAATGGTTTTCAACTAGCATTTCTCCTCGGTTCATTGTGGACATAAATTTATTTGGTCCTGTTCCCTTAGTCTCTCCAAGAGTTTATCAAGTTGGCTCTTCTTCTTGGTATCGGATACATGATATTGAATATCCAGTCAGATCATTCACCTGATCCGCTTGAGCTCAAAATATTATAATTTTTACCTGAGTTTCCCTTAACGTTATACCCCTCATATCCCTCGATATCACTGACGATACCACTTTTGCAAAAAAATCCCACCCCAAAGATTGATTGAATCGGATTTGGTTTTCAAAATTCTGGATCCGCCCAGGGAATGTCAGTTGGATTATGAACCAACTCTGGATCTTAAATTAAGGATGGTACAATTGGTTCCCAATTACAATGTTTGGGTAGAACCCAAAAAATTCCTTCCATGTCCTCATGTCCTTGTGAGTTATACCAAGGAATTATCGTTAGTTTGATCCTTTCCGTAATTTTAAAAGGTGCCCTGTTGATACCCACAGCCTTCCTGCCAGTGGACAACGGTGAGAGCTTGTACTCCTGTACTATTCTGTGACTTAAAATATTTGGTTGTGACCCAGTATCAAAAAAAACCTCTTATTGGCCATATCTAACTCCCCCTACCTCAATACCTACTGCAACAGTTGCCATAATACTGAACTCTACATCAATTGTACGTTGTACCTAAAGGATCGAAAAGAAATGATAAAAATAAAAATAGAAAAGTAGGAATTATTTTCAATGTAATAAAAAAAATTTTATGATTTCCAAATTCCAATATCATTATTTCTTCCTTTTTCCAAGGTAAGCTTGAATTTTGTTTTCCGGTTCTGATTCCTGCAGCCTCATGCGTTTTGTCGATCCTTCGATGAGTCAGGGTTTCCCTGCATGTTGTCTACTCTAACTTACTCCATCCGTAGAGCCAGAATGTTGTTTTGCTCGTTTGCTGCTTATTTGGACACAGCATGCTGTTGTGGTTTGGATTCTTCTGGCATAGCTCGTTCCTGCACTTTATAGCAGTGCATCGTTCTTTCCGATGGCCTTTTTTTAAACAATTAGAACAGATGTTGCGTCGGAACACAAAATCCCTCCTTGCATTATAATTCAAGGCACTGAACTCCGGGCAGTAGAAGTAGTACACCTGGTGTGTCTCTATCCCGCATGCATCGTAAGGTCCTTGTGGTGGCAATGGCCTTGATGAACCTCCTGGCCGTGACGACTGTACTGCTGGTCTATAGTCACCCAGAGACCTAGCTCCTGCTGTTGTTTCCAAACTGGATTGGCTCCTTTGCATCGATCCACTGGGTTCCAATTCTTACGCCACTTATTTTTGATGTCGTGCTGCTGTACAGGAAACGTCAGGCTGAATTTTATTTTATTTTTTGGGTCCTCCTTATTCGTGAATACCGGTGATTGCTCCTGCCCAGCTAATTCCTTTAGATGTTTTTTATGAATTTCCGCGGCTTTGAAGTATTCCACTTCGATTTTCTCCATTTGGGCTTCCAGCCAGTCTAGTTGCTCGTCCTCTGCAACTTTAACCAACTCCATGAAAAGTTGGTTGGCCTTGTCTCGATTTTGTAGGAGTCTATCCGTTCAAATCAGTAGCCCCTCCTGAGACACTGAACTTAAATCCACCGATTCAGCAAATGTCAGCGATCTTTTAATAGCCCGTTGGAGCGATATCAATTGTTTGTCTCCTGACTCGCTGGTTGCTGGAGCGGCCTGCTCTGCTCTTTCTTTCCGTTTGCTTTTTGTGGAACGAAAAACTTGAACCTGAAATATTTCCTGCCTAAGATTTAATAGAAATCAACGTATGTATATGTGTTTATGTGAAATCATTTAAATAAAAATATTTTCCAAAATATTCCCCCTTGTCTTCAAGGAAAATAGAGAACCTTTGCACAGAACCTTTCTAGGTTCGTGTTGAAAGAAGACGCAAAAAAAAGGTTGTTTTGCTAAATTAATGCTAGTGGTCATGGCATCTCTGCGCTCGCGCTGAACATCCATCCGCTCCTAATTCTTTGCGAAAAATTTCTTATCCTTCCTGGAATATTATTTCTTGTTTGCAAACATGACTTCAATTTTAATTCTTTGTAGTATATCTTCCTAGTTCCAATATATATTTATAAATACACCTTATAACCCTCCTTGTTATATTCCACTATTCTTTTTGTAATATATAAATATTTCCCCTTTTGTTCAAGGACATTTCACTTCTAACCTGAATTTCCTTTGGTTTTCTTATAATATTTTCCCAGTGTTTATGAACACCTCTCTGTTTCCTAACTACAACTCATATATTCTTTTGCGAATATGTTTTTCAATGTGTTTCACTAGCTTACTAGCAATTAATATACTGTATTGTTTTTTGAATAAATTTTCACTGTGTCTATGAACACTTCTTAGCTTCCTAGCATCCTAGCACTTAATATATATTCGTTTGAGAATATATTTTTCACTGTGTTTATGAACACTATTTTCCTAGCTTCCTAACCATTGATCACATATTCGTATGAGAATATATTTTTCCACTGTGTATATCTCCCCGATTTTTAACTGGCGTGCAATGCGAGTGTGTGTGAAAGAGAAAAAACGAGTTTGAATTGAACACAATATATTCCCACTCTCTTGTCCTCAAGAGCGAAAGGAGTAACATAAAAAATATTTTATCCTCAAAACAACCATATATCCATTTTCTCTTGTCCTCAAGAGAGAGGAAAAAAACTTTATGATATCTTGTCCTCAAGATAAAGGAAATCTCTTATCTTTGCGATTTTAGTTTGATCTCCGGAAACTTGAGTTCCTTTAATTTTCGTTCAGCCAAATTTTCTATTCTTCCGAGAACATACAACTGAATGAGTTGTTATGGTAACTAGGGTTCGACCTGAACACTTTTCCTTTTCCTTCCTACCTACATACCCATACTAAATAATTTTCTAACTTATCCTGAAATTTTCTTCCCCCGTCCTCGGTAATTTTGATCAAAATATTTGCTTATTTCTTCCTAGAAATGTTTTGACTTGTCCCCAAGAAATTATATTTTTGCTTTGTGCTAGCGGTCATGGCACTATATGTAAATGCTCGCACGTAACACTTCCTTTCCTTTTCTAGCGCTAGAAATTTCCTTTCTAATCCCTTAGAATTTTCCGTAATTCTTCCTAGAATTTTTCCTAATTCTTCCTAGAATTTTTCCTAATTCTTCCTAGAATATTTCTAAATTCTTCCTAGAATATTTCTAAATTCTTCCTAGAATATTTTTGCTTTTATGTGACCGACGCGTCACCGTGCTCGCCCTGCACATCATATTTTCCTAACGAATTGTTTTCCATAAAACATCATTTTCAACCACTTCCTAATGTGATTCTCTTCCTAACCCTACAATCAGATGCTATTCAATTAACACATGAATTATTCGTTCACTTTAATTACAACATCCTATTGACAGCTTTTACTCTTTCACCCACTCACTGCACATTGAATTTTTACTTAAAATAATTTCTTACCTCTCGTAGACATTCTTATTTTTTCTCAAAATATACTAAGTAGGTAATTTGTATTCTAAAAAATTTAATTTTTTCACTATTTGCTTGTAGGTATGTATATGTATAACTTGAACTTCACAGTTGACACTTTTACTTGCAATTGCAATGAAATGACCCAAACAGAAAATTATACCGGTGGAGAAAAAATTATACCGCTGGAGATCAACAACATTATCTCGCCGGCAACCAGTTTCATGTGTATATGTATTGGTGACTGTATTTTGCACACTGTTGATCATCGCAATGCACCGTCGCTGTCGTTTGCATATGGTTTTGCTTTTTCTTTTGCTCTGTACGGTAGAGCGTAGAGGCTGAGCTAAGAGCACAGTTTTTTTGTGTGTGGAGAGAAAATTATTTTCGCACTTGATATCAGTGTTCTTCCAAGTTCCAACTTCATAATGTGGACGAGATCCTTTGTCTTTGTGTGTCTCTCATACAATTTTATGTTTGATTGCGCTGCTGGCTGTGGTATCTTTTTGTGAATGTACCTAGTAATATGCGGTGGTTGTTAATAAGCGAAACGTTGGAATGTAGTTCCGCGCTTGAGTTTACCAATATAAAACAAATATGCCTAGTTATATGCCTACCTACCTAGCGATATGTGGTGGTTGAATAAGCGAACGTTGTTATATTGTTCAACGCTTGTGTGTACCAATATAAATACATATATAGTTATGTACCTACCTATACCTACTAAGCGATATGTGGTGGTTGTAAATCACCGAAAAATGCTGGAAATGGTGGTTATGACGCACCGAAAAGTTTATTTATTTTATTAAAAACTATTATTATGATATGATAAAATAGGTAGATGTTGGTTGTGAACTGCAAATCCCTGCAGTTACTCACCACTTACAAACCATCTGCTCGCGTGCTTCCATTTGTTGCTCCTGCGTAGATTCCTATCTATACCTCCTGGCGCTGCCGCTGGTTCCATTATTAGTTACACTTTGCACTTTACACTCGGGTTTTTTTTTTTTTTTTTTTTAAAACACTACCGACTCAAAGGACCAAAATGTATATTATCCTCTCATTAAAAAACAAAACACGGTACGAATTTTGGTTGTGTGAAAAAATATATATAAAAAAACACACAATTTATTATCTCCGGTTTTACACAAGGGAATATACAACTTGCCTGTCTGCTGGACAGAACAAGACTAAAGAACTACCCTTGCCTCTTATTCTAAAGTATACAATTCAAAGAGAGACATAAATAACTACTGCATACTTCTAGGACTCTTCAAAACACGAATGGTTTAAGTTGCCATTCGTAACAATAAATAAATAAATAAATAAATAGGGTGGGACAACAGAGCGAAGAGCAGCGCCTCGCGCATTTGTCACAGTCATGCCTTGTAAGAAAATGGAGGGAACCTAGAATTTTCTACCGATTCCAAATGGGTAATCGAGGAAGCGCTTTTCATGACAATATCTCACTTAATAATAAGGAAGATTTCTCGATTACTAGCGAAACCCTTGGAAAAATTCTTCAACATTTTTTTTTGGTTTCTTTTGAAAATCGAATCACGAACCTCCCGCGCAAAAGGCAGGCATGCTTACCATTATACCACGGGTACCCATCGGAAAAGTGGGTATTTAGTAAGTGTGTTTTCACGTCATCTAAGGAAACATATCTCCCAAGTTTTAGGCTATGGACATGGCTTATCAACCTATTGTTCGTGTACTCAATGTCTGAGCAGAAATTGTGCCAGGCTCATCTTTTCGATAAGTTGTTTTAGTTTTGTTATCTTTCTTCTTATCTCTTATGGATTCTAGTTAGTTAAAAAATGTCTATATTTCGCTATATCACAAAGCCATCTCGAACTCCATTTGAGGGTGGTTAGCTCGCTTGTCCACCCTAAGGAGTTGAATCTTCTTTATTTTTGGATGGTGGACAAGAGCTTTCGAAGGGGTAGGGAACAACCCGCCGTTTTTTTCTCGTAAACGTTTACTTCGCAGAGGTCAATACGCAATTTCTTATTTCGCATATTGTTTTTTCGCAATTCTTGTTTTTGGCGTTCATCTCGCTGTAAGATCACCTCGCATTCATTATTTCGCTGTTACTTTAATCGCCTTACCTTATCTCGCATTGATTTATTTCGCTTTTCGATATTTCGCTTTATGTTATTTTGCAAAAAATTATTATTACTTTTTTTAATTTGTTTAGTTATCACTTTATCTCGTGTTCACAAATTTCGCGAGTTTGAGCAGATTGCTGTCTTGGCCTTACCCAATTTAGTTTTCAAATGTTTAAATAAATAAATGTTCCATTTTTAAGTTGAACGTCAGCTCCATTCCCAAGTAAGTGTATGTTTTTACCACTTCCAAAACGCGTTCACCATATTTCCATATTTCGTTTCTTGCTAATCTTCCAGATCCTTTGAACCCTTTGAAATATCATGATTTTCGATTTGTCAACTTTGACTTCCAAGCACCACGTTGTGCAGTACTCTAAAAGCTTGTTTATCATCATTTGGAGTGAACTGGGTGATTCAGCAAGTAACACGATGTCATCTGCAAACATAATGACTTTCATTTTCAAACTGCCGATCTCTACTCCACACGGAAGCCAATCAACAAGATCATCCAGAAACTGTGCGAACAGAAGTGGACTTAAATTACAGCCCTGTTTTACTCCGCTATTTATTTCCAATTTCTCCGATTTATCCTTGCCATTGAATATGTTTGCTGTAGTTTGTTGGTACAATTTTTCTAATGCTCGCACGAACTTTGCTGATATTCCTTCGTTATAGAGCTAGTAGAACAATGCGTTTCGATTTACTTTATCAAAGGCCGCTCTTAAATCTTCTTATTTTGGTCCTATTTCATTTGAGCTGTTGATGTGAGTACGAATATATTGTCAATAGTAGAGTAGCCAGTTCGGAAGCCTGCTTGAAACTCGCTGAGTTTGTTATTCTCATTCACCCATGTGATTAACCGTTTATAAAGCAATAATGTGTACGTTTTCAATGCGGATTTTAAAAACGATATACCTCGATAATTTGCTGCGTCGATTGGATCCCCTTTTTTGAAAATTTACCAAATGAGTGATTCATAAAAAAATAATATTGAATGCATTTGTTAGATTTTATTTGAATGTGGGTGTATTATATTTGAGGTATTCTATCGGTATTCCATTGGAACCTGCTGCTTTTCCATTTTTCAAGGATTGAAGTACTAATTCCACTTCTTCCAAAACTATTACTTTATCTAAAGTTTCCTCTTTTAGACACGGTTTAGCAAAGCTAAAACTATTTTGTTCCGGTATGTTCAGTAAGGAAATATAATGGGTTCGTAAATTTTCACTGATAAAGCAGCCACTTGTTTCGTGTTTGAGTTCCCGATCAACTTTCTTGTCAAGGTCCAAAATTCTGCGGAATCTCTAATTTGTCTCAAACGAAATGCTTAGTTTTCCTCATAAGCCCTTTTCTTTTCCTTGCACATCCGTTTATATTGGGAGTTGGCTTCAACGTATTCTATTTTGAAGCTTGACAAATTATGTTTTCGTAATAGATTGAGAAATGATAATGATATTTTCTTAATTTTTCACAAGCGTAATCATACCACTCTGATTTTTGAAGTGAAAACTTCTTTAGGCGCGTTTGGCACTTTTGCGATGGGGGTAAATCAATGAATTCGCGACCGACACCATTTTTTGATTGGCTCATCGTAATTCGTATGTAAAGTCGTCATAGCCCAGCGTCTCAGGTTCGTTTCCCAGCCATGACTTGCATTTTTTTGTTTATTTAAAGTGAAAACATAAATAAAAATTTATCAACACGGCTGGGATTCGAACATGAGACTCTCAGTTTAATAGCCAACGACTCTACCATTGAGCCAAGAGACACCTTAATTTGTATGTTGCTAAATGACTTAAAAGAATGCAATAGCATTATTACATAGTAATTGTACTTACCGACTCGGAGAAATACAGAGAAGAAAGAAATCAATTGAAGAAACAGAGAAAAATTTATGCAACGCAGAAAAAATAAAAAGCACCAAATATTTTACTGCCATTACAATGAAGAGTGGCTGGATAAGTGAAGCTGGAAATTTCATCATTACAAAGTAGGAGACGCTTCTTACAACAAATTAGAAGAGATCAACAACTCATCGCGATGATTTATCAATGGAATTGAAACGGTTGCATGAAAATAGCTTGAAAACCATTACTCAATAGACACTATCGCTAAGAAAGTTAACGTATTAATTTTAACAGAGACTCACATGGGTGAAGAAGAAATATATGATATTCCTGATTTCAATTTAGTTGCAAGTTTCAGAAGGCACGATCGTCCAGCAGCAGGAGTAGCTATCTATAAATGGTTGTCAGATACAACTGCCATTTTTTGTGCAAATCATATGAATTTGCATACGAGGTACACTAGTATGTCTAGTACTATTTTGATATCGGCGATCTATCTGTTTGTCGTTGCATTTGTGAAAATGAACAGCAAGTTATTGGCGTTTATATTTCACCGAAAACGTTTTTAAGTGTAATACGACAGTTTTTATATAAAAATTTATTTATTTTTTCTGAATACGTTTCTGCACACCTTCACGGCAAAATTGGGGAGGGATTTGATGATTTGCCAATGATTTTGAATGGTGACTTTAAACATCAACTCCGCCGATGCAACAAATTTAAATTTTTAAAAGAAGAATATAATTTAACAATGACGAATGACCGCAGCCTTAGTATACAACGAAATATAAATCGACAGTTGGTGCAGTCTTTGCGTTATATTTAAATAGATTCGAGTCAAAATTTTTCGTTTCCTATTTTAGTTACCATAGGCCTATTACTTCATTATTAGAATACGATGATTGCATGAGATGATAATGGAAAAGCTGAAAATGTGAATGAAAACTCATAAGTTTCATTGATGTTCTCCCATATGTACATGTACATAAATATTATAAGACATTGAATAACATTTTGCCACTATTTACCTACTTTTATTATAAGCACTAAGAAGAAACATTTCAATGAAAAGATTTTCCTGTACATTAAAATATTTACTGAAAATTCAATTCTGTTTTCACTTCTGTCGGCACTCCCGGAGTGCTTCTTTTTTTTTTTGTAAAGCTGGTGTTTTCTGCATCGATTCTGCAACATTTATTATTATTCTATCAAGATTAGCAAATAGGTAGGTAATTTACGACTGCGGTACTTTTCTTGATGTAGAGCATAGAATCCTTTTTTTCCATTTGAAATTCATTTCTTTGTTTTTTTTTTTTCAACGTAGATTTTCAGTTAGCATTTCGTTTGTTTCATTTTTCTGGACTGTTCCACTTTTTACTATCATTGCTATTGGTAGATGATCATAATATACTTGATTTTCTACCACAAAATCTTTCATAATAGCACGCCATTCACCACCAATGAGTCCGTAACCTATTGTTAATTCCCCTCTTCTGTCTCCTTCAGTGCATCCATTCAAAATACTGAGAACTGAGTCCAAATTCATTACATAACATTAACATTATTATTGAACCTAAAGAAAAACAATTGTTTCAGTGAAAGAGCAAGAAAAACAAAAAATAAAGTGGGTAATTACTAATAACAGATTTAAATACACTGCACACTCTTTCTGTATTGTTATTACCTATTGTCCATTTTTGTTTTCAAATGAAGACAAATCCACCAACAGATTTTAGCATTGAACTACTCCAAAAGACTATTACAAGATCATTGCATGAAACATCAATAAAACTGATAAAATGAATGCGTGCAAGGAATTGAGTTAACAAGTGGATTAGTGGCGAATTAACTGTTTGCGAGATAAGGAAATCCGAAAGTATTATCACAGTTGCATTATAAGCCAGTTGATTGGAATGCAAAGAAGAAAATGCATAACAACTTGTGCTAGTTAATGTTTCAGCGAGATTAGTTCAAGACGAAATTACAGTTTGCGAGCTGACTACTGCGAAATAAATGAAAATTTTCAGACATCCGCGAGATCATCGTTTGCCAAATGAAATCCGCAAGTTGTTCGCCACCCGCTTTCAAAGGCATGACTCAAAGCAAACGATAATTCATTTACTTGCCCCTTCATGGCTGAGCAGTTAAGTAATGACTGATTGATGTTCTGTTGAATGATAGGGCCAGCTTGTTGCTACAGATTCTTTTTTGTTGTCAGTTTTTCTAAGGTTCCTATAAACAAGGCATACTTTTCTCCGGACTCTAGCAATTTTCGGACGTAATCATTCTGTGATCAGATACAATTACGCCATGTGAGATCTTCCAATTACTGGTGATGCGGTACCAGGCGAACAAAGAACACATTCTCATCCGTAGGGGAAAAATTGGATTTAAAAAAAATGTCAAAAGAATTCGGTCTGGACTTATTTCGTCGGCATTTCGACTTAAGCAATAACGAACTGATATACTGGTTCCAGCCTTAAGATTCACACAAATTTGCTGTCCTAATGACAGGTCACCAAAAAGAAAAAAAAAACATATGGGTTTTTTCAAGATTTCTAGACTTCCGCAGCACATTAATACATCTTT
This sequence comes from Melanostoma scalare, assembly GCA_949752695.1. Lineage (NCBI taxonomy): Eukaryota > Metazoa > Arthropoda > Insecta > Diptera > Syrphidae > Melanostoma > Melanostoma scalare. The sequence goes on along the minus strand of OX456984.1, from coordinate 251,022,849 downwards.
CTCAGTTATGTACCTACCCCAGTGGGCATTACATTTGTGTTGGGATTGGAGTCTAAATGGGAACATTCTTCCATTGAGCTCTCCCTTCTCTCTAACACGTGTGACTTACACAACGAGACTGCTTACATAGCTCATAGGTTATTCGCCTCCCTAATACTGCCAAGAATCATTGTGAGTGAGTCGAAAAAGTTATTGCCAATAAACAAAAGGATTTGGACGAAACCTTCCATCTTCTATAAAGCACAACCAACACTAAACAACACGCACTCAGAAATGATAGAAAGAAGAACGAACACCTGCTCATCTTCATTTAATTTATGCTCATTCGGATTAAAACTAAGCTCAAATGTACCTCACAACACCATTTCGGTAGTCAGTAAAATCATTGTCTCCATCACATAAATTTCTTGAAATCCCCCGAATACGATATAATGTCCTCTACTTCTCATCTTTTATGAGACATTTTATTTGCCAATTGAGAATTTGAGCAAACAAACACACCATATGTCAACGCGTTAAAGTCAAGGAGTCTTTATAGATAGATGAGTCAATAAACATACACACATACTGCGACTGGCTTTAAATTAAGAAACATTAAAGCCAACATCATCTTTCACTTGTTTGTATATCCTCCAAAGCACCCATATTAAGTATTGCTAATTATTGAAAGAAAAATGTGAAAAAACAATTCAATTGCTTGTGTGTATTTAGAACACGCGTCGTGCGGTGGGTGCTCTCAAAGCAACTTCCAAATAATAACTCTCTGTTTCACTGCTTGTCGAGACTATATATTCCAATTATAAATTGCTCCTATCACAACATATTTGGGGACTATAATGCCCCCAAACCACCTCCGTTATGTGATATTCTAAAATGATATTATTTGTTTTCATTAGCATGCAAAATTGGTAGTGTTTCGTAGAACGAACGAACGAGATCCACATTATATCCTCAATGGGTTGCTATTAGATGTTCTTGTCTGAACGCACAAATGAATTTATGTGCGAAATTGCAAGCGTGCGGTGTTCAAGCTCATTCAAATTGGATTATAAAACGAATTTGAGATAATTAATTTGCTGTTTTCCCATAAAGCAAAATATGTCACTGCAAGATCCTTGCTTCCTTTGGTAAGGCTATTTTTTGTTATTCGATATCTAGTCTCTCATCAGTGATAGAGCTCCAGCGAGTGTACTATCTAATATAATAACCCCCCATTCTGTTGTGAATTTTATTCCGTCATTTTCGGGCATATGTTGGAAATATGGTTGAAATGTCTCTCGGAATGTCAAAGCTAAGTCTTTGGAATCCTCAAAACGACAGCTATTTACAATAATTTTTTTATTTATTTTTATTTTATTGCAGATAAGAAAACATTTTTGTGGGTTGACATGCCATGGCAGGGCATAACATAAAAATAAAGATAAGGATAACTTAAAAGATAAAATGATTGGAAGACACATTTGGTGTGTGCCCCATAGGTACGAGGAGATGGTTGGGTTGTGTAATATGTTTGTGAGAGTCAAATTGAAATTCTGTGGCTCTGGAAGAAATAAAATTCGATTATCAATTTGACGGAATTTAAAAAAAAAAAGGCTCCTTCCTCTCTATTATTTCTTGTCTGATAGCAGGCGGATGCTACAAAATGTTTGTCTTATAAATTATTAAAACATGCATACATATACGAGTATGTTTATGTATTTTCTACGAACATGTACGCTTCTGTCTGGGAAGTTGAAACGACCCTGCCATGGAAAAGCCAAGGCCGCTGAAGAAAATTATTTTATGATGTCAGTGAGCTGAGTTCTAAGAGCCAGAGTTGTAAAGTAAACGAGGAACTGTTTTCCTACAAAGCAAAACAAAAAATAAAAAATTACAAAGAAAAAAGAAACCAGAGGCAAACAAAGGTAGAAGACAAGGACATGATTATTTTTAGTATGCCGTATAAGGCAAGAGATTTAATATGAAGTAGATGTTGGCGATGAAACATGGAAATTCTGTAACTTGGAGAAAAAAAAAAAAAAAAAGAGCAGAGGAAAACAATAAATCCTTATTACTTATTTATAAAAACAGCTTACGGCGGAGAATTGCTATCATTGCTGTTATGGTAGGAATATGAAAATACTTGTTTCCACAAAATCCCAGCAAGTTATGGACTCATTTGCTTGAAATTATATTTTTTTTTTTTTTGATAAAATCCTAAGTAAAATTTGTCTTCGGGTGTATTTTGCTGTTTATTGCTGTTCTTGATGACAGATCTTTGAAGAATCAGATGATTTCTAAGTAAAGACTCATCGTATTTTGTACACCTAATTGACTTACAAGTTTTTTTTTTCAGAATTTCATGAAGATAGCAAATTTTTGACGTTCTTAGGGAAATCTTTGTGTAATTTTAATAAAATTTTTAATAAATGCATATTAATACAAGCTTTCTAGGACATCTCTCTTCATTTGTCAGGAGCTGTTTGACTAATTAATTAAAAAAGTATGCCTCAATTAATTCGTGCTATGTATTTGTATGTATAATATGTGCAATGTGCTCACAAAAAATTTTGCGATGGTTTAGTCAGGAGACTTGGGTTTTGTTTTTAACATATTTTGAGAGAACGATTCATTGGGATCAAGTTCTTTTATCGAAAATGTGTTCATTTGGTATCGACAAGTTTCTTCTTTGTTGGATTAGAAAAATCTTTTCAATACCATTTGTATGTGAATGGTCGTTGAATTAAAGTTGTACTGAAGTGTTTAAAGTCTGATACTCGCCACATAAATGCTGGTGTGCCGCAGGGCTCTGATTTGCCACCAATACTCTTCCTTGTCTTCATAAATGATCTTTTATCAGAAACCTCTTGTTCTTTAAAATGTTTTAAAGACGTTTCTACTCACAGTCTCTAATATTTGTTTCCAACTTCACGTCTTTGCACTTCGGATGTGGAACTGGAGGTGCAGTGCAATAAGCCCCGCGGCAATAAGACCCGTGGGCCTTGTTGCTAAAAAAAAATGGAAATAAAAACCACGGGCTTTGTTTCCACTTTGAAAAGGCAATAAGACTCACCAAAGAAAAGAATTTAGGCCCATTTCTTTTGTTGCCATTTTGAAGCAGTATTTATATGAGTCTGATGCACATGGGATCTTAAAATTAGTTTTCCTTCTTAGAAAGGATCAAGAACATAGTGGATGCGCTAAATGCATATATTCTAGTTTCTTTTTATTTGAAGCTAACAACATTTTGAGGTACCGAAAAACAAAGCTTCGAAATTACGGCACTTACTTCAGCTGTCAATGGATATGAATTCATATCTGACGTTGTCTCCCACTTCGTGAGATAGGATGATGGAAACTCAGTCCACTTTCTTATTTGCACATAATAACTAAATCTACTTTTTTAATGTTTGTTTTGCTCTTATATATGTCTTATAGGTATGTCGTAATCCATAATCAGAGCACGAACTTATGTCTAGTGGAGTTACGTCCCTGTGCCAGTTTATTCGTATTGAAAATAAGTTAAAGTGCAAACGGTGAGTCTTCTTTCCATTACGAAATGATATTTTAGCTCGCAGAAAAGGAACCAAGGCCGGCGGCCCCCATGGGCCTATCTTCCAAAACAAAAAGAAATTAAGAGCCACGGGTCTTATTGCCACGGGCATTAATGCACTGCACCGGAACTGGAACGTTTCAAAACTTGAAATCCTGTCTTCTGTCGTCAAAGCTTGACCGTCATTTACTGCCATTATCCATGAATGGTACCTGCATCCAAGAAACCGAATTGCTGTCACTATTTGATATGCATATGTATATTTAGACATTATCACTCATTATCAAAAAAGTACTCAAACACTTAACAACAAACGTGTTCATATATCAGTGTAAACAATGATCTTCGTTGGAACGATCACATATCTTAAGTGTCCAAAAATGCTGAAAAGTGCTTAGTTTTTTAAAACTTTACAGGAAATTTTTCACAACCTCTGATCAGGCTACAATTTATAAAACTTATATACGAACCAAATTTGAATTTATTTTCCATGTTTGGGCGCTCCACAAGTCATTCAAAATAAATCATTCAAAATTACAGGTGACAGTTCAATTGTAGGCTATGCTCTCTCGTAAGCATGGCTCTCTCATTTTTATTGCAATTTTTACAAACAGTGGTCTAATAAAACAGCAAGCTACATTCCTCCTCTAAAACGATTTCGCCGCAACGTCCCCCTCGCAAGGAATGCGCAACAGTACTTCCTTCTGACCAATTTCGGTCGAACATTTAAGTCCGAGACTTAAGCTTTTGCCGGATGTGGAATGCTTTACCTAACTCAATTTTCAAGTCAAATACAAAAACGAAGTTCCATAGACCTTACATCTAATCACCTTTTCATTTCATATGGATAACAAAGACTCATTTTCCCATGGAAAAGCCTGAATCTCTTCAGCCTTAACGTGTAGCTACCTATAAGAGCCAGATCTTTTCTCAGAGACCCTTATAGCCTTTGGAATATTTGCAATCAAAATTATCCATTTCCCCCATGAATTGAGATCAAAATATTTGATTTTGTTTTTATAGAGTTACTGTCAAAAGTTTGAGTGAAAAAAAAATCATTAGTTTAAATTTGTGTAACATACATTGTATCTTCATGTTCATATACATATTTAAGATTTCCTTACCTAGAAAATTTTGGGAATAGATAGCAGATGCGCTAAAGTACCAGGATCAAATACCTAAATTATTGACACCACTAGTAGTGGTGGAACACCACTGGTGGTCCACTACTAGTCATGACAATAAGGAGAAAGAATAGGATGTTAGTATCCGTCACAAGCCGTCACTTCCAAAGATGGCACCGGCCACAAAAAAATCCAAACTGCGATTATTGAAACGAAAAACAGAATGTGCTCGGTAAACCTACATACTCGAACATTCATCTGGGATTTGAAGCTAATACAAGCAACATCAACTGTCTAAACAAATTTAAGGAGATATACCTATAATATGATTTTACAATAGTATCTGCGAAGCCAAAGCTTGTCTGTACAAGAATATTTTTCAATTATATTACCAAATACAATTTAAAAATATTTTTTTTTTGTTAAATAAGTATGGCTTATGATAATAAATATATGTAAATATATAGATATATGTATATAGCACAATTAAGGAAAAATTTTTTGTTTCTTTTTTACTTTATTAAAGTTTTGAATCAAGACAATTTCTCTCGGTAGTCCATTGATTGTTTACGTCTTCCGTAGTTGTTATGGTTTCTTGGTAACTGTAACATTCCTTGTGCACGTCTTCTGGTGTTGAATTTGTGTTGGATTATTTTTTTATATCGGTTGTCATCAAAGTATTGTATTACGGTCGCCATCTTAAAAATATCTTCAACTTGTGGTGGCTTAAGAAGTGTGTCAAGAAAAAAAAACCTTAAATTTACTCCAAATCTAACTTCAACCTTGAATTACTTGTGAAGGAGTTAGTTGGTCGAAAAATGATAAGACACCATTTTTGTAGAACAACTAAGTTTCTTTTCGAATATGTATCGTTCATCCCGGCACTTTGCTTCTAGACCAAATAATAAGATTCCAAAATTTAAAAGTTTTTCATACAATTTTAGTAGGGGAGCCCAGGAAGGGATTTTGAGCGTTACTTGAGCGCGTCAGAAAATCATGTGGGGAGACACCTTGTACCCTGTAATGTACTCCTAACATAAGTATATGAAACCTTAATGTTGAGGCGTTCGTTGAGGGCTGCCCGTCAGATAAGTAAACAAAAGTCGATCCTCGGTAATACTCGAGCGCGTCAGATTAAGAGATGGTAGGTTGATTACATCCAAAAAAGTGTATTATTTAAATAATCTGACAATTTGAGTGGGGCCTTAGTAAGTGGGCGAGTCACAAAGATGTAAAAAAAAATCGACATTTTGAAATACTCGAGGTCGATTAGTTTTTTTTTTATTTGGAAGGTAATTTTATCAGGATTACGGAAAACATATAATCTGACATTTTGCTTGGTGCGATTTTGGTAAAATCGTCAATAAAATGTATAATATATGATAGTTAATATCTCGGTTAATATTGACATTAGCAATTTGGTCCCCTAACAAAATTTTCTACAAGGTTGTAATTACAAATTTTTCCAAAACTTTTGTTATTCACGAGATAACTGCGACAAAACGTGGATTTGCATGGAAAAATTTGGTTTAGTAGCCCGTACCACCTTTCCGGTATGAGTAGACTTTGCCAAAAAGATTATTTTTGTAGAGCGTTCAATTTTGAGAAAAATACATTTTCGGTTAAAACGGTCCCATGAAATGCTGCTGAGCTATAGAAATTTAAAAATAAAAAGTCAGAGTTTCCGTGTATTTTCAATGGGAAATCATCACACCTCTTGATCGAGCACTTAAAATTAATATTAAGGGCTCAAACTTTCAGGGGTTTTTTTTAGTATGTTCAACAAAATTTCAAATCAGGATTTGTAAATATATAATATGTGTAAACATTTTTTTATTGCATCCAGTAATAAAAAACAGAAACAACAAATAATTGTTACTTTCGAATTGTCCCCATATAATTGCCAGATTATCATCCTGGATTTCTTGTTAAACCAAATGAATGTTGAAATATTGTATGAATTCCTAAAAATTGCTCTGATGTATAGAAACAGAATTAAAAATGGTGATTTTTGAAACTTGTACCTGTAGCCGAAAAAAAAACAAACGAATAAACAAATAAAAAAATTGAATACTTAATGCTTAAACTATTAAATTAAAAATTTAAATTTCATAAAACATATTATTAAAGTTAGAGTTAAAGTGGATTGTCAATCTGGCAGACGGCGAATGCCATGCTTAAACGATTTAATGTATCATAAATATTGTATGTTATCTCTAAAGTTTATGACTAATAAAAATCTTATCTATCTATCTATCTATCTATCTATCATCCTGGAGGACAAAGACATCAAGTTGATCACTCTGTATAAATATCTGACACGTTCGAGTATTTCAAGGTCACGTATTTTTTTTTACATTTTTAAAAATCAGCCATGACTTATGGCACTCAAATTGTCAGATTATTGAAATATACACTTTTTTAAATACACTTAACATTCACTTTAAAAATCTAACACGCTCGAATAACTTTTTTTATGCCCCCAGTTAATCGTCAGATTAATATTTATCGGTTATCAGAAAGACAAAGCGCGTATACTCTATGAATATGAATATGAAAGAAGAAATCTGTACTTTTTAATAAATTTTAAATGAAGTGATTTCAATTTATAGTTTTTGAAATAACTGACTTCAAAGTCAAAATTTAGGAAAAAAAATTTTAAAAAATCAATTTGAGTATTATGTTTCTCGTGATTACAAATGCCAAAAAAAAAAAATTAGATGTAGTTAGTTGCTTCAATAAATTTTTTATCAAACGCTGTAAACTACTTTTTTCTATGTTTTATAGTTTTTGAGATAATTGAAAAATAGTAAAACTATTGAAGTATGCAATATTTACAAAAAATTATGGAAATACGTATGAATTTACAATAATGTTAGGAAATAGACTAGTGAAAGTATAAAAATTCATCAGACAGGTGCTTATATGCAATTAGTTTCCGTATGCAACAACTTTCCGCATGGCCAGAAATCTGCACTTTATGATAAACTAGCTGTGCCCGCGACGGAAACGTCCGCGTGGAAAAGTGACTTTCAGCAGAATTTTTAACTTTTTAGGAAATAAAACTTCTAGCCTCAAAAATGGCGGTATTTCCAAAAAAAAACATTCAACCCCTATTTCAACACCTTGTAGCCCTGTTAAAAATACTTTTGAGACCGTAGTTCTTGAATTCCCATTTCCGTTCCCGTGGGAATATAAGGATCCCACATCCTTCCGCATGTTCTAGAATCTAGACCATCTCTGTAGCTAATTTAATAAAATCTGTTTAGCAGTTTGAACGGGAGACATACAAAAAACATACCGACATAGCTACATTCACATTTTCAATATTAGTAAAGACTCCCGTTCCCGTGGGAATATGGTGAACATTTTGATGCACGCTGTATAGCATTGGAGCGACAGGTCGAAATGTTACAAATCAAGGCCAATGAAAAAAATGTTTTTGTACACCTCTCCATACAAAATGGAGAAGATGCTGGTGAACGGGCAAAAGATTGTTGCGTAAACCTGTTGCAAACAAACGAAAACGTAGTAGCAACAACGAAAGTCCTACGGTCCAGCAATAACAGCAAGGCAAATGTCATCGTCAAAATGCATAATATTGAAGATGTAGGACGACTCCTGAAAGCTTCATCAAAATTAAGAAACACTGGAATTCATTTGCACCGAGATCTTCCAGCTTCGGTTCGTTCAAGAAGAAAAAAACTAAATGACTTAAAAAATGAAATTCTGCAAAAAAATAAATTTATAAAAACACAATTTCGCGGACAAATATTAATTGTTGAAAATAAAAGCTTCTACTTTGACAGTCAAAACAATTTGATGTGTGAGGGAGAATGCGGAAAATCGTTGTTACGTCAAATCATAGATGTCAGCTGTAATGGGCGCATTCAAAGCGAAAGAAACATTTTGGGTACAACTGCTAGTGGTTCCAGTGGTTCTCAAACTATTGGAAACCAAAGAAAATTGTTTTAATGTTAATGCCGTCTGCCATTTAAAAGATCCAAAAAGTTTAAATGTTAAAATTGTTAATGATGCAAATAATTTAAGTAAATGTAAAATTTTGTCTTACAACATTTCGGGTCTTAGCAATAAGAATTTATTTTCCCTTTTTTTTGAATTTATAAATAATTATGATCTTATATTTTTATATGAAACATTTATATGCGAAACAAGTCTTACCAACTATGAAAACAAATTCGAAAAGTACGATCTGAAGTTAGTTCCTGCTATAAGACAACATACAAGAGGGAGAGCGAGTGGAGCGACTGTTTTTTTTACATTTTTAAAAGCTCATACACGCTCATCGCCTTACTAAAATGGAAAACTGCCATACACTTTTTTTCGATTTAGAACTTAAACCTCACAATCCAATAAGTCTCCATGACGCTTTAGTAACTGCAAATTTAGCATCCTGGGCTCTAATGTTACTAATTGTATGGGAAATGGAAATCTGCGATGAGCGACCTCTAAATATTAATATTACGAGCTCTCATTTTAACTGGCCTCATTTTACACCTCCTCGAAGGTACAAATGGAATTGTTTCGGGAAAAAAATGTAGTCACTTTTTTTGAACCAGTCTAATGCATCTACATGTACAAGTAAATATTATGTATTTTTGTGTTTTGATAAAATAAAACCGAAAAAAATTTTACCCTCTCAGCTTTGACATATATCGTCTGGCGTCTGTCATCTGTTGGCCGTACTTTTAGCCGTCTGGCTATAGCTGAAAGCCAGTAATATGCTTCTGTTTTTAAGAATTCTCATTTTGAGTACTTTTTATTGTTTGTGGTTGGTTGGCGAAAACAAAAAAATTCTGTCCGTAAATTTTGGAAAATAAAAATTGGGAAATATCTCTTCTCTTTTTCGTAGGATATAGTTTTTGTTTGTGTTTGTACTGGGATATAAATTTTTTGTTTATACAGACACAAAAGATTTTTTATGTGGCTTTTTTTTTGAAAATACATTCCATATAGGAAACTTCATTCCAAAAAACAAAGCATTTTTGAAGTCGGCACAGCTGAGGAAGTGGTTAGGTGTGGTTCTTGATATGTGACCAAACTGAAGAATTTTGTCTATGCCAAGATCCACGACGTCCGATTAAACGGACGGATGCTTTAATGGTTTATACCTTTTAATCAATCAGTAAGAGATGTTGGTTGCTCGAAATGATTGATTTATGAGTCACACGTCACACCTCCTATAACACTTCACGTGTTCCTGGACAGCTTGTATCCTACATCTGAAGTAGACAGCTATCTCTTTTTATGATGTCGGTCGATCTGAATATCTACATCACTCTATCGAACTGTGTAGGTCCCTCGAGCAAATAACAAACGACTCTCCTACTAAATATAACTCGCCTTAATTATGCTCATGTGGTATTATTAATTTATGTAGACTTAGGTGAATGTATGATCTATAATTCATCATACAAACACATTTTGTGTATATAAGCAGATAAGTATAGTATTTAAGTTTTTATACTTGCTCTAGTTCGTATTTTAGACTAATATTGATTTCCATTTTTAAGTTTGAGGCGCTTCATATTTTTAACTTTAATAGTTTACGTTTTGGGGTTCGCGCAAACCCCAACGCAAGTTTGAATGCTTATAACTTTTTTCTTAATCATATTTTCGATCTGGGATGAAAACTCAGTGAACGAATTTAATTTTTCTTTACGTTTTTCATCAAAAAAACCCACAAACCAAACTTGGGGTTCGTGCGAACTCCACTATGGTTCCGGCTTGTTATGACAGCCTGAAATATCCTTCGCAAGATTGTGTTGTGTTGGTTATAAAACGACCTGTTTACATATTTGGTTTTGGAACATAAGATACCAATGCGATTCTCTGCAAAAATCCAAAAATGAATGAAATGGACAGTACTGATCTGATCTGGGACGGTCAATTCAATTCGTTCAAAAGTATTTCAACAGGCGGGAGAGTGTTTTTCCTGGCTGATAATTGAGCTCAGCGACCAATTGAATCGTCGAAACAGAGGAAGATATTCAGATGTTCAAAACGTGTACAATTCATCAGGGCTCGAAGAATTGATGCCCATTGATAGTATCCCAAATTAGATGTGAATACAAATTTTGGGGTTCGCGCGAAGCCCAAGTTTGGTTATTGCATTATTCTTCGTGCCGTTAACTAGGGTTAAAATCAAAATGAAAAGTTCAAGTGACCTTCACTCTTTATGCGTTTCACCCAGGTACAAACAGAGCCCACTGTTTGTACCTGGGCGAAACGCATAAGGAGTGAAGGTCACTTGAACTTTTCATTTTGATTTTAAAAATCAACACTCCGTCCGTAAGAAAACAATAAATTCTTTTATTATTTTTCTTTTTTTCAATAAGCTTCATATTTTTATCTTTATATAAGATGCGACAAAGGCTCACAACGGATAAATTGGATCAAGACAAAGCAAAAAAACTGTATGAGAAGAAGGAATCTATCTCCTACCTATTAGCCAAGAGGGGCACTTTTATAAAAATTTAAAAATCTGAGATTGTTGAATTATATGTATATGGCAGGTGGCAGCATAGAAGAACTGCCATTATAAATATGGCTATCGAACTGATATGACAATCTTTTGCCATATTTATTTCCCAAACTTGTTATATTCATAAGCTTGTCTAATATACCCTCAAGACACTTACTTCTGCGTACTAAAACATTTTTAAAAGATAACTTTTTTTTTTGTTTTGGCCCAACCTATCCATCCTGAACTTTTACTGCATCTTATGCAAAACACCCTGCATATTATGAGAACAAGCTCACTTCGGATAACCTAGATGCTTACAACTTTTGTTTATGACCGACCTCCTTTCTAGCAAATCCACTTACTATCTCGTAGGTTCATGTAGAACTACCAATTGAATAATAAAGTTTTTATCTAAAACGGATATGCAAACCATCATTTTTAAAATTTAATTTTTTTTTTTGCAAACGAATGCACACCATGCCTTAAAATATCTAAAGCCACAAGTACAAAAATCTTATCTTGATAAATTAAATTTTGCGATTCCCGGCCACAAGGAGAACAATTCTATGATATGGAAAAATTCATTTCACACGAGCAGCTTTCAGAGTTTCCTATTGCTGCCCGGTCTCTTATTATTTTATTCTGAAAAATCCGGTCCAGCAACCATATTTGAGGGCACCCTGGATGCAGAGATAGCAGTAATAACGTATAAATTTAACAAGCTCAGACAAGCAAGGTCAAAAGATCGACTTCAATTTCCTGCATGTCTTTCGATAATAATGAATGGCCTTTCAATATCGAATGTCATCTCCGCCTTCTATTTCCAGCGAGAGAATGGATTTATAATAATGTATGATTGTGTGCCGAGCAGGGGCTATCATCATCATAATGGTGCGTGGTGGATGAAAAGTTGGAAGAGCATTGAAATGAATAATCTCTTTCTTTCGATTTCAAACCATATACACTCTTATAGACAAACAGCTTTAAAGTTCACAGTGCAAAAGGACCTTTAAGGGACTTTTCAATAAACGGATTCTTTTCTTTTTTTTATTGTCGTCATCGTCGTCGTTATCGTTGTTCATTTCCTTTCTTCTTTTTGTCCTTTGTTATCGATTTGTTCTCTATTTTTGTGATTTCTGATTGCAGTAAGGAATTTAATTGAAAACTGACGATGCGGCGATATAGCAACGGGTGGTTTTGATCGTTTGGAAGAATAATATGAGTACGACGCAATAACGAAGCTGGTAATCGGTTTACTGGCTCCAATTTCAACGAGTATTTCAATAAAAAATGTAGAAATGTAAGCTTCGGTTTAAAAGACATTTTGTGTTTAATGATTTATAATGAGCCACTGTCCATTTTAATAAGATGCTTCTGTTAGCTTAATAATGTTTATTTCGGTGTGGAATCACTTTCAGATATTTTATTTTATCAGCTATGTTTGGTCCACAGGTACCAACTGGCACGTATATCTTTTATAACCTTCAATTCCTTGACGGAACTGGAAGAAGAATCACCACACTTTTTGTATCTATATTTGTAATCAGCAAACAAAAAAAGGGTGGTGCAACGGAGCGGGTAGCCCGGAGCCTAGCGCATTTTTCACAACCTTGAGCCTTGGAATGGAGCGAACCTACAATTTTCTGTCACTTCTGTACAGCCAATCGAGCAAGCTTTTTTAAGACAATGACTTTACGATCGGAAGATTTGCCAATTCCTCGCGAAAGGCGAAAACAGTGCAAAAATATTTCTGTTTTTTGTTGAGATTCGAAACACGAATCTCCCGTTTAACAGGTAGACATGCTAATCACTTAGCCACGGGTACCGTTGAAATAATGACTTGGGCCGTCGACAAATCTTTTTGGACTGACCGCTATATAAATATTCGAAAGCGAAAGTAAACGTTAGTGGTCTCGACAGATCCAATCGTTGATTGAAACCAGCAGTGATGACTCCGCAGATAAAACACTAGCTCAGGTTCTAAGAAAGCAATCTGAGCTCCTTGCCTCGCAAGTTCGTCGGTTATCTCGTTTTAAGTTATGCCATGATGGACTGGAACCATAAAGAGAGAATTAAGTCTTCCAACCGCAGTCAGTGCAGCCAGAAATATTGTGTTTTTGAAATTTGGCGAAAGAGGCAACATTATAATATTTACATTAGAGTTTCTTCCCTCAATCATCTGATGCGTAGGAGATAATTCGTCTTATCAAAGCCGTGTCAAGCTCATTTTTAGTGACAGACCCCTTTCATTGGAAAGGTTCCCATATTTTGCCAGAAGAATGAAAGTGCCTTTGCAGTTCTCGTATCAATGTGCTTAGACCAAAAAAAACTTGTTATCGAGGAATATTCTGTATGATGTATGACTTCGTTTGAAGAGAGGTTTTGCCCTCCTGGACCACTTTCGAAGTAATAAGGGAGTTGAGTAAAGCCTTTAAGCTCATCTTGGCTGTCGATGCAAACACAAATACTTCTCCCCATCCAGCCATTGTGCGTAACGAAGCTAATAACCATTTCGATAGCATATGCTTCCACTTGGAAGACGAGTGAGCTAGTTTAGAAGTATGTCATAGCTCTCTGCAAAGGCACCAACGTACGCCAAATCCATCATCGGAAGATTATATAACAACCATTTCCTGGCTCAGATCCTAGAGTGGATCAGTCCTGAACCGAATTAAAGTTGACTGTGTATTTTTGACGCAGTTTGAGTCATAGGATCATCGTGTTGGACAGCTTAGACGCGGGTAAAAAATGTGCTGGTTGTGAGCTCCTCAAAGTTGCAATGAGAGTTGTGCCAGAGATTACATCTCCTTAAACGACAATTGGTCTTGAGAGTAGGTGTCAAGGGGAAGAAGATTTAGTAGAGCTACAGATGCTTTAGCATTTCACCATCGCAACTTCTTTCCTGTCAAACGCGCATTTCTAAAAATTAATAGGGTGGCGCAACAGAGCGAGTAGCCCTTGGTCCTAGCGCATTTCTCACAACCATGCCTTGTGAGGGAATGGAGGGGACCTACAATTTTCTGCTGGTTCCGAACGGCTAATTGAGAAAGCGCTTTTCATGGCAATGAATTTACTAACGGAGGACTTGCCAATTTCTCGCGAAAGGCGATACCCGTGGAAAAACATTTTTGCCTCTGCCGGGATTCGAACCCCTGGGTTAGCAGGTGGACATGCTAACCATCACGCCAGGGATACAAACGCGCATTTAATCCGGCAAAAAAGATTTTGAAGTTAGGTCTCACTAGGTTTTTCTCGTTGGTAAGCATGTGGCATATGAGACATGAGGTGTATTTCGAGTGAAGTTTGCAAATGAAAATCTCAACCATTCTTTCTTGCACTTTTAGCAGGACCTGTCATACCTCTCTTCTTAGTTCCACATCTACAGTTTGAAAGCTTGTACCTTATAAGAATAAGTTATGTTATAATAAAATCATCGGCTTGTTTTCAATTACCTCCACTCTTGTTATCTTATATACTAAGAAAGGATTCCATGCAGGGTTCTTAAGAAGAATTTGGTAATAATTTCAAAAACAAAAGGTAATGAACTCAAAACTTTTTGAAACCAGATACATTTTTGGGAAAAACTCTTCATATCCGTGTGTGTTCTTAGCTTGGAGTTTCGAAGAGTCTTCATTTACAAAAAAGTGACTGCATACTTCTGCAATTTCCGTCTTGTTTTTTGTCGCTCTAAACAGCCGTCGCGTCGTTGCCTTAAGGATTTTGCATTCCTATCTACGCCCATATAATCAAACTTATGTACCCCTTCAAGTTTTTCGTACAGTCTTTGGTCTCCACACATTGTTATTGCAGACCGCACAAGGCAAAAAAAATTTTTCTTTTAAATTGACCAAAGAAAACCCACTCTCACCCACTTTAGACAATTTGAATCATTGAGTCACTGAATAGATTTAA
Organism: Melanostoma scalare; assembly: GCA_949752695.1. Taxonomy (NCBI): domain Eukaryota; kingdom Metazoa; phylum Arthropoda; class Insecta; order Diptera; family Syrphidae; genus Melanostoma; species Melanostoma scalare. The sequence goes on along the minus strand of OX456984.1, from coordinate 251,007,794 downwards.
TGGAGAATATCACTGCGGACACCATAAGTTAAGGTTTACATTATTGTATAATGGCAACAAGTAAAGAACTTCGTTGAATAACTTAATTTTAAAGGTAAATGAAGAAAGATAACTCCAACGTTATAAGGAACCAGAACTGAAAAACTTTGCAGCAATTAATTCAAGAGCGAAATGTAACTACAGTCGAAGGTGCATTGGATCCACTATGCGCGCCCTACAGTGCATTGAACAAAATATTGAATTAGTTACTTTAGATTACTCATATCAGTAATATCCGATTACTGATATCAGTATTGAATATTGCTTCGGAACGATCATAAATTTCGGAGTAAAATTCAAGTCTTTGGGCCACGCCATCCAATATAGTTCATAGTTTCTTTTACCTTTCTCATCCTGATTTATTGTCTCCAATGCTTGGAGTGAAGTTCTAAGTATTGCCTTCAAGGAAGGATATTTGAAGAGTCGGTTTCCAATAGAAAGTCCCTAACCAGCTTTGTGTCAACTATTGAGGGAGTAGGGAGTATTCCTTTTTCATGCCAGTATCAATGAAAAGACATTTATTTTAAAAAAAAAAGTACGCATACGCCCCAGTGCACTAAGCTGTTTTTTTTTTTTTAATTTCCATTGCAATTTTCTTAATTCTTTGAATTTCATTTTGCTCCTTGTTAATTCTTAAATGTTTTAACTTTGCTTACGACCCTTTTGGAATCAAATAAGAGCTCAATAATTCTCCCATTGACACTCAGAGACATACATATATGTGCCCTACCTGTACAATTGCATAGTTTTTGTTTCCCACACATCAGGGAATACCCACATATTTGTAATGAATAAATTATTCTGCTTGATGTACATCCAAGATATCGTAAATAGAATCATTCTTTGAATTTCTCAGAAAACACAATATTATGTAAAATCCCAAGCAAGTTTCTTAGAAATTTAAATGACACCCGAAGGCAGTTAAAAGAACATATCTCTACCCTAAAATGCAAATGCACTTGAATATCTTCAGCTGCTGAATTTATTATTCATTTCAATAAATATTTCAAAGTTTGAAATACATATAGACCACCCGCATGCAAATGCTTGCATCGTTTTGTAAGCTAAAAACCCTTCAGCTGGTCTAAAGGTAAACACGTCTCCGACCCCTTCTATAGACCGTACCTTTGCAAAAATGTTAATTGAGAACAACAAAGTCGTATTGAAGTGCAAATATTTGTGCAAGCAAAAGCCCAATGCATTACAAGGAAAACACCATCTAGGCACCACAAACATAAATCATGAACCACAAAAAACCTCATTTCATAGCCTCAAAAACAAATGAATTGGAAGGAGTTTGCATTAAAGCATTACGATCTCCATTTTCCATCAAAGTCACAATTGGAATCGGTTGTAGTATGCCATTTGAGTCTATTCTAAGGACTCTAGAGTTGTTTAAATACCAAGTTACCTTGGATCAATTCGTTTTCCAATTCGAATTACAAAAGTAAACTGTTTGCCGGATTTAAATTTGAATAGCTATGTACCTCAATTCACGCATATATGTAGATATGTACCTCTGCTGTAAGCCGAAAATTCAAAAAGTGGACATTGCTCCTTGACTGACCGGTGAACGAACCACCCTCTATATCATTATAAATCTGGTATTTTTGGTAGTGTCTACCGTACGGTCAGGTAGTAGCGAATGAATTGAAATTTTCTTTCCATTTCATTCAATGGTACCTACAAAGAACATTTCGATTTAATATCCTTTCAGGTTCGTGCAAACATTTAAAAGGGAAATCACCATATACACCAACCAAGTAAAGAGTACCAACTGGCAGAGCAGCCCCCCCTTCAAACACATAAGGACTTTCCTCTCGATTTACATTTTCGATTAGGGTATAAAATCGTGGCATAACTGCTGCATTGCTTTTTGGAAAGTCGGTGCGAGGTTGTGGGTCGTTCGTCGGTCGTCGTCGTCGCTAACGTATGAAGCAAGAAGATGTATTTTTTGGAGTGGCTCCAGGTTTGAGTAGCTCTGTGAATATATCCTGTGGGGATCGTTTTGCTTCCATCAGCGACAAGTCATGCGTTCGTAAGAGCCTTTTTTCCTGTAGTTGGATCATTCAACCAGATTTGAGCATTGGTAAATCCTTCATGTGGGTCATTTTGATTTGGGTAAGACCAAAAATCACTATACTACGATGGTCATCCGCCCGAATGTTTGCATCCATAGATTTTATTGACAATGAGGTTGATTGCTTTCTGTTGTTGTTGTTGTTGTTGTTGTTTTTTTATGTACTACAACTACTTTGGCATCATCATCATGGCAAAGTATTTCCCAAAGAATACGCATTTAGTTTTGAAATTGCAAATTTAATGATACCTTGCGTCGAAGATTATTGGAATTGACTATTGGTACGTTAAATGGGATTTTATAGTGGGTTTTTGTTAGGATTGTTAAGGTTATTTGGAAATGAGAAATGCATTGTTGTGGTAATAAGAAACGACAAGGTATTAAGAATCCCCAAGACAGAAATGATTTTCATCTGCTGAACAATCCAATTAGATTATTTCCCTTTGGACATACATCAGATGTGAATTATTGTCAAGATGATTTTGGTATGCTTTGAAAAGTTGATTAGTTTAATGGAAATGAGATTTTGATGAGGTTTTCCAGATTGTTGTGGCTTCACATGGGTGTCCATGTAGACAAAAACAGGAACACAAAAGTTGGTATAAGCAAATAAAGATGCTATCCACACTATGATTTGGAAATTCAAAAGATAGGTAGATGCGTATCCTTGCACACAATTCTCGTAGAAGTGTAACGGAATTGTGTGTTCTTGTCGGTATGTTCCTTGCGATAAGCTAGTAGAAGGTGAACGTAGGCAGACCTTTATTACCAAAATGCTGAAATATCACTTTAATACGAAAGGAGAAAAGCATATGACGTTTGATACGACTGTGAGAGATTTCAATAAACGATTCAAAACCGATAAAGCTGAAAGTTGGCATCGTTAATCGCTTAAGAGGAAGAAATTAATCCTGTTGGAGGACTATTTGGTATTTATGCTCAAAAAGAATTGAGACTGGCGAAATCTAGAGTTCACACCATGCGAGCAAAGTGCTAACGCAAGTTTTTTTTTCACCTATAACACCTCTTTAGGTTTTATTGTTACAATTAATTTGTATTCGTATAGAAAAGCTTCACTTCAAACTACTCAGAAGAGAGAATCATAGACTTTTTCATAAGGGATTTCTGATTACACTAGTGAACTCTTTGTTTTAGCAATTATTTTTTATTTGGCTCGCATACTTCTCAAGCAATTAATACAGAAAATGAAAAATGAGATTGCTCTTGGTTGATGTACTGGCAGTTTTATTGTACTGAATAACTTTTAAGGCTTTCGCGGTTGTTCGGATTGACCATATTACACGCATTTAATATTTTTAATGCTAACGGGGCTAGTCTGAATTTTAAATTTCACAATGTCTGGTTCCACTTTCATTACTTAAAAACGGACACACCGAGCGATGTACACTGTCAGACAAAATAAAGTGCAAATGCACTTGACTCATTTTGAAAATGCAGAGAGTAAACAATGAGAAATATTTATCACTCTATTTCATGTTCCTACGTTATATTTTATCATTTTTCATCAAACATTTCAAAATACCCCGTTATTTTTGTTCTATTTTTAAAATGAACTGCATTAACTTTCAAACTTCTGTTATCAGAATCCCCTCAAAGCTTGCAACTTATGATTAACAGACTCTCGGAATTCTGTAAGACATGGAACCTAACCGTTAACCTTGAAAAATCAAAAATCATGATAGTCAAAAACAGACAAACAAAGCTTCAAAACAATGAAAAATGGTATCTTGATAATAAACTTATTGAAACAGTTACCGAGTACAAATATCTTGGAATTACTTTCCACTCAAACTTGAGTATGTCTGCCCACCTACAGAAAAAATTGTTATCAGCTAAGACAATGATCAATGTTTCTTGGAGAAGTGTTATATCCCGTGCTGAAATTCCAACATCTGCTAAGTACAAAGTATTCGAAGCTATTATGCGTTCGGTCATGTGCTACAGTTGTCAAACATGGGGGTATACTTCATACGAAGAAGTTGAAAAACTGCAACGGTTTTTCCTGAAGAAGCTTTTCAATCTGCCCTCAAATACACCAAACTACGTCCTTACACTCAAACTGCACTTTGATTATATTTTAAAAGTTCTTAGTTACACACCAAAGAGAATCCCAAATAGACTTGTCAAATACACTTTTCTAAACCAAGTGGAATGGATAAAGGAATGGAAAACCTGGGCGCAAGTATGTGGTGTTGAGCTTACAATTCAGTGTGATAACCCCATTTTATTAAAGAGCCAACTTTATAAATTATTAGAAGAAGTAGATATTTTCCAACGAAACGATAATATAAGAAAATCAATTTCCTCGCCCGATAGAATACTATACTCAGAGCTGAATAATGAGTTTGTAGAAAACTATTTCAACGACAAATACAGTGTGCGTGCGATATCTCTTATTTGCAAAGCAAGAAGCGAAACATTAAATCTGAATGGATCACCTTACAGAAAATTTCTAGATACGCGTTGCTCCTTGTGTAACTTAAATTCGAAGGAAGACTGTTTCCACTTCTTATCAATATGCCCTGTCTACAAAGAAATAAGAATACTTTACTTTGGAAAAACTTCTTTGTCTATGGAACAAACAAAAAACATATTGAACGGTGAAAATTGGCTAAACCTTTACCATTACCTTGAAGCAGCAACAGAATATAGAAAATTAATAGTATCGGAATATATATAAATCCAAAAAACTTCAATTATTACCATTGCTTTAATATGTCATGTTTCATACTCTGCTCTTCATTGCTTTATGTATACTTATAACACAATAAAAAAAAAAAAATATTCTCGTTTTAGCTGAGCTAAAAACCAACGAACTTTTTTGTACATTCAAGAATCAAGTTATAAATTATGAAAATGTTTAAAAAAAACAAAAAAAAAAAAATACTAACGTATCCTATTTTCGTTTTGACTAAACTAAAAGTCCCTATTATTTACATTCCTTATTTTCGTTTTAGCTAAACTCAAAGTCCAAAACATTTTTAAATCAAAAATATTAGATCTTTCATAAATCAAATTTTGAATAACTGAAATGTCTATAAAAAATACCAATGTATACTTTTTCCGTTTTGACTAAACTAAAAGTCCTACTCCTTAATATATTTTAATTTAGGAAAAATTTACACTTAAAAATGTCTTAATTTACTAATTTCAAGAAAAAGAAATATTAATTATGATTATGTATCACTTTTTATTATATTATTAAATACAGTTTCAAAAGTCAATCAGGCAGACGGTAACACCACAGCCTATTATTTTATTTTTATCTTTTATTTCTTATTATAAAACAAAACAAAATTGTAATTTGTAATGATTTTAAGAGAAAAAAAAAAAATAAAATCTAAATCTAAAAAATCTAAAAATCATTAACTTTCAAGCAAATGACAATGAGCTTGGACAAAATAAAGTGCAATTTTTTAATACCTGTGCAAAGTATGGCTAAATTCAAATTAAAAATATGAGTCAAAATGATCAACAGGTGAGGTTATCTTATGCCCGTTTGCAAAAATGTTGCTTCAAGTTGAATTTTATTTTCATTAGCTTTGACATGGAACAACTCTCACCTGAATTGAAAGAATTTTGAGTTTCGGACCGTTGACGTGGGTTGACCTTTCGTAAGCTAGGAGAAAAATATTGTCTGTCAATTTCTGGAACCAAGAAGGTTTATTTGAACTTCATTGAACGGGGATCTGCTGCCAGTTTTAGAAGTCAAAGTGGAAGAAAGAGGAAAACAACACCACCTGTTGGCCGCAGAATCAAAATAGAGGCCAGAAAAAACCATTATCCACAGCTAGAAACATTAAAGATGATCTACAATTAGACGTAAGACTAAGGACAGTCCAAAGGTGGCTTAATGAAAGTGGGCGACAAAACTATTTGGCAAAGAAAAAACTTTTGCTTCGCCAAATAAATATAAAATAAGTCTTGCTTTCGCAAAAAAATGTTTAACTAAACCACAATCGTTTTGGGAAAGCATAATTAGGCCTTATGAGTCTTAATTTGAGTTAACAAATTCCAAATCAAGGAAAAGAGTTTGGTGCAGGCCCAAAGAAAGACTCGACCAAAGATGCATTAAAAATATCGTCAAATATGGTGGTGGGTCTATTATGGTTTTGGGAAGTTTTCCCTTTGGTGACGTTGGGAATATTGTCAAAATTGACACCAAAATGAAGGGCTCTCATTGCGTCAACATTATCAGAGACAACTTAGCTTCTTCGGCATCAAAATTATCGCTGGACAACTTTATTTTCCAGCAGGAAAATGATCCGAAACATACTAGCAAAGTGGCAAGCAGTTTTTTCTTTTTCTCAAAACAACGTGGAAGTATCGTGGAAGATCTCAATCCGATAAAGCATCTTTGGTCCATATTAGGTAACAGAATTCCGTAAGATGGTCGGCGAAACATACCATCTTTTTGAGAAAGCCTCCAATTTAAATGTGAGAGGATTCCATCTGAAATTTTGAGAAATCTGGTTCGCAGCATACCAAAGCGACTTGCAGCTGTTATTCAAAATAAAGGGGGAGTCAAAAGTTACTGATTTCCTATGAAAATATGTAATTTTTTGTTGATATTTTGAATTTGCACTTTATTTTGTCTTCTCTTTTTTCATGATTTGTTGCAACACATATTTTTTGTTATTTTAATTTTGGTTATATTTTGTTTATGAATACTGATATGTTTGTAAAAGAGCTTAAATAAATTAAAGAAAATTACTCTTTGAAATTAAGTTCATGAAAACAATACAAAATAAAATTAGTTAGTATCTTAATTCCGGTTTCCACTTTATTTTGTCTGACAGTGTAAACTAGCAGCTGGCTTTCTGGAGCACAGAAAGCGTCGGCGTCGTCGGTGAGCCGCTCAGTCTTGGATTTTTCCATGACTGTGTCCCACCAAATGCTGATGCGGAATCATTCGTTTTAACCATCAGGTGTGCCTCCTTTTTGGGATTTGCGATCAAATCTCTCATTTATACACAATAAAACCAGTTAATCCTGGGGTCAAATTGCCGCATTAGTGATCGAGTGAGTGAATGCTATTTTTCTTTCAACAATCGCTCTTTACACAAAATCAGTCTGCTGCTTATTTATCGACTATAATTCGATCAAATACTGATGATGAAAGAATGTCAAATTGAGGTCCTTAAATGCTCGATAACGCGAGTAAAGCCGAGAGTAATACCAAAAACTCACAATTCAGTCACGTATTACTCGATCACGTGTGCGGTAATTCAGCCCCTGTTAGTTTTTTTTTTTGGCAAATTGAATTTTTAACTAGAATCTTTCTACAGATCTTTGTACTTCTAGTTCGATCATGCTCTGTTACTACTTCTGTCATACGGAGCCTTTCATCTCAACTGTCATCAGTTTATTCTCATACTTTGTGTTCATTGCCCAACTTTGCGCATGTGAGTACTGGACGTTGTAAAGCCTTTATTTCTTTCGAATGCAGCCTTAGCTCGCTTTAAGTCGTTATCTCGAATCAATCTCTGTTAGCCAAGGCCTGCTCCTATTTAAACCAAAATATTCGAAAAGCGACGCGACGCAGGTGACGCGTCCCTTTGTAAGCCTGAGAGTTCCCGTTCTCAGTCTCTTTTTATAAAATCCAAAAAACGTTACATCCAAACGCGCAAGTTTAAACTTTATAACCATCCAGGTTTGTGCAGCCTCAACGTTTCATTGATGCAGGTATTGTGGAACAAATAATAGCAAAGGAGCCTCGATATGTTTTAACAATAAAAGTCAGCCTTGAAAGCACTCAGCTGAATTCTACATGGTTCTTATAACCCACCGTCAAGGCAATAGTTAGGAAGCGAAATTCAAAATTGGAGACGAATATGAGAAGCTCGAAGTAGAATCTTCTGCATAACTCTTTTGGATAAGTGAACTGAAAGTTGTAAATAGAAGAATATTAAAAAAAGTGTGGGAAAACAGAACAACGTTCTTGCTTTTTCTTACTGTAATTATCTAACTTGAGTTAGAAATTAGTTAGTTATTGGTGTCCGTGGCATAATGGTTACAAGTCTGCTCGTCACGCAAAAGGTTCCTGGTCGAACTCCAACAAATAACAAAAAAATGTTTCCCATGGGTATCGCACTTCACGAGGAAGTGAAAAGTCCCCCTATGATAAATTCATTGCCATGAAAAACGATTTCATGATAAGCCATTCGCAACTGGCTGAAAATGTTAGGTCCACTTCATTCTCTTATAGACCAAGAGCTAACGACCGATTTGCTTACCTCATTTTAGCAAGGCTCAAACTTTGCTCATAGAAAGATTTAGGCCCGACAAGTATAAAAGTGCTCGTCTTACACTCCGGTTCCGTCCATGAGGCCTTAAGATTAGGGCTTGAAGTTGTAAAAAATAAGTGCCCCATTTACCTCATTTTAGCAAGGCTCATCTTTTAATATATTCTTCATTGATCCAATATATACACGAAAATAGCATTGTAAGACGTTTTAGCTGTCCACGACATGCTGTAAGACGCTCGTATATATGTAAAAAAAAAAATGACCCAACTTACCTCATTTCAGCAAGGCTGGTATTTACACACAACTAAGATGACATAAAAACAAACACACATTTCAAGTGTAAGACGTTTATTCGGTCAATAACCCTCCGTAAGACGCTGAAAATTAAATTAAGATAGAAACAATTATAGTCTATTGATTATGTCATTTCTTAAGGAACTCGACATTGAATAAACTTTTATTGCATGAATCGATTAATGGGTTAATTTTAGAGAAAAAAACCAAAGTCCTATTAAATTAGAGGGTGCGAATCGGAGATATGGGTTCTAAACCATCTTCATTCATTTTTTCAATATATCTCGAGAACGAAGCAAAATTTTGATGCAATTGCAAGGACGTTTTTTGTAGAGAAGTTTTCCCATAGGAATACATCTTTTTAAAAATTATAAAAAAATATTTTTTATCCAAAATAATAAAATTCCCGACTGAAAAAAAGGCAACTTTTTCCAATTTTAGAGTTTTGTCAGTTTTTTGTACAAAAAACATAAAAAAAATTTTCTTTAAAATGCTCTATCAGAGAACTTTCTATGTTTGAAATTCACCGAAATATTGTAACTAAAACATTGACATTTATCGTTGTTTTTCATCATTTTCATACTGACTGCATTTATTTTTATTTTGTTGAAAAAAAAAAGTTTTTTACTCAATGGAAATGTAGTTGTTATACAAAAAAGAGTTTAAAATACTTATTTTTGGATTTTTTTTACTTAACAATGTAATTTTATAATTCTGGTAGTACATATTATAATTCTTCAATAACGTTTTGAAGGTCTATATCGACATCAACATCTACATTTATGTACATCTTTAAAAATGTACTCTTCTGCAATATCGGCTACATGCACACTATCGTAATGACCTCCCATACATTCCTTACAAATTATTGAGCAAGCAATTTGTTGTTTTCTGCAACCATGGCATCCTGTAGTGCAACCACAGCCATTTTTTTAAGCAACGCAGAAGGTGCAATCGGGCGAATCGGAATCAATCCACAACCTCAGTTCAGAGGATTTACATAAGTGGTTTCCGTGCTACTGTTGGATTTGGAAAAAGGGGAAACGGGTCGAAATGCTGTATTTTAAAATACGGTAAGGTCAAAATATTTCAAAACACTGTATGTACAAAATACTGTATGATCAAAATACTGTAGGTCAAAATTCCATACTCCGAAACTCTTCATCTCAAAATGCTGTATGAGCTAAACACTGTATCTCAAAAATAAGTAAAGTATAATAAGTAGAAATTTATCAACAAAAACAAACTAACGAAAGATCCCAAAAAACACACATAACGAAATCACAAAATTCTTTGTACTGTAAGTCAAAATACTGTAGGTATCTCAAAATTCAGTATTTCAAAATGCTGTAGGCAGGCTGAAAAGTAAAATTGGTTTTGACAATGTAAAAGGTGCCCATGCAGCATTTTGAAATACAGAATTTTGAGATACAGTATTTTGAGTTACAGTACTTTGATCATACAGTATTTTGTACAAACAGTGTTTTGAAATACAGTATTTTGAGATACAGTATTATGACGCATAGAGTATTTAGACCCTAACCCGGAAAAAAGTTCACGCATCGCGTGTTGGTGGTATTTGTGCCAGCGAAGAATTTGTACTTTTTGGTAATTTGCAAAAAATATTGGAAACTACTGTTGCTTAGGTCTGGTTCAACTTTGCTACATTAATAAAAACTACAGTCAGTATAAAAGTGATGAAAAACAACGATAAATGTCAATGTTTTAGTTACAATATTTTGGTGAATTTCAAACATAGAAAGTTCTCTGATAGAGCATTTTAAAGAAAATTTTTTTTACTTTCTTTTTTTATGAAGAATTGCCTATACCTATCTGCAACCAGAAAGAAATGCCATTAAAAAAACTGACAAAACTCTAAAATTGGAAAAAAGTTGCCTTTTTTTCTGTCGGGAATTTTATTATTTTGGATAAAAAATATTTTTTTATAATTTTTAAAAAGATGCATTCCTATGGGAAAACTTCTCTACAAAAAACGTCCTTGCAATTGCATCAAAATTTTGCTTCGTTCTCGAGATATATTGAAAAAATGAAATGAAGATGGTTTAGAACCCATATCTCCGATTCGCACCCTCTAATTTAATAGGACTTTGGTTTTTTTCTCTAAAATTAACCCATTAAATCGATTCATGCAATAAAAGTTTATTCAATGTCGAGTTCCTTAAGAAATGACATAATCAATAGACTATAATTGTTTCTATCTTAATTTAATTTTCAGCGTCTTACGGAGGGTTATTGACCGAATAAACGTCTTACACTTGAAATGTGTGTTTGTTTTTATGTCATCTTAGTTGTGTGTAAATACCAGCCTTGCTGAAATGAGGTAAGTTGGGTCATTTTTTTTTTTACATATATACGAGCGTCTTACAGCATGTCGTGGACAGCTAAAACGTCTTACAATGCTATTTTCGTGTATATATTGGATCAATGAAGAATATATTAAAAGATGAGCCTTGCTAAATGAGGTAAATGGGGCACTTATTTTTTACAACTTCAAGCCCTAATCTTAAGGCCTCATGGACGGAACCGGACTGTAAGACGAGCACTTTTATACTTGTCGGGCCTAAATCTTTCTATGAGCAAAGTTTGAGCCTTGCTAAAATGAGGTAAGCAAATCGGTCACTAGCTCTCCGGCTATTACAGGGTGTGGTTGTGAGGGATTTTCTTGGCTCGGGGCTCCTCACTCTACTGCGCCACCCGATTTATTTTGATCTAACTTGAGGACACAAAACACAGCTCGTATCAAAAGACTAAACTGAATATTTCCTGGCTTAAGGCTGTCAAAATATCAAAAACATGATTTTTTGACAAGAGAACGTAATGCCAAACACTGTCAAGTCAAGTGCTTTAAAATGTGTGGCTCAATAAATTGCCTTTCGATAGAGCTATGTAAAGCTAAGTCTGGTCGCTTTTCTGTAAACTATGCCATTAGATCTCCATTGGATCCTTTGCTACAGAATCCGTACTATCGGTCACTTAGATGACAGTTTGTCAATGCTTAACCTAAAGCGATACAGAAAGTCAGATGTGCTGAAGTTGAAAAGCCGATTAACTACTGAACTTTACTCTGAGCTCTTTAATATTTTTTACACAATGCAAAACCAGATGCAACAGGATAGTACGTCGCGTCGATATCTGATCACTTTGATGTGATTGGATCGCCGTCGAACATCGGCCTTAAGGTAAATCTAGTTAACACACTCTTTTTTATTACATCTTCAAAAGACAATTTTACGCTGAATTGTCATTGAAATATTTAATGAACCAAGTTCGAGGACAAAAGTTCAACACAATATTGTGATGTTTGTTCTTTCTTTTGTTTTGTTATTTTTTTTTTTCTGTCAAAGTTCATGCCAAAGGACATCGAATGTACACATGTCATTCATTCACTGAGCATTTTTATGTTGGCGTTGCTTTGAAATGCGAAAGCAAAATATTTAGTAACATCCCCTTGCCGTAGGGACTGACAGCCCTGAAATTCGCCTAACGATTTATTGATAGAGACAGACCGTTAGTGCGGTATGTGGGTGGTGGTGGGCGGTCGATGGTATGCTGTGTGTAGCTGATGCTGGTAGTAGTGCTGCTGCCCAGATAAAAGTGAAATATAAATGCTGGAAGGGATTATGCTTTGTGTGTGCGATGAATGTCCTTTTGTGTTTTGAATTTTTTTTTTTTTTTTTTTTCAAGTATAGATGCTGCCTTGAATTTGAGTACTTGTGCCTTTATTGTTTTGTCATTGCACCGATTCCGAGAGAGCCAAGTAGCATTTCAATTGTTTTTGTATTTTTATTTTTTTTTCACTCCTTTTTTTCTAACGGCAACACAGATGATTGATGGCTGTAAATTTACGTATGTTTACAAAAACAACGAGTCAGATGGGTTTTTGTTCTTATTTTTTCTTCCTGTTTTATTTGTCAAGCTTCGTGAGTTGAAGTAATGCCTTTCTAAAGATTGAAATTTAAATATTCATCAGTGAAGTGATGTGATGCACAGGTAGGAACATCGGCACACCAGTACCTACCTAAACTTTAACGGTGCTGTCAGTATGGAAAGTGTTGTTCGTGGCATTTATGAGACAATAAATATCCTCGAAGCAGTGGTTCCGAACTTATTTTTGTGATGGAAGTGGTGCATTTACAATGAAGTGTGTGCACAATGGGTATTGTTTATGTCTTGTGTCTGAAATACTTTTCAAGAAGTGAGGAGACCTTGTTCATCAGCACTCTCTTGGTGTTTTGTGACATTGTCATCGGCGTTATTTTGGTCTTGAGCTTTAAAAATCATTTTTTTCATTACCACACGTCCAACAGTTCTCGTCAGCTTATCCAAAAATAATATATTGAAATATAAGATTTCTGAAGAAATTTTCCAGTCATCATGAATAAAAGACTCAATTACAAGAACATCCACTTCCAATCAGATTGCCAATCATTTTGATTTCCATTGTCCTAATTGTACTTTTTCCTGTCATAGGTATCATCAGTTGCTTAGTTGCTTTCTGTCCACAGTGCAATGCACATCCTCATTCTGATCCCTCAACGACGAAGTTGAAAGGCAAAACTTAAAATCACTCAATTTGTTTAGAATCCGGTTTTAAATCCCCTATTCCTTTCCACATCTGAATAATTTCACAGTACGCATCTATTCACATACATGAATTGGATGACATTTCAATCCGACAACACGATACAACTGAGTATGCATATGTATCTCTGATTCTCTCTTGGATTGGAAGTCCGTATTGTCTAGACAATTGGACTTCGCAATCTCACACACGTATGGTCAATATGCATTCACAGGACTGGACAGGAAAAATTGGAATTAAAAGGAAAACAAGGAATACTACGATAGACGATATGGTTA